>CM037876.1:15031735-15631735 GCA_021292165.1 Shinisaurus crocodilurus
GAGGGTGGATATACAAACCAAGGTTTTTTTCACCTCTGTAATGAATATGCATGTGTGTGTTTTCAGTATGAAAATCTGTTAAAAAAACAAATTCTATGTGTTTGGATTTTTAAAGTGAATCTGATCTAATTGTTCCCCAACTTAGAAGTAGCTATTCCCCATCTGAGTGAGAAAATAGAGCATAAGTCCGCTGTGTGCGCACCACACCTCTTATTAAAGGCCCCCCATAGTTGCATGTGAACACGGAGAGAATAATAAAAACACAATTAAAAAAATAAAAACACAACAACAACAGAGCAAAAACAGCATCCAACTCAACAGACCCACTTACACTTCAAAGGCCTGCTTGGATAAAATGGTCTTTGCCTGCTGGCTGAAGGACAGCAGAGAGGGAGCGAACTAGCCTCCCTCAGCAGGGAGTTCCACAGTCTGGGAGCGGCCACCGAGAAGGCCCTCCATTGGATCACCACCAAATGTGTCTCTGAAGGTGGCAGTCTTGAAAGAAGGACCTCTCCCAAAAATCTTAGGAACTGGGAAAGCTCATATGGGAGAAGGCAGTCTTTCAGGTAACCTAGTCCCAAATCATATAGGGCTTTATATAACATAACCAGCACTTTGAATTCTGCCTGGAAACAGACCGGCAGCCAGTGAAGATGTTGTAACAAGGGAGACACATTCTTCTTCCCCTTGTCAGGGTTCCTCCCCATCTGTTGATGATTTCCCTCCCACTGGAAACAGTGGTAGGGAAATTATATAAACCAGCTCCAGGGCTGGTGTACACACACACACACACACACACACACACACACACACTGTGTCAGGGGTGGGAATGCCTAAGGACTTGGAGAGCATGAGAACCTGTGGATCCAAAGCCTCTACCAATCTGCCCATGACATGACTGTTGATCCACCATCTTTTTGCCTCTACTAAGGTTCGAGCTCTGATGCTGGAGAAGCAACAACCTTGGGTTTCTACAGGAGCTGGGAGGGGGCATCCAGGGTCAGATCTTCCCCTCCCTATACCCTCTGAGGGTGGAGATCCAATCTATCCCATGGCCACTGGGTCAAGGGACCATATGACTATAGCCTAAAATGCCTCTTATACTTCAAAATCTCAAACTAGATTTGGCAGCAGGGGGAAGGGGTGTCTTGAAACCATGTTGGACTGTATCTCCCATCAGGCCTAGCCAACAATGGTGAGGGATTGTGGGAGTTGCAGTCCAACTACATCTGTAGTACCACAAGTACTAATCTGATCTCATTTTTGGATCGGGTAACCTCCCTTGTGGACTATGGGAATGCGGTGGACATAATATATCTGAACTTCAGCAAAGCTTTCAACAAAGTGCCTCATGATATCCTGATTAGCAAGCTAGCTAAAAGTGGGCTGGATGGAACAACTAACAGGTGGGTGGATCCACAATTGGCTACAGAATCGGACTCAAAGAGTGCTTATCAATGGTTCCTTCTCAAACTGGGGAGAGGAAACAAGCGGGGTACCACAGGGCTCGGTCCTGGGCCCAGTGCTCTTCAACATTTTTATTAATGACTTGGATGAGGAGGTGCAGGGAATGCTTATCAAATCTGCAGATGACACAAAGTTGGGTGGAACAGCTAACACTCTGGAAGACAGAAACAAAATTCAAAGAGATCTCAATAGGCTGGAGTGCTGGGCCGAAAACAACAGAATGAAATTTAATAGGGATAAATGCCAAGTGCTGCACCTAGGGAGAGGAAACCAAATGCAGAGTTACGGAATGGGGGACACTTGGCTCAACAATACTACAAGTGAGAAGGATCTTGGAATTGTGGTAGATCACAAACTGAATATGAGCCAGCAATGTGATGTGGCTGCAAAGAAAGCAAATGCTATTTTGGGCTGCGTTAATAGAAGTATAGCTTCCAAATCGCATGAAGTGATAATTCCCCTTTACTCAGCACTGGTTAGGCCTCATCTTGAGTACTGCGTCCAGTTCTGGGCACCTCACTTTAAGAAGGATGTAGACAAACTGGAGAGGGTTCAGAGGGCAACAAGGATGATAAAGGGACTGGAAACAAGGCCCTATGAGGAGAGACTGAAAGAACTGGGCATGTTTAGCCTTCAGAAAAGGAGACTGAGGGTAGATATGATAGCACTCTTCTAGTACTTAAAGGGTTGTCACACAGAGGAGGGCCAGGATCTCTCCTCGATCATCCCAGTTTGCAGGACACAGAATAATGGGCTCAAGTTATAGGAACCCAGATTCCACCTAAACATCAGGAAAAAATTCCTGACTGTTAGAGCAATAAGACAATGGAACCAACTACCTAGGGAGGTGGTGGGCTCTCCCAATCTGGAGGCATTCAAGGTGTGGCTGGACGGCCATCTGTCAGGGATGCTTTGACCTGGATTCCTGCATTGAGCAGGGGGTTGGACTCGATGGCCTTGTAGGCCCCTTCCAACTCTACTTTTCTATGATTCTATGATTCTAAGTTGCCCAACCCTCCTTTAAACAATGTGTCAGTTTAAACTAAGGATGTATGAGAAATTCATTTCAGTTTTATTTAGATCAGGATTTTCTCACTTTGCGCCTCCCAGACTGAACACAGACTCAAACACAATCTGCAGTTGGTCCATAAATGTCTGAGCTTGCTTTTTTAAAAAAAAATACATTCGACAGACGTTTGAAAAATATGCATTTAAAAAATCATAGATTTCATAGATCATAGAGCTGGAAGGAGCCTACAAGGCTATCGAGTCCAACCCCCTGCTCAATGCAAGAAACTAGAGGAGGGGTCTCCCATCCAAGTAATAACCAGGCCTGACCCTGCTTAGCTTTCCACGCTCAGACAAGCTGAGCCAGCATGAGCCACTTTGAAGCATGCTGTATTCAATGGGAGAATAATGCAGACATTTCGAAGATGCATACAATAGATCCATTATTTTTCATACAAAAAGAAGAAGAAAAGCTTGCAATCTGATATGGGCATGAGATTAAACTAGCTTTGAGGTGGAAACTTCAACAGGCTCAGGTTTTGCTTGGATGCACATCCCTAGCACTTTAAACAATTTTAAAACAGGGATGGGGAATCTTGGGCCCGGGGGCCAAATTTGCCCTTACTGGTGTCCCAGACAAGCCATCTGGGGTTCCGCAGGTAGCCACGTCCCCTTCCCCTTTCTCGCAACCACCAACCATTGGGCGGTTTCCCAGCTTTTGTGCAGCTTTGTCCCCATTCCAAAAGGTTGAAATGCCTCTCCTAAGGCCTCGTTACCGGCAGTACAAGCTTTAGGCTACAATATGGTGGCATTTTTTGTAAAGAAGAAGAAGAAATGTATTTTTTGCCTCATCCCTTTTGCCTTCAGCCCCACTCATCACTGGAATGTGGCTTCCCAGAGCTTCTCTCAAATTGAATTCACCCCTCGGGCTGAAAGAGGCTCCCCAGTCCCAACTCTTGCTTTAGAACTGCCACAAACCAGCTGCCCATGAAAGGTGAAGACAGCCTCCACCCATGCTCAGAAATAATTGTGCTGATTTTAAGCAGGTCGTTCCAGGGACCCTCGAATGTATCTAGGTGACACAAATTATGTGAAAAAGCATTTTTAAACTGGAGACTTTGTTGCAGAACTTCTACTAATACCACCACCACCACCACCACCACATAAGCTGCTGGGGGTTGGACTCGATGGCCTTGTAGGCCCCTTCCAACTCTACTTTTCTATGATTCTATGATTCTAAGTTGCCCAACCCTCCTTTAAACAATGTGTCAGATTAACACAGATTAACACAACAGCTCCAACAACAACAACAACAACAACAACAATCCATTGTCCGGGGGACCAGGGCCACTGCAAGGCTGTACAGTGTTGGCCACTGGCCTTGATAAACCCGTGGTCTGATTCAGCATTAGGCAACTTCACTTGCACCAGGATCAGGCGTGCTTCACTAGAAATGACCATGCAAAAGCCTCATTCGCGTCCCTGTGACACCGCAAAAGAAGTGGGCTGAAAAACAGCAAGTGCTTGCTTCTCTTTGATTTGAAGTAGGTGAAGAGGTACAAAAGAAGAAGAGTGCACCTAAATGAAAAGATGAAATAGGACCAGAGGGTTATATAAATAGCGCAAAATAAGGAGTGTGGTATAATCAGCTAGAGAAAGTCATTATCATAGAGATGTAAATGGAAGAGCAATTGTTGCTTGCATGTCATAGCCCTGGCTGAGATTAGTTTCATAAAAGCTGCATTAGCTTTGTCACTGAAGGCCTTTACAAAAACAGGAGAGAAAATGCTATTTTGGGCTGCATTAATAGAAGTATAGCTTCCAAATTGCGTGAAGTGATAATTCCCCTTTACTCAGCGCTGGTTAGGCCTCATCTTGAGTACTGAGTCCAGTTCTGGGCACCACACTGTAAGAAGGATGTAGACAAACCGGAGAGGGTTCAGAGGAGGGCAACAAGGATGATAAAGGGACTGGAAACAAGGCCCTATGAGGAAAGACTGAAAGAACTGGGCATGTTTAGCCTTCAGAAGAGGAGACTGAAGGAAGATATGATAGCACTCTTCAAGTGCTTGAAAGGTTGTCACACAGAAGAGGGCCAGGATCTCTTCTCCACCATCCCAGAGTGCAGGACACGGAATAATGGGCTCAAGTTACAGGGACCCAGATTCCACCTAAACATCAGGAAAAATTTCCTGACTGTTAGAGCAATAAGACAATGGAACCAACTGCCTAGGGAGGTGGTGGGCTCTCCCACTCTGGAGGCATTCAAGGAGCAGCTGGACAGCCATCTGTCAGGGATGCTTTGACCTGGATTCCTGCATTGAGCAGGGGGTTGGACTCGATGGCCTTGTAGGCCCCTTCCAACTCTACTTTTCTGATTCTATGAGCTTGGAAATGCAAACCTCGGGGGCTCATTAAGCTCACCTCAGATATGAGTGAGCAACACGACACTGTAATTTACTCCAATCCACATCCCTCCTTCCATTCCCCTCACTGACTCCGCTGGTGCTGCTCCAGTAGTAGCAAGCAGGGATGGGGACTCGGACTCCAGGACTCGACTCGTGAGTCGGACTGAGTCCCCCCTCTGACTCGAGTCAGACTCGAGTCCCAGTATTTTTAATGGGACTCGAGACTCGACTCGGGACTCGAGACCAAGGACTCGTGTTCCAAAATCGTGTTCCTCAAATGCAACATAGATAGGTTTTAGGAAGTACAGCAAGTTTATTTTTAAAAAATCATTTTCCTAAAATGCAACCTTTCAGACATTTTGGGTTTGGCTGCCTCTGCCTGCCTGTTTGGGGTTCCCTGCCTCCTCTGCCTGCCTGGTCTCTTCTTAACCAGTTCCACAGTTTGAATTGTCCAAGACAAAGGCCTCTGCCTGCCTGCTTTGGGGTTCCCTGCCTCCTCTGCCTGCCTGGCTATTTTGGGTTTGTCTGCCTGGTCTGTTCTTGCCAAAATCAGTTGCAGAGTTTTGAAATAAAAAGGCACACTTGTGCCTAGAATTTATTTAAGCCACACATCTGAAGCAGCCCTATTTTGTTGGGGAAACCCCCCATTGATTTTAATAGGGACTCGTGGAGTCAGCTTTGGGAGTGACTCGTGACTCGTGACTCACCATTTTGGACCAAGGACTTGGACTCAGACTCGAGACTCAGGTCCAAAGACTCGTGACTCGAAACCAAGGACTCTTCAACATCCCTGGTAGCAAGTGGGGAGGGACCTCCCCCCCCCGCATTACCCAGGACCAGGGCCGGTGCAAGGCAGTTTGATGCTCTAGGCAAGATCAGATATTTAGCGCCCCCGCTTCCCACTTGAGCCCTCCCTCCCTCCAGCCCTATGCCCATTATGAAATAAAAGTCAATTGGCAAAACCTAAAAAAATTATTATCATAAACATTGACAAACATACATAAAATACATGTTGATGTAGTACCAATTTGCTATATAGAAGAATTCCTGGTGAAGTGTTACAGAAACTACATTTTCAGGAGGGGGGCCTCTCTCTCTCTCTCTCTCTCTCTCTCACACACACACACACACACACACACACATACACACACCACAATCTGTACAGCAGCACATCAACCGAGTCACGTGCCTTTGAAATGCTTATCATTTAATTGTATATCACCTTAGTGTGGAACGGGAGATTTGGCCAGAACGGTGAAATAATCCTGGGGCTTTTGAGAAATAATAATAATATAAACCTGGAGGGGGGCTCACAGGCCCCTGCCCTGCTCAGATAGCGCCCCTGGTCCCAGACCCATTTGATTCGAAGGGAGGCCTGGCCCGTTAACATTCCCAGACTTCGCTTCCAGTGAGAATTGCTCGCATTGCATCCCAAGGGTCATTTCCAAGAACTTCTGCTTCAAACCGGAAGGGCTCTACTCCTCCTTTGGAAATAAACTTTCCTCAAATGCTCCTCTCTCCATTTCCCGGTAATCGTGTCTTGCGCTTTGAGGTTCGCAGGCCCCCCCGCCTCCCCCCTCTTCAATCCTACACTATGTTTGACTTCCAGAGAAATACGATTCGGATTGAGGGCTACCCGGAGGAGGGCTGTTCCATGAGTACCCCAGTTAATAAAGGAGCGATCTGGCTGGAACTGATGGCATTTGAACAGTTGAGTCAGCAGCAACAGCCATGTGTGTGCTTACCTGCGAGTAAGGCCCCTTGACTTCAGGGACTTACTTCATGGTAAACACGTCTGGCAATCTACAGCAGCCTCGAGTATGCTTGCAGATTTCCAAACGGCCCTCTTTTCACTTTGTCTTCCGCATGAAGCATCTTCCCAAGTGACCCACCCACTATGGATTCTTCGTTTCACTTGTGAGAACACCCTAAGGCTGCAATTCCATACATCACTTACCTGGGAGTAAGTCCCATTGGACTTAATGGCACTTACTTCTGAGTAGCCATGGATTGGATTGCACACTGCATGGCTGCAGGCTGGGAGGAATCCCCTTAAAGGCACAGACCTAGGAGCCTACACACACACACACCCCGCAGTGAATTCGACGTGAAGGGGCTGGAGACCTTCCTTCTGTTGCTGAGTCTCCTTGGTCCTGTCGCACTGCGGTTGGCGCGGACAGGGGGCTAAAGGTTATCCTGGCGTCTAAGTGACAGAGCAACCTGGTCAGGGAGATTTTTTTTTCAAGGCGTTTCTGGCACCCCCTTTAGCCCGGCGCTCTAGGCAGCTGCCTAGTTGGGCTAATGGTAGCACCGGCCCTGCCCAGGACTTTGCTACACAGAACACCAGGGCAGAAACAGACATGGAGAATGTAATTTTCACGATCGACTTGCAATTGATGCATTGCACAGCAGCACGCCAGGCAATAGTGGGGTGAGGAAGAAAGACCCCCCCTTCTTCCCAGAGCAGTAGAAAAATCAGGGGATAGTTCAGGTCGGGGTAAGGAGGGCTGGAGGCTTGCGATGAGTGGCTGAGAGGGCAGTCAGAGCAAACTCTCCTGCATTTGGTTTTCACAAGCTTTCTCAGGAGGGGGGAAAGAAAACCTCAGTTACTCCATCCCCTGGAGTGAGGATTCTGTGAGAAAGCTCAGAAAAACCAAATGCTTCCTGAGGCAAGCTGTGGGGAGCTTGTACATCGCTAGAAAAGACACGTAAATGAATTGGCCGAATAAACAATCGCTCTGCGCTCCTCAGAGGAAGTGTAAGAAAATGGCACAGAGAAATCTTCTTATGGCTAAGCACCATTTAGCCCTACTTTGGATTAATCTATGCATAAGAGAACCTATGAAAAAAATATAGTTGCTGTCCCTCGGCAAGATATTTTATCTCTTGTTCTCGGGTGCATTTGTTTTGGCGGGAGAATCCCCAAGAGGCTTTCTGTCATGCTGACATTTGGAGGTAGAAATCTGTTGAACTGAACTTATCTAATTTTGCAATTTCAAACCACTGTGTGAACCTAAACTTTTTTTCCTTTGATGAAAATAATCCTTCAAAATTTGCACTCCTCTGAATGTTTCAATTGAGTTCTCCTATCCAAAAATGCATACAAAGCCCCAGCCTTGTTCTTTCTCTCTCACTCACCCCTTAGTTTATTGAGCTGTTTCTCTTCCCAGCCTTGAGCCTCACTATTTCTCAACCCTCTGTGCCAGGGCTCTCCAAGCTTGGGTCCCCAGATGTTGCTGGCCTACAGCTCCCAGCATACCCAGCCAGCATGGCTAATGGCAAGGGATTCTGGGAGCTGTGGTCCAGCAACATCTGGGGACCCAAGGTTGGAGAGCCCTGCTCTATGCCTTTGCCATGCTATTTGCCCCTCACAGAGCCTCAAGCTTCACTATTTCTCCCCCCACACACACCTTTTTCACTAGCCAGGCACCCGCAGCAGCCATTATGTGACCAACCATATCCTCCATGGGAGCCATTTTGTAGTGGTGGCTGTAACAGTTTATCAAATTCCCAAATGTGCCCACGGGTCCCAAAAGGTTGGGGACCCCTGCTCTAAGGGGCTGTCTAAATGAGGGAGCTGTCCAGCAGTTCAGCAACCCTTTACATCTTGGTTTTTTTCCTTTGATGAAAATAAGTGTTTGCCTCCACCAACGTTCTCTTTAAAAAAAACAACCCAACAACAACAACAGAATAATGCTTCTGTTGTATTACTCTACAAAAGATGGTACAACAGTTTTGGCAGCCTCTGAGCAATGATCCTCACTGCTAACCCCCTGACATTATAGAGTTAAGTTTTGGCAGGTACAATTGCAATAATGGTCAAATCAAATATTGATGCATTTCTGTTCTGCATTATTTCTCGTTGTTCAATTGCAACTCCACCAGCAAAATATCTTGTCTGCACAAAGGTTTGGGAAGCTTGACTGCTCGTGAAAGATAATGAGTCTGAGAGCCATTTGGAAAGTTGTGAAGTGAAAGGCAGCAGCAAAGGGAGTGATGATGATGCCCTGTTTCTGTAGTGGGTTTGAGACATGGTGACATTTCAAGCAGAACATGGGGATTGTCAGGGTTTGCTTAATGATATATACATTGATTCACATCATCAGACTTTTTTTTTTAATTTAATCAAAACATTTTTATCTCTCCCTTCAGCCAAAAAAGGCTCCCTGAGCAGCTTCCAAAGACATATGCGAAAAGGAATCTGGCATGAGTGGAGAGAAGACTTTCCCACAATCAAGGCAATCTTGAACATCACTCATTTGCCCATCCAAGGATGGATTGGTTGTCTTCAGACATTCTATTAATAGTTTCAGGCAGCACCCCTGTACCCACTTACATTGGAGTAAGTCCCACTGAACTCAGTGGGACTTACTTCTGAGTAGGCATGCATGAGACTGCACTGTCTTTTAGTATGTAAATGCTCTATTGCATGTCCTCCACCTATGATACAAAATCTGCCTTTTTTTACATGGCAGTAGAAATGGGGACTGTTACTCATCATGAGCCAGTCTGCTGCACTACACTCAGAGGTGTATAGAGGTCTCTCAGACCAAAATTTCTGAGGTTGAGGTTCTCAAGTCAACATACACATTGAGATAGCTTTGAAAGTATGCCCTTTGATAAGTAGCTACAGCTGAGATATGTGACTGGCCTATGGTCACCCAGGTCACCCACCTTCCTGGCTAAGCAGGGATTTGAACCCAAGTCTCCTTTGTATCTAGTCCAACTCTATCCCGGAGGTGGGCAACCTGCAGCCTTAGGGATGCATGTGGCCCTTGGGCTAACTTTCAAACCCCCCTGAAAATGATCAGTTCAGACTTCTGGCAAGAATGCCAGCCCTCTGGGAATGAAGGAAGAAGACGACAGGGGGCGGAGAAGATGGGGTGGGAGAACGAGAGAGAGAGAGAGAAGGAGTGACTCCTCCCACTTTGGGATCTGCCCTGCCCACTGCTGGCTTGAGCCTGGCTCCCATCAGTATGCAGCCCCTGAAAAAGCGTTCCTGCGGGAATGAAGCCTTGACAGAAAGAAATAAGATTCCCCATCAATATTCACTGTACTAGATTGTCTCTCATCAAGTTCTGTGTGGCTCCTAATATTATGCAGGCAGGTGGCAATTTTGACAACAATGTGTTGTTGATTACTTTTAATATTTTGATAGCTATGGTTCTACTTTTGTAACATAGCTTGCCTGGATTTTTCACTCTTGTGATTATAGACATTTTCTTGCAATTATACATGACAATTATTTTGTCACTTCTTTTGTTTTGTTGCGATGTTTCACTCTGGTTCCCTTACAAGAATTTACTGTGGAAGTTGAAATTCCTAATGCATTTTAGAGTGGAACATCCTTCTTCAAGGGAAATGGCACATAACTCAGTGGAGATTTTGGATGTCTGATAGCATCCGTTACGCTGAAAGGTCTCATGGGGAAACTGTGTCAAGTTTTCATGGGAGTGTGACATCAAGGGGAAATTGATATTGGGGAAAGTCTCTCAATGGAAGTCTGGTTGTGGAGATTAGAAAACGTGGCTAGAAAATTGATTTAAAATTGTCTGAAATAAGAAGTTGATCAAGTACGGTTTTGCTGGTGCTTGACCCCCAACACTGGATGGATGGATAGATAGATAGATAGATAGATAGATAGATAGATAGATAGATACACATATATACAATTTTCATGATTATTATTTTGGACATGTACAATTATCCAGACCTTTTGGGAAACAAACTCCCTCCTGATCTGCTTTTCCTTTCCGTATCACCACAAGGGAAGCCTAATGAAAGAAACAGCAGCTGAGGCTATCTGTGAACAGCAGACTGTGAACAACAGACTTTAAGGAAGAGATCTCAAGGAGGGAGATTTCTGCAGTCCCATCGTGGCAGCATTTTGGAGACCTGCAGTCTCTCCCTCTTTCGCTTTAGGTGAACTTGCTCTGACTCACTTTGGAATTAGCTCAATATTAACAACAGGGGTTTTCAAATCTCTCTCATCCCCCCCCCCGGGCAGTATTCCATTGTGGAGAAGTTTCGGGGGCCTCATTCCAGTGCTGGGAGGGGTCCCTTGAAGGCAAAAGGGGTGGAGCAAAAGCAAAGAGGGCGGAGCCAAAATACCAAAAATACCTGGGCAGCATGCTTTGCCTTAAAGCTCTTAATGCCAGTAAATAATTTATTTTATTATTTATTTGTTTATTTATTTATTATATTTATACCCCACCTTTTTTCCTGCAAGGAACCCAAGGTGGCTTCCATAATCCTCCTCCTCCTCTCCATTTTATCCTCACAACAACCCTGTGAGGTAGGTTAGGCTGAGAGTCCGTGACTGGCCCAAAGTCACCCAGTGAGTCTCATGGCTGAGCGGGGACTAGAACCCGGATCTCCTGAGTCACAGATAAGAAGGGGAGTCCCCTCTGTGCCACTCCCAGGGGAGACTGGTGACTCCTGTGTCAGTGGGGCTCCTTATCCATTGCAGCTTTTATTCTGAGCCTTATAGGAGCTATCCACGGTGCTCCATGGTGGTGACCCTATTTTGGCAGGTGGAGTGCAGCACCATGGATAGAGCTCAGAATAACAGCTGCAATGGATAAGGAGCCCCACTGACACAGGAGTCACCAGCCTCCCCTGGTCACTCCCCCTCCAAATGAGAGAAGGATCCCTTTGTCCTCTCTGATCACAGATCAGAGAGAACAAAGAGATTCCTCTCCTTTCCTCCTCCCTAGATGCTCAGCATCCAGACCAAGGGGAGGGGCATGTGGAGGGAGGCCTGATGAGAAATCCATATGGGCCATATTGATCCCTCGGCCTGTAGATTCCCCGTTCCTGATTTAGGGCTTTTAAGAACAAAACCAGCACCATTAATTGTGCACGATACCAAACTGGAAGCCAATAAGTTCTTCCAAGATGGGTGTAATGTGGTCTACAAACTGCACTCAAGGGCAGCCCCACACAGAGCACACGAGAATAATCTAAATGAGAGGTGATCAAAGGCGCAATCTTATGCAAGTTTAGACAGAAAATGGCCTACAACTCCCATCATGCCCCAGCCAGCTATGCTGGCTGGGGCATGATGGGAGTTGTAGGCCTTTTTTTCTGTCTAAACTTGCATAGGATCGTGCCCTAAGGCATAATCACTCTGGCCAGATCTTGTTTCAACGAGACATGACATTCCATTGCAGGAATATGCACTCTTGTTCTAGCTGCACATTTCAACAAAGAGACTGGGCAACTGCTCTGTGTCTAGTGGAAGAATGTTTCTTTTTACAAAATGAAGTGATGCCCCCACAGTTAAGTATTGTGCAACTTACATGGACATTCCTTGCTCACATACAAAAACAGGTGAGCCGAGGAGGCAAAATGTCATCCAGGGGTATGAAAGACCAAGTTTTAAGTCAGCAACACTGCTAGATGCTCACTGGGAACTCAGCCGCACCTGCACCCGCATGTATGCGCAACCATTTGCAGTGGTAGATGAATCCTACCTACTACATTTAATTTTCCTGACTCACCAATGGCACGAAAAATCGGGAGAAGCTTCAAACTGCACAAAGTTGGAGACTCAAATTCCAGTATGTCACACACCCCTCCCTTTTATGGGACACACAATGTACTTTGAGTGGCACACCCAGGCTGCAGGATTTTAAGTTCTTCAAACCTTTCATAGGGCATTGTCGCATTTGTCAGTCAATGCCAATTGATCTACAAATGTACTGGATTACAAGGCTATGTATTGTGTGGCTACCGTAGCCATATTTCATACTCCTTCCTTTGCGCTGTTCAGCTTCGAAATGCTCACTTTTTTTACAAGCATGAAATGAGACACAAGCTGTGCTTTTCCTTTTGGGTTGGTATCAGATGTATTTTAATATTTATTTATTTTTACTTTCAAAGCAGGGACATAAAAAGCTATTTTATGCTAGGTCAGACTCCTTAGCCTTCTACCCCCCAGTGATCTCAGGTGGAGTTCTCTCCCATCTCCTGCTGATTCTTGTTCTAACTGGGCACGCCAAGGATTGAACAAGGGATGTTCTGCCTGCAAGCGTGTCCTCGCTCAATCAATGAGCAATGGGTTCTCCCCAGGTGAGATTAGACTTTGCAATCTGTGCTTCTGAAGCACAGTTTCCCTTGTACCTTTTTCAGAACCTTTATCAGGAAGAAGTGATAGAAAGAAGAACACAAGGCTGGAATGAGACCTCTGGTGGGCTGGATTTGGCCTTCAGGTCTGAGGTTCAATGACCATGCACTACACAGATTCCCCAGATTTAGGGAGCAATCCTATGCATGTTTAGAGAGAGAAAAGTCCTACAATTCCCAGCATGCCCCAACCAGCTGGAGGAATGCTGGGAGTTGTAGGATTTTTTTCTGTCCAAACATGCGTAGCATTGCATCCCTAAACTCTATAATTACTTATAGCAGTACTCTTTTATACAGAAAAAGGCACTTAACACACACACATACACCACATCTAAAGCTGACCCCAAAGTGCCACCTCATTGTTGCAGGTCCGTTCTCAGGTCACAGAAATCCTCTTATTTTTGCCCCTTGGAGGGGGGTTTATTTTAACGAATGGCAGAGCACCTCATGCGTGTGTGTGTGTGTGTGTGTGTGTGTGTTTCTCCTGCAACAAAGTGTGTTCCTCACTACTTTTGCAAGAGGGCTTCCCCTTCCTCACTTCCCCCATGCGCCCTTGTGCAGCTCCCCCTCAGTACTGGGCTGGAACCTGTTGGAAATTTGAGCCGCCGGGGGCGGGGGGGGAAACAAAGTTAAACAACCTTGTCCCAGCAGTTGCAGAAGTTGCAGCGGAGAGAGATTGTGGCGTGAGAAGCGAGTGCTAGGCCAGTAGGTAAAAAGCAAAACACAAGTCTGTTTCTTTAAACACAAAGGTTTACTAAACTAAGACTTGCAAAATAGGAACAGAACATACACAGAGTGCTAATTACAAAAAGTGAAAGAGAACAGTATGTCAGACAAAAACAGATACAGCCTAGACATACAAAAACTATCTCTTTACTTACAGAATGCTTTCTAATCAACTCCTATTCCAATTAACTCCTTATTCCCCCAACAAGAACACAAAGACTTTGCACACCTTTTATACAATTCTGTACAGTCACATGCATAGATGATGCAATGGCAGCTGCACCCATAGCATGATGTAAACCCAGCTGAAAGCACTCTATCATGACCCCTGCTCCAGATTCCCTGAAGACAGAAAAAACTGTACACCCACTACACTGGGCCAAAAGGTGACAGTTAGCTCAGACATGACCTTGATCATGTCTGCCGGTTCTGTTGCTTCTTTGCCCGAAGGCAAACCTGAATATGAGACTCCATATTCCAACAGAACCAGGCTTAGTCATACTTGGAGCAGACCCATTGAAATCACTGGGACTCAAGTTAGCCATGACTAACTGAAGTCCCAATGACTTAAAGGCCGGGGTCTACTCGAAGTATGACTGAGGGTGGATCCAACCCCTTCTACGGCGCATTCTCCCACTCTCTGGAGCAGTTTTGTAAGAAGGGCTGCATGGGGGAGGGACAATCCATTCCCCAAACTGTATTCATTACACTGGCAGATGGAAACGGCTAGATAAAAGCCAGTCTTTATAGGCTACCGTATAACAAAGTGGTTGAGTCCATACTCCCCCTCCTGCTTCCAAGAAGATCTAAACCATGGCTTCTAACCGAAAAGCTTTATTAGTACAGAGGCCAGCCTGGCAAACTGGCTTAGAAGTACAAAAGAAGTGAATGCAGAGTCAGTCACAGGGCGGCAAGCTTAGTTAGAATAATAGCCGCTAAGGAAGATTGCCCTATTGTTGAGAAACTGGGGACCTCGCCTCCCTTCCAGACTCAAACTACGCACAACCACGCCCCCTAAGGTAGGTCCTTATTCTTAAGAGCCAATCTCTTAGAGCAGTGTTCTCCAACCTTGGGTCCCCAGATGTTTTTGGCCTATAACTCCCAGCATGCCCCAGCCAGCGTAGCTGGCTGGGGTATGCTGGGAGTTGTAGGCCAAAAACATCTGGGGACGGGGACCCAAGGTTGGAGAACACTATCTTAGAGCACCTGACATTTGTCAGCGGTTCCGTCCTCCTTAGCTGACGTCTGACCTGGGGGTTAATGATGCTTGATTCACCCTTCTCCCGATCAGAGAGCTCAGATTGCTTTCCCACGGAATTTGACACCGATTGTTCCTCCCTGCCTGTAGAGTTTATCTCCAAGGCTCCTGGCCTTGGAGATCCAGGTGCCTCTCCCCCCTCCCCTTCCAGCTCCCCCTACTCCCCCTCTTCCTCAGAATCTGTTCCCAGGTCCACCACTGTAGGAAGAGTGGGCCCAATCCCTACAAAAGTTCTCAAGGTGAACATTTCAAAATCCAACAATAATAAATTTAAAAAAAAAAACCCCACACAATTGCGGAGGGCTGTTGCCTTCACGCCCTGTTTCTGAGCTTCTCAGAGGCCTGTGGTTGACCATGGATGAAACACAGGAAGGTGCCTCAGTCACACACTATTCAACCATCTAGCTTAGTCTACACCAGCCTTCCCCAACCTGGCACCAGATGTATTGGACTACAGCTACAACTCCCATCACCCTCAGCCAGAATGGCCAATGGTCAGAAATGCTGGGAGTTGTAGTCTAAAACATTTGGAGGGCATCTGGTTGTGGGTTTCAAACACGACCTTTTCCAAGCCCTGTTGGGAGATGCCAGAGATTGAACCTGTGACCTTTTGCATCCAAAGTGTGTGTACTCTCTGCCTGAGGTACACAATACTGCACTAGCTCAGGGATGGGTGGGAAATTTTATTCAGTTCACATTTTTTAATGCAGACCTACCTAATTCTGCACAGGGATGTGTGAGGCATCCGACAGGGGGTGAAAATCTGATGGATTTCCTTGACTCAGCCCCATGAATTCTGTCTTGTCAACCCTGCACCGGCACGCAGTCGAAGTGACACAAGTCAAGCCAGCATGCAGACTTCTGTTTTTAAAATGCGCCGTGATATGTGTATTTTTTAAAAAAAAGCTGGGGAAATTTGCGCAAAATTCAGGCCTCTGCTCTGCAAATTGTGCAAATTTGAGGAAATTATGGAGCAGAGACCCGAATTTTGCACAAATCTGAAATTGACTGTCAGAAAATTCAAGGAGGCCAAGGTGGAGTGTGTGCATATGCGGTGACAGGAGGATGCTTCCGTACTTCTCATGTTAAATGCTACAACAAGAGCAACAATAACATCACACGTCTCGCGTGCACTTCTACTCCCCTCCCGCCAGCCAGAACATCATACGCAGCTCCCAGGTCTCTTTGTAAAGCTTTATTGAGCAAAATGCAGGGCAACTCAGGTGGTTGCAGAAAAGGGTTACACAAAAGTAAAGAAAGTAATTCAAGAACTGTGATCCCGTCAATGGGAAGTCATGAACATTTCCTCCCCACTCAAATTTCAGGGTGAACCAAATTCAGGATTAGAAAAGATCTCAAAGTTTCAGATGCACCTAACTTAAGATAGGAAAGATGAGAAGCTGAGAGAATAAATGGAAATTGGCAGTTTCCGCAATCCCTAGACTGGATGAATGTTTGGTCTGACCCAGTAAGGCTGTTAGGGTGCAATCCGATCAACTTTGCCCTCACTACTCACAGAAGCCACCGAACTCAGGGGCTTCCAAGGTCCTCACACCCTGCCAGGCTGAAGCCACCAGGGCAGGAGGAGCAGCGGAGGTGATCCTCGCTTCCCCATCCTCCATCTTTCCTGCTTTCACTAGATGGGCTTTTCAGCCCATCTGGCAAGGGCACTTTGAAGAGCAAGGGAAGGAGGCTGGAGGAGGCTCAGGATAACTCATATCCTGGTCTCTCTGGTCTGCTCTCCTCCTTGCCCTCTGGAACACCCCCTTTCTTCCTCCTCCAAGGTCGCTTTTCCAACTTCGGAGCGGCAGTGCACATGACGTGGTTCTCTCCATGCTGGCTGTGAGTGGGAAGAGGGGCTCAGATCTCTGACCCCCACTTCCGAGATTGGAGTGCAGTCTCCAACCTCAAAAGGGTTCTTCGAGCATTCCTATGGTCCCTGGGGTGCTCTCCCAGGGGACCATAGGGTTGCTTTCTTACAGTAGGATATTCCAGGATGAGGACATGAGTTTGCTCAAGATCTGCTGCATCCTATTCCAGTTTCCCACCTTTATTCTAGATACTTCTGAATTCCTTGCTAACTTACCTCTAACTCCCCCCCCCATTTTTTTCTGTTGCCTTCCTGATGTTTCTCATTTCACGTTGCCTTTTGTGGTGGCCGGTTGCATATGATAGAACAGATTCGATGCCATTTAAATAATTGAAACAGCACTGCAACCATGTGGAGCATAATGAAGTCTGGGGTTGGGGGTCAAAAAAATTGAGATGAAGCATCATTACATTAACCACCTTGCCGCACAAATCTCCTAAGAAGCATTGTGCAGATAAAGAAGAAGGACATTGTACTAGGAAGAAAATAAAGCAAGAAAATAAAAGGCATCGCTATAAAAAAAATGTTATACACGCACATAAAGAATAGCCTTGAAAGCAGGGATGCTGTGGCTGTTTGTTGGTTTCCTGTTGCCAATGTATAAAGAAAAAGAAAGAAAGAAAAACCCACACATATTTGCTATTGTGGATGAGTGTCCCAAATAGTCAGTAGCTTTATAGTCATGGAGTGAGAGAAAAATAGTGACTTAATGTGCAAGTCAACTGTACGTGTGATGCAGATCAATGGTTGAAATTCTATTACTTAGGTTCTGTGCTTTTGGAATGTGGGGGCATCACAATGGAAATAAAACATAGTGTGTCAGCATTTGCTCACCTTCATTCAAGAAAGTAATTTCTTCCTTGTTGTATCTTGCATGCCAACATTTACATTGACTGGGTTCAGACAACACGATAACTCACACTCAAGGGTTGAGTATGGGTTGAATGTCGGTTGTCGTTGAACTGTGGGTTGTTGTTGTTCAAATGTTTGTTATCATGATGTCTGAACCCAGCCGAGATAACAAAACAAACCATGTTTAACAATCCACAGTTCACAACCCAACAACAAACCATGGGTTCTCTTCATGGGTTGTTTGTGGTTAACAAGCCATGGCTTGTTAGTGCAGCTGGGTTCAGACAACGCAATAAATTGTAGCAGACTTTTCAGAAGGGGCAAAAGATCCATTTCTGTCAATGAGCAGATGATGAAATAAAACATGTCGGACAAACCACAAAACGCAGGTGGAATGGGTGAAAGCAAATCTGCAGATCCCTACTTAAAGTACCAAAGTACCATCTGCCCATCACACAGAGAGATTAGAAGGAAGGTGGGTGTGTTTTTGTGCTGGTGGCAGAGGTGGCGTCGGGGAGGTGACAGAGGCAGAAGTCGGGGGAAATAGTGTCTGAGCCTACAGATTGACTTGGGAACATTTGCACATTTTTTTGTATTTTAATCTTGAAAACCTGGAAAAATCCTGAGCCATTCCAAGGAGAGTCTTGGATGACTCACCCATCTCTAGCACTCACATACACCGCAACATTCTGTTGCAGGTCCCCACTAGTACAGCCAAGTCAAACTTTATTTGCATCTAGCCATTGGCCATTGCAATTTAAAACAAATTACAAATAACTCATAACACACAATAAATATTCAATGTTCAGAGTAAAACAAATGCTTGCATAAACTCAGTATCACAGCTAAAATCCTTGATATTGTCTAAAATTATATCTAAAATTATATCTAGAATTATATCTAAAATTATATCTAAGATTATGTCTAAAATTATATCTAAAATTATATCTAAAATTATCTAAAATTTATCTAAAATTATGTATTTTGTTGAACTCTAGTTGCTGCCCTCATTTTGATCACAATAGCTATGAATTTTGCTGTATTTGCTGTCACCATCCTATTGCGGTCCTCTAAAAGAAAATTCACATAGTAATCGACTGGGCGCCCTGGATAAGGTGCAGGGCTTTTTTTCTCAGAGAAAAGGTGGTGGAACTCACCCCCCCTCCCCTGGCCACGCCCCTACCCACCCCTAGGACCGCCCCCTAAAATCGCCCCTTTAGAGAACAGGGATGCAAGTAAAATTTGGGGGGGCTATAAAAGTAAATGTATGGAATTAAATAAAAAGCAATGCAGTAAAATGTGCAAAAAAATTGGAATACTTACCAAAAGTAAGCTCAGAGACATTTCCTTTTTGAAAGGTGTTTATTTATAAGTTTTGCAG
The DNA here is from genome assembly GCA_021292165.1 of Shinisaurus crocodilurus. Taxonomy (NCBI): domain Eukaryota; kingdom Metazoa; phylum Chordata; class Lepidosauria; order Squamata; family Shinisauridae; genus Shinisaurus; species Shinisaurus crocodilurus. The sequence goes on from CM037876.1 coordinate 15,050,833, forward strand.
TTACACATATTAATCACAGTTTAGACACAACCTGTGGTGCCGAACCTATTTTGAGGCCAGGATTCAGAACCATGGATAGCTCCTTAAAAGTTCAGGCTGAAACTCGGAGTGGATACACACACCCCCACTGACATTGGAGCCACCGGCATCCACTTCCCCTGAATGGTGAGAGGCCTCGTTGCTTTGGGAATCTTTTTTTCCTGCCTTCCAGAGAGTGGTGATGGAGAAGATGATGCACTTAGGTTATTTTAGATTCTGGACATAACGGTTTTATGGTGGTTCTGGTGGAGGTGGAGGCCCTCTTTAGAGGTATATTACTTCACACTTCGCTCAAAATGGGGTGAGGCAGCCCTGCTGCTGTGCTTCGAGCCTCTCTCCTGCTCATTCCGCTGAGCGGGGGGGGGTGCGGCTAGCCACCTGCCCTAAAGTCCTGCCCTAGGGGCACCTCTGATTACCACCGTGTTACCCCATGATGAGGCTGATGCCATTAACATGCTGCAGCGTTTTAGAGAGCAGGGCAAGGTCCCTGCCCCGAGGACAGTCCAAAGCAGCAAACAAGCAAACAACACCACGGACCTGGGGTGGAGTGGAGTGGGGTGGGAGAGAAAGGAGAGTGGCAAACGCTTCTCTTAAGACTTTCCCGATGTGCCCGGGCTCCCCAGATGCATTTGCCCACAACTCCTATCACCCCATGCCACGGGGATGATGGGAGTTGTAGTCCGTGGGGGGAAAGGCAGTCCTAAAACAAACAAAACAAGAAACAAACTCACCCCCTGCAGCGGGAGGGATTCAGGAGCTTGGATAGCGACAAGCGCTCGCTCACTCGCTCTTTGGACGGGCGCGGTGGGAGCGGAAAGCGCCTCGTTCCCATGGCAGGGGGAAGCTAGATTGGGAGCAATGGGGTGAGCTGTGTGTGGGTCAGAGAGGCTTGTGTGTGGGGCGGAGACTTGCCAGGCGGGTGGAGGGGTGAGAATCCACGGACTGCCTAGATCTGGCCCCACCCTCCCCAGACGCCCGCCGGTTACCTGAAATCGCTGTAGGGGTGGATGATCCAAAACCCGGCGGACTTGACCCTCTGCTGCTTGATCTCCACCGCCTTGTGGCTGCCAAACATGCGCAGGGAGAACTTGTTGACGGCCGGCTGGAGCATGGCACCCAACTGTCGCTGCACGAAGGTGCCCCTGGGGTCGTCGGAGCCCGTGGCGGCGGCGGCCGCTAAGTCGGCGGCCACGATCTGTTCCGCCACGGTGGCCGGCGCCATCTCTGTTTTGCCCGTCGGCAGGGCGGAGGAGCCTTTCTGGGTGGGGGGTACCGAGCCGCCGTTGGGGAGCTGGCAGCCCAGCCGGGCGACTCCCAAGGGCCTCCCGGTGGCCTCGCCGTCCAGCACGGGCGCGGGAGGAGCAGGGGGCACCTTGGGGCGAGGCTCTTGGGGGGGCGGCTGGAGCGGCCGGCGTGCCCCCTCCTGGGTCTCAGCGTCGGCGTCGGCATCCATGGTGGCGGCTCCGCTCGGGGTTAGGCGGACACCTTTCCTTCAAATGCACTTGCCCGGGTGGCGCCCCTCCTGCCCTCCGCCCGCGGGCGCATCCCTTCCACACCCAGGCCCGGCGCCACGGGGATGGGCGCATGACGCCTGGACGGCGGGTGGCTGGGTGGGGCGCGGCGAGGTGGGCAGGCCAGGGGCGCACGAGGCGAGCATGAAGGGCGAGGCCGGCTGCTGGGGGCGGCCAGGGGCAGAGGCAGCCTCAGCGGGGTGACGACGGGACGCTCCTCATGGCCTCCCCCTCCTCGGACGAAAATAGGTGGCGGAACGCCGTTCCGGTGCGTTCCGCCAGAAAAAAAGCCCTGATAAGGTGTCAATAGAGGAGTAATCAACTCTTCTCGGCTAGTTCTATACAGGGAGCAAAAGTGCAGCACATGGGCGATGGTTTCAATGTTACCATCTCCACAAATGCACACTCGATTCTGATATGGAATTCTCCTAAAGCGGCCTTCCAGGACCGCAGTGGGAATCACATTTAGACGAGCTCTTGAAAAAGCTATCCTATGTTTAGAGTATGTAAGCTGTTGTAAAAATGCGGCTATATTTTCTGTAGGACTGCATATTGTCAAATTAAGATGGGGATTCAATTTCTTCATTATGGAACAGCTGTTTTGTCTTTCAATATCCAGTAAGCGCAGTTTTATAGTTTCTTTGGCTTTAAAGAAGCCTAGGCCTACTAGATATTGAGCTGAAAAGCCAGACAGATTTAGCTTTCTGGTTATAGCTTTTTGCCAGCTACTCTCGTGAGTATCTCTGACTATCAGGGGAAGCAGACCCGTATCAGTTAAATGCAGCCGCAGCCATAACGTAAGTGTCCTCATCCAGACTTGCGTTTGTATAGAAATAACTCCAGCCTCGTGTCGCAACGCAGCATTTGGGGCACAATTGGGAACTGCAAAGATTTGTCTTAAAAATTTGGACTGCACTGTCTCCAGTGGTTTCAGATTGGAATCGGCCCAAATTGAAATCCCAAACAATAATTGGGCTACAGCCTTGGCTTTGAAAACTTCAAGGGCTGCAGGGATGAAATTTTGTCCTTTTGTTTGATAAAAACGCAGGAGAATTTGGACACTCCTAGTGGCTTTTTCAATCGCATAAGCTTGCTGGGCTGTCCATGTCCCTGAATGATGGAATATTATACCCAAGTATTTAAAAGCTTTGACTTGCTCAATAAGGTGCCCGTCTAAATGCCATTTGTGTAATTTATAACATCTGGAAAAGACCACTACTTTCGTTTTTTCATAGTTGATTATGAGATGATTTTTTTGGCAGTACTGAGAAAATGCCTTTAATAACCTCCTTAGCCCTACCTTAGTCTGTGATAAAATTACTGCATCATCTGCATACAATAGAATAGAGATTTTCTTTGTGGCTACATTTGGAGCATGAAAATTGGGGCATGATAGAAATTCGCCAATATCGTTTATATAGATATTGAATAGAACGGGGGCCAAAATACATCCCTGCTTGACCCCTTTAGATGATAGAACTGGGTCAGTCAGGCCACCATCCCTCGTGCATCTTATTTTCAGCCATGTGTTGTTATACAGGCTTTTTATTAGAAATAAAAGTCTTTTATCTATAGATGTTGCTGATAATTTGTCCCAAAGTCTTAAACGGGAGATTGAATCGAATGCTGCCTTTAAATCAATAAATGCTGCATATAAAGCTCCTTTTGGTTTTGTTACGTATTTGTCAATTAGATGGGACAAAACTAGACAGTGGTCTGTAATTGATCTTCCTTGCCTGAATCCAGCTTGCACATCTGCCAAAAAATTCTCGTCACCTAGCCATTCCAGTAACTTATTGTACAGATGTTTTGCATACAGTTTGCTGATTATACATAACAAACTAATTGGACGGTAATTTGCCGGATCGGTTTTTCTGCCTTTCTTGTATATAGGAACAACTACTGCTGTGTCCCAATCCTTAGGGATCAATCCTGTTAGGTCAATATGGGTGAATAAGGCTGCCAACAAGGGGGCCCACCAATTAGAATTTGATTTTAAGAGTTCTGGAGGGATAAAGTCTATTCCAGGTGCTTTATTTTTCTTTAGTTGAGAAATGAGATCCCTGACCTCATTTGTTGTCACCGGGAGCCATTGTGGTAGATGGTGTAAATCTTCTGTGCATTGCTTAACCTTTGTGTTACTGACCTCGTCGTCTGTATACAGTGCCTGATAAAAAAGTGTCCATTCAGTTGGACTAATTACACACATTGGATAATTGTAATTCTTGTCCAGTAAACCTGACACTGTGCGCCAGAAGAGACTGGTGTCTTTAGTGTGAGAAGCTTTCAGCAACAGATGCCACGCATTTATCCCATCTTCCCATTTTTTCTTTTTAGTTAGTGCTTTATACTTCCTTCGGCTTATTATATACTCCTTCAACCAAGAAGCTGAGTTGGTATTTCTATATTTTCGGTAAATTCTATTTACATGGCTTTTCGCCTTTTTGCATTCATGGTCATACCAGCCTGTATTAGATGTTAATTTTCTCCGGCCTGGATTGGCTTCGGCTTTTAAATGCCTTTGTAAATTATCTGTCAATTCCTGGAATGCCTGAATGGCTTCAATGGATGTTTTTGCAGAGAGGATTGCATCATATAGGGTTCTGAAAGCCTTTGATTGCAAAAGTTGAGATAACGTTAGGTCAGTTTTAAAAGTCCACTTAATTTTCTTATTACCAGTCACTCCCAGATCTCCATTTGGAATATATTGGGGTTGTATGTGCACTTTATTCTGTGCTATATTTGCAAACGTCGCTATTAGTGGTAGATGATCACTTTCCGTGTAGGTGCCGACCTTGAAATGTGTAAGAAACCCGCTCATTAAACTTGATATCATTATGTAATCAATCACACTACCAGACTGATTTGAAAAATGAGTATACTCCCCTTTCTGATCTCCAATTGTTGAACCGTTTAGTACTTGCAGCTCTCTTTGTCTTTTAAATTGGATAAGTTTAAACCCCGCATAGTTGGACTTACTGTCTTTGGAAACACGAAAAGTCTCCTGGTCCCCAGGTGTGTCCAAGTCTAGGACGTGATGGAAGCAGGCATAAAGCTTTCGATCATCAGCTCCAATTCGCGCATTGAAGTCGCCTGCAATTACAAGTGCTGCATCAGGGTGCAGGGATTCTAGATGATCTATGTACTTGTCCAGACTCCCCCAGATTTTATCCACAGCTGATTTTGTTGAGCAGGGCGGGAAATAAGTATTGACTACCATTAGGAGTATTCCTTCACACTGAATTAGCATAGCAGCAGCTAATGGATTGCAAGATGGCATTAACGTGACACTTGCTTTGATGCTTGTGGAGACAAAACATGCTAATCCTCCCTTTGCCCTTCCCCCCTTATCTGATGGTGTAGCCTCCATACTGTGGCACTTGAAGCCATTCAACTGAATAGTTTCCACTTGCCATGTTTCTTGCAACAAAATTATATCAAACCAGCCCAGAAAATCCAAAAATTGCTTATTGTTTTGTTTGGAAGACCAACCTGCAATATTCCAGGATAATAATTTTAGTCCTGGACTACTAGAGGTGTTGCATTTTGTACTTCCATGTTGTTCAATACGTCTGTGTCTAAAAAAACACATCCATTTTCCTTTATGGGAGTGACTTGTTTCGAACTTCCTATGTCCAAAGTTGTTGTTGTTGGAGGAGTTCCCAATTCTGATGTATTGAGGAATTGGTAGTTCAACCAATTATTTGAAGTCTTGATGCCTGCCTCATATCTATTCATCGGTGGCATCCCATATTCTAAAGATGGAAGATCTTGTATTTCATCATCCGCAGGATAGGACCTGCTGGGATTTGCTATTCTCTTGATGATACAAATAGGTTCACTCACTGTGGCTTGAGACTGATTTTGAAATGAGGCAGTATCCTTAGGAGGGCTTAACTGTGCCCTACAGTCTGTACTAACCAGTAACTTAGTTAAATTATGGGTTTCTTGTTGTTTGTTGCATTTAGGTAAGTCAGCATGTGAGGTTGTTGTTCTCCTGCTGTCCCCTTTTCTGGCAGATATCAAGGATATTATTGCTGTATTTGTGAAGTGTCGGTTGGGGATTACACCATACTGAGCTAGCTTAGACTTCAGTCCCATCATAATAGATGGGATCCTTTTGGATTCGAAGAGAAGGATCATCCTCTGTGAATAGCCATTATCTGAAATTTTCTGCACAGATTTTAGGTCTATGCTACCAATTGATGGACCAAGTAGTTGTTTCAAATGGTACTTGGCCCAAAACATAGAATTCCATTTTGGTGGGAAACCCCTAAGGGGGTAAATATCTATAATCAAATCACATGGTCGCAATACAACATTACTCATGTTATGCGTTCCCTTGATCATAGCTGAGCTGAATGTAGGGAGCTCAGAACTTTTATCGTTCTTAGTCCAGCAGCCATCGCAGGTGTGCAGTTGACTGCCTCTGTGCTTCATATCTATGGTGTCCATCCACTTGGTCATTAAATCCAATTTTTGGTAAATATTTTGAACTGTCTGGCTGATTAGCATATTTTGTTTTGCTAACATGTCTAATAACTCAAGTTCCCCCTGTGAAGTATATTTGTTTCCTTTAAGGGAGTAATCCTTGTTATTCATTTCTTCTGGTGTTGGCTCACCATGTATCTCTTCATTAGCAGTTAAACTCAGAGGTTCAAAACGATTTGCCACAGGAATTGCAAACTTTTAGCAATTGTATTTTTTGGAGGGTGACAGGAAATAATAATCCAGTTTAGTTTGCTTGGGAGTTGGTAAGTCCCGTTCCCCCTCCATGTCGGTGTTCCTAGCTCTTTTAGCTTCCTTCATATTGCTTGTAGGTGGCAAAACTGTTCCCTTCACCCCGTTTATGATTGTTTGAGCATTTATCACTTCCTCTAGATCCAGTGTGTTTCTGTTGTTAGTAGAATAGCAGGCCTTCCCGACAGTTTGCTTATACTCTGGGAGAATAACCCTCTGACTGGCTCCCCACTAGTATATATTTCATACTTTTGAACCTTTGTAGTCTACCACCTTAGCCTGTTTGTTTGCTCGTGAACTGGTACCCTTTCCTCACTGCCTCATTTTTAGTCAACCTAGGCCCGCATCTACTAACTTCATGCCATGCTAACTTTGATGATGTTTTCAATCCAGAGGGAATTGCATGCCGAGAACTGGGCACATTGTACAGACAACAGATAAAGGCACAACACCTCTCCTTCCCTCAAAATGCAGAGCAAAGCTTTGAAAGAATTCACGCAGATGGTTTAAACTCCCTGTGGAGTGAAAATGTACTACTTTCTGTGCTATAGAAACAAATCAAACTGTATTCCTTTGACTAGGAACTTTGCCAAGTGGGGATGTTGTAGCAGACAAACACGGTCTGTGCAAACTTTGCAGAAGAAGAGATCTGCCAACTGCTGTGGACTTATCCTGGCTTGCTCCCTTTTGCTCCAAGTTGCAGTGAGCAGCAACACTCTTTGGAAGCAAGGCTGGTCTTGCAAATACCAGCTGTTCAATGTTCCCAGAAGCAGATTTAAGAATCAAATAAGAAAGGAGGAAGAGGAGGAGTTGCACCCTGAAAGTAAGACCAGAACTAGACACTTGGTTGCAAAGTTGCAGACACAGGATTCCAGTCATGTTTTCTCTCCTGGTTGTAACTGAAGCCTGCAGAGAAGCCACCAGGGGTGAGGAGACTGAGAGTGAGGCTGTGGAGTACCACAGTTTCCAGCCATAGATGAGTTTCAGATACGGATGGGCAAATCTCTCCATTTTGGTTTCTCCCACATTTACTTTAAAACAAAACAAAACAAACAAAAAACATCTCAATTTCTTTCTTTCACACATATGAAGAACTTTGCAAATGTTAATAAATTCTTATCAAAAACAAACTGAAAGGAAATTCTCACCCATCTGCACCAGCAGGGCCGGATTAACATAGGGGCGATTGGAGCGACAGCTCCAGGCCCATAACAGAAAAGAGGCCCACAATATAGGGACGCGCAGCACGATTTGAGTTAGCTCTGATCGTTATCATTCAGCATAATTAATGATTTTTTCAAGATTAGGTGTTCTAAGCACATCTGCATTACAGGCTTGAGGCAAGACCTAGCAAGAACTGTTGTTCTCAAATTAGCATTTCAGTAGTTTTGCATTTCAATCACTGTTACTACATTTCTTTGTGAGAACTTCTAGCACATGGGGGGCTTGCTAGGGTCTGTAATATTCAGATTTAGAAGGGACCTCTCTCTCCAGCCTCGAGCAAAAGATCTTTCTGATTCGCAGCTCAATTGTTCAAATGCTAGTTTAACAAAAAAACAAAGCAACAAGAACAACACAATTATTCTTGGTCAAGCAAAGCTTCCTGGCTTTTTGTTGTGGCTGCTTTTTCTTTTTAATAAATAAATTTGGGGGAAATTGGGAAGACCCTTACTGATGAGCTGCAGGAGTTTTTGAGTTTTGGCACTTTAATGGTAATTAAAATATTTAATTTGTTTTAATATAAAATTGCGTCTTCATTTTATTTATTTCCATAAAAGGCCCACCAAAATCCTCAGCACCAGGCCCATAATGCTCTTAATCCGGCCCTGTGCACCAGCCAAATCCAATAGGTACAGCTATTCCTAGCATAGATTGGACCTGCCTGCTGTGCTGTATAGATGTTAAAGGGGAGGAGCCTGTCAGAAAAGAATGCTGGCAACTCTTAATTCAGAACTACAAACATGGCTGAATACACAAAGGTTCAAAGCTAGACGTTTAAGAGCAAAGCTCCCAAAGCCCTGGGCCCTGTGGGACATATCTGCCAGTTTCAGTTTCTCCCACACTCATTTTTTTTTAAAAAAATAATCTTAAGTTTGTTGTTTGTTTGTTCATTCATTTTAATCTAGGGGAGGGCCATCACGCAGGGGTAGAGCACCTGCTTTGCATGGAGAAGGGCCTAAGTTCAATCTCTGTCATCTCCAAGTAAGGCTAGGAAAGAATCCTGCCCCAAACCCTGGAGAGCTGCTGCTGCTGGCAGTCGGTGTCAACAGCACTGGGCTAGATGGACCAGTGCCCTGACTCAGTATAAGGCAGCTTGCTATGTTCCCATGTGCCTATGTTCTTTTTGTCCCAGATATGGAGAACTTTGCGAATTCTGAACTGAATTATGGTAAAACTGAACTGAACTGAAGAGAAGCCCAGGCCAGGGAGCAACTGCCATCAGCTCCTGAGATGACCATCACCGGCCTGAGAGGACTGTTGGGGCAGCCCCTCCCCCACCTTCCCTGGGGCTATTTAAGACCTGTGTGCCCTGAGGGTAGGCAGAAGAAAAGCCCAGGCCAGGGAGATTGTTCAGCAGCTCCAGAAGAAACCTTCAGTTGGCCTGAGGAGAACTGGTGTTTGTTTGGTTTGGGGGAGTAACGTTTGTTTGTGATTTAAACATTGTAAACCCTTTGGGTGCCTTAGTCAGAAAGGTGGTATAGAATTGTAATAAATAAATAAAAGAAACACACAAACAACTGAAATCTCTCCCATCCCTACCTAGACAAGCTATAGCAAGAAGTATTTATTTATGTATCTATTTATTTAATTTCTATACCACCCACAGCCGAAGCTCTCTGGGCGGTTCACAACAATTTACCTGCCACAACAAGTATTCATTGTTGGTCCCATGATATTTTTGGACATTGAACACAACAGCAGCTGTGCCACAAGGGTTTTCATTTGGAAAGGTACAGGGTGGCCTAGAATAACAGCTTATTTAAGACTAGCCTTATTCTCTTTCTCATGGGAAATGGGGCTGGACAGAAATATGAACTGATCACATGGTTGTACTTTCTGATGACGTGTTATGATTGTTAAGTTTCGTTTCCTGTAACTGGAGAGAAAGGGATTGCTTTCTGTATGCATTCTGTTCCTGTCTTCTCTCTGACATGTAGCAATCATGTAATGATGTGTGCTTGCCAGGACTGGCTATGCACTGACTTATGCTATGCTATGTAGTTTGTATTAACTCTGATATAGATAAAATAAACAGGTAGAAAGAAGTCCTGTGTTATGGATTCTATTGGAGTTGTATTTCTAAGCTACAGTGCTGCAGGAGAGAGGCTGTAACCCGAGACGCTTGGAATGCTGCGTGGAAGGAAAGATAGTGAGTCTCTGTGTACATGGGCCACACAAGAGGCAGATGCTGTATTTTTCCATCTAATGCTCTGCTGGATCCACGTAGGCAGACGGGCCTACAGAGTGGATTATGAACCATAAGGCTGGAGTATTTTTCACAGCCATAACAGATATCAGGTCCTGGGACAATATATTGTAGGAGTGAGACTGTCGGGGCCTTACTTACTTACTTACTTATTTACTTCCCCTCCTCCTTCCAAGAAGATCCCAACAATGGCTTCTAACCAAAAAACTTTATCAGAAAAATAATAAAGTTAGTGACGCTTGATTCGCCCTTCTCCTGATCAGAGAGCTCAGATTACTTTCCCATGGAATTTGGCACCAATTGATCCTCACTGACAGTTAGACTTATCTCTAAGTCCGCTGGCCTTGGGGAACCTGCTGCAGGTTCCTTCCCCTCCATCTTCTCCTCCTCATCATCATCTTCCTCAGAATCTGTTCCCAGATCCTCCGCTGTAGGAAGAGTGGGTGGGCCCAACCCCTACAGGGAGGTAAGATTAGGGCTCACTGTGGCGTAACCCCACAATTCAGTTCCCTGGTGTATGTCTGCTTTAGTATATTTAGTGAGTATAGAATGTTGAACTGAGTGGGTGTGGTTTGTGATGTCTTGGAAAGGGTGGGCGGAGGAGTATGTAAGGAGTGTTTGAGTGATGTCAGAGTTAGTGAGTTGAGAGTTAGTGGTTGAGTGTGTGTTTGGAGTATTGAGAGAGTTTGGGAGTTGGGGAGTTAGGTTAGTTGGGTTATTTGTGTCTTGTCAGGAGTTTTGAGAGAAATCAGTGCTTGTATGAGGAGTGAAAATATTTAGAATTATAGGGACTTAGGTTAATTACAAAGTGTTTGGGGTAGGCAGGTTTAAAGTTGTTTTCTGGAACTAAGATTTTGAGAATTAAAATAAACTTATTTTTATTTTGTTTGCTACCCAAATCCTACGTGTCAGCTTGGTGTTATTAACCTGCATTACTTTTAAACACACACACACACACCTTTGTACCCACAGTATCATAAATTTAAGCTAGATCCTTAATAACCAGTATTAATCTTTTCCCTCATTACTAGGGGAAAGGTTTCATTTGACCCTCCCCTCAGGTTTTTAAGTGTTGATGCTTAGCCTGAGAAGGGTTTATGCGCCTGGTCCTAAAGTGTAAGGGACCGTGTGGTCGCACTCACCAACAGGGCAGAAGTGAGAGCAGGTAGTGTAGAGTGTTACCTGACACCATCCCTCTGTAGGCCAAAAACATCTGGGGACCCAAGGTTGGAGAACACTGGTCTAACCCAATGCATTTAGAAATGTGCATTTGTGAGAATATACATTCAGAGATGCATATTTAGAGGTAAAGGGTGGAATCCAATGCTTGGCAAGTGGATTTCCACTCTCATGATGAGACTCTCTCCTCTCCTCACCCTGCAGCTCCCTAGGACCTCCCAAAATATGCTCTGAAATGTCCCCATCCCCAACCCCTCTGGAACAGATTTTGAGGGGATGCAGGGAAGAGAAGGCATGCATCACCCCCCTTCCTGGTCCACTGACATAATCTGTTCCATCAATGAGCTAACAAGATTCCACTTGAATTTTTCTGAGTGTAAAGGCGCACACACACACACACACACACACTGGGGGGAGGGGAAACCACAGATAAATGTAGAAACAGAATGACATGGACTTACATGTCCAATCCAAGTAATTACTGGCCTTGCCCTAAAAACATTCCCTCTCACATGGAGCATAGCTGCGATGAAAATGAAACACAGTGAAGGTTTATGAGCTGGCAGCTGTTAATAAAAAGTGTGACGGCCTGCACAAGCTTTGAGATAAATGGAATCTTCATGCACTATAAGGTTCCCATCTATGCAGAGAACATCTGTGTTCTTTTATTTAAGATTTCTCTCTCATATCAACTGTTTATGTGCTGGCTGGTAAGGGATAGGTCTGCCAAATGAAATATGCATCGTTTTGTGTCATGTTGGGTATGATTCATGGTACTGGACTCTTTGTCTATTTTTGTAAGATTTGCTTTCTTTCAAGCTGGAGCTGGACATTATGGAGAGCTATGTGGCAAAAGCAATATCCCAATATTTCTTCCTGAGCCCATGCTGAATTTTCTTCACAGGCCTTTTCAGTAATTTCGGGGGGAATAGGGATTGGGCAAAAAGCATCTCCCAAGATGTTGGGGGTGGATGTGAATTTTCAGGGGGAAGATTTCAGATGAGGTGGCAGCCGGCAAGTACCTTCTCTCTCTTTTTTAGGCAAAAAACAAACTTTTGCACCATGTCAAGTTGTGGTGGGGCTGCTTCAGTACCCCAGCAGTATCCTTCTTTCTTCATTTCCAAATAGATGCCCGGTGGAAATGAACCCATGTCATGTAACATAATTCCCAGAGCATCATTTTTTCTGTGCTGTGCCGCCAGAACGTGGGGGTAGGCCACAGCTCAGCAGTTCTCCACCACCACTGCCGGGGAGAAGAGCAAGCCAGGCAGGTGGGTCCAGCTCTGCTGCTGCTGCTGCCTGTGCGAGGCCAGCCCCACCCCACCTCACCTGTGGGACTGCTGCCTGCCCCCTGCAGGCCCGGGCTCAGCCGGGAGCTGCCTCGCCCCACCTGCAGCTGCTTGATTGTGGGGCCAGAAAGACCAGGCCCCAGCGGGGGCGGGTCCACCACCGGCGGAGTCGCCACCGGCAGGGTGACACCAAAGGGGGCCGGGGGCCACCCCTTTGGTGGAGCCACTTTGGGGGGTGGCACGAGGGCGAGGGCCTGCCCCCCTGCTGCTGGGGATATAGGTGGGGCTGGGAGTTTTTAAGAGGCCCTTCCTTTTTGAAGGGCTGGGTTTTTTTAGGGTTTGATTTTAGGGGTGGGTCTCCCGCCTGATTGGCGGAAGCGAGGGGGCATGTGTCTCTCCCAGGGAGATAGTGGGGGGAGTTCTGGGGGGGCAAAGTATACTAACGTTGAGCGGCAGGCGCTGGCAGAGCACTGGGGGCAGGCCACGCCAAGTAAGGGGAACAAGGGATCGATGCTTAATATCTAAGCACTGGTTAGACCTCATGTTGAGTACTGCGTCCAGTTCTGGGCACCACACTTTAAGAAGGATGTAGACAAACTGGAGAGGGTTCAGAGGAGGGCAACAAAGATGATAACGAGACTGGAAACAAGGCCCTATGAGGAGAGACTGAAGGAAATGGGCATGTTTAGCCTTCAGAAGATGAGACTGAGGGGAGATATGATAGCACTCTTCTAGTACTTGAAGGGTTGTCACACAGAGGAGGGCCAGGTTCTCTTCTCGATCATCCCAGTTTGCAGGACACGGAATAATGGGCTTAAGTTACAGGAACCCAGATTCCGTCTAAAGCAATAGACGGAATCTGTTGGAGCAATAAGACAATGGAACAAACTACCTAGGGAGGAGGTGGGCTCTCCCACTCTGGAGGCATTCAAGGTGCAGCTGGACAACCATCTGTAAGGGATGCTTTGACTTGGTTTCCTGCATTGTGCAGGGGGTTGGACTCGATGGCCATGTAGGCCCCTTCCAACTCTACGTATTCTATGATTCTATGATATCCAAATGAAAATATCCATGGGTGCATATACAAACTGCTATAGAAGCACACATCTCCTCCTCAGGCTGCATCACTCCCCTCCTGACCTCCTCTTCCTTGAAATGCTGTATGCAATGCACCCCTAGCAAGCATGGCTGTCTTCAGTGAAATTGTTTCAGCCCAGCAGCACTACCAAAATCTATGTGAAGTTCTTTGAACACAATTTAGGGATGTAAATCGAGCAGGGAGCACCCCCCGCCCACTCTCACCGCGCTTGCCATGCTTGCGCCACCAAGGACAAGAAGTGACACAACGGGTTCCCCGTCCCATTACTTCCGGTTCCCTGGTTCCCTGGCGCTGCGTTTTTAGCATGGAAACCAGGGCAACCCAGCTTAAAACAGCCACGAATAGCAAATTGTCGCTGTTTCAAGCTGGGTTGCCCTGGTTTTTACGCGAAGAACGCAGCACCAGGGAACTGGAAAAAGATACGCCGGCGAGCTGAAGGTCTTTCCCCGGCTAACACAGTTAGCATTTAATCTTCAATTTGAACATGTGACCCTTAAATGTAATAAATATGCAAATGAAACAGGAGCTCGGCAATAGCTACTACCTGCCCACACTGACAGGATTTTTAAAAAGAGCCATCCAGATTTGTAATGAGGGCATTTTTTTTTCATGCACACAGTTTAAACCACTTTCACTTTCCTGCACTGTTATCTAAACGCACAAACAATTGCTCATTAATGTGGAACAAAAAAAAGGGAAGAGAAGGATATCTCATCTGAATGGATGCACAGACTAATGTAGCATTTTATATTCCCATTGCAAAGTGATTTAGACCCAGGAAATGCAGTTTAAATCTCATTTGTTCTCAGGTCTGTGGAGCGATAGTGCTGACTTTTTTCTCCTGCATGCAAACCTATATGCCACCTTTCTCAGATTGGAGCTTCTCAGACTCCGTTTCTCTGTAAGCATCTTTCTGAGCGTAAGTCTTCTGATGTGAGATAGGCAAAAAAGTATTCTTTCAAAATGTTCTGTACAGATATTCTCACATCTGTACTTGCCTATATTAGTTTTCCTTCTTTTGTTCTCTCTCTCAAAAAAAGAAAAGAAAAGAAGTTTAAATTAATTTTCCAAACATATGAACAAAACAAAAAAAGAAAAAGAAAAGAAAATCACATCAAGTTGACAGACAGTAGGACATTTAGCATATCCCTACACACACACACACACACACACTTTACAGGTAGAAATATGGGTGGAATCCATTGGCTTCCTGGAGATTTTCTTTATGATTCTTCATAATAGCAAAAATTATATTTTGGGCATGATCCTATGGGTGTCTAGCCCATAGGACAGGGGGCTCTGATCTCACAGCACTCCATCCATCCTAAGGCTCTCCATCCTCTGAACATGCATTTTACATTAGACAGGCCTCTGAGCTTGTCAACAACAGCAACAACAGCAACAATCTTTATTACAGTCAATAGACCATTCCAACTCACAAAATCAATCATACATAAAAACAGATCTCGTATGATCAACTGTTTTTTTTCTGAAAACAGCATTACATATTTTCAGAAAAACAGTTGATCATATGAGATCTACTAAATAAAAATAGCCTGATTCAAAAATTTGGCCACTTGCTCAGTAGTTGACTTATCCAAGCTCTTAAGTATTAAAATCATTAAAAATTCAGTGGAATGACTGGGAAAGGACTGTAAAAATGGGATTTAGGAGATCATTTCTGGCCCCTTGATAGAACCTGCAAAACAATAAAACATGCTATATGGTTTCCACCTTGGTATTGTTACATGGGCAGCATCTGTTATATCTAATCTCGCTAGTGAAAATGTTCTCCTATATTTAGGGATTGTCAGCCAGCGTAGATAATGCATCCCTTCTTTAATAAAGGAGATTGGTAAGCCTATGGACTGAGGCGAGCATGGACCCCTGGCAGCGCCTTGGAGGACCTGTAAATCTATGTCCAACAGCCGCTGTTTCACAATTGATTTGGCAGTTGCTAAATCCCTGGATAGTAACAAGTCCAATGAAAACCCTACCAAAGTAATTTTGGTCATCACAGCCTCTGACCGGGGGAGGGGGGGATTCAAAGGAATCCAACTAGTCTTAGGAACAGGGAACACCTGTCTACAGTGAAGCCAGAAATGGATAACTTAGATCCAAAGCAAGACAACTTACTGAACTCAGTCCAGCCTCTAGCTTTAAGGCAGCTCCCGAGACACACTTGGGTATGCCAAATTTCACCCTTAGAAAAGATGATTGGATACCCTCAGGGGGACAATTAGGACATGGAAACCAAATTGGAGAATCTGTGAGATAATTTTGGCCTTAAAAACTTGGACAGCTACTGGGAGAAATTTCCCACCCTTAGTAAAGAAGAAGAAGAAGAAGAAGAAGAAGAAGAAGAAGAAGAAGAAGAAGAAGAAGAAGAAGAAGAAGAAGAAGAAGAAGAAGAAGCGGGTTATATCACACCCACAGCTCTGAGCTTGTCTAACTCACCTACCTTGCTAGGAGCTGGGAGGAAAGCTGAGAAGCCTTTGGATCCAGCAGATCCACACCCTCTCACCTCTCCACCCGCTAGCCCCCAACACACCAATTTCCTTCCCCCACCCCAAGATCACAGCACCAACCTCAAGAGAGAGAGCCACCATGGACCTTTCCACAGAGGGTTGGCTGGGGGGGGGGAGATCCACCATCGCATCTCCTTCTCCAAGGTCAGAACTCTGCCTCCAACCTTGGAGAAGAGGATCTGCAACATCCTATGCCCCCTCGGGTGCTGTCTATGGGCAACAGGATTGCTTCTTGGGGAGCAATCTTATGCACGTCTAGACGGGGAAAAAATCCCTACAAATCCCAGGATTGTCAGACTTTATTTCACTCTAAGCATGCATAGGATTGCACCCTTCGCCTCTTTTCCACAATCTGAAAAAGAAGGCTTTGAATGATAGACATTGCTGCGTATGTACCTGATTTGTATATGAAATAAAATCATGCCATATTGTATACAAATCAGATATTTCAACTTTGCTTTTAGCGAATTAAGTTTTCACGCTCAGTTGCCAGGGTCTGCTTGACACATGATCTGCCTTGAACAGATGCTCCCAAACATGTTTTGCATACAAAGAAAGAGGAAAGTTGATTTAAAAAAAGTTTATCACATAGAGCCAAGAAGGATTTTTTGAAGTGAGGAGCAGCTGTGAAAATGAGGGTTGTTTATGTTGTGATATGTATCACTTCACCAGCTGAAGCACATTGTTTACACATGGGAAGGAACAGAATGGCTGTAAACAAGTTTGTTATGTCTTTCTAGATTCCCGTGTTTTTCGCATGAGAAGCTAGACCGTGGGAGCAATATGAGCTAGTCACATGGTTTGTATGATCTGATGACGTGCTAACTTGTTTTTCTGTCTGAAGCCATCTTCGAGAGCAGGACTGCTTTCTCTCTTCTCCTTCTTCTTCTTCTTGCTGGACTTTGTTACTGCAACAATGTAACGTCTTTGCTGAGGTGGAGTGAAGCTCAACTTACTCCACTGGATGTAATGCTTGCTATGCATTTATACTCTGCACATGGACTGTAACCAGGAAATGTATACTCTGTAGAACTTTACTTGCTAAGTGAATAAACAGGTAGAATTAGACCAGTGGTGTTACAGAGTGTTTCCTGACTCCATGGATTAATCTGCAAACGGGGAAGCTGGAAGCTAGAAGCAGTCTGATAACAGGGCAGACTGGGCTGGAGAAACTGGCACAACACGCTGCACGCTGCACGGGGGGAGGTGAGATCTGGAAGATCTGTGTGTGGAATTTCAGGTTCTGCTAGCACACAGAGACAGGATTTTAATTCTCCCAACTCGCACACACTCTGCTCAAAGATAACACCAACAGTTTAGGGATGGTGTAGTACAGCCTTCTCCAATATGGTGCCCTCCAGATGTCTTGGACTACAGCCCTCATCAGCCCCAACCAGCATGACCAATGGTCAGGGATTATGATCTCTGTGGTATTTTGGGATATTTTGGCTGTCCCCCACCTCTTGCAAGGCAAAAGAGGGCCAGGGACAAATGTCCTTGCTCTATTTTGCCTTCAGCCCCACCCACCACTGCAAAGTGCCCCCTTAGAGGTTCTTGTGGCATAACCCCACAAATCCGTTCCCTGGTGTATGTCTGCATTACTATGTTTAGTGAGTATAGAATGTTGAACTGAGTGGGTGTGGTTTGTGATGTCTTGGAAAGGGTGGGGGGAGGAGTATATAAGGGGTGTTTGAGTGATGTCAGAGTGAGTAGTGTGTTATGGGTTGGGCGTAGTGTGTTTGGAGTGTGGGGAGAGTTGGGAGTTGGGGAGTTAGGTTAGTTGGATTATTCATGTCTTGCCTGTCAGGAGTTTTGAGAGAAATCAGTGCTTGTATGAGGAGTGAAAGTATTTAGAGTTATAGGGACTTAGGTTAATTACAAAGTGTTTGGTGTAGGCAGGTTTAAAGTTATTTTCTGGAACTAAGATTTTGAGAATTAAAATAAACTTATTTTTATTTTGTTTGCTACCCAAATCCTACGTGTCAGCTTGGTGTTATTAACCTGCATTACTTTTAAATCTATGCACACACACACACACACACACACACACACCTTTGTACCCACAGTATCATAAATTTAAGCTAGATCCTTAATAACCAATATTAATCTTTTCCCTCATTAGTAGGGGAAAGGTTTCATTTGACCCTCCCCTCAGGTTTTTAAGTGTTGATGCTTAGCCTGAGAAGGGTTTATGCGTCTGGTCCTAAAGTGTAAGGGACCGTGTTGTCGCAGTTCTCCAAAATTGTATTCAGCCCTCCTAGCAGTATTCCCAGGAATATTTTCATAGCCAGTTGAAGTGGCTCTTATCTAGTCAAAGCATTAATGGCATGTAGTTTTGATCTTCTGGTATCCTATTTAAATACACTTCCTTGTCTCTTTCTCTTACTACTTGAAATGTTATTTAGATAGATGTCATTTGAAATGTTATTTGAAATGTTTAGATAGATAGATGTTATTTGAAATGTTTAGATAGATGTTATTTGAAATGTTATTTGTGCTTGCGTTTGGACCTTTGAACAGGGCAAGCTCGCATGTTTTGCAAGCAAAAATGAAACTCTCGTACATCCCTATGAAAGGCTTTAGAGTCAGGAGAAATAGCCTGACCTGACCAGGTATAAGGTAGCTTCCTATGTTTAAAAGGAGGGTAGACCAATTCATGGAGGATAAGGCTATCAGTGTCTACTGCACTAGCCATGATGGCTGCATGCTACCTCCAGTATCCAAGTTAGTATACCTCAAAATACCAGTTGCTTGGGAACAACAAGGAGAGAAGGCTATTGCCTCATGTCCTGCTTGTGGGCTTCCCATGGGCATCTGGTCAGCCACTCTGGGAAAAGGGTTGCTGGACTAAATAGGCCTTTGGTCTGATCCAGCAGGGCTCTTAAGTTCTCAAGAAATAGATACAGAGCAGTATAGACATTTGCAAGATGATTAAAATTCACCAAAATTGCTGCTTCAAACCTATAGCTTACCAATTATTATTCTTTGCAACATGGAGGGATGGTTTCTTTGTTGTTGTTTCTGGAATAAGCTGATTGACTCCAAGCCAAGGAGATTCTTATGCAATACACAGGCATGTCAATTGGGCTTACACACTAAGAGTTTCCAGCAGACCTTGCCCGAAGGAATAACATCTCATGCTGGTCAGTGTCATCTCAGCGCTACTGAATGATAGTATTGAGCTCCTTACGGAATAGTACTTCTACTGCTTCACTCACCTGTGAGTTTAGCTGGTTTTGACATCTTCCCTATTCACACCCAAAGCAGTAGCTCTAGTAATTGCATTTGGGATGGGAGGTAGAGCAGGCCGCAGGGAACTGATCTGTTCACATTCTTAACACTATCTGACACATTCAGGCTACTACCTCATCCCATCTAAAGGAGAGAAGCACTGAGATGACACTTCCAAAGGAAGCTCGAGCTAAACTTTTACAAGACCTGCTATGCTCAAGTGTGTGTAGGAGACATTTATTTCCTGTATCTGTGCATTGCAAGGAATCCTGGGATGAATTTCTTAAACAATGCACTGCCTCCGCCTCCGCCTCCGCCTCCCTCCTCCTTCTGCACGCTTCAGTGACGCCCCCTGGAGCCCTGCGCCCTAGGCAGCAGCCTAGTTCGCCTAATGGACGCACCGGCCCTGATCAGAATAAGTCTCTGAGTCCCAGTTCTTTAACAGTAGGATCACCAAAGCGACACAACCCCATAAATTATACTGCAGAATTGGGCGGGGGGAGTGTAGGAGGGGCAGTGACAAGGAATGGATTGTTGTGTTCTGCTATTCAGAAAAAAATTGTGGACTTAAAAATTCTTTAATGCTAGCTGTATGCCTTTTTCCACCTGGCTCTGGATGGTGGATCTCAGGATCCTTGAAAAAAAAAAAAAGTAAGTAGATGGGTTGGATCCAAATTTAGTCACTTCTAGCTTAAGTCCCTGTGATTTATATGGATCTACTCTAAGCATGGCTAAGCCTGGATCCAACCTATAGTGCTGGTTTTTCCATCCTGGTTCCCTCCAGATGTTTTAGACATCAACTCCCATCAGTCCCAGCCAGCATGGCCAATGGGCAGGCATGCTGGGAGTTGTAGTCCAAAACATCTGGAGGGAACCAGGTTGGGGAAAGTTGCCGTCATGTGGAATGGTCTCATTCCCCGTGAAGTAATACAACTGACTTCCAGGTATTCAGTATGTTCGGTGTATACCATTCCAAGCTACTTGGAGAAAACATGATGCAAGTGTGATTTTTAAAAATTACAAACAAAATTTTCTTTAAAATATACTCCATTAAAAGCACCACATTCATTACAATGTCCAAATATCATGACTTCTGAAACTCACACCGAGATTTTGTAAGTCTTAAAACAGTTCTGTTTTTCCTGCCACCGCTTGGGCAAAACATTTCCCAAATATTAGAAAGAGTAACATGTGCAGCAGCTGTGCTTTGGCATACATCACATTTCCAAAAGTGAGAGGCAGATATGAATTACATGCAAGCAAGGTAAAAAAAAAAAAAAAAACAGTTGCACAGGATACTTCCAGTATTCATGGAAACTCTTTTTAAAAAACCCTTTGTAAGAATACTCATATTAGGGGAGAGGAGGGACAGCCCAAGACCTTTTGCTGCCTGAGGCAAAAGACAAGATGGTGCCCCCCTTCCATTCCATGTACAGGAACCCAATTGGACTGACACTTGCACCTTACTTCAAGTTCAACACTGGCAACAGGATAGAGTCCTCCATCACAAGCTAGTTTAGGGAATGTAGGGCAGGCTGTGAGGCACACACAGCATTGTCCTCCTAACAGAGCAGAATGGCTGGGGGGGGGCAGGACTACCACTGTGGCCTCCTAGCATCTGCTGCCTGAGACGGTTGCCTCACTCTGCCTCATGATAGGGTTGGCCCTTGGGGACAGTGTGGAGTGAGGATAATAATTTGGATTGGAGGCATGAAAGCCAATGGTCCCAAATCTTGGTAAGTAATAAAATTAATTGATATTGATGGTTGCCGTACCACCACAACCTTCCCCCAACCTCCACAATGCTGCTGCAGATCTGTAATGTGTGTGTGTGTGTGTGTGTGTGTGTGTGTGTGTGCACATGCCTTGTATGTGTGCAGCCTTCAGCCACCATCCCATCACTGTATGTGGATTGTGGCTCTCAGGGCCATAGAAGTTGTCCATATCAATGTAAATAAATGGCTGAAACAAGAGATTGTGTCCGATGAAGTGGAGACTAGTCCATAAAAGCTTATGCCACCATACATGTATTGACCTTTAAGGTACCACAAGACTCTTTGCTGGGGGAGCGGGGGAGAGAAGCTTTAACATTTCACAAAAAGTGTTTTGGGTAAGGGTCAATAAGTTGTCAAATCTCTGTTGTGAATCATGCAGAGAGCTTTGCTATCGTGAGAGTCACGTAGAGCTGGGACTCGGGAGATCTGGGTTCTAGTCCCTGCTCAGCTATGAAACTCACTGGGTGACTTTGGGCCAGTCACTGACTCTCAGCCTAACCTACCTCACAGGATTGTTGTGAGGATAAAATGGAGAGGAGGAGGAGGATTATGTAAGCCGCCTTGGGTTCCTTGCAGGGAAAAAGGTGGGGTATAAATATAATAAATAAATAAATAATAAATAAATAAATAAATAATAAATATCGTAGCTGGATTTCAGACCAGGCACTGGGAGCCAAGGGAACAGTTCTGTGAATGCTGAGGGTGGAGAGAATTCGCAAGGAGGTGATATCTGCTATGTAAGTGATATGACATATTTTAAAATAATTAAAGCAGAGGTAAATGTTGAAGCATTATCTTCCATGTTAAGCCATGGGGTGTTTGGGTATGTTCAATCTATATTCAGGAGCTCTCTTGTGTCCAGCAACTGGAAATCCCAGATCTGAAGGGTTTCAGTCATCTAAATGAAAGTATCTCTTGCAAAGGTTGTTCAAACTTTTAAGAAAAAACACCTCACACATGCACATACACACGCACATGTATTTGCAATTAGCTGCATCCTGCTAGAATCCAGAGCCTACTTGCAGGCAGGATTTCGAGACTGTTGCAGTGGCACAATCGAAATGTCAATTTTAGATGAAGATAGAATCACTCCTGATTCATACTGACACAAGAAGACCGTTCCCCTCCTTTCTTCTAACAATAAAATATGATACAAAAAGTACACACTGTGCAAGCAGTGAAGTCCTAAAATAGCTGTTGTTGATTTCGCCAGATAGGGCTTGATGTCTTGAGTAGTTCAACAAGGTCACCAAACCAAACCATTGAGGTAACTTATACCAAGTCTCGTTTAATGCCAGTTGTTGTTTGGAGTTTTTTCAAGATTTTCCATCATCAAGACTTGTGTTTTGTCTGCCCAGTTCCCTTTCTGAGCCGATCTCCCTGCCGCTGTTGATGTAAGGTTATGGCCCAGTTGCTGTGGAAGAGCTGCTGGTAAAACGGCATTACTTTGTCCCCGCTGGGAATAGGTCTCTCTGGGCACGGCATCCCCCAAGCACAGCTGAAGCCGGAAGGCTGCTTGAAAGCCTCGGCGGAAGTTTTCGTTGAAGAACCCATAGATGATGGGGTTGACACTGCTATTAAAGAAGGCCAACCAATGAGCAAAAGGGTAGACATAGATATTGATGATTTGCAGTTGCTCTTCATTCAGGTCGGCATAGTCGGAGAGCATTGCCAAGGTCCACAAAGGCAGCCACGAGAGGATGAAAAGCAATGCCACAATGATGAGCATCTTGATGACTTTCAGCTTCTTCTTGTAAACAGAGCGGCGTTCTTGGCCTTGTTGCCCACAGGCAGGCACTGCTATGTTGAAAAGAGTGATCCCTATCCGAGCGTACATGATAACAATGAGAGAAAGAGGAGCCAAGTAGATATTGGCAAAGAGTACCGTTGTATAGATCTTTCTCATGTCCTGGTTGGGCCAGTCCTCCCGGCACCAGTAAATGGGGCTGGTTTTGTTGCCGTAGCCGAGCACCACTCTGAAGTGCTTTTCTTCTTCCACTTTCAGCATCACCGCAGACGGGCACATAATGGCAATAGCCAGAACCCAGATGACAGGCTATAATGACAACCGCCGTCCATATAGTGAGCTTTTGTTTAAATGGATAAACTATGGAACGGAATCTGTGATGGAGAGAGAAGACACCATTATTTACATCTCCGATTTCAAAACACACCTTCCTGTGACAGTGAAAAAGGGAGGCAAGCATGACAGTCGGCATGGCCCCACCTAGGGATACGTGAATCAGGAAAACTCGAGCTCATCCAGGTTCTCTGAATTCCACCTCAAAGCTCATTCTGACTCACGTCCATATCAGATTGTGAGCTTTGTTGCTGTTTCCCTCCCCCCCAAACGTACACATAAATGATGTGTACGTTTTAAATGTATGCATTTTTTCCCATTGTATGTGCTCTACCCCTGCTGCATCTTCATGTTTATAAGCCCCAGATACAACTGAACCATCTACCTACATTGATAGGCTCCTTGCCTGGAATCTCCGCTCTAAATCTCCTTGTACATCTTTTTCCCATGAAGCTTGAACTGCAAAGGCTCTGGGTAGGGCTTCTATTAGCTGAAGGAGGACCACTAAGTCCCACCCTCTCAAGGAACAAGGCTCCCTTTTACTGAGCAACAAGCTTTCACATCACCCCATCACTATGCAATTATGTTGCTTGCCATGTGTGACTTCTTCCTTCTGTTACTTACTGCACAATGCTATATGCTGGCAATGAAAGTAACCTTGGGTGATAGGGACAACTGAACTGCCGTTCTCGCATTGATTTCCAGGCTCTTACAGAGTCATACCTGTCAACTGCAATTGCCACCAGGGTGAAGACGGAAGCCGAGACAGATATCCCCTGGACCATCCCATTCATCTTGCAGACAATATTCCCAAAGGGCCATCCTGGAATATAAAATATAAAACATCAGATGAGGATATAAAAACTGTGTTCATATCATATCAACAGTAAAGGACATATAAGGGCTTGACTAGATGTGATGGAAGCAGCCTTGTGCTAGCCTTCTTGATGTATGAAGTCAGGGGTGAGGGAGTCTGATTGCTACATCAAAAGGGTTGCACAAGTAAGGGGAGATGAAGATTTTTTATTTTTGAAATACTAGGTACCATAGTTATTATTGGTCAGTGAGGGCTCTTGAGAATGATAGCAGGTATAGACAACTTTTGGCCCTTCAGATGTTGTTGAAATGCAATTCCCATCATCCCCGTCCACCATAGCCAGTGATGAGGGATGATGGGAGTTGTAGTCCAACAACATCTAGAGAGACACAGGTTGCCCACCCCTGATTTATAGAAATCAGAAGTAGAGCTGGGATTCAACCACATGATTTCTTTGAAATTTATTTTAAAAAGTGGGAATATTTGTTCCTGTTCTTAAAGGAGCAGTCTAGGCTGGATCCGGATTAAACTTGGTTCTAACTGGAATCAATGGGACTTAAATCATGACTAATGTGACCCATTGACTTCAATGGGAAATGTCCAGTCTCGATCTAAGCCCATAGGAACAAGTACAAAAGTAATGCATTCACTTTGGAATGACCTCTATAGACCAGGGATTTTCATTTATTTCATTTCTATACCGTCCAACAGCCGAAGCTCTCTGGGCGGTTCACAATTTTTACATAAAAACAACAATAAAAACATACAATATAGTTAAAAAGATTAAAAACCAAATTTAAAAGCAGAGTTTAAAATGACAATACAAAATTTAATAAAACTAGCTAACAGGTGACAATTCCCCCCCCCCCCGCCCCCATGTGCTATTTTAATCCCTTAACTGTTGAATGCCTTGGCATAGAGGGAAGTCTTAACCTGGCGCCAAAAAGATAGTAAGGTTGATGCCAGGCAGGTCTCAGTGGGGAGCTTATTCCCTCATTGGGGGGCTACCACTGAGAAGGCCCTCCTCCTTGTTGCCACTAACCGAGCCTCTCTTGGAGGTGGCAGCCGGAGGAGGGCCCCAGATGTTGAGCGTAGTGTCCGGGTATATCGTGGTTGGGAGAGATGTTCCGTCAGGTATTGTGGTTCTAAGCCGTGTAGGGCTTTATAGGTTAGAACCAGCATCTTGAATTTGGCTCAGAAGCATATTGGCAGCCAGTGCAAACGGGCCAGAACTAGTGTAATGTGCTCGGACCTTCCGTTCCCCGCAATAAGCCTGGCTGCCACATTTTGCACAAGCTGCAGCTTCTGGACAGTCTTCAAAAGCAGCCCCACATAGAGTGCATTGCAGTAGTCTAGTTTAGAGATTACCATAGCATAGATTACTGAGACCAGGCTATCCCTGTCCAGATAGGGGCATAGTAGCTGGGACACCAGCCAGAGCTGGTAGAAGGCACTCCTTGCCACTGAGGCCACTTGAGCCTCAACTGATAAAGATGGCTCCAGGAGCACCCCCAAGCTACGAACCTTCTCCTTCAAGGGGAGTGCAACCCCATCCAGAACATGTTGAACACCCTCCATCCAGTCAAAGGAACCACCCACTAACAGCATCTCAGTCTTGTCTGGATGTGTGAACAAGTGATATTTGAGTTCGTCAAGATTCTCCAAACATCAGCTCACTGCTTTTTCATACTCGATTTGCGCTCGCATTGATGATCACTGGGTTTTTGTTTGTGTTTTTTGAGCAAATGGGAAAATTGCAAAAATCCCACAAACCCTCAAGTTCAGGAATGTGCAAACATTTTTTGCAGAAAATGCACTCCCATTCACATTCAGGATTATGAAAGGGGCATTTTCAAGTGATTTGCAACCTGAAACAAAATTCTCCCTACTATAGATGCAGTAATTCAGAAAAATACAACCATTCACCTGGCTCTCATCAGATTTTTCAGGCCACCTAATGATGCTAGTCTTCAAATATCAAGGGCCATGAGAAGACTTACCAGATATAATGTTATCCAGTAAGGTGGTGGGCATGCAAAATATCCCCACCAGCAGATCACTGACAGCAAGATTCAGGATGAAGAGATTGGTGACGGTGCGCATATGTTTGCTCCGCAGGACAATAAAACACACTACTCCATTGCCAACCATGCACAGGAGGAAGATGAAAAGGTAGGAGATGATGAAGACTGCAGCTACCAGTGGCTGGTGGAGGTAAAAATCCACATAGGAAACGTTGGTCTCCATGTCACAGGTGCTTATATGTCCACTGCAATTTCTCACCGGAGGTCCATTGACTGAAGAACTGAGGTCCAGATTCTTGGTATCCAGCTTAAATTGTAGCTTACAGCAGAAATAAAAGAGAATCAGGGAGGAAGGGTAATGATCAGGCAAAGGAGAATACTGTTCTACTTAAAGTTGAATGATGTTCTATAACTGTTCTATAATTTTTACCTTGATCAATTACTAGTTCTTGGATTCCTTTCAATTTTTTAAAATTCAAATGTG
Source organism: Shinisaurus crocodilurus (assembly GCA_021292165.1). Lineage (NCBI taxonomy): Eukaryota > Metazoa > Chordata > Lepidosauria > Squamata > Shinisauridae > Shinisaurus > Shinisaurus crocodilurus. Next base: position 15,077,056 of record CM037876.1, read on the forward strand.
CATATGAGTATGATAAATCTATGACAACAATGTTGGCTGTGATTGTTTATAACTTTATTATTTGCCCATTAAGTAAGCAGGTGTCCACCTCTGTCTGATAAGCTGGCAATATTCAGCGTGTCTTGACCGCCTTGAGTCCCACCTCTGCACACACACCCTAAAAATACTTCTGGGATCCCTGGATATTGCTGGTGTTCCTGTGAGCCCTTCCTGCCCTCACCAATTGGCTGAGCAGTTCGGACCACAGCTCAATGGTAGAGCTACATGCAGTTGCATGCAGAAGGTCCCAGGTGTTGTCCCATTTCTGGTCAAAAGGTTCAGGTAGCAGATGATGTCAAAAGCCCTGGAGAGCCACTGCCAATCAGGTTAGATATTACTGGGCTGGATGAACCAATACTTTGTTGTGTTGATATAAGGCAGCTTCCTATGAGCTGCTGTGATGTAGTGGAATCCATAAGCATTCTAGCAGGTTAGGGCAGCCTTCCTCAACCGGATGCTTTCCTGATGTGCTGCACAACAACATATCTGGAGGGCACAAGGCTGGGGAAGGCTGGGTTAGGGTGGAGGTGTGGCAGCAAGAGGCAAACGGTGTGACTTTTGTAAGGGAAATGAAACATCAGCGGGCAGGGAAAACCATATGATTATAGGGATGTGAGGAGCGGATTGTCACTAGTGGGGGAAGAGGGACAGAAACTAGGGTGGGAAGCTGGGTGGGAACAATCTGAAGCTTAATCCAGAAGTGCTTTTGGTCAGAGGAAAAGCAAATCAGGGAATAGGGACCCAAGCTGTGGTAGATGGGGTTATACACTCCCCCTGAAGACTCAGCTCACACTTTTGGTGTACTTCTGGACTCAGCCCTGAACCTGGGTGGCCAGGAATGCATTTGCACAGCTGAGGCTAGTGCTCCAACTACAACTGTTCCTAGAGACATCTGTTCTGGCCACGGTCGCACATGCCTTAGTTACATCCCATTTGGACTATGGGTGCAGCCGAACTGGGCCTGCTCGTGTCCGCGCGGGATCTCAGCCACCCGCGCGGGCTTACCTGCAGGCTCTCCGGCTCTGCGGAGAGCCTGCCTCCCCGTCCGCTGGTCCTGTCGCATCACTTCCGGCACGGAGGAAGTGACGCGACAGGACCCTGCTCCATCGCGCTGGACCCCCGCGCTCTGTTTTTGGCGGGAGGAGCCAGGGCAACAGGGCTGTTTAAGCCCTGTTGCCCTGGTTCCTCCCGCCAAAACAGAGCGTGGGCGGGGGTCCAGCGCGATGGAGCAGTGGCTCCGGCAGCAGCGGAGGCGGCACGCAAGAGCAGGTAGGGGTCCTGTGGCAGCGGCGGTGGCGGCAGGGGAGTCCAGCGGCGGCGGCGGGGGTGGTATGCGTGGGGGATTTCTCTGGCGGCGGCTTGAGCCGCCAGCCGCCGCAAGGCTCGCCTCCCACCGCTAATTTGGACTACTGTAATGCGCTCTACGTGGGGCTGCCTTTGAAAACTATTCAGAAACTTTAGCTGGTCCAGAATTCTGCGACCAGACTGTTTACCAGGGTCAGTTCCAGGGAGCACATGACTCCGTTGTTCCTACAGCTCCACTGGCTACCAGGGATGTTGAAGAGTCCTTGGTCTCGAGTCACGAGTCGAGTCACGAGTCTTTGGACCCGAGTCTCGAGTCCGAGTCCGAGTCCTTGGTCCAAAATGGTGACTCACGAGTCACGAGTCCTGAGTCACTCCCAAAACTGACTCCACGAGTCCCTATTAAAATCAATGGGGTTTCCCCCCAACAAAGTAAGGCTACTTCAGATGTGTGGCTTAAATAAATTCTAGGCACAAGTGTGCCTTTTTATTTCAAAACTCTGCAACTGATTTTGGCAAGAACAGACCAGGCAGACAAACCCAAAATAACCAGGCAGGCAGAGGAGGCAGGGAACCCCAAAGCAGGCAGGCAGAGGCCTTTGTCTTGGACAATTCAACTGTTGAACAGGTCAAGAAGAGACCAGGCAGGCAGAGGAGGCTGGGAACCCCAAACAGGCAGGCAGAGGCAGCCAAACCCAAAATGTCTGACCCTAACCCAACCCCCCCACAACAACACATCAATCAAAATAAATCTCAACACATCGTTGGGGCTGCGCTCCTGGTAGCTGTCCATAGTGGCCGAGCAGCGGCGCGCCTCGCTTCCATGCGCTCTTCACCGGTGATCGCGCTCCTTCTGGCACAGCCAGAAGACTCATCAACAGCCCAGGGATGTTGACGAGTCCTTGGTCTCGAGTCCCGAGTCGAGTCTCGAGTCCCATTAAAAATATTGGGACTCGAGTCTGAGTCGAGAGGGGGGACTCAGTCTGACTCACGAGTCGAGTCCTCGAGTCCGAGTCCCCATCCCTGCTGGCTACTGGTCTGTTTCCGGGCAGAATTCAAAGTATTGGTTATGACCTATAAAGCCCTATATGGCTGGGACCAAGCTACCTGAAAGACTTCGTTCTCCTTTATGAGCCTGCCTAGTTCTTAAGATCTTCTGGAGAGGCCCTTCAGAGGTGCATTTAGTAAAGACTTGAGAGGGACTTTTCAATTTCAGTGGCCACTCACAGCTGTGGAATTTCTTCCCAAGAGAGGCTAGGTTCGCTCCCTCTCTGCTGTCCTTCCACCGGCAGGTAAAGACCACTTTATTTAAGAAGGCCTTTTGCCTACAAGTGGGCCTGTTGGACTGGGTGCTGCTTTAAATAAATAAATAAATAAATATGGTTTTTTAAAATGGTATTTTAATGTATTGTTTTATTATTTTCATCAATTTTAATTGATTTGGTAAGCCGCCTTGAGTGCCATTTTTTGGTAGAAAGGAGGGGGTTCAAATTAATTAATTAAATAAATAAAAGCACAGCCCAAGCGATAAGGGAATTAAAGAGCACAGGAGCTGAAAGAAGGAGGGAAAAAGGGATCTGACTGAAAAGCAGGAAGTTGAACAAAGGATAAGTGGGTGAACCTACAAGACAGAGCCGGCATCCAGGTTATTATCACTTCATTTCCATGTGCTAACTTTTCTGTATGGATGCAAATTTAGAAGTAATTATTATAATTTACCTAGAAATATAATACATCTCATCATAGTGGAGAAAAATGTGACCCAGCAACCACTCTGTGCCTGCTCAGCCACAGAGCAACTTGAAGGCCCTTGAAGGCAAGGGCCTTCAAGTTGCTGATGGGCAACTTGAAGGCCCTTGCTCTCCCTGTTTAGGGTTGTTTATCTTTAAAATGGACTTGGATTATCACTGGGCAGCCCTTCAAAGAGAGGACACCATCAAATAGAAGACTTCCCTCTGTAAGGTAGGACACATGGGCACCCTACCTCTTCCTCTGAGGCAGCCAGATTGAAATGGATATCAGAGGACTCAGGAAGGGAACTTGTGGCAACCATAAATAAGAGCTGGCTAGTAAGCCAAGCTGACATTTGTGTACTCCTGACCTTTCTACCCCCTTACCTATAATGCATGTTGCCAGATACAGACATAGGGTGCAATCCTATGCATGTTTAGACTAGGAATGTGTGAGGAATCTGTCCAAGGGGTGGAATCTGGTGGATTTGCCCAGTTCGACCCCTCAGATGCCTCCTTGCTTGCAGCTTCCCTCAGCACTGACTCACGGTCTCCTGGGTCAAGCTGGGGAAGTGACTTCAGTTCCAGGTTCCCGGCAGGTCGCTGTTTACAAATGCCTTAATATACGCCAAGAACAGCCACAATTTGCGTAATGTGCACGAATTGTGGCCATTTTTGGCATATATTAAGGCATTTCCTATGTAAACAGCAGCCTGCCGGGAACCTGGAAGTCTGGCGAGCGGCTCAGCATATGCGCCACCCGCTTTTGGCTCGGCTCCGGGAAGCACAGCGTCGTCGTCTGCTGAGCTGGAGGCAGGTCGAGTCCCGCCGGATCACCCATCACTAGTTTAGACAGAAAAATGTCATACAACGCCCAGCATTCCTCCAACCAGACATGCTGGCTGGGGCATGCTTGGAGTTGTAGGACCTTTTTCTGTCTAAACATGCATACAATTGTACCTTAGGCATACTTAAGAGCAGATCTGTTGAAATCAATGGGAGTTAAGTTAGCTGTGGCTAACTTGTCCCATTGGGTTTACTCTATGTGTAACTAAGTCTGGATCCAACCTATTATCTTAGTACTGTTGTCCAGACTCACAAATCTATATTTTATTACTTTTAAAACTCAAACACACTGAGAAAAATAGGCAGAAAAAGTTGGAACTTGGATCAGGAGAGAAATGTTCTTTTTTTTTTTTCCTTCTCTTTTTCTCTTTTGGACTCTGCTTTGCTTACAAAATATTTCCACTATGTGTTTTGGATGTAGTGTGATCCATCTTTACAGAAATACACCGATGAATCATCTCTGGTTTATCTCTGGTTTATTCTTTCTTTGTATTTTCTTCCTTATCTGGTTAACTCAATTCCTGACCTTTGTGTCAAAAAACAAAACAAAACAAAAAAGCAAGGAAGGACAAACATTTTCTCCCTCACACAGAGTAACAGAGAGAGGGTGCACGCAGAATGAAATGGGTTGAAAATATTAAATTACACTCTAGAAGAAAGAATCTAGCCATTTGCATTTAGATCAGAAGGCAACGAGTACAATCCTGTTTGCCATGTGCAGGGGGTAAGGCATAATGGTTTAAGGCAGTGGTGCAAAAGATCTGGCCTGTCAGTCAAATTTAACACACACACCCTTGCAGGATGCCCATATCCCTTTCCCCCGAGTGCCAATAGTTTGGTGGCTTCCTGGCTTTTGTGCACCCCCCCCCATTGTAAAAGGTTGAAATGCCTCTCCTAAGGCTTAGTTACTGGCAGTAAGGGCTGGGCAGAGCAATCCAATGGCCCCTAGACACCATCTAGGGCAGGGCTCTCCTACCTTGGGTCCCCAGATGTTGCTGGACTACAGCTCCCAGAATCCCTTGCCATTAGCCATGCTGGCTGGGTATGCTGGGAGCTGTAGGCCAGCAACATCTGGGGACCCAAGGTTGGAGAGTCCTGATCTAGGGGGCCATATAGGATTCTTCAGATTCCCAGATCTGAGGTTGGGGAAGAGCTCCAACCTCGGAGCCGGGGATCCGTGCTCTGATTCCCCTACCCAATCCTCACTTGCAGCCAGCCTGGGAAGAACTGCACCGGCTGCTTCTCTGAGGTCGTAAGAGTGACCTCAGTCTAAGGCGTAAAGGGGGTGGTGTTCCAGGGGGCGGGAAGGGGAAGAGACCAGGGCCACCAGGATATGAGGTGTTCTGGTGGCACTCCAGCCTCCTTCCCTCGTCCTCCACAGTGTGGCAGCTAGATGGACAAGATCGGCCATCTAGCTGACTTGGAGGGTGGGAGGAGTGCAGAGGCGAATATCACCTCCGCGCTCCTCCTGCCCTTCATAGGGTGCCTGTAATCCTCTGGGTTTGGAGGGTTACAGGCGTCCCCATTGGATTGCACCCTCAAGCTAAAATATGGTGGTCTTTTTAGTATTTTGGCCCCAGCCCCTTTCACCTTTGGCCACACCTCTTTCACCTTTGGCCCCACCCACCTCTGGAAAGCAGCCCCCAAGAGCTTCTCCAAAATTGAATTCAGCCCTTGGGCTAAAAGAAGTTCTACACCCCAACAAGAAGGGCTAGACTGTGGGCAGCAGTCTGAGGTGAGCCAGGAGTCCTAGGAAAAGCCAGTCGCCAGGACTTAGTTCCATGGCGTGCCCTCTCTGTGCTCTCCCACGTTCTCCTGGTTTGCTTGCAGGCTCTCTCTGAAAAGCCTTTTATGCATCAAAATAAGAATCATAACAAGCAAGGGCAGACACACGAGTTGCGGAGGAAATAATGTCAAAGATGCCTTTCGCCTAATGATGGGGCAGGGGGTGTGGAATTGCATCTTTTAATGTGTACCTTTGACAAGGTCATCTGCTGAAACTCATAATTAGTCGATGCTTAGGACACAGAGATAGAAGTGAACAGGAGGGCGTAGGTGGGAACACCAGGACTTTGAAAACACTAATTAAAAAAAATAATCCAATGAGCAAAGTTCACAGCTTTCGACCGAAGCAAATCAACACTTTCCCAGCCAGCAGCTGCTTGGAAGGAGCCACAGGGGGGACCCATTTAAGTCGAGGGAATTTAATTCACCCGGAATAAAGACCATTTTCTCGCAATGATTTCAGTCAGGTTTCCCCTTTTGAAAGTCACCGATTTCCCAAAGAAATGGGCCTCCATGGCAGTTGGTTGTGTTGAAACAATGAAAGTATATTGGTTTGCAAATAAACAGAGTGTCTTAACTGGGAGTATAACAAAAACCCATATAGGTCAGGAAGTGGTCATGTCTTTTGCTTGGCATCTCCTTCAACGTTTCATGGGTGAAAATAGTGACATGCCTGAAATACCCCTATCCTTAAGGGCCAGGGGTCTACAATGTTCAGTGGGTCTTCTTAGCCAAACCAAAAAAATAATAAAATATATCAGGATAGCTATGTCTGAGCACTCCAAGTAGTGCCACATCTCAAGGCTCAATGAAGGCCCTCAGCCTCCCATATGGGAAAGGCTGGTAGAGCTGGGGGAGCAATTTGCTTGGTTTCGCACTTTAGAGACCCTGAGAAGAAGGCTGAATCCCTCAAACAGGGGTGGGCAGCTTTGGTGTGTGTGTGTGTGTGTGTGTGTGTGTGTGTGTGTGTGTCCAGGGACCATATTTTCCACCCAAGACCCTCCACATGACACACTCCACAGGGCATGTGCCTGAAACCCTGGAGAGCCACAGCCAGTCAGTGTTGGCTCGATGGACCAAAATGGTCTGACTCAATATACAGCAGCTCCCTATGTTCCTATAATTATGGGTATCCTGTGCAGGGCAGGAGTCACATGGAGGTGAAGGTCACCTCTGCACTCCTCCCACTCTGCAAAACAGCTAGATGGCTGATTCCAGCTGTCTAACTGTGGAACTTCAGAGGCGGAGGGAAGGAGGCCGAGGTGCCACCAGGTACATCATATCTTGGCGGCGCTGGTCTCCTCCCCTCCCCTGGAACACCCCCCAAACCCCTTCTCCAAGGTCACTTTTACACCTCAGGGAAGCAGCTGGTACGGTTCTTTCCACGCCAGATGTGGGGGGGGGGGGGAGAGCCAAGCATGGATCCCCAGATCCAAGGTCGGAACTCTTTTCTGACCTCGGATCTGGGAATCTTAAAAATCCTATGGCTCTCTAGACACTATCTTGGGGCCATAGGATTGCTCCCTGAAACACCTGCTTGGTTCTGAAAGCTGCAGGCCAAGCTAAAAAGGGGGGGGGGAGGGTGCCTGTTTAGGATTTCCTGGTCATTTAATGCACAATGGCTTTCTCATGGTCAGTGCCTCTATGGAAGATGAAATGACCACTTAAAAAACAACATTGGGTCAAAGTGGTAGATGTTCATTATGCCTGGTTGGGTCCTTGTGTATTATTGCTCATAGGAAGCCAGTCAGTGGGGGGGGGGGGATATTCTGAAGACTTCAAGTCTGTTTCCCTGTTCCTTGTTTTTTTTAAAAAAAATAAAAGAAATACATTAAAAAATGCAAGTATTCAGAACAGATTGACATGACTGGTTTTACTGAAGCAGAAGGAATAAGCAAGTGTTTGCATTTCACAATTAGTTAACTCAAGCAAGTGCGGAAGGCGTTGCTGGGCTAAAGCAGCCAATGTTTCCATTTTGTGAATGGCTTGTTGTCTGTTTCACAAAGGCTCGGATCCCAGATTGTCTTGCCAGTGTGTTGAGAGTTGAACATCGATCACCACATTTTCCATTTGGCACGTATCATCACCCACTTGCTCTGTTCAATCACATTTAAGTGGGCTCATTTGACGGGCATATTGTCAAATCCAGACTCAAGAGGATACAAATTGCATGGCTTCTCAGGGTCAAGGGTAGAAAGCATGCTTGGAATACAAGGGAGGCGCAGATAAGGACGCTGCAGAGGAGCGAGGGCTGGCGGTACATCAGCAGAGAACACAGGGAGTACAATGGGGTGTGGGAGTCAACAGACATGCATTTTCTGATGACGAAGGGCCAAGCTTAATATGATGCTTAAAGCATCACTTGTTGTGGTGTCTTTGTTAAAGCAATCAATAGCAGGCATGCAGAGATTTTTGTTCAGACTGCAGCGCATGGGGAGGGGGCTTTAACCTTTTCCATCCGCACCACAGTCTCAACAAAAATTGCCCCCGCCCCCCAACTGTGATTAGCAGAAACTCTGCTGTGTGTGGAAGGCCAGGGCTTCATTTAGCTGGCTAGCACACCGACCAACTTTTCACTCCAACCCCAACAGCTCCACCTTTTCACTGCTTGTCCACCTGCCTCTCACTCTTGCCCAAACAACAATGGTAGTGAGGAGGAGCGAGCAGTAGATGCCACGGTCTCTTTTTGCTCACTGGTGTCCTACTCCCAGGCCAGCAAGTGCCCAGTCACAGCTTGGATAGGTTCAGGAAATAACAAAAGAGAGCAACCAGGTCAGTCCAGAGTCTTACACCAGGGTGTTACTTTCCGCTCGCACGGGTGCGAGTGGGACTGAACTCGGTCCGGCTCGCGTCTGTGCAAGGCTTGTGCGGGCCTACGGGCCTACCTTTTCTGTCGGCGGCTCGCCTCTCGTGCCGGTCCTGTCGCTTCACATCTGGCCCCGGAAGTGACGCGATGGGACCCTGCACAGGCGCGCTGGACCCCCGCGCACTGTATTGCGCCTGCACAGGGTCCCCGTCGCGTCACTTCCGGGGCCGGATGTGAAGCGACGGGACCAGCGCCGGCGGCTCGAGTGGCACAGAGAACTGCTCCGCACCACTCAGAAGATCGAGGTGGGGGGGCTGCCCCCGCGGAGAGGAGAGCCGCGGAGAGCCGCGAGCCCCCCCAAGGTTCGTGTATCATCCCTAGTTTCCAAATATACTTAGCAGGAGAGAGCCAAGGCGAGGTCAAGGTGTTCCAGAGGTTGGTGCGCAGGAGTCACTTGTGTCAAGCCTCAAGGACAGTCAGGGGGAGCCCAAAAGCATAGTCCAAAGGAGCAGCCAAAGAGTCTAGGAATCTGTCCGGTCCTGTGTAAACAAGGCAACGCACAAGGTTTGAAGCACTGTTGTCTGCAGTGACAGGCTGACCTCAGCCGAGCCAATTTATAGCTGGCCGTAAATCAGCACAGCTGGGTAATTAGGACAGTATGTTGCTTTTAAGGGAGGCGCCATGTGGAAGGTTTCCTTTGTTCTTTTGCTGCTTGCGTTTGAGCCTACAGCTATCCATGGTGCTGAACTTCATCCCCAAAATAGGTTCACCACCATGGAGCATACAGGCCTGTGGTATGGGTGGTACACGAACCTGGGGGGGGGGTTTGCTCTCGGCTCTCCGCGGCTCAGCTCTCCGCGGCGGTGGCCCCCCGTGTTTGATCTTCTGAGCGGCATGGAGCGTTCTCCGCGCCACTCGAGCTGCCAGCGCCAGTTGAGCCGGTTGGTCCCCCGTCGCGTCACTTCCAGCACGGCCGGCGCACTGGATCCCCACGCTATGTTTTTGGCTGTAAATCAGCACAGCTGGTTAATTAGGTAAGCATGTTGCTTTTAAGGGAGGCCCCATGTGGGTGGTTCCCTTTGCTCTTTTGCTGCTTGCTGCCTACGCCGTCCAGAGGGATGAATTATCTCAGGTTCTGATTCCTGTATTTGGGGGAGTTCAGGAGTGGCATGGGAGGGCCCAGGTTGCCCTTCTGATGGCCCCAGGGGAGCGCTGTCAGCCAAAGCCTCTAGTTCCTCACCTGGCTCTGGCTGGGGCCCGTTATGCTGGCTCTCCCCCTCCTGTTCTTCATCCGAAGAATCCTCCTCCAGGTAGGACATGGCAACTGGTTCTCTGCCTGTCAAGCAAGTGGGTGGTGGCAATGACAAGAAGAGAAAGAAGAGCAATAGGAGCTAGTAACTATGGTGGTGAGAAGGTAGCCTCACTGAGGGAGCGGGGTCATTGAGGGTGTCTTGCCCCAGAGCCCACAAAAGACAGGAGCTGGCACGGCCCACTTAATATTCTTGTGAGAAGATTAAGTATGCAGGTTAGAGGTAATTACAACTGTACGAGAAAATTACAGGATATGATCTACCCTTATACCCTTTGTATATTTTATGAGGCTATTTACAAAAAAGACTCATAAAAATTAACAACATGGGAGAGTGTAGTTTACTAACTTGGGGTGAAGGAAGAACTTGTTTTTGAATGTAAGGGAGCAATCCTATCATGTCTACTCAGAAGCAGGCCCCACAGAGTTCAATGGGACTTAGTTTCAGGTAAGTATGTATAGGATTGCAACCTAAAGCTACCTAGGAACAATTCTGAATTAATTAAATCCACAAATCTACTTAAAATAAGGGGGATCTAATCAAATTTAGTTCAAGCAAGGTGATTCCCTATTTACATCTTTACTAATGTTGCTTGAAAAAAAAATTTTACCTCCCCATTCTTTTAAGTAGATTTATTTAATTCAAAGTTGTTCCAAATATTATGTAACGTTATGCCATAGGTCAACTATGGTGTTATTTTCTAATTTGTTCATTCATTTTCTGATTTTCAACTTTCCTTCTGCAATCCTTTCTTCTTCATCATCTGTTTAAATGTAGCATTATCACTAGTTGTCACCAGAATTCTCAGACAGCTAAACCGAATTCAATTCTGGGGGTAGTGTTGCAGCCAGGACAAGGTCATAAGATTGGGTGAACCTAGTGTTGCATTCGTGTAGATTTGGATTTGGAGGAGAAATGAATTGGCTGCCTTTGCCTCCAGTGAAATTTATACAAATTCCTAGCAGTTATTTCTACAATTGCATATACAGAGATATAAATCAACCTGTGCACATTTTATGCAGGTTTGTGTCCCATGGGCCTTGGCAACACCCCTGTTGCAGCTGCTTAACCTCTTTCACCAGCTCCATCTGGTGAGAAAGCTTTCGCAACAAAATCTCTCCTGTAGCCCGGGCAGAAACTATTATTCAAGTCCCTGTAACCATGTGGCGAGACGAGTGTAATGTCCTCTATGTGGAGCTGCCACCATGAGTGTCTACAAGCCGCAGCTGTTGAAGGATGGGATGATCCTAGATGGGCCACGTTAGCCCAGGGCTCTAACATTTCCACGGGCTACTCTTTCACAAGCCCAAGTCAAGGTGCTGGTATTGTCTCTAGAGCCCTCCACGGCCTAGCATGAGGTTAGTTATGAAGTCATTTATACCCAGCTTCTTATACCCCTCAGAGCAGTGTACAAATCATATTTTAAAAGAGGAAACAATATTAAAAACAATAAAAATGGCACAACAGTCCATAAATCTCAACAAATCTGGCCACAGCTACTGCTGCACAGAAGCAAACAAAGAAAAACGGCAGCCACAGGTCAAGGCGGGGGAGGGGGGTGGAGAAAAAAAAAAAGCAGGCTCAAACAAAGGCATCGAGATGCATCTCCTGGCTGTGAAAGGAAAAACATATTTGCTAAGTCTCCTAGGGCAGTAAACTCCACAGACCGGGCACTGCTGATGAGGAGGTCCGATTTTGCATCCCTATATTCCTCACCTCACATGGCAATGAGACATGTAACATGCCGCCTAGGGCATTTGTGTATAGGTGCGATATAAATTGAATGAATGAATGAATAAATAATAAATAAATAAATAAATGTAACAGGGCCTCTCCTGACAAGCGGTGCGTGCGGGTCAGTTCATGCAGAAGAAATGGACTTTCAGTTCCTTTGAGGACTCGTCAACTGAAGCTATGTTCTATTGAGAAGGATGTGGTTCTGCTACCACCACAAGTTGTACCAGCCTATCATGCAGGTGTTAAAGGATGAGGAGCTTGTCCCCCACCCACCCACCCCAAAAAACCAGCACCAAAAAGATGGCTGAATGGAATACACAGGGACTCAGATCCAGACTTTTAACAGCTAAGCATTCAAAGCCCTGGACCTGGATGGATTTTCTCCCACATTAAAGCTTACTTAAATCTCAAGTTCTTTCTATCCCATTTATGAAGAAATTCATGAATTTTGGAAAGTTGTTATCAAAAAGCCCAAACTGAACAAAATCCTCACCCATCCCTATAACACACTGTGGTTTCACAGCAACTGGTCTTGAGAGGCACACTGACTCAGATCCTGGAGGCGTCATGTAGGCGTCATAAAGGCATCATTAGTAGCCATCAAAAGCTTTATTCTCCAGTAATTTATCTAATCCCCTTTAACACCACCTAAAATCATTTTAAAGCCTTCTAAAGTCATCCCTCTTTAAAGCTGTTCAGTTTAGATCACATCTTGCAAACTAAAACACTACAACTAAACTAAAACTAAAAAACAAAACTGAGATACTGTAACCTTTCCTCATAGGGAAACTGCTATAGCACCATGATCCTTTGGGTTGCCCTTTCCTGCACCTTTCCTACAATATACTTTGTAGAAATTAGATCGGGGTGCGGAATCCACAGCCCATGGGCATAATCGAGTCTGCTGGACTATCCAGTCCAGCCCACAGACCATCTGAGGTGGGGAAAGCCCCCTAGCAGCACTCCAGGCTGTTATTGCCAACCTCAGATTGGAGATAACAGCAGGGCTGCAGGTGGTGGAGGATTCATCCAGCACAATCTGAGTCCTTTTCTCCATGCTAGGATAGGCATGCAACTCCGTGCTTCCCTCAGCACAGAGGAAGGCTAAAATGGCCAGGGTGGGTGATGACATCACTGGCTATGGCCACACCCACTGACTTCATGTGGCCTTTGAAGGCCTATTGAGGGGCAATCTTGCCCCCACCCTACAAATATTTTTTCTGTACCCCTGATTTAGATCTTGTTCTGGAGTACTCCATATGCACATTCCTGATCATGCCACTTGTTGATATGCTGACTACCTGTTGCAGATATACATTTTTACAGAACATTTGTCGTCGTCGTCATCATCATCATCATCATCATCATCATCATCATCATCATCCCTATACCACCCAATAGCCAAAGCTCTCTGGGCAGTTCACAACAATTCATAAAAAGTTGCACCATATGGCCAGTAGGAGCACATCAGCCATGTGGCATAGTTGAATTGGGAGAACGGAGAAGAGGCTATCTGGAGTCCTAACCCTAACTGCCCATTTGGAGCTGAAACCCCAAAAGGATGCTGCCTTGGCTTTACTATATTCCATCCCCAAGGGCACAATCTTCCAGCCCAGGTGTAATGGCCCAGGACTGGCACCCCTCAAAAACTGAAGCCGCCAGTGACAGTGACTCAAAGGAGGCATCAGAACCAGTTCCTGGTCCTTCTGAAGTGGGGCCCACTGCCTTGGTCCCCATATCTTGTCCATGAAACCCCCAGGTGGTGTCACTTCCTTCTGACTCTGAGGTGTGGACTTTGGACTCCTCTAGCGAACAGGGAGACCCTGGGGAGCAGTCCCCAACTGGCTCCCCCCTTCTCCAACCTTCAGTTCCTAGGATAAGCCAATGCCTGCAGGAAAAGGCTGCCAGCCCTTTATCAGCCAGATGCAGCACCCGAAGGGGTGGAGAGTTTCCAGAGAGACTCTCCTGGCTTGACTGTTAAAGCCTGCTACCGTAGTTGCTCCCAGGCTCTGTTGGGAGTAACTTGTTAGTTCTCTAGTTTCAGGATTGCTGGCCAAGGTCCTGAAACCTAATCAAAGTTCCAAATATGACCCGGCCATTTTGACTGAGCCTCCTTGCCTGAGCTGTCACACAGGGCAGATGATGGATTCCTGATGCAGCATGACACCAGGAGGTTCTCTTGAAAGATCCTCACCGAATCGGGGGGAAGCTCTGCAGGAGATTGCCTTCATGGATTGTGCTCCAAGCACTCTGCCATGCATGCTCGTCGTCAGCCTTGTTCATCTCCTGTGCAGTGAGAGAAAAATGAACAAAGGAGAGAGAATGTCACGAAAGGAGACAGGGACTGTGGAGTCCAATTTAATGATGGGCAAGCAATTTTGCATTTGCTCAACTGTAATGAAAACCCCCAAACCACAGACATGTGTAGTTTGAAACACAGCCATGCGGTGGTCACTCTTGAAATACCAGCTGCCACGTAGCAAAATGGAAAGCGCAATGTCAGAATTCTTGAGCAGAAGGACAAGATTCAACACAGAGCAGTCCTAGAAAAAGTGCTACCTTGTGGGTGCCTTCTATGGATGGATCAAAACTAGGAATGTACGGATTTTGTTAAATCCATCCCATCTGTGTTTTGCTGATTGTCAGGCATCTTTTCATTGTCATTGTCATTGTTAGGGATGTATGAGAATAAGCGCAAGTACAATTTTGCACAAATCCCGCCCCCCCAAAAAATGGTGTGCACTTCCGCGGAATCCCTGCAACTCAGAAAAAGCCAGCCTGCACCCACAGATGGGATTCATAGAATTCCAAACTCATTTGAAACCATTGTGGGTTTTTCTGACATCCCTTATCAAAACACTCCCGAGGAACAATCCCATGCAGTCAGTAGCTGGAGTGGAGAGCTACTTTACAAAGGACAATCCAACTCTACAGAGGACAGTCCTCTATTTTGGAGAACTGGCAGAGGACCTTACACTGTGTGAAAATGTCCTCTGTTTGATGGTCAAAGTCCAAGTCTGATTTAAAGATATAAAAAATCATAAGAAGGGAGAGCAGGAAGGAGCCTTGAAGTTGTCCATCAACAGTTAGCAGCAACTGGACAGCAGACTGAGCAGGAACACAGGTCACCTAGCCAGTCTTCTTGACTATGGTGAGATATATTATATTTTTATTTAAATAATAGGGTTCTTTTTTTTCTAAATCTGCACCTATACATATATATTTGCATATTCAAATGTGATGAAAATTGGTGTCCTCTTTTTGGAGATGCATAAGTGGGCCACCCTCTCAGAAGCAAAGCACAGGGGGCTTCCCTCTGCCTCAGGCCTTCCAAAATGTACTCCAGTTGCTGGGGAACATGGGTGGGAAGGTGCTGTTGCAATCATGTCCTGCTTCTGGGATCCCGTGGGTCACTGTGTGCACAGAATGCTGGACTAGATGGACCCTTGGCCTGATCCAGCAGGGCTCTTCTTATGTTCTTAAAATGGCACTGCTGCTCAGTGGAAAGCAGAGATCCCAAATTCTTTTTCCCACTACCCTGCTTCTGTCACCTTTTCATAACAAGACTGACAAGCCATGGATAATAGTATGCACCAAACATCCTGGAGCATTAAACGCACTGCAAAAAAAATATGAGAACTCTTCATGGATTTTATTTATGTATTTATTGTATTTTTCTAGATCGCCCATCTAGCCGGTACCCAGCCACTGGGTTTAATAGCACATTTACACAGAACATGAAAGTCCAAGTATTTTGATTGTCAAATATTATGATCTGCATGCAGGATTTCCTGAAAAACTCTGGAGAGGAGCTTGGTAAAGGCTTATAGCAGTTCTAATCTAATCAGCATGCCTGGCATCATCCCGCTTTAGGATATGGAATCCCAGCAACATCACTTGGGCAGCTGCCAGGCCCACAGCTGATGGTGACACCTGCGGGGGCCTCCAATCCGGATCCACAGTTGTGTCCGCCATTTTAGTCACCCCAAAAGGCAACTGGGGCTGGGGTCTCCAATATGGTGCCAGTGTGCCCTTCCCAATTTTGATTTTATTTCTAAAGATTTTTAAAATCATCATCATCATCATCATCATCATCATCATCATCATCATCATCATCATCTAACTGGGAGGCTGCCCTTCTGCAAAGTGAAGTGCTGCCCTCCAGCACATTTGGCAATGAGGTTCATAGCAGTGATTCTGTGTTTTTGGAGCTCAGACCCCACCTCTGACTTGTTCTCGGGCAAGTTATTTTTCTTTTAGTCTCACCAGTTTGCCTGCTGGGAAATGGGCATTTTGTGACCAGCCATGCCCACCAGGCCAGCCATTTTATGAATGAGCAAGCCCATCCCATGGAAGCCATTTTTTGAGATTACCCACATCACTTTCTTGAAATTTCCAATGTGCCCACTTCCCCAAAAGGGTAAGGGACTCTGGGGTTTTCAGAGAAAAAATGGTCCCTGCGACGATAGAGTCCCTTCACACTAGGACCGGATGCATAAACCCTTCTCAGGCTAAGCACCAACACTTAAAAACCTGAGGAGAGGGTCAAATGAAACCTTTCCCCTACTAATGAGGGAAAAGATTAATACAGGTTATTAAGGATCTATTTTAAATCTATGATACTGTGGGTACAAAGGTGTGTGTGTAGATTTAACAGTAATGCAGGTTAATAATGCCAAGCTGACACGTAGGATTTGGGTAGCAAACAAAATAAAAATAAGTTTATTTTAATTCTCAAAATCTTAGTTCCAGAAAATAACTTTAAGCCTGCCTACACCAAACACTTTGTAATTAACCTAAGTCCCTATAACTCTAAATACTTTCACTCTTCAGACAAGCACTGATTTCTCTCAAAACTCCTGACAGACAAGAGACGAATAACTGTAAGAAGGAAAAGACAACGACCCGACTAACCCAACTAACCTAATTCCCCAACTCCCAACTCCTTAACCACCTCTGACATCACCCAAACACTCCTTATATACTCCTCCCCCGACCCTTTCCAAGACATCACAAACCACACCCACTCAGTTCAACATTCTATACTCACTAAACATACTAATGCAGACATACACCAGGGAACTGAATTGTGGGGTTACGCGCCACAGTCCCTACCATAAAAAACATGACTGCCACTGTGTGGAGGCCCCATGTTTTT
Source organism: Shinisaurus crocodilurus (assembly GCA_021292165.1). Lineage (NCBI taxonomy): Eukaryota > Metazoa > Chordata > Lepidosauria > Squamata > Shinisauridae > Shinisaurus > Shinisaurus crocodilurus. The sequence goes on from CM037876.1 coordinate 15,093,769, forward strand.
GTGGCAGTGGTCATTCTTTTTACCCATAATGTCCTAAATGGCAGAAGATCCAGGGCATTGCATTTCCCCAGCACTGAGGCTGCTGGTGCCTATTGCATGGGCCCTGAGGAGCACCTCTTCAACCCTGGAGCCAACCCTGCCAGGAGGAACACTTTGAGGAAGGGATGGGCCAGCCCCTTCCCTGTTCCCCAGCCCAAAGCAATCTTCCAACGAGAAAAAAATGCCCTCCTCACACCACTCGTGTCTTGAGAAGAGACAGGGAGTAGCAAGGGGCCAGTTTGGACCTTTATCGATCCCTACAGTAGGAGGCATTCAAAAGCCTGTATTTCAATATCAACAAGTAAAATAGGAATTTAAGAAAACACACACACACACACCAGGATGAGGCTTGTCTGAGACCTTATGTTCTTGCTCGCTTGTAACCATGGTTATGCAAATATAAAGACAAGAAAGGAAGCAAAGTCAAACAAGTAAATAACAGTCTGTGCTACTTTGTAGAAGATAGCCTGAATTTTCCAGGTCACCCCTCCCTGCACCAGAGATCTTCCCGCCAGCAGCCAGGCAGTTAACTGGCAGTAACAAAAAGATACAGATCAAAGGATGTGTGCTTTCACAAGGAGCAGCTTTATATCAAGGCAGGCAATTGGTAACACAATGCCTGTTATCAGCGCTGCTAACCTAACCTAGCCTGGAGTGGATCACCAAAACAATGATTCAAGTCTCAGCAGCCTGCAAACTTTTTTTTCTTTTCTTTTCTAAGAGAAGTAATTAGGAGTCTTGGAACAGAAAGTCTTGCAACAGTGTGTCTACTGATCTAAGAATTCCCAGCCCAGCAGCTCAGAGCACAGTGAGATCTCAAAAAGCATCAGGGGCGACAGAGTACCTATTTCGGGTATCACTAGTTCTGCAAAGTCTGTGACATGCAATCAATTAAACCAGGTCCACACAGGCTGGGCACCGGGGGACTGGGGGGGCCACAGACATAAACATGTGCATGCACACACATTCACATGCACACATACAAACAAGCCTGGGATTCTCTTGCGAGTGCTAGCAACGGAAACTCTTCCGTATCTCCAATCTCTCTAGCTGGTCATCTCCCAGTATGTTTAAACTTGATAAAAGTCTTTCTCTAGTTGTGATTGTTATGGGAATAGGCGTGGTTTGAAGTCCTGTTGTTGCCACTTTCCCTCTGTCTCTCAAAAAATCAAAATCAGTTTAAATGAAAATGTAATGAAGTCTTCCGATCAAGCCTCCTGCACATTCCTCCTTGGCAAGCCTTTTTTTCCCCCCTCCACATTCAAGAGGAGTTGCAAACATTCGGCCACTCTAATGACTCCCATGCAGCTGCCCAACTGGAACAGGGAAAGCAGACGAGGCAGACCAAACCTTGGCAAACTTTTAAACTCCAAAAGGATGAAGTTCTTCCACTCCCTCAATATAGCAACCAGTTAAAATTAGTACCAGGGAAGGAGCCATTTAAATTAAAATAGGGTAAAAAAAATAAAAAAGAAAAACTTAAGGATTAAAATAACTGTGAAAAAGAAAGAAAAAATATCAAAGGCGAGAGAGCTCATGGACATACAACCACCCTCACCGCCATCTTGCATCTCAGTCTGATAAGGAAAGGATTCCCGTGCTAGTGTGGGAAAGCCCTGGCAATGCCACCTGCGTGCCAGATGCAGGAGGGTCTGGTCAGCTGCCAGAAATGGCTGGGCAGGCTGCATGCTGCCCACAGGCCACACCTTTTGCACCCCTGAATTAAATCAATGGAATCACATTTGACTTCTCCTTGGTGGCTCATGTAAACTGGGGCTCTCCAAGACAGCCCTGAAGCCAAATTTGAGGGCCCTGTCTTGCCCTGCCCGGAAACACCATTATTTAAGTCAGATTGGGACTGAAATTCATCACATCATCCTTCAGTGCAGTGAACACTTTTGCCTGCTGCTGTTCTCTTGAGCAGTGTTCTCCAACCTTGGTTCCCCAGACGTTTTTGGCCTACAACTCCCAGCATGCCCCAGCCAGCATAGCCAAAAACATCTGGGGAACCAAGGTTGGAGAACACTGCTCTAGAGCGTACATTCTGAAAGGGATTTTGTGACCAAGGGATGGGGAAGGCAATGTATCTCTGTGAATGGCACACATCCAGCTGATAGGGTGGCAGCAGGAACAGGAAAGCAATTTTATTCTCTTTCTTCCAGGACTCTCATCAGTAGCACGGTGGAGATGCTATCGCTGAGTGACAGGCGAAGTCAGAGGGAGATGTACCCAAAGCACGCCATCAAATGGAGAGGAAGAATACTTCTCAGTACCCAGCATATATATTTTTTTTTGGGGGGGGGGTCATAGCCTACTTCAAGGTGGCTTCAACACCTGAAGAACCCAGAAATCACCACTCTGTATCCTGCCCAGATCTAGAAAGGTTTTCCATAGTAAGGGAGAAGAGAGGCGTTGGAATCGAAAACATACCATAAAAACACAAGGAAAGCCTTGCTGGGGTTAAATGAACAGTCTGTCTTGCCAGTCTCCAAGAGAAGAAGCCACTGCAGGATTCAGCAGAGAGGAACTGCCTAAAGAGAGATGCATAGAGGCCCAAAGGCAGAATGTGTTGGGCTTGGATGTGGAAGACCCAGATTATGAAACTTGGTAAAAGCCACACAGGAACAGCACCAAGTGGAGACCACCTTACAAGGCTGGCCATACCATTAGGCAAAGGGAGACTATCACTTCAGACAGCAGATACTGTGAGAAACTTGTGTAGCTTTTGATGCATCTTAAGGCATTTTCTACGTAAACAGCGGCCCGCCGAGGACCTGAAAGTCTGGCTGAGTGGCGCGGCATGTGCCAGCTTTTGGCCCAGATCGGCGGGCTGCAGCAACGGTGTCTGCCGAACCAGAGACGGGTCGGGTCTCAGAGGATCGTCCCACCGCTAAAATTCCACAACTGCCTGGCAAAGCTAACAATGCTGACTCAGCAGCCTCCCGGCAGCAACTGTTTAGGGCAGGGATGCAGAACGTCCATCCCATCGATGGTTCCACATCCAGCCCACAGAGCGTCCTTGGGTTCTTCCAGCGGGTGAGGGTCGGCTTCCAAGCCCTGCCCCCTGGAGCAATCCTCCCCCACTGCTATCCGGAGAAATCTGAGAACTCCGTGTCGGAGAACTCTGACCTGAGAACTCCGTGCCACTCCCGGCACGGAGGAAGGCAAAATGGGTGGGGGTGAGGACATCAGTGGATGGTGGTATCTAGTGGCAATGCAGCCCCCCCCCCAAACCAGTTCTGCACCCCTGGTTAATGGGCACATTGCATTGCACTCTCCTCAATGCAGACTTGCTCTCTGTCTCCCACCCCGTCCCCTTTTCACCCAGCCTGTCTCATATAGTGGCTCCAAGCATGGGTGGGCTGGGTTGAGGGCTTTGATGAACCTTTCCACTAGAAATCCTATAGAAAACTTAAGCAACAGGTGATCCTGCCACTGCTCTGGATTAGGCATATAGAAAGGACGCTCGTGAATGTGTCCTCACAACAAATGACAGCTGGAATACAAGCAGGCCACGCCCTGTAAGGGATTGAGGGTCCAGCAGAAGTGAATCCCCCCCCCCATGCACCAAAAACTGGTGTTTCACTCGGAGATGCAAAACATGGCACCGGTGCATGCAGATCTGTGAGGGACTCAACCAATGGCATAGACGAAGCCGGGGAGGCCGGCAGAGGACTGAAGGCCAAGTCCACACAGGTCCCTCGTGCGCATGCGCCAAGCACAGCGAAACATGGGAGCAAGCCTCCAGCTTGTGCTCTCCTATCCCTCAACAGATTTTTGCATTTGACAGTGTTGTATCTGACCCAACTGCACAATTCCAGTCCTAAACTGTGACTGTTTATCATGTGAATGGTATCATATCCCTTCATTATGTTACCAAGCAATTTTATGAAACAATGCATTTCTAAAAATCGTAGGCGGGGAGCAGGAAGAGAGAGAGAGAGAAAGAAAGAGAGAGAGAGAGAGAGAGGACACGGAATAATGGGCTCAAGTTACAGGAACCCAGATTCCACCTAAACATCAGGAAAAATTTCCTGACTGTCAGAGCAATAAGACAATGGAATTAACTACCTAGGGAGGTGGTGGGCTCTCCCACTCTGGAGGCATTCAAGGTGCAGCTGGACAGACATCTGTCAGAGATGCTTTGACCTGGATTCCTGCATTGAGCAGGGGGTTGGACTCGATGGCCTTGTGGGCCCCTTCCAACTCTACTTTTCTATGATTCTATGATTCTATGATCTGTGGGAAGAAATATAACTGCAGAAAATCTTTCCATTTTGAAAAGTGTTCCAGCCCATATCACTGCAAAGGACTTCACATGCATTGTCTCTGCAATCCCCTACAGCAGTGTTCTCCAACCTGCTGGCTGGGGCATGCTGGGAGTTGCAGGCCAAAAACATCTGGGGACCCAAGGTTGGAGAACACTGCCCTACAGCAACCATGTAATGTAGGACGTTGTTATTAGCAGAAGTGATATACAAGATAGATAGTAGCAGTTTGCCCAAGGCCTTCAAACGAGTTCGTGGCAGAGGAGAGATTTAATCTGGGGGCTTTCTGTCCTGTCCATTTGTCTGCTACATCAGGGGTGCATAACCTGCAGCCCCCCACCCCAAGGCCTTAATTATGGCCCACAAGGGTGATTTGACCCCACTATCATCACCGAATTTCCTCCCCCAAGATCCTGGTACAGCACACACTTTCTTTCCTCACTGGAAAGAGTGAATTGTATGTATCAAAATCGAGAGGAGAAGGGGGGGGGAGGGAAGGCTCCCCACTCCCACCCACCCACCCACCTGCAATCCTCAGAGAGCGCCATATACTGCCTTGAGTGCCATTCTTTTGGTCGAAAGATGGGGTAGAAATAAAATAAACAAAATAATAGATTAAAAATATATATACAGTCCACTCTTTCCCAGATGCTGCTAGCAGTGAAGAAAGAGTCATCTGTATCAGGATCGCTGGGATGCATGTGTGTGCATGCAGGGCCAGATCTAGGATAAATGTGTGTGCATGCAGGGCCAGATCTAGGATAAATGTGTGTGCATGCAGGGCCAGATCTAGGATAAATGTGTGTGCATGCAGGGCCAGATCTAGGATAAATGTGTGTGCATGCAGGGCCAGATCTAGGATAAATGTGTGTGCATGCAGGGCCAGATCTAGGATAAATTGTGCCCTGGGTGAGATGCACCTTCAGCAGCACCCCATATATATATATATATATATATATATATATATATAAATGTATATAGCATTTATCGTGCTCGGTGCATCCGGGTAAAGCTGCTGTTCTGCTGTTTGGTTTGGTTTGTTTAATCTAGAACTAATAATTACACCAAGCTGGAAATTGGGGTGGGGAATCACTTGAAAGCTAATTTATGGAAGGTCACTTTTGTGGTACCTGGACAAACCGTGGAACTTTGGAGGGGAAGGTTAAAGACACTTAGGGTGCAATCCAATGAGGCTGCCCCCATAACCCTCCGAACTTGGGGGGATTACAGGCATCCTGTGCACGGCGGGCGGCGTGTGGAGGCGAAGGTTGCCTTCACGCTCCTCCCACCATGCAAAACACTGAGATGATGGCCAGTCTCGGCCCTCTAAATGTCTGGCCTCCTCGGAGCGCAGGGGAAGGAGTGTGAGGCAAGCCGGACTCGCTCCCCTCCCCCAAAAGCCATCTCCGAGGTTGCTCTTGTGACCTCAGAGCTGCAGCCAGCATGGTGCTTTCCATGCTAGCGGTGAGGGTGAGGGGAGGGCACTCCCGAGTTCGGAGTCTCAGCTCCGACCTTGGAGCAAGTTTCTGAGGTCGGAGCTGGGCCCATGAAAAATTCCGAGGGCCGTCTAGACCCTGTCTAGCAGCCATGGGATTGCACTGCTACTGTGTTTTGTCGATCTAGTTCAGTGTTCTCCAACCCAACCTTGGGTCCCCAGATGTTTTTGGCCTACAACTCCCAGCATGCCCCAGCCAGCGTAGCTGGGAGTTGTAGGCCAAAAACATCCGGGGACCCAAGGTTGGAGAACACTGATCTAGTTCGTTGCAGACAGTACAGTAAAAGTTACCGTTGCCAGGATCTTCTTGGTGCCCCCTTTAGTCTGGCACAGAAGGAGAGCGCTCAGTGTGCCCACTCCTAAAGCCAGCCCTGTGCACCGCACTCAGGCAGGCCAGCATCCCAGCAGCATGGCTGCAGGACATATACACAGTTACGGTAATCTCTCTCTCTCTCTCTCTCTCTCTCTCTCTCTCTCTGCTGCATCCACTTTGGCTTAGAGTAGGGATGTGGTAAAAATCTGCAACAGATTCAAGTGACTCTGACCCGAGGATTCAGCAGCAGGTGGCCTTTTTTTTTTCTTTTTCTTTTTTTTTAACTTTTGGAGAAACATTCCTTAGCACTAGTGTGCATTAATGCTGGTGCACACTGATGCAAGTGTGCATTAGTGCAAATATGAATTCACAAACAGGAACAAAAAATCTTGTGCATCCCTAAGTCGTCAACAACAACCAATTCCATTAATGAGTGGATGACCGAGTGAAAGACACCTGACCACCTGCAACACACAGCCAGAACAGATTTAACAAAATCCATACACCCCTAGCTAAGAGACAAAGAGAGAAGAAGAGAAAATGCTTACCTAACCTTCCTTGCACTGGTCTTCTTTCTCAATCCAATAGTTGTGTGTGTGTAGGGTGTGAGAATATGGGCCATGTCCCATACCTTCATGCTGCTATAATTAGATTAAGATTTCTGCACTATAAATCTTACAGTATATTGCATTTTTTTTTTAAAAAAAATGCACTCATAGAGGTAATTTAAAACTTTAATTTTTAAAAAAAGAAATGGGGGGGGGGGTTTCCCAGTGACTTGAATGGAATCTGGATGGCAGCTCCAAGTTATTATAAGCATGCACTTACTGCCATCATAAGCCACATAGAGGCAAACACACGGATCACTTTTGTTACTGCCGCAGACCTAGGTGCATGCACAATTTAGGACTGGAACCTAATCAGAAAGTGGGAGTTCATCTGAGAGGTATTTCAAGGGTGGGACATTCAATCAGTCCTTCATTTTTCAGTAGTTCTGGGGTAGATTTCAGCATTCAGTACCCTGGCCAGGTATGTCGTTTAACACAGCAACGTTGTGAGTGACTGTATGAGTCATTGCAGTAGGCATGGCTGGGTGAGGCACTGTTATCAACACTATTTAATGCAGCTGTGCCATGACTGTAACGCAGCAGTTCCTGTTACTGTGTGCCTCTCTCGTGTGTGCTGTTGTGCCTTGGGTGTATGACTTACACTGTGAAACTGCTGTTGACTGGTAAGCTCCCTTTGCACAGGGAGATGGCAATACTATTGACTACTCTGTTAAATAAAGTGCAATATATAATCTATACTGCTCCTCTCTGCTTCTGTTGAATTGCTGAGGTGATTTTATTCCTCTACATGCGAACATATGTATGGCAAACCGGTGTCACTTTGAGAATGGAATAGTGAGCCAGGGCTCTGCAAAGTGGACTTTTGAGAGAAGTCCCAATGTGGCAACAGGTGAGCCCTTCCTGACCACACCCCTGTTTGCCTGCCTATGTGTCGGGCAACAGGGAGGGTTGGAGTCTTGACCCAGTGGCCGCCAGCTGCTGATCTCCAACGCAGAATATGCCCAGGTCCAACATAGCAAGGATCATTAAGGAATATGGATCTGTTTGGACAAGTGACCACTTGGAAAGGATGAGGGAGAGGAGAACTTGACATAATACTGCACAGTAACACTGCTGTACATTGAACAGTGCATGCACACAGTAACATAGAGTAACACTGTATCAGTGACGCAGAGTGACCAATTGTAAAAAAGTAGGGGTGGACAACCTGGCAACTGCCAGATCAGTGGAGTCTGGTGGCTCCAACAGTGGGGCTGTTTGGAGATTTCACTCCAAACTTTGAAGGAGCTATCCTGGTGCTGAACCATGCCCCCCAAAATAGGTCCAGCACCATGGGTAGCTTCTTAAAAGTTCAGAGAAGAATCCGGAGCAGATATACAGTACAAATGAGTACTCAACTCAGCAAGATTAGATAAAAGGCAATCTGATACTCAGATCAAAGACTCAGATTACAATTTTTGTTTATTTTGAGAAGGCTGAAATCTTAATCACACCAGTGTCAGCAAAGCTTCACATAACTGAAGGCTACTGTAGTGTATATAAACCTGCATGCTGCCCACAGACCACACCTTTCTGTCCACAGTCTGTGGGCTGGGTTGAGGGCTTTGATGAACCTTTCCACTAGAAATCCTACAGAAAACTTAAGCAACAGGTGATCCTGCCACTGCTCTGGATTAGGCATATAGAAAGGACGCTCGTGAATGTATCCTCACAACAAATGACAGCTGGAATACAAGCAGGCAACGCCCTGTAAGGGATTGAGGGCCCAGCAGAAGTGAATCCCCCCCCATGCACCAAAAACTGGTGTTTCACTTGGAGATGCAAAACATGGCACCGGTGCATGCAGATCTGTGAGGGACTCAACCAATGGCATAGACGAAGCCGGGGAGGCCGGCAGAGGACTGAAGGCCAAGTCCACACAGGTCCCTCGTGCGCATGCGCCAAGCACGGCGAAACATGGGAGCAAGCCTCCAGCTTGTGCTCTCCCCTCCCTCAACAGATTTTTGCATTTGACAGTGTTGTATCTGACCCAATTGCACAATTCCAGTCCTAAACTGTGACTGTTTATCATGTGAATGGTATCATATCCCTTCATTATGTTACCAAGCAATTTTATGAAACAATGCATTTCTAAAAATCGTAGGAGGGGAGCAGGGAGAGAGAGAGAGAAAGAAAGAGAGAGAGAGAGAGAGAGAGAGAGAGAGAGAGGACACGGAATAATGGGCTCAAATTACAGGAACCTAGATTCCACCTAAACATCAGGAGAAATTTCCTGACTGTCAGAGCAATAAGACAATGGAATCAACTACCTAGGGAGGTGGTGAGCTCTCCCACTCTGGAGGCATTCAAGGTGCAGCTGGGCAGACATCTGTCAGGGATGCTTTGACCTGGATTCCTGCATTGAGCAGGGGGTTGGACTCGATGGCCTTGTAGGCCCCTTCCAACTCTCCTTTTCTATGATTCTATGATTCTATGATCTGTGGGAAGAAATATAACTGCAGAAAATCTTTCCATTTTGAAAAGCGCTCCAGCCCATATCACTGCAAAGGACTTCACATGCATTGTCTTTGCAATCCCCTACAACAGTGTTCTCCAACCTGCTGGCTGGGGCATGCTGGGAGTTGTAGGCCAAAAACATCTGGGGACCCAAGGTTGGAGAACACTGCCCTACAGCAACCATGTAATGTAGGACGTTGTTATTAGCAGAAGTGATATACAAGATAGATAGTAGCAGTTTGCCCAAGGCCTTCAAACGAGTTCGTGGCAGAGGAGAGATTTAATCTGGGGGCTTTCTGTCCTGTCCATTTGTCTGCTACATCAGGGGTGCATAACCTGCAGCCCACCCCCACCCCAAGGCCTTAATTATGGCCCACAAGGGTGATTTGACCCCACTATCATCACCGAATTTCCTCCCCCAAGATCCTGGTACAGCACACACTTTCTTTCCTCACTGGAAAGAGTGAATTGTATGTATCAAAATCGAGAGGAGAAGGGGGGGGAGGGAAGGCTCCCCACTCCCACCCACCCACCCACCCACCTGCAATCCTCAGAGAGCGCCATATACTGCCTTGAGTGCCATTCTTTTGGTCGAAAGATGGGGTAGAAATAAAATAAACGAAATTATAGATTAAAAATATATATACAGTTCACTCTTTCCCAGATGCTGCTAGCAGTGAAGAAAGAGTCATCTCTCAGAGTCATCAGGTGTGCATGCAGGGCCAGATCTAGGATAAATGTGTGTGCATGCAGGGCCAGATCTAGGATAAATTGTGCCCTGGGTGAGATGCACCTTCAGCAGCACCCCATATATATATATATATATATATATATATATATATAATGTATATAGCATTTATCGTGCTCGGTGCATCCGGGTAAAGCTGCTGTTCTGCTGTTTGGTTTGGTTTGTTTAATCTAGAACTAATAATTACACCAAGCTGGAAATTGGGGTGGGGAATCACTTTAAAGCTAATTTATGGAAGGTCACTTTTGTGGTACCTGGACAAACCGTGGGACTTTGGAGGGGAAGGTTAAAGACACTGAGGGTGCAATCCAATGAGGCTGCCCCCATAACCCTCCGAACTTGGGGGGATTACAGGCATCCTGTGCATGGCGGGCGGCGGCGTGTGGAGGCGAAGGTTGCCTTCACGCTCCTCCCACCGTGCAAAACACTTAGATGATGGCCAGTCTCGGCCCTCTAAATGTCTGGCCTCCTCGGAGCGCAGGGGAAGGAGTGCAAGGCAAAGCCGGACTCGCTCCCCTCCCCAAAAGCCATCTCCGAGGTTGCTCTTGCGACCTCAGAGCTGCAGCCAGCATGGTTCTTTCCATGCTAGTGGTGAGGGTGAGGGGGGAGGGCACTCCCGAGTTCGGAGTCCCAGCTCCGACCTTGGAGCAAGTTTCTGAGGTCAGAGCTGGGCCCATGAAAAATTCCGAGGGCTGTCTAGACCCTGTCTAGCAGCCATGGGATTGCACTGCTACTGTGTTTTGTCGATCTAGTTCAGTGTTCTCCAACCCAACCTTGGGCTACGCTGGCTGGGGCATGCTGGGAGTTGTAGGCCAAAAACATCTGGGGACCCAAGGTTGGAGAACACTGATCTAGTTCGTTGCAGACAGTACAGTAAAAGTTACCATTGCCAGGATCTTCTTGGTGCCCCCTTTAGTCTGGCACAGAAGGAGAGCGCTCAGTGTGCCCACTCCTAAAGCCAGCCCTGTGCACCGCACTCAGGCAGGCCAGCATCCCAGCAGCATGGCGGCAGGACATATACAGTTAATCTCTCTCTCTCTCTCTCTCTCTCTGCTGCATCCACTTTGGCTTAGAGTAGGGATGTGGTAAAAATCTGCAACAGATTCAAGTGACTCTGACCCAAGGATTCTGCAGCAGGTGGCCTTTTTTTTTTCTTTTTTTTTTTTAAACTTTTGGAGAAACATTCCTTAGCACTAGTGTGCATTAATGCTGGTGCACACTGATGCAAGTGTGCATTAGTGCAAATATGAATTCACAAACAGGAACAAAAAATCTTGTGCATCCCTAAACTGTCAGTCAACAACAACCAATTCCATTAATGAGTGGATGACGGAGTGAAAGACACCTGACCACCTGCAACACACAGCCAGAACAGATTTAACAAAATCCATACACCCCTAGCTAAGAGACAAAGAGAGAAGAAGAGAAAATGCTTACCTAACCTTCCTTGCACTGGTCTTCTTTCTCAATCCAATAGTTGTGTGTGTGTAGGGTGTGAGAATATGGGCCATGTCCCATACCTTCATGCTGCTATAATTAGATTAAGATTTCTGCACTATAAATCTTACAGTATATTGCATTTTTTTTTAAAAAAAAAATGCACTCATAGAGGTAATTTAAAACTTTAAATTTTTTAAAAGAAATGGGGGGGGGGGTTCCCAGTGACTTGAATGGAATCTGGATGGCAGCTCCAAGTTATTATAAGCATGCACTTACTGCCATCATAAGCCACATAGAGGCAAACACACGGATCACTTTTGTTACTGCCGCAGACCTAGGTGCATGCACAATTTAGGACTGGAACCTAATCAGAAAGTGGGAGTTCATCTGAGAGGTATTTCAAGGGTGGGACATTCAATCAGTCCTTCATTTTTCAGTAGTTCTGGGGTAGATTTCAGCATTCAGTACCCTGGCCAGGTATGTCGTTTAACACAGCAACGTTGTGAGTGACTGTGTGAGTCATTGGTAGGCATGTAAGTGCTTGCACCTGCTGGCTGGGTGAGGCACTGTTATCAACACTATTTAATGCAGCTGTGCCATGACTGTAATGCAGCAGTTCCTGTTACTGTGTGCCGTTGTGCCTTGGGTGTATGACTTACACTGTGAAACTGCTGTTGACTGGTAAGCTCCCTTTGCACAGGGAGATGGCAATACTATTGACTACTCTGTTAAATAAAGTGCAATATATAATCTATACTGCTCCTCTCTGCTTCTGTTGAATTGCTGAGGTGATTTTATTCCTCTACATGCGAACATATGTATGGCAAACCAGGTGTCACTTTGAGAATGGAATAGTGAGCCAGGGGCTCTGCAAAGTGGACTTTTGAGAGAAGTCCCAATGTGGCAACAGGTGACCCTTCCTGACCACACCCCTGTTTGCCTGCCTATGTGTCGGGCAACAGGGAGGGTTGGAGTCTTGACCCAGTGGCCACCAGCTGCTGATCTCCAACGCAGAATATGCCCAGGTTCAACATAGCAAGGATCATTAAGGAATATGGATCTGTTTGGACAAGTGACCACTTGGAAAGGATGAGGGAGAACTTGACATAATACTGCACAGTAACACTGCTGTACATTGAACAGTGCATGCACACAGTAACATAGAGTAACACTGTATCAGTGACGCAGGGTGACCAATTGTAAAAAAGTAGGGGTGGACAACCTGGCAACTGCCAGATCAGTGGAGTCTGGTGGCTCCAACAGTGGGGCTGTTTGGAGATTTCACTCCAAACTTTGAAGGGGCTATCCTGGTGCTGAACCATGCCCCCCAAAATAGGTCCAGCACCATGGGTAGCTTCTTAAAAGTTCAGAGAAGAATCCGGAGCAGATATACAGTACAAATGAGTACTCAACTCAGCAAGATTAGATAAAAGGCAATCTGATACTCAGATCAAAGACTCAGATTACAATTTTTGTTTATTTTGAGAAGGCTGAAATCTTAATCACACCAGTGTCAGCAAAGCTTCACATAACTGAAGGCTACTGTAGTGTATATAAACCTGAAACTCTCCATAATACCCCATGCATCTGATGAAGTGGGCTGATAGTCCACAAAAGCTTATGCCATAATAAATCCGTTAAGGTCTTTAAGGTGCCACAAGGCACTCTGCTGGTTTTTTTTAGCAGAGCTGTTTCTGCATACAGGATCCCATCTCCCTGCAAAAAGCTAGACTAGATTATCTTTGGTTTAGTTAGACAGTATAATTCTGCCAGCAAGTTTAACATGTACATTTTAGAATCACAGCAGAAGTGAAATTAAGAGCAACAGTTCATTTATTTATTTATTATATTTATACCCCACCTTTTTTCCTGCAAGGAACCCAAGGCGGTTTACATAATCCTCCTCTTCCTCTTCTCCATTTTATCCTCACAACAACCCTGTGAGGTAGGTGAGGCTGAGAGTCAGTGACTGGCCCAAAGTCACCCAGTGACTTTCATGGCTGAGCGGGGACTAGAACCCGGATCTCTATAGATATCTGTATTTGATATTTGGATATAAGATAAAACCTCTTGTTTTTTCTCTCTCTTACAGTGCAATTCTATCTCTCACTGTGCTCAATAGGATTTACTCCTTAGTAAATGTGTTTAGGATTGCAGAGATTTAAGCTGCAATCCTATGCACAGATATACCTGCAGATTTTCAGGTCATGCAGATCAGGCAAATGGAAAGAACGGTGACATCTTTCAGGTGTGTAGAGATCAACTCTAACCATGAATCAAGGGGGGGGGGATATATTATTTGCCTTACAGACACTAGCGCTGTCCTAAAGGAAATGTGTGTAGCTTCTTTTAAGAAGCAATGTGTAGGAATCTGAATTCCTGTCATCTTTTTTTCAGACAACTTGAGAAATCTAGAGTTCCCAAATATCAATAATCACCAAAACCCACTAGGTAGGTAGTGCCTTGGCTTTTGGAATGCTAAACCAACACTTTGTTGGATAGAGAAAAAGAAACTTGGGACCTTAGGGAACCCAAGGTACATCTACACCCGCTGTTTCCCCAGAACATTGTGGCACAAACTGTTATAAGCACCCTCAGCTACATCTTATTCATTCCCCGAATACTCTTATTTGGAAGATCACACACACTCCACAGCTCATTGAAGTGTGTTCCTCAAGGCTTTTGCTATTGTAGATTCTTCTTCATTTCCAACCATCTTCAGCCACTGGTAGGATTGTGTAACTATGCTGCAGAAGCTGGATCTTTGAAGAATGAGAAGGTGCTAAGGAAAACAGATCTACCTGTCCTTTTGGTTTAGAATGATCCATCTTTAAAAGGAAGGGCCATTTCACACCATTGAGGCTGTAAAGCAGTGTTCTCCAACCTTGGGTCCCCAGATGTTTTTGGCCTACAACTCCCAGCATGCCCCAGCCAGGTTGGGGAACACTGCTGTAAAGTGACCCCTTCTGGTGCTCACTTGATTTGCCCATGGACACCAATACCAACTAATTCTGTTCTACAAAATCACCCCTTCCTACCTTTGCCCCTTCCTTCTTCCCCACTCACTTTTTTTGTTTGTTTGTTTGCCTCCTGCACTATTGATATTTAGTTTGTAAATTCCTTGGGGGCAGAGACCTGTCTTCTTTCTTACACATTGCTCTGTAAAGTACCACATATATACAGATGATGCTGTAAATATACAGTGGTGGCTGGCAGTGACTAAGGTACATTTCACTGGCCAGAGTTAAAGGGATTTTAAGAAGGATCAGGCAGGCTAGTCATCCGCCTCTCATCTGTGCAGACAGGTTTTAGCACCTCCTTTCCCAAGAAAGGCTCCTGTGCCTGTCCCAGAAGGAAGCAACCCTGTGCACAGTTACACATCGGTCCCACCAAGCACAAGGAGACTTACCTCTGCTCTGAGTAAACTGCAAGTAGAAGCGCTTTGCCGGAGGAGGCAGAGGTTTTGGTTTAAGACTATAAGAAGAGCCTTGCTGGATCAGACCCAGGGTCCATCTAGTCCAGCATTCTGTTCACTCAGTGGCCAACCAGCTGCCCACATGAGAAACCCACAAGCAGGACGTGAGTGCAACAGCACCCTCCCGCCCATGTTCCCCAGCAACAGGTGTATGCAGGCATACTGCCTCTGATCCTGGAGGTAGCATAGAGCCAATCAGGTCTAGTAGCCACGGATAGCCTTCTCCCCACATGAATTTGTCCACAATCCCGTTTTCAAGCTGTCCAAATAATGTAAGTGGATTCCATAGTTTAACCGTGCACTGCAGGAAGAAGTACTGATTCAGTCTTCCCCAATCTGGGGCCCTCCGGATGGCTCGGATGACAGCCCCCAGCATCCCCAGCCAGCATGGATGATGGGAGTTGGTGCTGTCTCTCCATATGTGTTTGACACCAGCTCCCAATAGTGCCCAGCCAGCATGGGGAACGGGAGCTGCCGCGCAACGCATTTGGAGGAGAGCACCAGGCTGGAGAAAGTAAGCACTAAGGCTTAAGTAGATGATGGATCAGAGCCTTGCGGGGCGCCTCCTTCATCTTCTAGTCTGGGCTGAATTAAGAGAGCCCAGCGCCATTCCTCGGCATCCAGCATCTTTTTCTTGCCCTGCCCTGCCCTCACACCTTTCCCTGCAGAGACAGATGTATTTCCCCTGCTGTTCCCGTGAGCAAAGTTTGAGCGAACCCCATTCCTTGCAGTTCCATTACCTGCTCCCTGCCTGTCCTTCAGGGGGGGATTCAAGGGAAGCCCACAGAATGCAAAGGCTCTCATCCTAGCCAAGGCGACTTGGGAACAATTCCTACTGCTCTGGGTGAGGTCTACTCACAAGTAATGGGGCTGTCAAAGCAAGCCAACCCCGTGCCCTCCAGAGGTGTGTCGGACGGACTACAATTCTCATCATCCCCCAACAAGCATAGCCCTTGGTCTCACTACCAAGACCCAGTCTCTGGTGGGTTTTATTTTTATTTTATGCTGCTCGTGCACCTGCTGCTGATTTTATTGTCGGTTCATCATGTTTCAACTCTCATGATATAGATAGATAGATAGATAGATAGAGTGAGTGAGGTGCCTCCGGAAAGTTATTTTTGAAGTGTGTCAACCCTGGGTGAAAATGCCTGCAACGAAATAAACTCATTTCCCCATGCTAGATCTCAGCGCAGAGCCTCCTGAGGCGGAAACGCTCCTCCAGTGCTTTGGGGCATGTCCAGAGCGCTCATTAATTAGGAATCTTAGGGAATGCCCGCAGCAGCCCCACCAACGCGACGCATCTGGGAGCGGAGGAAACGGGGTGTGTTTAGGAGAGATCACTCAAGGCGCGTCCCAGCCCAGGTAAGCTTCATCCCCGGAACCTCTCCGTTTTAGAACTCAAGAGTCAGGAAACTGCGCGAGAAAGCCAAAGAAATGGGTGTGAGGAGGAGGAGCAAAGGCACGATCCGGAGCTCCTCTGAACCCAGGCTTATGACTTTCCAGTCGGTTTGCAACCAACCAACCAACCCCTTAAATTTATTTTCCTTCTCCTCTCCCACCCCCAGAAAAAGAAAAACAACAACAACAACCCAGTCCTCAACTACTCGCTCGCTCTCTTTCGATACACTCACCGGATTAGGACGAGTCTCCTCCCCGCCCAAGCGAGGTGGTGGAGCGGAGGGCGCCCGCTAGGTCAGGCTCCCCGAAGCGCCCCCCGACCGACGGGCGCGCAGCACGGGCGAGATCCGGCGGTCCCGGCTCCGCGCGCTCCATGGCCGGGCTCCCGCAGGGCTCCGCTTCCTTCCCCGGCAGTCTCTCTCCCTGCCTGCCTGCTTTTGCCTCGGCGGGAGGAGCGCGGCAGGCAGCTTCGACGGAGCCTCGCTGCGGCCGCGCTCTTTAGCAGCCTGGCGGCGGCGACAGCCTGGCGATGGCTCTGCCGCGCTCTGCCCGCCCAGGTGGCATTTTGAGTATCGTGCGGGGGGCGGATCTGGGCGGCACCCGAAGCCTCCCCCGTCCTCCGCGGCAACCAAGAGGCCCTTCCACTGGCCCGCCCTCCGCGGCTTATCCCGATCTTTGGGGGGGGGGGAGAGAGAAGGGGGCGAGGAGGACTCGAAGGTGCGCTCCTGCTCTCCGCCCGCCGCGTCCCCCCCCACCCCACCCCTAGGTCACAAGGCGGGCGACATCCCTGAACGCGACCGCGCGTTCTGGATCCAAAAGCGAGGGACTTTTTTGTCCAGTCTATTTTGAGTGAATAAGTTGCTAGTCCTTATTGCGGTGTATAGAGACACGGTGATCGAGGTGACGCGTTCACAGCGAGCGAGGACGCGTTGCAGTCTGCAGTGTCTGCGATCCTTGAGGTGTGTGTGTGTGTGTGTGTGTGGACTATCTGCTACTCAGAAGGAAACCCCCTTGGATTCAGCTTCCCCTAACGAGGTCTGAAGCCGTGGCTTTGTAGACTAAGGGTGCAATCCTATGCCTGCGTAGACAGAAAAAAAGCCCTGCAGCTCTCAGCATTGGCTGGGAAATGCTGGGAGTTGTAGGGCTTTTTTCTCTCTCTAAACATGCATAGGACTCCGCCCTTAGCCTGCAATCGCATATACCCGCTTACCCAAGAGTAAGCCCCACTGAACTTTTGAGGATTTACTTCTAAGTAGACATGCAGAGGTTTGTGCTGTTAAAAGCCTGATCCTATGTAGAGCTCATGGATGGATTATACTGAGGTGGAAGGGAGTAGCACGCCCAGCACTGCGTAGGATCGGGCTGCCTTATTCAGAAGTAAGTTCTACAAAATACAGTGGGTCTAACTTCAAAGTATGATTGCAGAGGATATATGCACACTTAGGCTGCAGTCTTGACCCGATTAATCCAGGAGTAAGCCCTATTGAACTCAGTGGGACTAACTTCTGACTCAGCGTTTAGAGGATTGTGCTGTTAATAAAGCATAATCCCACCAAAACTGTGGGACTGACTTCTGAATAACCATGCATAATATTACAGTGTTCTCTAACCCAATCCTATTTTATTTACCGGTAAGTCCCATGGAAAGCGAGACGTTTTTTTCTCCCCTAGCAAGCTTGCGTAGAGAAGCACAGGCAATCAGATAATTATGGATGAAAACCATAGAGGCATGGAGAGGGCAATCCATCAAGTGTAGATTTTGATTATGGAGTTCCACTTATAGGGATAACCTTCACCTGTTCAATAATAATAATAATAATAATAATAATAATAATAATAATAATAATAATATATATTATTATTATTATTATTATTATTATTATTTCCATTCCACCATCAATGAATATGGTGGCTTATAGGGTTTTGCAGGCAACACAGACAGGTCCCTGCTCTTAAGGAGGTTACAATCAGGGAGGCTGGTCTGGTGATGCCTATTTCGGTGGGGCTCCTAATCCATTGCAGGTTTTATTTGCAGCTTTATAGGAGCTATTCATGGTGCTGAACTCAACCCCCCCCCCAAAAAAATAGGTTCACCACCATGGATAGCTCCTATAAAGCTCCAAATAAAACCTGCAATGGATTAGGAGCCCCACCAAAATAGGAGTTACCAGCCTCAGCTGGTTACAATCTAAAACAGACAGTGGGGAAAACAACTGAGGGAGGGAAATGGGAGAAAGAGAAGACTGCAGGAGGCAAATGCCTTTATGTAGATCAGTGTTCTCCAACCTTGGGTCCCCAGATGTTTTTGGCCTACAATTCCCAGCATGCCCCAGCCAGCAGTAGCTGGCTGGGGCATGCTGGGAGTTGTAGGCCAAAAACATCTGGGGACCCAAGGTTGGAGAACACTGATGTAGATGTAAAGCTTGGTAATGAGGATTAGGAGGATAAGCCAAAGGCCACAGAAAAGACATTTCCAATTGCCTACCTTTCCACACTGCATCCCCGGCCTTCAGTCAGGAACTCAGCAGGAGCCCTTATCATGCTACAGCTGGGATCCTATGCTCAGGGATGAGTCAGGAATCAGTCCCACCATAACAGATGGGACTGACTCCTGAGTCAACATGCAGATGATAGGGCTGCAATCACTTGGCCTCAGCTGCTGAGATTTTGGAAGGAACAAAAGGATATGGAGAGCTTATTGTGCATGTGCAGAGTGCCTTTTGCTTCTTTTTTTGGACTAACCACAGCCAACTCCAATGCACGTCTGGGAGTGGAGAAATACAAGAGGCATCCGGATCAGTCACAACATGGACTTCTGGTTCATTCTCAGCTTTCATAATTCTCCTTTTGGAAATGAAGAACCGTGTGAGAAGAAGCTTGCCGGTTGATTTTCTTGCTGTGGTATATAACCTCTGAGACTCAGGCATTTTCATAGGCAGCATTGCAAACACCACCGTCACTGATCAAAAGTCAGTTTTTTTACCTCTGGCCAGTGATGGCGACCTCATTATGCTGGGCGATGCTAGATCAAGGATGAGTACTCGGTGGGCCTCCAGCTGCTTCCGTCCTGTGGCCCCAACCTGTTCTCAACTGCTGAACCAGACAGGGTCGTTTCCCAAAATATGCACACAAGACGGACCTTTGGAATGGCAGCATTCAGCCCTCTGCACACTACCAGTTGCTTGCCGAGCCGAATTCAAGGCGTTGGTTTTGACCTTTAAAACCCTATACGGCTCCAGTCCAGTCTATCTCAAGGAGCGTCTCCAGCAACACCAAGTGGGCCGCCGCTCAACAAGATCTGCCACGGACGGCCTTATTAATTTATTATATTTATACCCCACCTTTTTTCCTGTAAGGAACCCAGTAGCAGCTAGACTGGTGGGGACAAGGAAGAGGGCCTTTTCTGTGGTGCCCCCCGTATTGTGGAACTCTCTCCCGCGTGACCTCCGCCATGCCCCCTCTCTGCTGAGCTTCCGCCGCTCATTAAAAACCTGGCTGTTCAGGCGGGAATATGGGGTGGGTTAAGATTTTAAAAAAATTATACTGTTTTAAATGTATTTTATTGTTTTTATTCTATTTACATTGCCCAGGGTGGCCGGTTGCCGGCCAGATAGGCGATTAATAAATGTAAATGATAAAATAAATAATAATTGGAAAGGAGTGGAAGCGTCCCTCACTGCTGTCCCTCACAAGGCAGCCGTCACTTCCATGGAGAAACCAGACTTGCTATCTGCTGTCTGGCATGTCTACTGTCCTCTTCTCACAGGGATGGACAACTTGTGGAACTGCCATCATCCCTCACCCTTGGCTATGCTGGTGAGGGCTGATGGGTGTTGTAGGCCAAAACATTCTGGAGGGCCACAAGCTACCCACCCCTGCCATTATCAGCTACCGACACGGGTAGAATTTCAACTAGTGTAGTTGTATCAGGTTGGAGATGCAATGACAGGGTGAATGCTCTACCTGTTAAATGCCTGCCTTCCATGGAGCCCTGCTTGGAAGAAAGGTGGCAGCGCTTGGAGAGAATGGGTGGGTAATACAGCAAGTTAGAGGCATCACAGAGATTCTTATCTCCTAGAAAGTATAAATATGGGTCTTGGAGGGGTCACAATGCTCACCTCAAATATAAGACCAGTACCACAGCCCCCAAATGCTTCTCCAGATGAGGGATGGGAGAATCAGTAAGGACTCATTGAGGTTCTCCAAGTTCCACCTCGAAGCTCAATCTGCCTTGTTCCCATTCTCAGATGCAATCTTTGTGGTGTTGTTGTTGTTCAAGTGGGGAAAAGTGCACAGTTGGGTATGCATTTTTTTTTTTAAAAAGCATGCACTCCCCCCACCCCCATTGATGTGAAAATGCACTCTTTTTTTCAAAATGCACATTTTTAAAGTACACATTTTTCTAATGAATGCATTTTCTGAATGCAATTGCAAGCTCAGGAACAAGGGAGGTTTGCCCAAAAATGTACTCACATTTGCATTCGACAGTGCCAATGGGGGCAACAAGGTCTGATCAAAACTGAATCATAATGAAATTCTCATATACCCCCTACTCCAGATCAGATTTTAATATGAGCTGGAACTCAACTCTCTTGCTGGAGGTCTTCAAGCAGAGGCTGGGTAGACATCTATTGGCGATGCTTTAGCTCTGGATCTCTTGCATTGAGCAGGAGGTTGGACTACGTGGCCTAAAAAGTCTCCAGCAATTCCTTCCCCAGTAGGAATGTGTGAGGAATCCGATGGGGTGGGGTGGGTGAAAATCCAATGGATTTTCTCAAGTCGGCCCTGCAGATTCCCTTCCGTCAACCCTGCGCCAACCAGAATGCCGACTTCCATTATTAAAATGGGATGTGATTTGCATAATATTTTTTTTAAAAAAAGAGGGAAATTTTGCACAAAATTTGGGCCTCCTCTCCACAATTTGCACAAATTGCAAAGTGGCCCAAATTTTGCACAAATCTGAAATTAACAATGGATTCCTGCATTGAGCAGGGGGTTGGACTCGATGGCCTTATAGGCCCCTTCCAACTCTACTTTTCTATGATTCTATGAACATTCAAGGTGGCCAAGGTGGAGTGTGTGCATATGCAGTGAGAGGAGGATGTGTCCATACTTCTCATGTTGCTAGAACAAGGACAACAACAACAACGACTCAAATCTAGTGGTGGGGCTGAGCCTGGAGTCGGCTGGAGGCTCGCTCTGGGCTCAGCCCTCTGCGAGCAGCGGCGGCCCAATCTCGCCCTTCAGAGCGGCGTGGAGTGTTGTCCGCGCCGCCGCCAGAGAAACCCCCCCATGCACAGCCCCCCCGTCGCCTCCGTCAGACCCCCCCTCCCCCCCACCGCTGCCGCCAGGACCCCCCTGCCGCCTACCTGGTCCTGCGTGCCGCCTCCAGAGCCACTGCTCCGGCGCACTGGACCCCCGCCCACGCTCTGTTTTGGCGGGAGGAACCAGGGCAACAGGGCTTAAACAGCCCTGTTGCCCTGGTTTCCCCCGACAAAAACAGAGCGCGGGGGTCCAGCGCGACAGAGCAGAGTCCCATCACATCACTTCCTCCGCACCAGAAGTGACGCGACACCCGCCGGCAGGGCGACGGGACCCATCGGACAGGGAAGGAAGGCTCTCCGCTCTGCGGAGAGCCCAGGTAAAGCCCGCGGGGATGGGAGAGAGCCCACGCGGACACGAGCAGGCCCAGTTAGGGCCTCACTCGTGTCTGCGCGGGCTACTCGGTACATCCCTACAAATGAGATTTGCACAAATTGCTCTACAGATATGCAGTTCTTGGCTCCAAATTTTCACAAATATTCTGAGCAATTTTGCGGAAGCCAACCCCCCGCCCTGACTTGGCCCACTTTTGACCATTGGATTGGAAATGTATCAATAGTCTGTTGAGCTCAAATGGAACGGGTTTTCTAGTGGGTGTCACACATCCCTGCCACCTAGTCTGCCTCCCAGCCCCCTGTCTACCACCCACTCAGCCTTCCTGCTCACCCCCAAACACCCTCCCCCTTCCCCCTTATCCACCAACAATCCTCCTCATCCCCCTGCCTTTTTGTCAAATCTGTGAAGGACTGCTTCTTATGCCAGCCCTATCAGGTAGGCTCAGAGTACCAATTTTCCCTGGGACTGCCGCCCACTTCCTGGTTCCCTTACACCAAACCAGGTGTAGCAGCCCAGTCTTACAGAGAAATAAGGAACACACATTTATTAAGATGGAGACTTTATTAAAACAAAATTAAAGATTAAGCAGGGTAGGGTCTCCAATTGTCCAATACATGTAAAAAATAATAATAATACCCCCTTATAAGAAAGGGCTAAAAGGAGGTTAGGGAAAGGGGTGAGGTAGAGTGTTGTGAGGAAAAGGGAATGGGAATAAAAAGGGTCCCTAAAAGATCATCTAAAACAAACCCCGAAAAGTCTGCAAAGAAACCTCTTGAGCCAAACCAGGCCTAGCCCTTCAAAATATCCTGAAACCTTGACCATACTTGCCAATGCTAGAACTCCCTCAGTGTTCAGGCCCCAAGGAGAACAACCCACACTCCTAACAGGTCTCTTTTTATCTTGCAGTGGGAGACCATTTCCCTCCTAATTCCTACCAATCCCATCATTCTGCTCAGTCAGGACTTTCTCGCCTAATTCATTAAGGAGGGCCCTCCACCCCTTTCCAGCTGCGGGCACTTTTGCATGACCTCACACCACCAATTAGCTCTGGCCTTGGTGTTACAGCTCTTCAGATAACCGTTGCTTCTCAGGTGCTCTCAATCTGCCAGTTGCTCCCTTTCGCTAGCTGGTACAAGGACACAGAAAAATACCAAAGAAGAAAGGGAAGGGGGGGGGAAGACATGAGCAAAACCAGGCGGCCTAACTTAGCCTAACTGCCGCCATGTCCCTTCTTCACAAAACCCACTTACCTTGCTGCTGCTCTGGTGGCCTGGGAAATGTCGCTTTAGCATCAGGGCTATTGGTGGTTTCCCCACCAGTTAAGTGGCTGGGAGGAAAGAGGGCAGTGGGCTTGGAGCACTGTTGCCGAGGGGAGACAACTTGGAGGCTCACAGGGTGTAGGGCGTGGAGTGGTAGGTTAGACCTCATCATATCCCTGATCAAGGGTGTGACAGGCTCCAAATCCAGTTCATACTACCTCAGATAAGGGGCCAAAACATTACTTTAAATCTCAGTCTAGAAGCTACGTCTTCTTCCCCCCCCCTTTCATTAGGCACAGGGGCTAATTCTGGATCTTAAAAGCCCAGCCCTTGTGCTAGGGTCCAGATCTCTGCCCCCTGTGCCTACTCTAGAGTAAAATCAGGAGGGGGGAAGAAAGAAAGAAAGAAAGAAAGAGCTGCTACTCAGAAATTTAAAGCAAATTTGGTTTTGGCCCTATGCAGAGATATTTGCCCAACTAATCAGGAAACTACTTCCCTTAATCCAAGCCAGTGCCCAGTGCAGTTCAGATCTGGGGCAGCTCACTCATGACTAACCATAAGACCTCATTGAACAGACTCAAGAGGGCCAAATGTCTTTTGTTTAAAGGGAGCCAGGCGTGTCCCTTAATACTCCATAAAAAGATAACGGATGTCGAGGCCTCTTTTTTCGTGCTCTTCCTCCAATATGCCAAAGTGCTTCATGATGCAAAATGAATTCCCAATCTCATCATTCAGGCTGGGGTTTTAGCTCCTTTTTTCCTCCCTGTTAATTGATCTGTGTTTAATCAGCACTTATCCAGCTCGTTCAATTCCCGTTTACACAAATGTGACCTGATATGTCACATAAGACCTGTACTTGGTCTTAAAAGGCAAGCCCTTCTCACTGGTTGGCAATGCATTTTTCACAGAGGCATCAGGAGATGGAGAGGCTGGAAGGGAGATGAAATTTAAAAAAAATTTTTAAAGGAGCCCTTGTCTTAAAGCAGAATCTACCATGCACACATTCCTCATCACAGTAAACCCACATCTCTTAAGAGGAAATCAGATGTTTGCAACCTGTATATAGGGTTGCCATGAGACCAGGAAATGGTCTGGCCTGCTCTTGTACCTTAAACAGCAGCCTGATCTGCAAAAATCAGCATGGAGATAAATGTTATGCTTGCAGTTTGCACATCAAGCTGCCGTTAAATCATCATGGTTGCAGAGGTCAATTGAAAAGTTGGCAACCCTAGGGACCATGATTTATTTTGTGGTGTTTGAGGCAATTACACCCCATCTTTTGATTTTAAAAGCCTATAAGGTGACTTACAGAAGAGATTAACTTAAAATAATGAAAAGACTACAGTAAAATATTCATGAAGAACAGCAGAAAAGAGCATACTACAACACAGTAGACCGATGAAAGCAAGAGAGATTTTAAAAAGACAGCAGGTGGGGAATACCAAACTGGCAACTATATTATGATGCCTGTCAACTTCAACAGATGATCCACTTATTAACAGAAGATGAGGGAAAGCACTGGGTCTCACTGAAGAACACAGTACTAGAGGGAATATCTATAAGTGATTATTTACTCTTAAACAGAAAAAAGAATCTTAGGTGTCTAATTCAAAATAGATACACTCTGAACACCTGTCAAAGTTGGATAAGATGGGCCGAGAAACTTTCCCCTGGGATGTCTCCATTACTCCCACTGGAAAGTCACCCTAATTTTCGTAACAAGGCCAGAACCTACAATCTGGCCGATTGGAAAAATAGAGGATTGCATCGTCTTCACCATTTTTTTCATGAGGGTCAACCAATAAAAATGGATTTGTTAAAAGAAAAGCTGGGTGAAGTTGCTCTTCCCTGGCTTTTATTCTGCCAACTCCAATCCTTTTTCAGTTCTTCTCAGGTGAAGAAAGATGCTACTAGAAGTTTCACGTGGTGGTTTGAAAATACAATAGCTGAGAATACAAGAATGACTTGAGGATCAATTCCAGTTATTTATAAACAACTCTTGAAGTTTAAATTTGATATACACTCCCCACAAGAAAACTGGTGGGAAATGAATTTGAAGGTTAAAGTGGATGATATAGCGATTGGCAAGATGTATGGAATAAGTCTCCCTATAGATCAATCTCAGCCCACACCAGAGAAATGTCTTTGAAAATTGTTCACGGTTTTATTTATTTATTTATTTATTTTATTATATTTGTTAATCGCCCATCTGGCCGGTCACCCAGCCACCCTTGGTTGGTGCCTGACTCCGAGGCACCTCTCATTTATGACTCATTCAATCTCCCCACAGTGTTGGAGGGGGTGCCAAGAGCCAGGTACATACTTGCATATGTGGTGGGACTGTGTAGAACTTCAGCCCTTTTGGCAAGCAGTGATAATAGAGATTGGTTTAATTACGAATCAATATATTCCACATTCACTGATTCTAGCATTATTAAATCTTTTTGGGGGAGAAATAAATGATCTGAATAGTAAGGAGTTAATTACCCACTTACTCGTGGCTGCCAGGCTCACAATCGCAAGATTTTGGAAGGGCTTCAGCGATCAAGGCTTGGATTATTGGTACAATATGGTATGGCAAACGGCCTTAATAGAAAAAAAATATATCCCATAAACTGATGGTGGCAAGGGGTCAAAGTAAACATGATTCATTTTATGTAATTTGTCATGATTTTATTGTTTATATGAATAGGACGGAAAACCAACATAATATTCCTTCACAATATAAAACGTTGTGGATGCTATAAAGAATAATGAAATGAAAAATGTATTGATTTTATACAGTTGTTGTTTAATTAAGTTATTTAGGCCAAAAGCAGGCCCCTTATAACCTTAAACTCAGTAACTACCTAAGTTATTTTTTACTACTTATAACTGATGTAACACGGATGTTTTTTTTAAAAAAATCTGTTTGTTTTTAGTTATATATTTTTATTTTATTTTTCCCCCTGACTTTTTATGGTTTTGTTTAATTTGTGTATTGTCAAGCAGAAACTTAATAAAATATGTTAAAAAGAAAAAGAAAGACAGCAGCTAAAAACAGCAATAAAAGCATCTTAGGGAGCAACCCTATGGCCCCTAGACATTGTCTGAGCGGGCCATAGGATACTTCGGATTCCCAGATCTAAACTGCAGACAGCATAATTTCTAATTGTGTGGATGACATCATATCTGGTTCAGCCCTCACTTCTCTTGTGCTGCTGTGAAAAACCCATTGACTGGGTTCAGACAACACGATAACCCACACTCAAGGGTTGATTATGAGTACATGAGGACATAAGAAGAGCCATGCTGGATCAGACCAAGGGTCCATCTAGTCCCGCATTCTGTTCACACACAGTGGCCAACCAGCCGCCCACGGGATCCCACAAGCAGAACATGAGTGCAACAGCACCCTCCCACGTTCCCCAGCAACTGGAGTACTTAGGCATACTGCCTCTGATACTGGAGGAAGCACATTGCCAATCAGGACTAGTAGCCCCCGATGGCCTTCTGCTCCATGAATTTGTCCAATCCCCTTTTAACTGTACAGTAATACCTTGGATTGCAAGTAACTTGGTTTGAGAGCATTTTGCAAGACAAGCAACTTTTAAAATATTTATTTAATTTTTTTTTACTTGATATACAAGCGACGTCTTGCAATACAAGTACTGTAGTACGGCTTAAATTAAAAATCTCTGTACAAATTTTTTGGGGGGGGGATTTCGTTTTGATATAAGAGTGTTTTGGATTACAAGCACGTTTCCGGTACGAATTATGCTCTCAATCCAAGGCATGACTGTACATCCTGTGGAAGCGAATTCCATAGTTTAACTATGATGGGTCAACAACCCACATGCAACCCATACGCAACCCTTGAGTGAGGGTTATCATGTTGTCTGAACCCAGTCCATGTGTTTTTCACAGCAGCACAAGAGAGAACTGAGTGCCAGGCCAAACTGGACATGATGTCATCCGCGCAATTACAAACTGTGTGAATTTTTGTAAATGCATAAAGCAAGCATGGGGCCCTGATCTGGATTGGGATCCTGGTGGGGGATAGAGGGCACTTACCCTCTACCCCCTGCTATGGTCCTGATCTGGATCTTACCATCCAAGTGTGGAGTCAGGCCCAATGCACCTGCTGTTTGCATTGTAAGAAAAATACCCATTTACAATGATGGATGCTTTCCTACCAATGCAATTATCAGGCATAGAGGCGAATGGAGTCTCATCCAGATTGGGACTACAACATGGCAGGCGGGCATATTCTAGGGCACAGAGGCCTGATGAGCCCTGGCTTCAATTCCACTCTGCCATTTCCCTTCCTGGAACAGATTGGTATGGACTGAATTTATGGACATGACACAAGAAAGAAAGAAAGAAAGAAAGAAAGAAGGAAAGGAGAAAATTGAGGAGAACAGCCCACAGGCATTTGGCAGAGAAGGATTTCAGCTCCTGACTGCAAAGATTTGAATGAGGCCACTGTCAAGAGGAAAAAAAGTGGGATAGAATCATCATCAGCATCACAACAACAACAACCATCTTCATAATAGATTGATTATATTTATACCCCGCCTTTTTTTTCCTGCAAGGAACCCAAGGTGGCTTACATAATCCTCTTCCTCCTCCTCTCCATTTTATCCTCACAACAACCCTGTGAGGTAGGTGAGGCTGAGAGTCAGTGACTGACCCAAAGTCACCCAGTGAGTTTCATGGCCGAGCAGGGACTAGAACCCGGATCTCCCGAGTCCCAGTCCAACACTCTCACCACTACGCCACACCGGCTCCCACTTATTATTTGGTATAATAAGGCAGCTTTTCTGCATTCCATTTCTCTTGCATTCTGGTTCCACTAGGAATACCTGTGAAATTATTTCTGAAATTGAAGAGCGAGCACAATTGCTCGAGGGATTTCGTTTGTTTGTTATTTGTATCTTCCACCCTGCCCCCCCTAAATTATTGATATGGAGGCATGCAGTGATAAATTGCTGCCTCAAAAACACTCCCAGTGTGAACATGCTTATTGCATTATTATTATTATTATTATTATTATTATTATTATTATTATTATTATTATTATTATTATTTTAAAGCTTGTTTCAAAAAAGGAACTCAATGTAAGAGCATAAGAAGAGCCACACTGAATCAGACCGAAAGCCAATCTATCCCGGCATTCCGTTCACACAGTGGGTCAGCCAGATGCCAAGGGGAAGTCCTCCAGTAGGACAGGAGTGCAATAATAGCTCCCTTCCACCTGTATTCCATTGATAGCCTGATCCTCCAGGAAGATTCTTTTCAGGAGGGGTTTTGCAGCTGGTGTGCATTAGCAAAACCTGGAATGGGTGAATCTGTCACTTTTGGGTAGGGGAGGAAGGAACAAGTGAAATTCTGTTCTGGGGAGATTAAAATCCAAACCGGAGAGGACTTATACAGTTCTAATGCTCACCTGACATTTGAGATGTGTGTTACTACATGGCCCTCCTGGCAGGGCCGGCGCTACCGCTAGGCGAACTAGGCGGCTGCCTAGGGCGCGTGGCTGAAGAGGGCACAGAAACGCTCCACTCCTTCCGGCCGACTCTTCCTCACCGCCGGCGCGCTCCTGCCCGGCCCGGCCGCCTCGCCGACAAAGGCACCACAGGTCAGTGCGGGGGGATTGCGGGCGCCAGGTGGGCTCGGGGTCACGCTCGGCTTTCCTTGGCGGGGGGGCGCCTCTTCCCGAGCTAGGCTGGGTCAGGAGTGCGTGTGGCGGCGGCGGCGGCGGCGGCGGCGGTGACCGGAGATGCTGCGCGGGGAAAGCGGCTGCCTGGAAACGGGTCCCAGATGGCCATGCCCATTTTCCCCTTCCACCCCCCCAACCACCGATCATGTGGTGGTCTCCCAGCTTTTGTCAGGTTTCCCCTCCAATTCTAAAAGGTTGAAACTAAGGCTTAGTTACTAGCAGTAAGAGCTTTAAGGTGCAATCATATGCAAATTTAGAAAAATAAGGCCTACAACTCCCAGCATGCCCCAGCCACTCCCAGCATGCCCCAGCCAGTACAAAGTGCATATTTCTGAGCCAGGAAATGGATGTTTCAGTGACCTCACTAAAATTTCAGCCAACTGGGCTTTCCTTTCATAGGAGCTGGGCATCCACCTACCCACCCATAGTCGGGCAAGGTTTCCTGCCCTCCCTCACAATTGGCTTCATGATGATGCCACAGAGCAAACCAAGTTTGAATGCCGGATGATGTCCAAAAGCCAATGTAGAGTCAGGGCAGGAAAAATTGTCTCACTCTGAATGGATGTCAGGGAAGGAGGGAGCATACCCACTGCCAAGATTCCCACCTCCGATGCAGTTAGATGCGCTATAAGAGCAGTTCATCCCAAGTAGCACTGCCTACCCACAAAAAAACACCAAAAGGAAGACCCCCTTTCAATGGCCACAAACAGGGCTGCAAAGTTATGGGGGGGGCACTTTGATTTAGCCCTACAGTAAACCTCCTCTCTTTGCTGATGAGCTGGGACTGCAAAAAGCAGGGGGGGGGAGATATTCTCAAGAACCTGGAAGGTCATTTTTTTATTTTTATTTTTTTGGTCACAGTTGGTGAAGACCTGCAGTAAGGTGGCCAGGTGCAAGAGGGAAGACCGCTCCTAAGTTTTTCATACACGAGGGCAATTTTCAGGCGCAGTCTGTCACATCATAGTGCAAGCTGCACTTCTGTACAACTGTCGTCGGGCAAGGGCTGTAGCTCTCTGGTAGAGCACATGATTGGCATGCTGAGGGTGTCAGGTTCAATCGCTGGCTTCTCCTGAGTAGAGCTGGGAAAGGCTTCTTTCTGAAAACCCAGGGAGTTGCTACCACTCAGTATACGCTGGCAGTGGGCAACAAGCGACATTTTTAGAAAGTGGACACAGGGAGACATTTTTCTCCCTCTCTCATAATACTGGAACCCAAAGGGGTCATCCCATGAAGCTGACTGGTGGGAGATTCAGGACAGGTAAAAGGAAGGACTTCTTCACACAGCGCATAGTTAAACTATGGAATTCACTTCCATGAGATGTAGCCATGGCCAGGGCCGGATTAAGCTAGGGGCTGTTGGAGCGGAAGCTCCAGGCCCTTAACAGAAAACAGGCCCGCAATTATAGGGACACGCGGCGATTTTTTCCCCCTTCGGAGTTAGCTCTGATTGTTATCATTCAGCATAATTAATGATTTTTTCAAGATTAGAAAGGTGTTCTAAGCACATCTGCATTACAGGCTTGAGGCAAGACCTAGCAAGAACTGTTGTTCTCAAATTAGCATTTCAGACGCTTTGCATTTCAATCACTGTTACTACATTTCTTTGTGAGAACTTCTAGCACAAATGGGGGGCTTGCTAGGGTCTGTAATATTCAGATTTAGAAGGGACCTCTCTCTCCAGCCTCGAGCAAAAGATCTTTCTGATTCGCAGCTCAATTATTCAAATGCTAGTTTAACAAAAAAACAAAAACAAAGAAGCAACAAGAACAACACAATTATTCTTGGTCAAGCAAAGCTTCCTGGCTTTTTGTTGTGGCTGCTTTTTTTTTTTTTTAATAAATAATTTGGGGGAAATTGGGAAGACCCTTACTGATGAGCTGCAGGAGTTTTTGAGTTTTTGCTCCGTCAAGCAACCCGCCTCCAAAATCTCCACCATGACTTCTGCTTGCTATGGGACAAACCTCTGGGATGGTCTTTACCTGCCGCTGGTCCTGATGGCCCTGCTCTGCACAGGTAAGGTTCAAAAGTTTGACTCTTTTGATCTGCAAGTTCTCCTTCTCCTTCTCCTTTTTTTCTGTAAAAGGGCTTTCCCTCTTTTGTGAGCCAAACTGAACGTAAGGGCTGTGTGTTTGTGGGTGTGGGTGTCTGCCTTTTGGGGGTGTTGATCCTCCTGCCGCCTGCAAAATGTCACCTGCTTGGCTAATACTGTGTGTGTGTGTGTGTGTGTGTGTGTGTGTGCGCACACGTGCGCTTTCATGGGGAATTGTGTGGCATTTTAAGTTTTATTTTGAAAAACCCCAGAGAACAGAGTTCACCAAATATCCCTCTTGGATATTTTGGACTACAGTTCTCATTTGCCTCAGGCAGCATGGCCAGTGGCTGAGGAAGATGGTTTATGTTTATTTAAAAATGGTTGTTGTGAATGTTCTATTTATGTGAATGTGTCTGCCTTTTGGGGGTGTTGATCCTCCTGCCGCCTGCAAAATGTCACCTGCTTGGCTAATACTGTGTGTGTGTGTGTGTGTGTGTGTGTGTGCACGTGCGCTTTCATGGGGAATTGTGTGGCATTTTAAGTTTTATTTTGAAAAACCCCAGAGAACAGAGTTCTCTCTGTGTGTGTGTGTGTGTGTGTGTGTGTGTGCTTGGCTAATACTGTGTGTGTGTGTGTGTGTGTGTGTGCGTGTGTGCGTGTGTGCGTGTGTGCGTGTGTGCGTGTGTGCGTGTGTGCGTGTGTGTGTGTGTGTGTGCACGTGCACGTGCGCTTTCATGGGGAATTGTGTGGCATTTTAAGTTTTATTTTGAAAAACCCCAGAGAACAGAGTTCACCAAATATCCCTCTTGGATATTTTGGACTACAGTTCTCATTTGCCTCAGGCAGCATGGCCAGTGGCTGGGGAAGATGGGAGCTGGGGCCCCAAACATTTGGAAGGGCCCCGGTTGGGGAAGACTGCCCTAGAGGTTAAAAAACGTGGAGGTACTTATCATCAACGATATGTGATTAACGGTTTTATTGAGTTAACAAGCTTATTGTTTACAAAAAAAGAAATATTTTCAATATGTTTCTGTTTTGGCACTTTAATGGTAATTAAAATATTTAATTTGTTTTAATATAAAATTGTGTCTTCATTTTATTTATTTCCATAAAAAGGCCCACCAAAATCCTCAGCACCAGGCCCATAATGCTCTTAATCTGGCCCTGGCCATGGCCACCAATTTGGACAGCTTTAAAATGTGGATTGGACAAATTCATGGAGGAGAAGGCTATCAATGGCTACTAGTCCTGATAGCTCTGTGCTACCTCCAGTATTGGAGGCAGTATGCCTATGCACTCCAGTTTGCTGGGGAACATGGGCAGGAGGGTGCTGTGGCACTCATGTCCTGCTTGTGGGTTTCCCATGGGCAACTGGTTGGCCACTGTGTGAACAGAATGCGGGACTAGATGGACCCTTGGTCTGATCCAGCAGGGCTCTTCTTATGGGCAACACATGCCCCCCCACACACACACAATGCTAGATTCAAAAAAAGTATATTAATTTATTTATTTTACCAAAAAAGAAAAGAAAAGTGGTGCTTCTAGTGCTACTGAGCTTTTAGCACTACTGGGTGCTACAGAGTGGTTTGCCAACTTTTGGTGGCAAATCAACATGTAAAAAAAAAAAATCAGGACACCCCATAGACTGAGCAACACCCTATTGAGTTCAGCCTGCAAAGAGGGTGTGGGAGGTCCAGGGGCTAAAATGGCCTCAGAGATCCCGCAGTTGTCCATGTCATATATGTTACTGTTGCTTTAAGAGCAACTTCCAGTGGACCTCTGGCAGGTAGCAACTACTCCCATGGCTTAGAGCTGGAGGGAGCTCAATGCAGTCTGAGCCTGGCAGAGGCCTGCTGTTGGTATGAGTTAAGCAGTTGATATCTCAGTTAATAGTTCTATTTCAACCATCTTGCCTGAACTGAGGTTTCCAGATCTCAAGAGAATGCTACAGTCCAGCCTTGATGTAGACCAGGGCTCTCCAACCTTGGGTCCCCAGATGTTGCTGGACTACAGCTCCCAGAATCTCTTGCCAATAGCCATGCTGGCTGGGTATGCTGGGAGCTGTAGGCCAGCAACATCTGGGGACCCAAGGTTGGAGAGCCCTGATGTAGACAGTACTGGGCTAAGTAGACCAGTGGTCTAACTCGGCATAAAATAACTTCCTATTTTCTATTAACAGCACCAGACTTCTGTCCTCATCTCTGGTCACCCTCACTTTGCACTGAACATCAAGGGGGGGGGGGAAATGGGATTGTGAGGAGCTCCAAAAGGATCTCTCCAAACTGGAAGAATGAACATCAAAATGGCAAATGCAGTTCAATGCAAGCCAGTGTAAAGTGATGCATGTTGGGGCAAAAAATCCCAACTTCAAGTATGAGCTAGGAGTGACTGACCAAGGAAGAGATCTTGGGGTTGTGGTGGACAGCTCAGTGAAAATGCTGATGCAGTGTGCAGCTGCTGTGAAAAGGCAAACTCCATGTTAGGCACAATTAGGGAAAGAATTGAAAATAAAACTGCCAATATCATACTCCCCTTATACAAATCTATGGTGCAATCACATGTAGAATACTGTATACCGTTCTGCTCACCGCACCTGAAAAAGGATATCGCAGAGTTGGGAAAAGTGCAGGAAAGGGCAACTAAAATGATCAAGGGGCTGGAGCAACTCCCCTATGGTGAAAAGTTACAACATCTTGTATTGTTTAGCTTAGAAAAAACGGTGAGTGAGGGGAGACATGATAGAGGTGTACGAAATTATGCATGGTGTGTGGAGAAGGTGGACAGAAGACATTTTTCTCCCTCTCTCACAATACTAGAACTCGGGTCATCCCATGAAGCTGAATGGTGAGAGATTCAGGACAGATAAAAGGAAGTACTTCTTCACACAGCGCATAGTGAAACTATGGATTTCACACAGCACATAGTTAAACTTCACTTCCACAAGATGTAGTAATGTCCACCAATTTGGATGGCTTTAAAAGGGGATTGGACAAATTCATGGAAGAGAAGGGTATCGGTGGCTACTAGTTCGGATTGGCTATATGCTTCCTCTAGTATCAGAGGCAGCATGCCTATAGCCACCAGTTGCTGGGGAACATGGGCAGGAGGGTGCTGTTGCACTCATGTCCTGCTCGTGGGTTTCCCCATGTGCAACTGGCTGTCCACTGTGTGGGCAGAATGCTAGACTAGATTCACCTTTGGTCTGATCCAGCATGGCTCTTCTTATGTTCTTATGAAAGTCCATTCCTATCAAGAACACCTATGTGAAGCTTATATTGTTGCAGACATGCATTAAACATTATGACAATAAAAGTCCAATTGACCTTCTGCAAAAGGTTGAATTAGCCTTTAAAAAATCCAGGTAGCATTTATTGTGCCAAATGCCAAGAGAGTAAAGGGAGCGGGAGAGAGTTATGTCCCTCTCCACTTCATTCGGGGTTGTACAGAAGTGAGGGTATAATAGCAATGCCTTTATATAAGAACTGTAATGAAATATACACTATTTCATTACACAGTAAGGGGAATTGCCTTTGTGGTTAAAAATAAAATTAAAAAATCCACTTAAAATGAAAGTTCCCAGGGATGACCCTGGCCTTTGCTACAAGGCCATTTTCAACTTCAGCGGGGAAAGAACTTGATGTTGACACACACCAACAATGCAAAAGTTAGAATTAATGTTAACTTTAAACAAAAAACCTGAATTGCATTCCATAGCTGTCTCCTTCTGCCACTAATGATCTGGCAAAACCTCCCACTCACGGCATACAAAAGCAGCTGCAGCAGGAAGAAAAACACAGAATGCATAATGTGATTGCGTGTATGGAACAGGTGGATCCTGCATCTTGTGACTGTTTACTAGCTGCCTGGGGTCCAAATCCTGCCCTCCGCAGTTACCCAGATGGCCACGCCCCTTTTCCCTGACTGCCAATCAGTTGGTGTCTTCCCGGCTTCCGTACATCTTCTCCCTGTTCTGCAGAATTGAAATGCCTCTCCGAAAGCTTCCTCACTGGCAGCAAGAGGAGCTTTAAGCTAAAATATGCTAGTGGTTTTTTGGTATTTTGGCTCCACCCACTTTTCCCTTGGCCTTGCCCTATTTTTCCTTTGGCCCCACCTACTACAATAATGCAGTCCCCGAGAGCTTTTCCGAAATTCAATTTGGCCCTTGAGTTGAAAGAGGTCCAACACCCCTGATCCATAGGGATGCTCCTCAAACATAACAGCCTGTAGATTCTGTCCATGAATAGCTTGAAAAGGGGGGATTAGGCACATTCCTATCTCCTACCCATAATAGCAAGATAGATCCTCCATATTCAGAAGCAGTATACCTCTGAACGCCAGCTTCTGGACAGTTGCCTTCATGACTTGCTTGTAGGTTTCCTGGAATTATCAGATGTGGGAAATAGGAGGGTGAGTTGTAGGGAGTTGTAGGTCTTTTTTCTGTCTAAATATGCATAGGATTGTGACCTAAGGGCAGGCTGGGAGCTGTAGGCCTTTTTTTTAACTGTCTAATCATGCATGGGATTGCGCCTAAAATGGATCTTCCATTTGATCCAAACAGGATCTCTTTATATTCAGAGTATAAACCAGAGAATATATTCAGCAACAACATTTGCCGAGAATTTCTGAGAGCAGCTTCATAATTCAGCTCTAGCTGGAGAGGTAATTTATTTCTTCAGCCTTGCTGCCTTGTGTTCCTATTGATTGCACAATAACAGAACTCGGAAGGTCAAAGCAAGAAGTGTGCACAACGTAAAGATCCATTCTGAGAGCCCCTCAAGTATGTGGCTGACAGTGATTTCCTCCAAGGGACCATAACCTGTTAACTTCAAATACTGACGGGTAGCAGAATGCATACGATTAGCGGTAATAAAATTAAAAGTGATGAATGTTTTCCATAAAATGGAAATTGCAGTAGATGGAACAGACATCCTATGGATCAATATATTTTACTGGCCTTGGCAACTAGCTGGCCTTGAACGATTCTAGAGAGAAAGAATGCCTCTTGCAGTGAGTTTTTGGTATTACAGTCATGCCTTGGACTGAGAGCATAATTCGTTCCAGAAATGTGCTTGTAATCCAAAACACTCTTATATCAAAACGAAATCCCCTCCAAAAAAATTTGTACAGAGATTTTTAATTTAAGCCGTACTACAGTACTTGTATTGCAAGACGTCGCTTGTATATCAAGTCAAAAAAATTAAAATAAATATTTAAAAATGTGCTTGTCTTGCAAAACACTCTCAAACCAAGTTACTTGCAATCCAAGGTATTACTGTATTAATTATTGCATATGGCATTTTACAGAGTTTCATAGCAAAGAGGGATAGGCCTCTGTTCCCAAGGCACTTACAAACCAAAGCAACAGTGGAGAAAATGGGAGGATGGGATATCTCTGGAACTCTCTCCTTGAGGAATGAGCTTTTGACCCTATCATTTTTGTTTTGTTTTTAAGCTGATTTACGGGGTAATCCTATGGCAGTGATGGCGAACCTATGGCACGGGTGTCACAGCTGGCACGCAGGGACCTCTCTGTGGGCACTCGAACCATTGCTCACCAGATCGCGAAAAGACTGTCCCCTTCTGCAAAACACTAATGATCTTGTTCTTTCTCACAGTGTGGAACAGAATGATTTATTCTAGAATTCCTGTTACAGAATTCTTTTCTACATTGTTATCACATTTAAAAGATTTTGAAGAATGGTGCACAGAGCATGGCTTGGATGTAAAGCCCTAACAGTTGACCTGAGCGCTGCATGTGTTGCTCTCAAACTAACAGAGTATGAGCCAAGGTTTGACAAATTATCAGCATGCATGCAATAGCAACAATCACATTAATTGTGCAAAAGCATGCCCAATGCAAACTTATACCTAATGCAGTGTTTGCAGTCCAAGACATAAAGTGTTTAAAATGTGTTAAGCACGTTTAGTTTTCTTGTTTATCTTGCTCATCCTAGTACAGGTTGACTTTTACTTTTACTAATCCGACACCTGTAGAAGCAGGGAAAGGACTCGGAGTCGGAAATTGCCCCATACAATTTCAGTCTGGCATATAATCATATTACAAGTTGAGAATCCCGTATCCAAAAATACATGTGCCTAATTATTTAAGAAGTTTGTATAAATTCCCGTCAGGCCATGTGTACAATGTAGTACTATAATAATTTTTTTGAGTTGATTTTTTTTTCCCAACAAAAAACTGTTTGTATCATTGAAAGCTCTGTTATTGTGTTTTTCTTTTAAGACAAAAGATGTTAATTAGTTCGGGCAACTGCATGAGTTGTTTTTCTAAAACTAAAACCTCGGTATTCAGGTTTAATTGCAGTGTTGGCACTTTGAAATAAATAAGTTGGTTTTGTGTTGCAGTTTGGGCACTCGGGCTCAAAAAGGTTCGCCATCACTGTCCTATGGGGATGCCCGTAACTCCCGAACTCAGAGGATTATGGGCATCCTATGGCGGGATGGGAGGAGCACAGAGGCAAAGGTTGCCTCTGTGCACCACCACCCCTTCA
The DNA here is from genome assembly GCA_021292165.1 of Shinisaurus crocodilurus. Lineage (NCBI taxonomy): Eukaryota > Metazoa > Chordata > Lepidosauria > Squamata > Shinisauridae > Shinisaurus > Shinisaurus crocodilurus. The sequence goes on from CM037876.1 coordinate 15,131,169, forward strand.
AAGCAGCGAGACGGCTGATTTTGGCCATCTAAGTGCAGTGCTTGTGCTTCAGAGTGGAAGGGAAAGCGGCTGAGGTGCCACCAGGATATGTTGTATCTTGGCGGTCCCAGTCTCCTCCCCTCCCCGTCACCCGGAATGCCCCCCAAAGCCGTTCTCCAAGGTCACTTTTATGACCTCGGAGAAGCAGCCGGCATGGTTCTTTTCACACCGGCTGCGAGGGGGGAGGGGGATGTGAGCACGGATCCCCAGCTACGAGGTCGGAGTGATTTTCCGACCTCGTGGCTGGGAATCCAAAGAATCCTATGGCCCTCTAAGACACTGTCTATCAGCCATAGGATTGTGCTGCCCAGCGCCTCTTTTGTTCCGATCTGCATTTCGGTAGAAGTGTTTCACCAGGCTTTTAAACTGCTGCTCTTTTCACTTTTGCTGCCATAGGACTGTATTGTAAACATTGTTTTATGTTTTAAGTATGGTTGTAAGCTGCCTTGAGAGGGCTTGCCCTGAAAGGTGGAATACATATATTAAAGCCAGAGGCCTCACAGTCATTCCTCCTTGGCATTATAGAATTTAGAAATGGATGGATCTGTCAGTTTCACTTTCTCCTGCATTCACTGTTTTTAAAGTCCCAAGTTCTTTCTGTTCTGAAGATGAAGAAATTAGCAGATTTTGGTAAATTGTTATCTTCTTATCGAAAATGAACTGAAACAAAATGCTCACCCGTTACCATGGAGAGGACCATGATATACCTGCCTGCCAGGTAGCTGTCAAAGATTCTAGAGCCTGTTTTTTTTTTGGGGGGGGGAGGGAGAGGTGGTGAATCTAATTAAGTACTAACATGATTGAATTTTTAAAACAGTGCCGGAGAAGCTATTGCTCAGTAAACAAATAAGCACTCGGCAGATGAGGTGGACCCCTCAGCAATGTGCAATGGATTGTGCTGGTGGGGGAAGTCTAGGGCAGAAACGTTAGACCTCCAGATGTTTTGGACTTCAACTCCCAGCATTCCTGACCATTGGCCATGCTGGCAGAGGCTTCTGGGAGCTGAAGTCCCAAACATCTGCAGATCTACCTTCTGCTCACCCCTGGTCCAGGGCATTGATCCAGGGTATGGGTATATGGAGATGCTATGAATGTGTCCCCATTTTCATCTGTGAAATCTTGGAAGGCAGGGTGCAGTTTATGCTGTAATGGATAACCGATATACATTGTTCCACAAAATAAATAAATAAATAAATAAACCAGTAAGAAAATAATTCTTGATAATAATAATCCATGATGCTTTCGAATTTCGGCTGCAGCTAAAGCAAAAGCAAGACACCCAGTGATGGGAGGGCCACCTCCCTCCTAAGGCTGAAATTTTTAACATGCCAGGGAGGATGACATCCTTGTTACAACCTTGCAGTTTAGCTTAGCAGAGAAAAGGAAATTCAGGAGCAGTTTGTTTCTGGCGACAAACACTATGTTATTTTCAGGGTGTTGAAGGCAGTATGCCAGAGGCGCCTTTTCCTGCTGGGTACACATTCATTTTCTTTCTGTCACACTGTTGCCTGTTGAGCTTTGCAGGTTTCCATAGTACTTCAGAACCTTGCAAGAGCTATGAACAGAGACAAGAACAGGATGGATGTCCAACCTTGGGTAATTTCTAGCCCACAGCCAAAAGATGTGCAATATCCTTCGTAGCCAACCATTTCATTTTCATCACAAATTAATTATCAGCCTAGGCTGTAACTTTCTATGAGCTGAAAATAGATGGCTTACAGCAGGGTGTGCTTAGGTCGATCCATTGCGTCTCCAATTCACACGCGGTGCTGTGAGTATCCGACAACTCCCGAACTCCGTTCTCTTAAATGTGGGGGCAGTTCTTCGTGCAAGGTTGGGGTGTAAGCAGAGCACCCACCAGCACAGAAGAGAATGAAACAGCTCCTAAATTAGGGATGTGCGCGGAACTCGATCGGGGGTGGTGGAAGCGGGGCAAACTCACACCACTCGACACCCCCCCCCCAAGCTCCACACGACTTACCTTTCCCTGGCTTGGCACAACTCCCCATGAGAGGAGCCGGGGAAAGCAACTTCCAGGTCCCTGGCGCTGCATTTTTTACGTAAAAACCAAGGTAACCCCACCTTAAAACTGCCACAATTTGCTATTTGCAGCAGTTTTAAGGTTGTTTACCTTGGTTTTTATACAAAAAATGCAGCGCTGGGGACCCAGAAGTGACGTGCTGGGGACCTGGAAGTCCACCGAGTGCCTCGCCAAGCACTGTGGGATGGATCGCGTGGCAGGGTTGCTTGGCGAGCGCCCGGTGAGTCTGGTGGTGGGCAGTTCGCCCACCCCTATGAGTCCTAATCATATGGAGCACTGACTGGACATTCCGTCATGGACCACAGCAACAATATTTTGAATCAGCGGTGCATGGCTTGGCTATTCTTCACTGGGGGAGCAATTTGTCCTATTAATTCCAAGAACAGATGAGATGTTGGTGTAAGGGGGGGAGAACAGTAAAGCCACTAGATCTGATTATGCAGAGACAGGCCCTTACTGTCTTTTTATTTGGATAGGTTCCAAGAGGTGATCTGCCTTGGTTGCTTTGGAAGTACTGATTCACACAGACAATGACTTAGGGCATAATCCAGTGGGGATGCTCGTAAGACTCCGAACTCAGAGGATTACTGGCATCCTATGCAGGGCAGGAGGAGTGCGAAAATGATTGCCTCTGTGCTCTTCTTGCCCTGCAAGTCAACTAGACGGCCAATTTTGGCTATCTAGCTGAGGTTTTCATAGATTTCATAGATCATAGAGTTGGAAGGAGTGCTACAAGGCCTATCGAGTCCAACCCCCTGCTCAATGCAGGAAACTAGAGGAGGGGGTCTCCCATCCAAGTAATAACCAGGCCCGACCCTGCTTAGCTTTCCACGCTCAGACAAGCTGAGCCAGCAGTGAGCCACAGGCCAGGTGCTTTGGACGGGGAGGGAAGGAGGCTGGATACATTGTATCCTGGTGGCCCTTCCCCTCCCCCCTTCTCCAAGGCTGCTCTTCTGAACTTGGAGAAGCAGCAGGTGCGGTTCTTTCCGCATCAGGCTACTGAGGGGGGTGAGGGCGATCTCAGAGTACAGATCCCCAACTCTGAGGTCGAGCTCTTTTCCAGCCTCAGACCTGGGAACCTGAAGAATCCTACAGCTCCCTAGATGCTGTCTAGGGGCCATAGGATTGCTCAGTTAAAATAGTCAAGAATGCTTTTCTTAATGTGTAAAAGTGTCATGCACAAACACCACCCATCCTTTATACAGCTATAGGAAGAAAATAAGAATAAGCTTACCATATTATGCTTGCAAAGGTTCTGTTTCCTCTCAAACACCCTCTCAAATGGAGCAGGAAAAAAAAAAACACTCTAAGGATATGGATCAAAGGCAGATCCCTGTCTATAGAACAAAGCCTTTCTTTTATATCCTGTGTCAGCTTCTATGCCCATTACTCTAAATGGAAACTATAATTCTTTAAGTTCTCTGATTGGTTACATAGGGTTGTCCAGCCTCCTCAAGGACCCCTTCTCAGCTTTGGTACCACCACTTTTACTTACATACATTGCCTCGTATTGTGTACTGTGGAACCCTACAGAAAGTTCCCAAGTTTTCCAACCTGTTTTTTTTAAGTTGGTCATTTCTCTCTGACAGCTGTCCCCAAGGGAAAGAAGCCACAGCTCATTCTCATAAATGTCTCTTTCAGGACTGGATGGATCTGCTTGCTTGAAAAATAGGCCCCCAAACAACTTTGGTTCAAACAACATCTGGAAGCAGCTTTTTAGAAGTGAGGTCTCCTTTTGGTTGGCCCATATACCTGTAACCTTAATAAGCTTTTTGCATTGCATTTCAAATTCCTTACACTGGTATGTTGACTAGATGTGATACCACTGAGAAGATTGCTTGCTGTAGTGGTTACAGTGTTGAACTGGAACTCTGGAGATCTGGGTTCCAGGGATGTTGAAGAGTCCTTGGTTTCGAGTCACGAGTCGAGTCACGAGTCTTTCGACCCGAGTCTTGAGTCCGAGTCCTTGGTCCAAAATGGTGACTCACGAGTCACAAGTCACAAGTCACGAGTCACTCCCAAAGTTGACTCCACGAGTCCCTATTAAAATCAATGGGGGTTTTTTCCCAACAAAATTTTGACAAGAACAGACCAGGCAGACAAACCCAAAATAACCAGGCAGGCAGAGAAGGCAGGGAACCCCAAAGCAGGCAGGGAGGCAGAGGCCTTTGTCTTGGACAATTCAAACTGTGGAACTGGTTAAGAAGAGACCAGGCAGGCAGAGGAGGCAGGGAACCCCAAAACAGGCAGGCAGAGGCAGCCAAACCCAAAATGTCTGAAAGGTTGCATTCTAGCAAAATGATTTTTAAAAATAAACTTGCAAAATGATTTTTTAAAAATAAACTTGCTGTACTTCCTAAAACCTATCCACATGTTGCATTTGAGGAACACGATTTTGGAACACGAGTCCTTGGTCTCGAGTCCCGAGTCGAGTCTAGAGTCCCATTAAAAATATTGGGACTCGAGTCTGACTCGAGTCAGAGGGGGGACTCAGTCCGACTCACGAGTCGAGTCCTGGAGTCCGAGTCCCCATCCCTGCTGGGTTCTTGTCCCCACTTGGCCATGAAGTTCACCAGTTGACTTTGGGCCAGTCACTGACTCTTAGACTAACCTACCACACAGGGTTGTTTTGAGGATAAATTGGAGAGGAGGATTATGTAAGCCACCTTAGGCTCTTTGGAGGAAAGGTGGGATATGAATGTAACAAATAAATAAATAAATAAAAAGCAGAAATCTGCCTTATGCCCAGTCAGACAATTGGCCCATCTAGTCCAGGATTGTGTTTTATGACTGGCAGGATCGCTCTTGGATAGGAATCATCATCATCATCATATGTTTATTGCTTTAGCCATAGGCCATTGCAAGTACAAGCAAAACAACATCCAACAGGAGAAGTAAGAAAAATATAACGATAGGAATGGGTGAGAAATTCATTCCATCAATTTTGTTTTCAGATTTACACAATCCAAACTTTCCAGAACCAAAAGTGGAAATGGATGCAATTGGTGGTGGGAAATCCATACATTTGTGGGCTTGAGATGCGTTCCATGAAAGAAAGAAAAAAATGTGTTCAACAGTCTGCACACATTTGAATATTGTGTAGATTCCAAATGCACATAGACACAAACACACTTTAGTAAATGGGGGAGATTAATTCCATCAAGGTGTCTATTAATGCATCCATTTGAAAAATGTGCTCCAGAACATGTACAGATATTTTCTGTAAAAAAAAGAAGAAGAAGAAATCCACATGGAAACTGGCACATACAGCAATGGACTTGGAGGTGGGGGGAAGAGGAGGCTGGAAATGGGCTTGACAGATCTTCCTATCTTTGCTCCAGGTTCCCAGGCAGAGGTGGCATTTTCCGTCATCTTCTACTTCATCCTCTTAATTGGAGATACTTGGAATTATATACCTGGGACCGGTCTGCATGCAAAGCATGTTACAGGGATGTATGAGAAATACGTTTCAGTTCATTTCTTAGCAGGGTTTGCCCAGTTCGCACCTCCAGAACTGAACACGGAATATGAAATCTGTGGTCAAAGTCTGTACATACATTTCCGAGCTTGCAGTGTGATTCACAGACATCCCCCAAAACACACACACACACACACACACACACACACACACACACACACCCAAAATAAATGAAATGCATTCGACAGCAGGCCTAGATTTGAAAACTGCATGGGAAAAAATGTGTACTTTTGAAAAGATGCACACGGCATGCTTTAATTGCTGGGAGAAGAATGCGTACGTTTCAAAGATGTGCACAATTGATGTGCATGTTTGAAAAATATGCACAACAATCCACATGAATTTTCATGCAAAAAGAAAAAAAAGATAGCTTGCCATCAGATATGGACTCGAGTCAGAATGAGCTTTGTGTTGGAATCTGGAGAACTTATGTACTCTACCTCTGAGCTATGGGGCTCTCACCTTTAAAAGGGGATGGATATATGTAAATATGTATACAGCTGCATAAATTTAAATGTATCCATTATACATAAGCTTCAACAAAGGCTTCCCTCTTTTCTTTCATTTATTTATTTGTCTTGTTTTGGTGACATTCACAATAAAAAAAAAATTGGGGAAAAAAACAAATAAAAGGGATGGATCAAATTAACAGAGGAGAGATTTATCAACAAGTATTAGCCATGATGATTAACGGGACCTCTGATTTCAGAGACAGTCTGCTTGTGCTGGCCCCGTAGGGATGTTCGAGTACCTGGATTGGTGCTCGCCGGGTGCTCAGTGAGCACCCACGTTGCTCGATTCCTCACGCGGCGACAATGAGGCTCCAGGCGGACTTTCCAGGGACCTGGAAGCAGGGATGTTGAAGAGTCCTTGGTCTCGAGTCAGTCGAGTCACGAGTTTTTGAACCCGAGTCTCGAGTCCGAGTCCAAGTCCTTGGTCCAAAATGGTGACTCCCGAGTCACGAGTCACGAGTCACTCCCAAAGCTGACTCCACGAGTCCCTATGAAAATCAATGGGGGGTTTTCCCAACAAAATAAGGCTACTTCAGATGTGTGGCTTAAATAAATTCTAGGCACAAGTGTGCCTTTTTATTTCAAAACTCTACAACTGATTTTGGCAAGAACAGACCAGGCAGAAAAACCCAAAATAACCAGGCAGGCAGAGGAGGCAGGGAACCCCAAAGCAGGCAGGCAGAGGCCTTTGTCTTGGACAATTCAACTGTTGAACTGGTCAAGAAGAGACCAGACAGGCAGAGGAGGCTGGGAACCCCAGACAGGCAGGCAGAGGCAGCCAAACCCAAGATGTCTGAAAGGTTGCATTTTAGAAAAATGATTTTAAAAAATAAACTTGCTGTACTTCCTAAAACTTATCCATGTTGCATTTGAGGAACATGATTTTTTCTAAATGTTTGGCCCCCATTCTGGAACGGTGAGGTCTCATCACAATTCCACCTTCACTGAACACCCGCTCCACTGGTGATGAACTTGCTGGAACCAGAAACACACTCACAGCAGCCACACAGAGTAATCTCAGGTCCTTCTTCTGCCTCTCCCAAGTACGCAACACATCAATCAAAATAAATCTTGACACACTGTTGGGGCTGCACTCCTGGTAGCCGTCCATAGTGGCCGAGCAGCGGCGCACCTCGCTTCCATGCGCTCTTCGTCGGCAATCACGCTCCTCTCCACTCCTTCTGGCACAGCCCAGGGATGTTGAAGAGTCCTTGGTCTCGAGTCCCGAGTCGAGTCTCAAGTCCCATTAAAAATATTGGGACTCGAGTCCGAGTTGAGTCAGAGGGGGGACTCAATCCGACTCACGAGTTGAGTCCTCGAGTCCGAGTCCCCATCCCTGCCTGGAAGTGACGCGACGGGTCCCGGCGCTGTTCCAGGAACTGATGCGGCAGGACCCCAGTGCTGCTTTTTTCATGTAAATACCATAGAGAAACCACCTTAAAATGGCTGCACAGCTGTTTTAAGGTGGTTTTCTATGGTATTTACGTGAAAAACGCAGCACTGGGGACCCAGAAGTACCTCTCCTCAGCTCCTCTCTGGGGAGATGTGCCGAGCCGGGGAAAAGGTAAGTGTCGCGGGGGTCGAGCGGGGCGGGTTCACCCCCTCTTCCATCCCCTATCGAGATCCACGCACATTCCTAGCGGGGTGCAGAACCTCCGGCCCACAGGCAAAATCCAGCCCATCTGGGTCCCAATCTGGTCTTCCAGGCTTCCCCAAATGGCCATGTCACGTCCCCATGCACCCTCCCTGTTTCCCTTGGCCACAAATTGTTCTGTGGTTTCCCGACTTTTATATGATTCCCGCCCCTCCATTCTAAAAGGTTAAAATGCATCCCCTAAGGCTTTGTCACTGGCAGTAACAACTGTACACTAAAATATGCTGGTATTCTTGCCCTGCCATCTATGACTTTGGCCTCACCCTGTTTTGCCTTCCGCCCCACTCACCACTGGAATGTGGTCCCTGAAATCTTCTCTGAAATGGAGTTTGGCCCTTGGGCTGAAAGAAGTTCTGCACTCGTGTTCTATGGAGTTGTTGGGGGTAAATAATGTGGGCGGAGCTGTTGCCTTGGTATCCTGCCTCTGGGCTTTCCGGGTGTCTGGATGTCTATTGTAGGAAACAGGATGCTTGGACTAATCAGACTTTTGCTGGACTAAACAGAGGTGTGTGTGTGTTGTATGTTCATATGTTTGTATGTATATGGTTTTTATAGTGTATTTTTAAGGGTTTAATCTTTGAAAACCACCCAGAGAGTTTCAGCTATTGGGTGGTATAGAAATGTAATAAATGCAATGAAATGAAATCCAACAGAGTGTCTTCCTGTATTTCCTATGTTAAATTGGATTAATAATTACCGGCAGAGCTATTTTGTAACCATAACTGTGCCGATCGTGAGACACCATTCTTCATGCAGCCAATAAAAAAGATCCACAGGCTATAGGTCTATATCCACACTGCTATTTTATATGCTTGCTTGAAAGCTGTTTTTCCAAAGAATGTTGACTGAGCTGGGAAGAGCGTATAAAATAAATGACTCTCTGCAAAGAGTGCCTCTTGACAAAAGATTTCTACAGATGCCTATGTGTACTATTGGCACATCACAAAGAAATGCCTCACGGCACTGGCACTGGCACTGTTTGGTGCAATTGCAAAAGAGTGAAAGGGGACAGACTGTTTATAGCATTGTTTTTTTTAAGAAGCATTACAGCAATCTCTTTCCTCTCTGTCAAGACTAGAGACTGTGGTGGGTCTTGAATTGATGACCTGAAGGATATTACACAGGGATTCAGCCTGTACAGTTGAACTGACTCTGGAAACCAAAGAGAGAGCGACTGGAAAGGACGCGAAGCAGGTGAAGACAGCATCAGGAACCTGCTCATGCTTCAGCCAGGCTGGTTTGGTTCCGTTTTATGCATATGGATTTTAATGTATTCATTTCATTTCATTGATACTGTGAGCCACTTGGAGGGCTTATGGAAAAATGGGATTGAAATCCATCAAATGAATGAATGAATGACTCTCTAGTTCAGGGGTGGGCAACTTGTGGCCCTGCAGATGTTTTGGCCTACAACTCCCATCATCCCTAGCCAGCATTGCCAATGGTGAGGGATCATGGGAGTTGTAGTCAAAAACATCTGGAGGACCACAAGTTGCAACACAAGCTGAATTCCTTGCATCAACAGGCCAGGGCAGATCAGGAAATACTTCATGGGCCCCTATAAAAGCTCTGAGTTATCTTTGTGTGCTGGCCTGAACTATTGAGAGACTGCTGCTACTCAGTACAGATAGGGATAGACGAATGTTTCCGTTTCGCTTTCTCCCGCATTTGAACGTTTAAAATCTCAAGTGCTTTCCATTCTGAATATGAAGGACTTTGCGAATTTTGGAAAATTAAAATTTAAAAAATGTGTGTAAACCAGTCATCAAGCTCTCACACAGTGCCAGCTCCAGGTTTCTGAGGATCCTTGGGCAAAACACTCTCAACGGGTCACCTCTCTCAGTGAGCCTCCCTCTCACCACTGGGTTTCCAGCTGGGCCTAGGGATGTGCTGACACTGGGAAGTCCAGCTTATCTGAGCTCGATGGACTTCCTGCCCACTTCCGATCTGATGATCTCTAAGACGGGCCACGGTTCGCACATTTTTTTTAAAAAAAAATGCTAAGGAAATTTGCGCAGATGGTGCGATTTGCACAAATTGTGCAAACTGGAAGCTGGAAACTATAGTTCTAGAGCGATTTACACAAACTGCACTAGAACTGCATAGTTTTCAGCTTCCAATTTGCACAAAAGTGTGCAAATAGCATGATTTGCGCAAATTTCCTTAGTGTGTTTTTTTTTTTTAATGAGCAAACTGTGGCAGTCACTTAGAGATGGAAGTCTGTGAGCTGTCTCAACACACACAACAGAGAGTCAGCAGCACCAATGCCGGAGGGGAGGGGCTGTGTATCCACTTTGGATTTTACTCTGAACTTATAAGAAGCTATCCATGGTGCCGAATCTATTTTGGGGGCAGGGTTCAAAACCATGGATAACTCCTTTAAAGTTCAGAGTAAAGGCAGAGTGGATACACAACCCCGCTGACATTGGAGCCACCATCCTCCACTGGTTAAACCTGTGGCCACTGTGAGATGTGTCTGGTGAGTGAGTCAGCATCAGGAGGCATCACTAGTGGGCACACTCCCACTCCCCTTCATGTGTTCAGTGAACACATGGGGGAGTGTTGTTTGAAGACTCCTAAATTTGGGATGGGGGAAGCTTGCCAGCCAGTATTGGTCTGCTTATTGAGGAACCCTTGATAAGCTTCTGAAGAACCTCAGGGCTCCATTTGAAGACCCCTGGAAAAGAAGATCCAATGGATCTCTTTCAAACTCTGAATCATTTTTTCCCTCCAAAATTTCAGATGGCACTACAAATATGCAGATCTAGGTTCTGAATGTGAGTAACTATTTCGCGCAAATTTCCGGAACCCGAAAAAAGAAATCCGGCATAGTCTGTTTCCGATTGCCAGATCGAAAATGCTGCAGAAGTCTGTCGGGCTCGAATGAAACAGATTTCCCAGCATCGCACATCCCTAAAAAAGTCCACCTAACATGGCAGCAAGTGCAATTATAACATTTTAGTAATTAAACGAGCAAGGAAATCTTTTAAAAATTAATGCTTCCAGCATCAAAAAAATATGCAAGATTTTTCTTTTCTAATTACTTTATCATAAGGGAGTGAGGAAATTCAGTCTCACTGAAGACTCTGCCCAGGAAAACAAATGAAAATAACATCTATATAAGTTATCCCGAGGCAATAAAGAACTCCTAATTTCCAGCTTGAACCACTTAGTTTAATTAGACTTGTATGTTTTAATTGCATCTTTTTGGGGGGGCGGGCTATTATTTATGAAACCCTTAATATAGGCTGATGGGCGGGATTTACTTTTCAAACCATGACTGCAAAAATCACAGCAAATATGAAACAAGGCACCAAAGCAATTTGCTAGGTCCAATGACCCTCCTGGGGTATAGAAAGAGGTAGGAAATGTGATAATATGGTTTTATATTATGTTATCATATTGTATTGGGGGTGGGGGCAAATCTCTGTAAACCACCCAGAGAGCTTTGGCTATTGGGCAGTACAGAGATGGCATAAATGAATGAAATAGATCAGTGTTCTCCAACCATAGGTCCCCAGCGTAGCTGGGCATGCTGGGAGCTGTAGGCCAAAAACATCTGGGGACCCAAGGTTGGAGAACACTGAAATAGATGAATAAATATCACCTTCCACTGAATGCAAGTCAAATAGCTGTGTTGGCAGCCAATGGGCAATGCTCCTTCCTTTTCTTTTTGAAGGTAATTAGGGTTGGTAAAATGCTCATAAATGCTTGCCCATATTCTGAAAGTGTAAAAAATAAATAAATGCATTATTGGATGCTGTTGGAAATCCCTTTTGCCTATAGGGTGTCCTGCTTGTAGTAGTGTGAGGACAGAGCTCCAGGAAATCAGCCAGGGATATTTCTAAAGGCAAGGTCAGCAGACAGTCCAACATCCAAACACATGGAACTCCAGGGAAAAACTAGATTATCAGGGATATCAATCAGGCTAATTGGTCTGTCCTTGGGTCCTGCCGATTGCCTATCTTAAATATCAGGACAATTATGCTAAGGTTCCTGCCTTTCGGTATAAGCCCAGTATTGTTTATGTGAGAAAATGAGCCTGCTAACAGTGAGGCCCACTAGTCTAATTGATTCTTAAATCATTCAGGTGGCAGAAAGTCCTCTCCTGGTGCCTTATTATTTTTCAATGTTTGTTTGAGTACTTTAATCTCAGATACAGATACGGGGGGGGGCATAAAGGGGTAGACTTATTTACCATCTCAAAAGTCATCCCATAAGTTCTTGTCCTTTCCACTTCTTCTTTAAATAAATTTGAGTAAAAAATTTCCCGTATCGTAGCTGAGATGGGAATATCAAATGATGAGAATTTTACTTCTGTAAGTCTTCCAAAAACTAAATGCCAGAAATACGCTGAATTTGTCCTTGTTGCTGCCAAGTCAAGGTCAGCCCAGAATTTTATCTGAAACTCTGCTCTCTTAGCTGCAATTAAGTTTGTATACTTTCGCCTGTGGCTTAACATAATATTTTGGGTCCCAGGGTGATGTGACACTTTTACTCTTCGTATTTGTCTTCTCAATTTCCTTCTCATTACTCTAAATTCTTTGTCAAGCCATAGGGTCCTCATAGGTTTTACATCTTTTAAACTTACATGAGTGGCTTAAAAAGTTTCAAATTATCACACATGGCCTGATATACATATAGAAGTGAGTTGGCCTCAGATTCAGGAGTTACAATAATATTGCACAAAGATCTACCCATACTCGAATTCTGGAATGCTTTGAGTTTGGACATATTTACTTTTTGCCATTTTAATCTTTTTTCCTGATAGATTTCCAGATTCTGTGAGAACAAGGGGTCTCAATAAGTTACAGATCTTAAATTGGATTCAGCTACCAGTTTTACCACTGTAGGTTGATGATCGATGCTGTCTTCCCTGGGGGAGACTGTTACAGCAGCGAATAGATGCACAGTTCCTCTGGAAACACAAATGTAATCAAGAACACTGCCTGAATTAGCTGAGAAATAGGTGAAAGGATTTGTATCATTGTGGTCATTGCTGCCTACAATGTGAAGTCCAAACATATATGTTAGCCTAAATAAATTTAGGCCAGCATTGTTTATCTTCACATTCCTGGATTTCCAATAATTCAGTTCTATAGTGATATCCTCTAATATACCACACTGTTCCACGACTAATGGCAACGATGAGCCCAGTTTGGCATTAAAATCACCTAGCAAAATAATGCAAGGCATTTGGGAACTCCATACTCAGCTCCTCCAATACTTGTTCCAAGTACAACCTTTATCTCTGTTGGGTAATACTGTGAAGAAATTGGAAGTATATATACATTTATCATAATTAACACTATACAGTATCATCAATATTAAACTTTGTCACCAAAAAATTGGGAATCAGGGCTGCAATTCTCTCCCCCCCCCCCCATCCCAACTCTTCCTTAACCAGAATGACTTAACCCCCTACTGGTCTACACCTATTATTTCTTTTTCTGTGCTGCTTTAACCCACACTGTAATAAACCCTGTTATCAATAACTCATCTGTTGCAATGAGCCATGTTTCTTGCAATGATATCAGTGCATAATTAGATAAATATTTCCTCAACTGAATATCCTGGGCTCTGGCCTTTCATCCTGCTATATTCCATGACAAAATGCCAACAGATTCATTAGAGTGCTTGTAACTGTTCGTTTTTGGCTTCCGTGAAACCCACCACCTTTGATTTTCTCCCACTGGTAAATCTAGAGTGGGACCTTTCCATTTGTGATCCCGCTGTTTAAGTTGTCAATTCACACACACCTCTTATTGGATGAGGGTCAAATCTGACTAATCTCTGTGAGGAGCCTAATTCCTCATCTTCCAGATATCTCATATCTGCCCACATAGAAAGTTTTAAATCCATAGATTTTCAGTGGGTGCTAAGCAACCTTCTTTTCCCCTACTGCATCTCTGTTCGGTCTTACTTAGTGAGTTAATCTCTACTGCCACAGGGCAGGGAAATCTACCCTTCCCTAACTCAAAAGGCTCTTGTGCATCACTGTCCTTTCCCTTATGACTGGTGTCCTGCCAGGTAGAACCATAGTCTTCCATTAACTTGTGCGCCCCTTCTATATTAATTATAAAACTCCCATTCCCTACCAAAATGTTTGTCATCTGTTCTTTCAGGGAGTCAGATCTCATCACTATTTCATTTTGGGCACTTTGTGGAAGAGCACAAAATGAGTGTAACAATACTTTCTCCTTGATGTCAAAAAGTTCCTTTCTCTTACAAGCTATTTTCCCAGGATCTTGCATTCCAGCCGGTTCTACCTGTTTCTGCTCATGAGTTTCTACATTTGAAAAAGTGGTAATATTTTCTAATACGCCAGTGTGGCGTAGTGGTGAGAGTGTTGGACTGGGACTCGGGAGATCCGGGTTCTAGTCCCCGCTCAGCCATGAAACTCACTGGGTGACTTTGGGCCAGTCACTGCCTCTCAGCCTAACCTACCTCACAGGGTTGTTGTGAGGATAAAATGGAGCGGAGGATGATGATTATGTAAGCTGCCTTGGGTTCCTTGCAGGAAAAAAGGCGGGGTATAAATATAATAAATAAATAAATAAATAAGGTAGAATCTTAATCAGATTCTTATACATATTAGCTTCTGCTGTTTTACGTTCAGTGCAAGAAACAGAATGTCCACAAAGAGCTAAAGGGGTAGCTAAGTTCTCAAAGAATCTGGAAACTGATATGCCCTTTTCTGCAAGTGCATCCTATTATAAACTAGTCTAGCTAAACCCTGCTCTTTAATGGTGACCACCACACGTGCACATACAGAATTATAATATAAATAATCCACTTGAGCTACATCAGCTATGATTTTTTTTAAAAAAAAGCTTGGAAAAGCCATATCCAGAATATCCAAAAGATGCAATTTGCACTCAGTCTGTGTAACTATCCCATTAGGTTTAGAGTAATCAGATAAAACTAAAATTTGATGAATTCGTATTAGATCCCAACTTTTGCTATCTCTAAATTCCACCTATCTTGACTTTGTTTCAACCATGGCATTTGACCATGGTTCCTGTTTGTCTGATTGCATTGTGATTAGCAGACCAAAACAAATGCATTTGACATCATCATCATCATCATCATCATCATCATCATCATCATCATCAATGTATTTCTTACCCGCCTCTCCATCTAGATTGAGGTGGGGAACAACAAAAATATAAAATACATAAACTAATCAAAACACAACACATACTATTAAAACATCTTAAAACAACTTAAGAACATTATAAAACATCTTTAAAACATCTTTAAAACATCTTAAAATTCCGCCGGATAGGCCTGCCGGAAGAGATCAGTCTTTTTTTATGGCTGAAATGAAAAATGTGCATGAAACAAATGTGTACTTTTGAAAACTGCGCACAACACGCTTTAATTGATGCGGGAAGAACGTCTACCTTTCAAAGATGTGCAGAATTGATGGGTACATTTAGGAAAAATATGCATGACAATACACACCAATTTTCATGTGAAAAGAAAAAACAAACAAACCTCGTGATCTGATACAGACTCAGGTTGGAACGAGCTTCACAATGGCATTTGGAGAACTTTGGCAAGCTCAAGGTTTGCGTTTGCTGATTCACGCATCCCTATGAGAGAGAGAGAGACAGAGACAGAGACAGATAGACAGAGATCAGTAGCAAAGGATAAAAGTGAGAAAATGCAGTTAGGGTGCAATGCTAAGCTTACCTGGGAGTTTCCCATTGAATTCAGTAGGACTTACATCTGAGTAGACAAGTATAGAATTGCACTGTTGGAGATCTTAAGCTTGTTGACAGCTAAGGAGGGATGATCAGGTGGGTTTTGAAGGAGGATTTGGAGAATGAGAGACCGGTAGTATCATAGAGCAGTGATGGCGAACCTATGGCACACGTGCCACAGCTGGCATGCAGGGACCTCTCTGTGGGCACTCGAACCATTGCTCACCAGATCGTGAAAAGACCGTCCCCTTCTGCATTCAGCGTCAGGTTTCCATAGTAACTCCTCTCCACTCATTCCTCGCTGGCCTCCACAGGCAGGCACACTCCAACATCTCCACCCCCGGAAGCGGACTGCGCAGGCACCCAGCTCTCCTTCTAACTGAACAGACAGCTCAGAAGCACAGCACGTGCACGCCCGAATCTTTGTGCGCCTAGTGAAGAGCCATGCCCTGAGACAGAGCGGGGCGTGATTAGCTAGTGCCCCCTCCTCCTTCCTGCCAAATTTAAGGCACTTTGAAATAAATAAGTTGGTTTTGTGTTGCAGTTTGGGCACTCGGGCTCAAAAAGGTTCGCCATCACTGCCATAGAGTAAATGCAGCTTGTGACCTTGAAATCTACCACCACCACCCATCCCCCATATTGCAAAGGAGTTTTCAAGTGTGTGATGGAGGATACAGGAATGATGTTCTTCTGATCCAAACCATCTGGAAGCTACTTAAAATTCTGCTATGCCTTCAATATGAATCCATTTATGAGTCACAGTTATGCAAAAGAGCTTTTGATAGCTTAACATTCTATGTGTGCGTTTTCATTCTAAACCTTCTGCCTTCTCACATTTTGACCCTTTCTGGCAAACCATTCTTGTAAGCAGAACTTGAACATAGTTTGAGAGCTGATAATCTGCATTTCTCATGAGCAAAACTTCCATATTTCCATGTCGTAAAATATGAGATTGTTGGGGGAATACTGCAGAGGTGCCTCAAGAAGGCAACGGGATCTGATTCTGACTCAGACAAGGAGTGGGAGGAGGTGGCAGGGAGCACAGAGGCTTCAAGGCCACCGCAGATGAAGTTAGGTGGGAATGTTTTGGATAGCCCTGAAAGCCATTCTGAAACTGTGGGAACAAACAATATCAGAGGAGGAGAGGGAGGAGGGACTAGAGGTTACAGACGAGTTAGCCATCAAATGAGGAGGGAGGAGCAGCATAAGCTAGCACACTGGTCAAAGAGATTCGCTGCCCTAGAGACTTCCCCAGGAAAGGATCCTCCCTAACAGCAGGGCATGGTGAGCATGGCTAGCCTGAATGGGAGGGCTGTAACCATTTCCCATTAGTCTGGTATCAACTTTCTTTCCATGGGCTGCTTTATTTATGGAAGCTAGCTACTGCCATTGCTAACACAGCTTGTCTCTTTTATAGCCACTGTTTGTTACCCGGCCTACTGCTTATCCTGAAGCAAGACTGATTCATTTGTACTGTTTTTCCATAAATGAAGCTAGCTACTTGAAATCATGACTAAGATCTACACACTTGATCTTAGCCAAAAGGCTGAGAAGCGACGTTGATCATGACTAAGAGATTTGTCTGTAGCCAGAAGCAAAGCAGCATCACCCACATGCCTCATTTTTGATTGGAAGATGGTTGTCTCACCACTCATTGGGCCCCCCACCTCAGAGCAGGTGTATACAGGTTCAGATCGTGAGAGCTCATATTCACTTTACTTCACTTTCTCGTTTCTGCTTGCCTTCGCCACTGATCTTCATTGGACCACCAGACTTAACGATTTGGGTAACTATGGGTCTTTTCAGCTTTTAGGCCTTATACTTTAACTTGCAAATAATTTTAACCCTTTACTCCCTCAAGTTAGTTCTTAGAATATTTTCTGAACTTGGGACTTGGTCTTATTTCTGAAAATGAGACTTGGAATCATTTCCAAACTTGAAGTTATCTTAGAACCAAACTTGGTCACCCCTTTTAATTCCAAATTTGGTTAACCCCTTGTGGCATTATGTTTTAAGTTCTAGAACTGGGTGCAAAATTTAGATTTAATATTTTAGACTTGATGCAATGTTTTTATAACTGATTCAACCAGAATTAACACATTAAGTCCCAGAAACATCCAAATAAACCAGTGTTCTCCAACTGTGGGTCCCCAGATGTTTTTGGCCTACAACTCCCAGCATGCCCCAGCCAGCATAGCTGGCTGGGGCATGCTGGGAGTTATAGGCCAAAAACATTTGGGGGTCCAAGGTTGGAGAACACTGAAATAAACAGTGTGAGGAGCTCCATTCATTTGCTATCTTGCTCATTACATTAGTAGTGCCAGCTTTGTCAACTGCAATTCTTTTAGTCACTCTTAAATTTATGTTACATTCTCTTTCACTGCTAATAATTTAATGTAATCACAAAGAAGTTTCCGAATTATGCTCATGTAACCACAATGCTTACTTTCTTAATTTTCTGTAATTTTCTTAAATAAAGAGTTGGATACATTTTGATTTACTTTTGAGTCTGCGGTGATTGTTGCCCGTTTAGACTTGGCTTGGTTACACACCTGGGTGTCTTGAACCCAATCGGTATAGGTTATGGAGCTAGACAGGTCCAAATCAACATGCTCTGTCTTTGGAGTTTCTGCATCAAGCCATGTGTGTTACCCACAAAATTAGTGTGGCAACTTCCCATTGAGTGTAGGTGCTGAACTGCCTGTGCTTAACATGCCAAACAATTCTCAATATCCACTATGTAAGACATGCTTCATAATGAGATGGCTAAAGGCCTTAATGCAATGGATGAAGCCACCCATGCTCACAAATAAAAATAGAGTATCCAGCCTATTGTTTTAGTCACAATGATGCCAGTCATTGTATCTATTTAAAAAGAAAACAAAGAAACCCCACCCTCCCACTAAATCAGGGCTCTCCAACCTTGGGTCCCCAGATGTTGCTGGCCTACAGCTCCCAGCATACCCAGCCAGCATGGCTAATGGCAAGGGTTTCTGGGAGCTGTAGTCCAGCAACATCTGGGGACCCAAGGTTGGAGAGCCCTGGCCTGCACTAAACCATTATTGTGCTTTCATTGGTAGCAATTAATACAATTATTATTGCAACTTGCATGTCACCTGGGAAGTTAATAAAAGACTAAAATTGCACCTATTATATATCCTGTAACTCTAGAAAATTAAGAGCAGTGGCAATTTCCCCTTCTGTTTTCAAATAAAGTCCCCCGATAATCTGGTTACCTTTCAACATGTGGTTTATTGGCATTGTTTCTACACTTGCTCCAAATACTGATTTAACTTCTGTTTTCCCTTGGGGAAGTTGACATGTTCTCTCATAAAAAAAGTGATAGACTCGTTTTAAATAGAGCAGACACTATCTGTTCCACAGCTTATCTCTCCTATTATTTCCCTCTCAATGGTGAGGCATGGATTGCCTGTGGTTCATTAGCTTCCGCTATAAGTTTGCTATCCATTAGCTCAAATGCAGTGCTCCATTTTCGCAGTATTGTAAATACCTTGGCTGATTTGGGGCTGCTATTAAGCAGGATGTCTCCAAAGGGCTGTCATACATGTTAAGATTAGGGATGGATGGATCTGTCAATCTCATTCTTGCTGACAGGTTTCATAGATTTCATAGATCATAGAGTTGGAAGGAGCCTACAAGGCTATTGTGTCCAACCCCCTGCTCAATGCAGGAAACTATTCAGACTTAAGCTCATTCCATCCTATTTCTGCATACATTTGTGAGCATTTGTGTTTTTTAAGAAATCCACACTTTTTAATGAACACCCCAAAATTTATGTCTTTCTCTGCACATTTTTTTTCAAATATGTACATTTTCCCCTACATACTTTCCATTGATGTAATGCACTTTGGTGCAAGCTGTGTCTAACATACAAAATTCGTGTGCACTTCCCACTAATATGTGCATCTTTCTGTGCATTTTTCTACCCAAACAACTGCACTGTCAAGGTCGGAAAAGTGCTCATCTTGGTACCCAACTCTGGCTCAGCTTGCTTATTGGCTCAAGAGCTGCAAGCTTGGTAAATGTGCATTAAAATTTGAATGGAATGGATTTCTCACCCATCCCTATAATATTTTGTGCTCTCTTGTACACATCCATAGAGAAAAACACATTTAAAATGCCCCATGTTAAATTCCAATACTGATTCATTCGCTCCTGGGGGTATCAAAATTGTTAGGGAATTTTCCTTAGGCTAGAATAGCCAAGGTTCAGGAGCTGCTAGGACTTGAACCCAGACCTCCTAGTTGTATATTGGTTCCCCCCCTTAAAGATACATATATAGTATATCAGGATCATGCTTTGGCTCCCAGAGCAAACCAAGGTGATTTCAACTTCAAGTAGCAGCCAGGAATGTGTATTTCGAGGCGAGCAGTTACATCCCTACGTATTGCAAGACGTTGCTTGTTTATCAAGTCAAAATTTATTTTAAAAAAATGCTTGTCTTGCAAAGCAAAACGCTCTCAGACCAAGTTACTTGCAATCCAAGGTATTACTGTTATTTAAATTCAGAGGAGAAAATAACCAGGGAGAAATCATACACATTAACCATACAATCCTATAGCTGTCCACTCAGAAGTAAGCCCCACTGAGTTCAAGTTATTTTTGTCCCAGATATGGAGAACTTTGCACATTTTCATGAATGTGCTTATCCATCCTATTTCTGCATACATTTGTGAGCATTGGTCTGTGTTTTTTTTTTATGAAATCCACACTTTTTAATGCACACCCCCCAGCTTCCTACAGTGTCTCCTTCAGTTGCAGATTGCTGAATTTTCACATTTGGCAAAGAGAAACCAAGGAACCCATCAATGTCTTACTGATATGTTACGATGGATGCTTTTTATGATTTAATCATCCCTCCTAAGATGGCTAAATATGAAATAGTCATGAAGAAAAGGAGGCAAAGCATCTAATTAGGTCTGAAATGCAGCTGAGCTTGATACAAGGATGAACAAAAGTAAGTGTGGCTCATGCTGGCTCAGCTTGTCTGAGCGTAGAAAGCTAAACAGGGTCAGGCCTGGTTGTTACTTGGATGGGAGACCCCTCCTCTAGTTTCCTGCACTGAGCAGGGGGTTGGACTCGATAGCCTTGTAGGCTCCTTCCAACTCTATGATCTATGAAGTCTATGAAACCTTTGGCGCTAGAGGGCAGAAGGTACAGAAACAGTCTGGTGACTGGTTGTATTAAAGATAAGGATGCAAATTAAAAGTTTAATAGGAAGTTTTTGTCTTGATAGGATTAAATGATGTACACAGAGGGAAAAGACTCCAGACTGTGTAAATAATTTAAGAGGCGATGAGATTTATGGGATGTTTGTAGAGAGGAAATAAAATAAAATACATCAAGAAATAATTAAAGAAATGTTTAGTCAACATGAAATGTCTAACTAAAAGGCAAAACATAATAGAACAAGGAAGAATTAGGTAAGGACACATAGGCAGTTTTATTTGCTCAACTGAGTAGACCCTCTTTTCTCCATACGAGAAACTGTGGAATCAAAAGTATAAGAAGTGGGGTCTTCAAGTATGGAAGCTAGCACTCTCTTGAAGCTCACGCTTGTGAGCAACACGACACCACAACAAGGATTATCCTCACTGGACACAGCGATGAAGAAGATGGGTATGGCTTATAGGTTTTGCTTTCTTTTCCTCCTTGTTACAGTGGGGCTATGGTCCCTCCCCCATTCTCTATTGCTTTCCATAGGCTGTCAAGGCACAAGGTTTTTCTCTCTTTTAGCTCTAGAAAGCATGAGTGTGAGTGGGTTTATGGTTGCTGCCTTGCTACTTAACTGTAAGTTAAACATTAGAGAATTGTTAGTAAGTAATCATAGAATTATAGAAGAGTAGAGTTGGAAGGGTCCTATGAGGCCATCAAGTCCAACCCCCTGCTCAGTGCAGGAATCCAAGTCAAAGCATCCCTGACAGATGGCTGTCCAGCTGCACCTTGAATGCCTCCAGAGTGGGAGAGCCCAGCACCTCCCTAGGTAGTTGGTTCCATTGTCTTATTGCTCTAACAGTCAGGAAATTTTTCCTGATGTTTAGGTGGAATCTGGGTTCCTGAAGCTTGAGCTCATTATTCCGTGTCCTGCAAACTGGGATGATCGAGAAGAGATCCTGGCCCTCCTCTGTGTGACAACCTTTCAAGTACTTGAAGAGCACTATCATATCTCCCCTCAGTCTCCTCTTCTGAAGGCTAAACATGCCCAGTTCTTTCAGTCTCTCCTCATAGGGCTTTGTTTCCAATCCCCTGATCATCTTTGTTGCCCTCCTCTGAACCCTTTCCAGTTTGTCTGCATCCTTCTTAAAGTGTGGTGCCCAGAACAGGACGCAGTACTCAGGATGAGGCCTAACCAGTGCTGAGTAGAGGGGAACTATTACTTCTCATGATTTGGAAGCTATACTTCTATTAATGCAGCCCAAAATAGCATTTTGGGCCTTTTTTGTGTATCTGTACAGAACAGCTGTATCTGTTCTGTCTTTCATGTAATAAAAGTATTCTTTGTATTTCTAAGTGTGTCAGTATGTTTTAGTATAAGAATAAGTAAGTGTACCTACACTCGAGGCAACACATGTTAAACTCTAGCAAAAGATCTTTTGCTAGAGTTCAAGGGGATGTGGGCTTGAAACACGCGCATGCACATAGGTACCACCAGTTCAGACATAACCCAATTATAACAGATATGGTTGCCACAAGTACAGATTTCCCTTCAGAACTTGGGGCCATAGAGAGTTTGGAGGTGCAGTTTGATCTGGAGAGCTGTGAACAATCTGCCAGCAGACACAAATAGAAGGCAAGAAAAACAACATGGCAAAAAAAGGGCAAAAACAGAAAAAGTGCTAGAAGATGAAAACTTGTATCCTAGTTAGGGATGGGTGAGGATTTTGTTTCAGTTAAGTGTTGATAAGCAGTTATGAAAATGTGCAAAATTTTGTCCCATATCTGGGACAAAAATAACTTGAGAATTTTAAAAAAAAATTGAATGTGGGAGAAAGCAAAACTGACAGATTTGTCCATCCAGGCCTAGGACTTTGCGTTGGGTTTTGAATCCCTCTGTATTTGACCATGTTAGTGCTGTGGTGGGCTTGACACCTCTCTTTTCTTTTCTTTTGACAGGATCCTCATCTTTAACAGCTACATGGCAGGCAGGTACATTATGGTACTCTCCATGCTGGGAATGACTGTACCTACTGAATTTGGCTGGCGCGGATGGATAAGAATTTAGTTCCTGTTTGTTTTTTTTATTAAGAATTTGCCAAGATTTGCAAAGTTCTTCATATCTGAGAAAGAAAGAACTTGGAATTTAGGAAATTCTAATGTGGAAGAAAGTGAAATGGATAGATTTTTGGCCCATCCCTAGTTTTAGTGACAAGGAAGGAGAGGAAGAAAAAGAGAAATGGGAAAAGACAAATCCAGTAACATTTTATGTGAGAATGAACAGAATGCCCAGAGGAACAGTGACGCTACAGTTCTTTCTTGAGCCCAGGTCATTAAGACATGGAACCTAGCTGAGATAACTATTTGTACAGCAGTCAGCATGACTCAGCCAAAGAGTGATCAATCTTGTTCCTGTCTCAAGCTGAGGGGGCACTTCCATTCTTCTGCTGCAGAGATTTGCCGACCCCATATTGAATGATGATCCAGGCACAGCGGGCCTGCTACTTCTGAAGCACCATTAGCCTCCGTCTCTAGCTGTGACCAGCAGCCACAGGGAGTAGCAATGAGAAAGTGCATACTCTTGGATGTGCTTCACAAGCTTATGGGCTTTGCAGTCATAATAAATGGATCAAATGTTGCCTGCCTGCCAAAATCACAGAGTTGATATAGCTTCCAAATCACATGAAGAAGTGATAATTCCCCTTTACTCGGCACTGGTTAGGCCTCATCTTGAGTACTGCGTCCAGTTCTGGGCACCACACTTTCAGAAGGACGTAGACAAACTGGAGAGGGTTCAGAGGAGGGCAACAAGGATGATTAAGGGACTGGAAACAAGGCCCTATGAGGAGAGACTGAAAGAACTGGGCATGTTTAGCCTTCAGAAGAGGAGACTGAGGGGAGATAGGATTCGCACTCTTCCAGTACTTGGAGGGTTGTCACACAGAGGAGGGCCAGGAGGATCTCTTCTCGATCATCCCAGTTTGCAGGACACAGAATAATGGGCTCAAGTTACAGGAGCCCAGATTCCACCTAAACATCAGGAAAAATTTATTGACTTTTAGAGCAATAGGACAATGGAACCAATTACCTAGGGAGGTGGTGAGCTCTCCCACTCTGGAGGCATTCAAGGTTCAGCTGGACGGCGTGTGCGGGGCTCCAAGGGGGGGGGGGAAAGGTCAGCAAAATCGCCGAGCTCAACTCCCCCCCTGAGCCCCCGCGTGACTTACCGCGCTGCCCTTGACACAAGACACCCCAAGGAAAGGAGTTTCCAGGTGCCCGGTGCATCAGTTCCGGGTCCCCGGTTCTGCATTTTTTCTGTAAAAACCATGGAAACCAAACTTTAAATGACCGCAATTGGCTATTTGCAGCTGTTTTAAGTCATGTTACCATGGTTTTTAAGTAAAAAGTGCAGCGCCGGGGACCCGGAAGTTTTTCGAGTGCCTCGGCAAGCGCCACGAGACTGGGGTGTGTGTGCACAGACTCACTGAGCACCTGCGAGCCTGCTGGGGTACACCCCTAGAGGGAACTGCACTGGCTGCGTATTTGCTACCAAGCCAGGTTTAAGGTTTTGGTACTAGTGTATAAAGTCCTAGACAACTTGGGACCAGGATACTTGACAGAGTGCCTTTCTCCCTTATTATCAACCTGCCCGGTCACTGAGGTCATCAGATGGCATGCTCCTGGGGTTTCCACATAGACTTAAGGCCCGATTAGAGTCCACCTGGAGAAGAGTCTTTAGTGTGGCGGCTCCAGTTCTGTGGAACTCCCTGCCTCTGGAGGTCAGGCAGGCACCAGCATTGTGCTGGCCACCCCAGTGGAGAAGGCCCTGCTGCATTGCTGCAAGCTGAAGACATCATCATCACGACATGCCAAGACGTCTGTCATTCTTATGGTTTCCAGCATCCTTGAACACTGTGGTGACTATGCACATCAGCATCCAGGGCATCAGCGGGATTCCCTGGGGTTCCCTCACCCTGATATGTGGGGGAGGGGACAGCAGGGATAGATAGCTCCAGACAACACTGCATCAAGGAAGAGGTTAATTACATATTAGATCTGAAGGGACCCAGGCCTGATATAAAATAGATCAGGGGGGGAATCAGGTTTGCTTTGGTGGCCCTTAGGCCTGATCTGAGGGATGCAGGAGAGATGGTTCTGATTTGAAATGGAATCTAAAGTGTCCCCCCCCCCGTACCAAATCCTCCGCCGCATTTTAGCGTGTCCCCCCCCCCGGCACTATAAATAATGGTGAGGTTATACAGTGCTGGCATTTGGTTTTGAAACCCTGCCTGAGTTTTCTTATCAAGGTTTGATTAATGGAGTTAATGACTTAAATAAGTATCTTCTCACCCCCAAATCCTAGGATCGATATTTCCCATTGGCCATAACCGACACTCTTTCCTTCCACTGCCTGCAGCGGAAGGCGCATGGTCTCTGTGATGAATGGCATAATTAGGCCCTTTCACTTGAAGCAATTCACTTTAGCAAATGATTAGGTTACTTTTAAAAAAACACAACAACAATAAAATTCTGCTTTTGCTGCTTTCTATAGCTGTGTTTCATGCACTCCGTTTCCAATGAGTGGTAGAAAGTTCCAGTGGAAGGCTTTTAACAGCTTGGTTTCCCTGAGAGGTTGGAGATTTAGAGCATCTTTCAAAAATAAACTCTTTCCTTACAAAAAAGACAAAGCTGAACAGGCCCCCATTACAGGCTGTGCTCATTTCTAAATTGCCGCAGTCTTTACAGAGTTACCTAGCAGTACGCCCCATTGAATTCAGTGGGGGTTGCTTCTGCATAAGATGGTTTTTCTTTTCAGTTTTTCAGCACCAGCCATAAAAGAGCAGGAGTTCCCCCAAAAGCAACAAATGCCTCCCCGCACACCCACTTCACATCATCCAGCTACAAAAAGTCAACATTCATTTTTCTGTTTCAGCCGAATTCAGAATTGGGCCATGCGTTACATGAAATCAGGGGTAGACAACATTTTTGGCCTGTGGACACATTTTGCAGTTTGAGGAACTGTCCTGGACACCGCCAAAAAAAATGGCTGTCATGGGAGGCATAGCAAAAGACAAGTCACCTGCCCCAAAGACTGAGTACAAGACAGAGGTGGGGTGTGAACCCCAAGACAAGCAGCTCCTTTGAACCCACAGTTTTCAGCACCATCAGAAACCTATTTCACAGCAATCCCAGGTATTATTTATTTATTATTTATTTATTAATTATATTTATACCCCACCTTTTTTCCTTCAAGGAACCCAAGGCGGGGACTAGAACCCGGATCTCCCGAGTCCCAGTCCAACACTTTAAGTGAGACGGTAGGGCACCTGGGCGGATGGCAAGAAAGATGTCCAGGGCACATAGGTGCCCATGGGCACCACGTTGCATTCCCCTGCAATAAACAAAGGACAGCTTCCATGCTCACGCACAAAGCAGCCCCATGTTAACTTCTTCCTCTTTTCTCTAGCAACATTTTAGAGCGGGGAGGGAGATCCCAACTCCTAATATCAGGATATTATGCATCTCCTCATTCCTGCTTGATCTCTCATCATTCTCTGCCAGAGTTTGGATGTAGAAATGCATTGCGTTGAGACACTCCACAGAGTGTAAAGGGGCCTATTCCACTCTTCTTCCTTTTTACCCCCTTGTTTTCCCATGTATGCCCCCTTGTTTCCCAATAATGACATTTAAAATAATAATAATAATAATAATAATAATAATAATAATAATAATGTTTTATTGGTTCGGCATCTGTTTTAACATGCCAACACAAACGCACAAAAGAGAAATAAATACAAATCTGTAGACAATACAAGAGATAATTTAAGATCAGGTGTGCTTTAGAACAATCTGTCCCATGAGCAACCATGAAATGTTGTTTAGAGAGTTCAAGTGGCAAAGCTAAAGATGAACGCTTATCTGTAATCATCAGCAGCTTAGCTTTATTTGCCAATTACATTTGCTCCTTTATTTGCGCTTCAAACTCTGCCACCTCCAATTTCAGGGGTGAGCAACTTGTGGGGGGGGCCCCCCCAGATATTTTGGACTACAGCTCCCTGCATAATTGGCTATGCTGGGTAGGGCTGATGGGAGTTGTAGGCCAAAACATCTGGAGGGGCACAGGTTGTCTACCCTTGACCTAGGTCAGTGTTTCTCAACCTTGGGTCCCCAGATGTTTTTGGCCTACAACTCCCAGCATGCCCCAGCCAGCATAGCTGGCTGGGGCATGCTGGGAGTTGTAGGCCAAAAACATCTGGGGACCCAAGGTTGAGAAACACTGACCTAGGGTCTCCTTGGCTGAAATCCTGAACACACTTACTAGAGAGTAGGCCACATGGAACACAGTGTGACTTACTTCCAAGTTAACATGCATAGGATTGTGTTGCATGTCCATCAGCCCCAGCCAGTATAGATAATAGTGGGGAATATGATGAGAGTTGTAGTCCAACAATACCTAGTGGGACACAAGTTGCCCACCCCAACTTTATTCCTTCAAATCACTCCATGAGTTGAAACCCTCGTTTTGTGTAGCCCCACAACTGCAGTACAACAGAAACAGGAAAAATTGACAACCTTGATCTTGCTCACATTCTCATTTTTCCAGTGTTAATGTTCCATCTCAATTCTGCTTTAGATTACATTTGTTTTTGTCTGTGCAAGAATTTGTACAATTTTTCATATCTTTTGGAAATGGTTTTTGTACACCTTTTTTTTTAAAAAAATATCTACATATCACTGTGTGCACTTTTTCAAATGTACACACCTTTCTTCAAGTGATTTTTCCAACAAATACAGCATTTTTCTGCACATTTTTTGGAACACATGCATTTTTTTGTGTGCATTTGTTTGTGCGCATTATTTTTGAATGGCATCGCAATCTTTGGAAATGTAGGATTTCAATGGAAAAAAATGCATTCCAGTTCAAAGCTGGAAGTGGTTGCGGTGCCAGAATCCCAGCAATTCTGCTAGGAAACAAGGTGCAACAGAATGGGGAACCGAACAGCTGTGACCCACCCCTATTGCAGAGTCAACTGATGATATTAAAGCTGGGATTGTAGCCTTAGCCTAGAGCAGGGTTCTCCATCGTTGGGTCCCAGATGTTGCTGGACTACAGCTCCCGGAATCCCTTGCCATTAGCCATGCTGGCTGGGTATGCTGGGAGCTGTAGGCCAGCAACATCTGGCGACCCAAGGTTGGAGAGCCCTGGCCTAGAGGGTATGCTTTTCCCTAAGGCCTCTTGGACCTGGCCTTCTGGGGAACAAAAGTACTGATGGTGCCAGGGATAAGGCACCGGAGGCCGGTTGCACCACAGCTGTGGCATACAATCCACAACAGGATTGCTCTGCCAGAGACTCTCCAAAACAAACAGAATGAACCTCTGGCATCTGCGCAATGTATCAAGAAATGGGTGAGAAATTTGCTTCATCAGGGTCTTTTTATGGATTTACCTGATCCTCACCTCCCAGAACTGAATGAGGAAATGGATTGCAAGTTGCAGTCAGAAATCCATACATTTCTGGGCTTGCCATGCATTCCCCAAAAGAAAAAAAAATAATGTGCAAAAAACACTGCATGCATTTCTAAAATGCACACGGACATGTTTTAGTCAATGGGGACATGTATCGGTTTGAAAAAAATGTGTACATATGGATTTTTTCGGGTAAGAATCCCATTCCCCAGACTGATTGGAGAAGCTCCATCTGGGAGCAAGCTTTAGAGGCATAGAAGAAGGGGGAGATGAGACAATATCATATGGTGTGCAAATGCATCCCCCATTTACATACAGGGGAGGGGGACCTGTGTTGTATTTAAGGTGGCTCTGCCCTGCTTTTGGCCTCTCTTGGTGGAGGCAGCAGCCACTTCTCCCACCCACCCTGCATTCATATAATATTAGCCGATTGCCCCTTGGGGGCGGGGGGTGAGCGTGAGTACAAATTTTTGATCATCAACAGGTTGGCCAAGTTGATGATGTATTTTTTGCCTACCGTACACAATTCTGCAGAGCAGGAGTTTTTCTCTGGTGGACTGCAAAAGCAGTGTAATTTGGTCACATTTGGTGGTGCCCTGATTGGAGCTGGCCGGCAGCCAGCAACTGGCTTGCTCTGGGAGCGTTGCCAATGGAACAGCTGGAGATAATGCCTTCAGAGGAATGAAGCCGATAACCGCGTAGTCAGCCTGTCCAAAGATCATTAGCAGGTAAAGTTCTTACAAAAGTCCAGGGATCAAGCAAAGCCGTCATCAGGGTCCATCCGGGGTCGAGTCCAGGGAGCAAGGCAAGGTTCAGGAGCAGGGTCAGGAATCAGGAACAGGAGTCATGGACAACATTGATTCCCGATACCCAGGCTTCGGTGAGTGAGCGTTTTTATGCTGCCTGCTGCCTGGGCATGCCCGTTCCCACCGCTGGAGCTCCTTAGCAGCAGGCTGATTACAAAAGCCTCACAAGGCCGACATCCTGGCTTGCAGCCCGACACTGCGTTGGGGGGGGGGTGCCTCTGTTCCTGCCGTCTCATCCTTCTTCTCTGTCAGGGACTTGGGACCTGCACCATCTCCACCTCTGATTCTGACTCCTCTCGGGTTGGGGAACTCCCAGGGGTCATTTCAGAGGGTCCTGCCAGCTCTTCAGCTGCCCAGTCGGCCCCTGTCTTGAGCAGCAGTGTCTGAACTCTGCTCCTGAGGAATGTCCAGGGCACTGGGTGAGTCACACTCGTCCTCAGAGGAGGATTCCTGGAGGGGGAGTCATGACAGGTGGGTTGTGTGGGTTTGGGGAGGGAGGGACACTTTGACGTGAGCACCTTGAGGCACCTTTATGGCGACGCTGACAGGCCATTCCCGAGACCTGCCTTTCGGGACTCTGGGACCCACGGGCAGGGTACGGATGGCCTTTGTGGCTAAACTGTAGCATCCAACTGGATTTGGGAAGCCCCAGGAGGGGATGAATTGGGTACGCTACCCTCCATACCTGGATCGGTGTGGACTGTGAGCAAGGATAGTCACCTTATGCCCAGTCCCTTGCTCTGTAGGGTTCACGGCTTGCCGGAAGCCAGCTGCCTGTAGCCAACTGGTCAGCTTCCCCATCCCCCAGCAGTTTCCCCCTTCTGCTGATCCTGAGTTACATCAATGTGGCCCTCAGTCCAACCCATTTCATGAGTCCCCTCTCTTATTTATCCAGCTCCATCTGCACTAAATGAATAAATAAATTCCACACAGAACAGACCCCGGGGTGGGAAAAGGAGGAAGTCCAGCCTTGACAGGTTTGCCCATCTCTGCTCATAGTAAGTGACAGTTGCTACTGGTTGTGTGCGTGAGCTCTGGCTGTATAGTTGCCACTGGCCCTTTATGTGTATGTATGTGTATGTGTATGTGTATGTGTATATATATATATATATATATATATATATATATATATATGCATAGTTAATGGAAGAAAAATATTAACGAGCCCACAAAGCGTGTAGCTATATTTAACAGAGATGGATGAGTCTAAGATGATGAATTTGCCTAGCATTGTGGCTTTACTGTGCAGAGCTCTCTATAAATCATATGCTCTGTGAGCTAGGAAACAACTTTCTTCAGAGTCTAGCTGCAGTTATTTTTCAAAGACCAGGACAAATGAGCAAGTTGGTTGGGTCTCATTATAATTTTAGAGTTGAAAAACGATCAGTGTTATGGGGGACACAGAATTAATCATTGTCATACTAGTGGTCAAGTTCTTGTTAGATAGTTAGATCCTAAGCTAAAGGAGATCAAGATGCATGTGCTCCGCCCATGGGCAATGGTTCTGCTTAGGATATTCAGAGGTAATAAGCACACCAATGGGTGAAGGAAACATTTTATTGAACAGAAAGCAGATTAACAGAACCTTTAAAGCAAAAGGACACAAAGCACACTATTTTGAAGAGAGATCATAAAGCATACATCACTTCTGCTTGCTGGGAACCCTGGCATCTATCAGATCAGCAAATCAGATAAGATCAGCAGTGAATGCAACTCCATAGGGTGTTGGAGTTGCATTCACAGCTCAGGATGCAGGGGAGCTGACCTCCAGGAACTTCCTGCGGGAACTGGGTGTTTGGGAGGTGGAAGTCTCATGATGACTTTCTGTAACCAAGTCCTCTCCCTGCCTGAACCATTAACTCAAGAACCTCTTCTTCAGAGAAGAAACCATTGACAACTCCTGAGGATGAGGGTTCAGAGTCCTAGTCCATGACATCATCATCATCATCATCATCATCATCATCATCATCTACAGTATTTGTATGCCACTCCACATAAAGCAGATTCTGGAGTGGTGAGAAATAAAAAGACAAAAATAGATAAAAGAAACAAAAACAATACATTGAAAACAAACTTAAATTACATTGGTGGTTGAAGAGCAGAGAAGGCTTCCTGGAACAAGGAGGCCTTCAGCAGGTGCCAAAAGCAGCACAATGTCAGAGCCTGCTTGACCTCCAGAGGCAGGGAGTTCCACAGAAATGGAGCCACCACGCTGAAGGCCTTTCTCCTGGTGGACTCCAGTTGGGCCAAAGGTCCATGAGGAACCACCAGGAGAATGCCATCTGATGACCTCAGTGACCGGGCAGGTTGGTAGGGGAGGAGGTGCTCCCTCAGGTGACCTGGTCCCAAGTTGTTTCAGGCTTTGTACACAAGTACCTAGAACCTTAAACCTGACCCCGGTAGCAAATAGGTAGCCAGTACAGTTCCTTCAGCAAAGGAGCGGTATGCTGAAAAGGGGCAGCTCCCAACCATAGCTGAGCTGCTGCATTCTGCACTAGCTCCAGGCTTCCGGAGCAGCCTTAAGGGCAGCCCCACATAGAGCACATTGCAGTAATCCAGTCTTGAGGTTACTAGCACCTTTAGCACTGTGGCCAAGCTATCCCTGTCCAGGAGAGGCCGTAGCTGGTGAACCAATCGAAGATGGCAAAAGGAACTCCAAGCCGTCGCAATCACTTGGGACTCCAGCGACAATGATGGATCTAGGAGTACCCCCCAGACTACGAACCTGATATGCCGATATGAAAGCTGACTCGCGTGTTCCTCTGCAAGTGAAAGAACCTACAGCTTTATTTGGGGTAGTCTGTCTGTCCATGAAGGTTGCCCCCAAACTGCCCCCCCCCTTCACTCTTTTTCACAAAACTGGTGGTGTTGCTCCTTTGGGTGTCTAGCAAGGCAGGGGTGGCTAGTGAAGCATGATGGGGTAGTGCTGTTTCCAGGGGACACAGTGGGAAATAAAAATGGCAGCTGCCAGCCAGCCAGCCAGAGGAGCACCACCACTCTTAGTAAGGCCTTCCCATTCGGCCCCTATTCCACAAATATATTGCCACAAACTCAGAGAGAGGTGTTTTGGCTCAGTCTTAGTATGAATCCTCCAGAAATATTCACCTTCAGCAGAGGCTGCCTGTTGCACCCCTGCCATCAGGAATTACAAGAGCCCTCAGCCCTGTGTGTCACTGTCCCATGTGGCAAACCACAGAACTGCAGCTTGGTTGGAACATCTTCCTGGCAGTGAAGGAGGCTCAGGAATGTTCCCACCACCCAGGCAGGCTATTGGGCCCTCATTGACAGGAAGGGCTATTAAAGGTTTCCTGTTTGGGCTAATATTTCACCTGAACAACAGCAGTCTTCTTCATGTGTTTCTTTCTGTCTCTTGGTTTTAGTTCCTGGCTTGGCCCCTCAGACATTCCTGGGTTGACTCCTGGTTCCTTGTTCTTGTCTCCTGGCTTCTCTCTGACTGCTACCCACAGCTTTGTCCTGCTAGCTTCATGAATCACTGCTGTAGGCTTCCCTTCTTTCAGTCACAGAACATGTACAGATCATTAACCTGAGACCCAGTGTAGCAGAGTGGTTAGAGCAGTGTTCTCCAACCTTGGGTCCCCAGATGTTTTTGGTCCTATAACTCCCAGCTACGCTGGCTGGGGCATGCTGGGAGTTGTAGGCCAAAAACATCTGGGGACCCAAGGTTGGAGGACACTGGGTTAGAGTGTTGGACTGGGACTCGGGAGATCCTGATTCTAATCCCTACTCGCTCATGAAGCTCATTGGGTGACTTTGGGCCAGTCATGGACTCTCAGGCTAACCTACCCCACAGGGTTGTTGTGAGGATAAAACGGAGAGGAGGAAGATTATGTAAGCCGCCTTGAGCTCCTTGCAGGAAAAAAAAGAAAGATATAAATATAATAAATAAATTAAATAACCTGTGCAGAATCCCAAGGAGATGTGTGCCTCTAACACTGGGTCATTCTTATTCTTACACACCTAACAGTAAGCCTTTTAGAGTTGCAACACTAAATTCTGCTTTCAACTTTAATTGAGAAATGTAGCATACCTTACCTGCCAAAAGTCTGAGAAGCACTGCTGCTTAGTACAGCTGGTGACTGGGAAATTAGTACAGAACACACACATGAAGACCTGTTCTTCACAGCAACAGAATATTGTACATGCATCAGGTATTTTCAATTAAATCCAAATCATTCCAATCTAAAAGTCACATTGCTAGGACCAAACTGGGTGTAAACTATAATCTCTTTTTCTTTGCCTGATGTAAAAGAGTGGAGACAACTTTCTCAGAGAGACATGGAAGGAAATTGTTACAGGAACCTCCATAACTGTGCTGAACTGCATCTTTTATTTGCACATCTTGTAACAATTACTTTGCTGGCTTTATAGCATGCCTGGTCCACTGAAGGTCTCAAATAAGCATCTTAAGTCCCATTTGGCTGTTCCCACTCTGAGATAACATTTATTAGTATTTATTTATTACAGTAAGACCTTGGATTGCAAGTAACTTGGTCTGAGAGCGTTTTGCAAGACAAGCAATTTTTTAAAATAAATTTTGACTTGATAAACAAGTGATGTCTTGCAATACAAGTCGTAGGGATGTAACCGCTCACCTCGAGCGGGCGTAGCGGGCCCAAAATCAGCCCCGCTCATGCCCGCCAGAGACTCGCTTTGATATAAGAATGTTTTGGAATACAAGCACGGTTCCAGAATTAATTATGCTTGCAATCTAAGGTATTACTATACTAGCGTTTTTACCCGGCGACTTAGAGGTGGGGGTTTACCTCTGGGGGGGGGGCTCGTATTGCCTCTCCTCTCCTCGGCGAACAGCCCCCCCTGTAGCCCGGATACTTGGCGGTGCGGAGCAATTCTCCGCCCGCTATCCGCACCGCTCAGGCAGCCACACCAGCAGCGCAGGGTCCTGTCGTGTCATTTCCAGCCAGACGGAAGTGACGCGACGGGACCCTGTGCCAATGCAGCGGAAGCCCGCACCACGGTTTTGGTGTAGAAACCAGGGCAACAGGGCTTTAAATGGCGTCAGCGCACGGGTCCCATCGCATCACTTCCGGCCAGCCGGAAATGATGCGGGCCATGCAGCGGGAGCCCGCACAGTGCGACGGCTCGAGCGGTGGACCGACCGAGTGGGCGGGAAGGTAGGCCCGCGATTATCGGGGGGCTATGAGCGGGGCCGATTTCAGCCTCATTCCCGCCCCCCGATATTCACGGTAACATCTCTACCCAGCATTGCCTGGGTCGTCATTTTCTTTCTTATAGGTACTATTTGTTCAAAATTCCTTAAGGTAGCTGACCGCTTTTTTGAATGGCTCCATAGGAAAGGTGAAACGAAAAATTCTTCACAACAACACCTTTCAATCATTTATTGTTTTTAAAATGTTTTCTTAGGAAGCCAACTCAACACGGTTTTTTGTTTTTCTGAAATCCCAGCTCCCCCGGGACCACACAATGAAATCCCTGCTCCCCCCCGCCCCCGGGACTACACAATGAAATCCCAGCTCCCCCCCGGGACTACACAACAATGAAATCCCTGCTATGCTATTGTTCAGCAGATGGGACAATTGCACAACCCTCCCCATTTTGTGAAAGTGGCTTTGTGTGGAGTGTCTTGCATGCCGTCCAAGGGTCAAGGGTGTCAGGATTAGCTCAGCCTGCACAGCGCTGCAGCTCCCCCTGGTGGCCTGATAGAGTAGGCAGACAGGTCCACTTTGCAAATACTCGCAGACTTCGCACCAGACCTGTAGGTGCTCACGGGGTTAGAGACAGTCCACTCACATAGACAAGCTGGAAGCCACAGGAAGCCCTAAAAAAAGGCTTCATGTCCAGCTTTGCCACAACAACGTAAGTCTGTGGTGGCTGCATTCTGTTTGCGCCTCGCCCCCTGGATACTTGACCCTTGCCTGTTTAAGATGCTGCCTTCACCTCTGGTCCTGCCATGCCTTGCTGCCATCTCAACCTTGCCTGCTCCTGCTCTCACCTCTAGTCCTCCACACCGCACCAGGGACCAACCCTTGCCTGAGTAAGCCTTGCGTCTTGGTCCACCCCCATCACCCCTGGCCCTGGTGTTCCAGTCAAGGGCAGCTGTGGCTTACACCCTGGAGCTGACACAAGGGCATGGGAAGTCAGAGATCGGAGAATATGGGAGTGAGAGGGCCGGTTCACAGCGCCAGCGGGCAGCAGCTCGGGAGGCCCAGCGGGTCTGTTTGGCCCTATTTATTTATTTATTTAATACATTTTTATACCGCCCAATAGCCAATTGTGAAAGTGGGCCGCAGCTCTGTCCGCTCTGGGCTGCCATCTCTGTGCAGCCATGGGAGGCCCGCATGGGGGGGTGCCCGCTGTCCGCATGGCACAGCGGGCACGCACGGTAGGGGCTTACCCTTCTACCACCCATGGTGGATTTCGGCGCTGCCAGCATGTAGCCGTCCCGCGGGGGCATGCCGGGGCGCCGTTCGCACGGCACGGGAACCACGGAGGAGCAGCCGCTCCCCCACGGTTCCCATGCCGTGTGAACCAGCCCAAAAGAAGCCATCCAGCTGCCATCTGATTTCTTAGATGAGAGGCCAAGCAGGGCCCCCAGAAACTGTGGAACTGCAGGGTCCCAACAAAGAGAAGGAGGGGTAGGAATCAGATATCCAAGGGGTTAGACATCAGGTGAAAAGGGAGGTGCAATGCAGCATGACACTGTTCTCCAAGAGACTGGCAGCCAGGGTAGCCACCCCGTAGAAAGACCCACCGTGAAGGTGGGGCTTAGTAGCCCACTCAGTTTGAACAGTGGGTTATAGTCATCAGAGTCAGTTTCATATCAACTTTCTTTCATGATGCTGTAACTTAAGAAACTAACAAGAATTTAGCAATCCTGTATTATGCAAAGCTTGTGTGGAACTTTTGTCCCTATTGACTACATAAAAAACTTGTCTTTAGCCTGAAGCAATGCTTGCTTGTCTGTAACTTCTGCATAATAAAGCTACTTCATTAGAATTACCACTTTCCAGCTGGGCTTAGAGGGAGCCAGAGGAAGCCTCTGACATCACCCTACCTCTAGCCGTTGCCATACCTCCCTATGGACAGGGTGCCCCTGCAAAGGCTCTGACACAGAAATAACAATCTCTTAAGCTGAGAACTTGTTTGCAGCTCACACACTGAAAAACCAGGGATCAAACAGGCTTATGACAAACAGCACATAGAGTGCCGGGCTTGACCTGTGGTTGGTTATAATTAAGCATACATGCTCGCTATTGTTTAATAAATATCACATCGGAAATGCATGAAATAAGATCAAAAGGTCAGAACATTTCCCTTGGCGCTGAATCCACTTAGCCACAAACACTTCAAAGATTCATTGTGTGTTTTTATCTTAATATGTTGAATTTCTTATCTGTTCTATTGCTGGAGGGTTGTTGGGTTTTTTTTTTTTACATAGACAGATTGGTTACTGTACATTAGGAAAGCACACACTTTGTACTTTCTAGGTTAAACCTCTGCACGTTCCCTCGTTAAATCTCCAATTTAACCTGGGTTGTTGAACCTCAGTCCCGGGGGCCAAGTCCAGCCCATCTGAGGTCCAAATCTGACCTTCCATGGTTCCCCAGATGGCCACGTCCCTTTCCCCACATCACCAGGTAGTCCCCTCTGCCCCCTCTTAACCACCAATCATTTGGTGGCTTCTTGGCTTTTGTGTGATTTCTTCCCCATTCTAAAAGGTTGCAATGCCTCTCCTAAGGCATAGTTACTGGCCACTAAAATATGCTGGTATCTGGGGAGGGGGGGTGGCCTCACCCCTTTTGCCTTCAGCCCCACCCATGAGTGGAATGTGGCCACCGAGAGCTTCTCTGAAATGGAATTCAGCCCTTGGGCTGAAAGAGGTTCAACACCCCTGATTTCAAAGGATTATGGAGCAGGGCTGGGAAATGAGCCTGTGGAACACCTGCCAGTCAGGGCAGACTAGCCACCCTGAACATAGTCCGCTCCATATGTTTTGGACTGCATCTCCCAGAATCCCTCTCACCAGTGGCCATGCTTGCTGAGTGGAAGTCCCAAACATCTGGAGGATGCCACATTGGGGATGGCTGAAGTAGACGTACTGGGCTAGATGGGTCAACATTCTGCTGCAGCAGAAAGGAGCTTCATATCTTATGATGTGCAAGGTAGCCCAATCAGCCAGGGTTGGTTTGTTTTTTTCATATTTATGTATTTATTTGTGTGATTTTAGGCTTCCCTCTAAGAAAAATGTCTTTGGGAGGCTCAAAAAATACAATAACAATTAAAAACGCACACAATACACTCTCACTCATTCCCAACCATGTGTCATTGAATCCAAGGGATCTCCTTCCCCCAATAAACCACACTGTCTGTTGTCTAGCATCCCCCAGCAGTTTTCAGAGAACCTCCCTTAGGGTCCCGCAAACAGGAGGGGGCTTTGTGCAGCCTTGAGAACAGGGTATGGGGAACTCAATTTTGTACCATGATTCCAAATAATCATCCACATCTTTGGCCCCAGGCTTGAAATAATATATCAATGTTTGCCTGATAAAGAGCCTGCAAATTCTTCAAGTCAGCAGTTCTAATAGGACCAAAGACTTAACAATGCAACCCCTGTCAAGCAGAGAGTGCCGCCTTTAATCATTCTGCGTGGAGTTCAGAATGTTTGCTGAAGTCAGCAGCAGTTTTGCATGACTAGGAGCACATGGCTGATGCTCACAATGCATTTACAGTTTCCCCAAAAAAGTAAGCACTGATATTAATCACTCAGGCTAGGTGGAACCAGCCTCTAGGGTTGCAATAAAAAAAACCAATACTCGGAAGCAAATCCCATTGAATGCACTGTGGGACCTGCTTCTGAGTAAACATATATAGGATGGGGCTTCTACATTTATGTCCCTGAGTATTAAACCCTTTTGTTGGCTGTGTGTAGGGTGTCCTCTGTTAAAGAGGGCTGTCCTCTATTTGAATGCATCCTCTATTTGCAGGGCTGACCTGTCCAATTCTGATTTAAAGATAAAGAACTGTAAGAACTGATGCCCATCAACCATTCCCACCTAGACAACAGGCAGGCAGACAGGTCACCTGGTCACAGTCCACTATGGTGAGATGTACTGTATTTCTGTTTAAATTATAATAATTATCTCTAAACTTTGTATCTATAGACATAGAAATTTGTTTGCAAATCAGTGTCCTCTTTATGGATGATGCATTTTCTCTCTCTCTCTCTCTCTCTCTCTCTCTTTTTCTGATTCATACATGACCACCATGGCCAGCACCACAGGTAGTAGCCAGGACTTGGAGTGACTTCAGGACCATGGATAGCAGTCATGTAGCTAGAGTACTGGCGAGTTACCCCATTGGCATTGTGTGTGTCACTGTCTCTGCAAATATAATTAACCATATAAAAATCTCCTCCAAATGACTCCATGTTAGCAGCTTGAAGAAAATGACAGATGATAACAAAAGTGGCTGAGAGAACAAAGCGGTATTTGATTAGCTAACTGTAGGGATGAAACACAAACCTTGGGGGGGCTTGCGGCTATCCGTGGCTCACCTCTCCGCGGGGGCAGCCCCCCGCCTCGATCTTCTGAGCAGCGCGGAGTTCAGTTCTCCACGCCGCTCGAGCCGCCAGCGCTGGTCCCATCGCATCCCATCTGGCCCCAGAAGGGACACGACGGGGACCCTGCGCAGGCGCAATATGGCGCATGGGGGTCCAGCGCGCCTGCGCAGGGTCCCATCACGTCACTTCCTGGGCCGGATGTGACGCGACGGGGCCAGCGCGGGTGGCGATCCGCGGAGAGGCGAGCCGCCGCTGGAAAAGGTAGGCCCATAGGCCCCCATAGGCTCTCGCGGGCAAGAGCTGGGCCAGGTTCGGTGCCACTCGGCCCGCGCGAGCAAAAGGTAACATCCCTAGCTAACTGCTCCTACCACTTGCCCTCTGTTACTGGCCGCTTTGCATGAGGATGCTGAACATCAGTTGTCTGAGGGCAAATGTACATATTTAGCAGAAAGTTAAAAGCTTTTCTTAGACTGTAGGTGAGGGGAAACGGCATGTCTAAACTGTCCCCACAATGAAAATATCCCTGCACATTTTTTTTTAAAAAAAGTAGTGTCAAGGATAAGAGAAGCTCAAATATTTCCTCTGACATACTACTATCCTATATGGAAGGTGTTTTCCCAACTGCGGCGGCCTGCGGGGTGGCGGCCTGTGGGATGTCGGGTGACGCGTGGCGGGCAGGAGCAGCCGCTCCGCCCGCCTCCATCCTTCAGTGGCTTCACCCCCCCCCTGCTCTCGAGCTTTTTCCCCCCGAAGCTGCTCGAGGGCTGGCGACCTATGGCTCGCGTGCCCACAGGGCAGTCCCTGCGTGCCAGCTGTGGCACGCATGCCATAGGTTCACCATCACTGATCTAGGGTGGCCATGTGTCCTACTTTTACAGAGGACAGTCCTCTATGTGAAGGACTGTCCGGTACAAGTCTGCTCTATTAAGATAGAGAACCATAAGAAGGGAGAGCAGGAACCATGAAATTGCCCATTCACAGTTAGTACCTGGGCAGCAGATGGAGCAGGCACCCAAAATCACCTGGTCAGTTTCCCCCACTATAGTGAGATGAATTGTATTTCCATTGAAATTATAGTGATTATTTCTAAATTTCCATCTCTCCACCTAAAGTAGCATCTGCAATTTTATGCAGAACTTTCCTTTCCTTGATGCAGATCTCTCCTTTTGTTCACCTCTTCCCTCCCTCTCTTAATGTGCAAATGTCCACCCTGTATACACTATAGACAAAATCAGTGGGTTCAGCTCGGGATTTATACGTTTGCCCTTTTCTGGGCTCAGGATGAAATATCCAACCCCAGTTCTTCTGTCTAATACTCAGCATTTTGGAAAGCTTTGACATTTTCATGAATCAGATGTTGACTTCGAAATATGTTCTTTAGAAAACAGAATCCAGACACAGGTACCAGCCAGACAAATAAATCAAGATGGACTGAAATAATGTCATAGTTATCCTAGCCGTCAATCCCAGTTTCAGTTGAAAGTACCAAGTATAAACTATGAACTACCAGGGAAGAAATGTGTTTTCAAGCGAGTTTTGATTTTAAGTATGAACCTAATGGAAGTGAACAAGCAACCAGGTGACAACCAGCAGGCCTCAGCGCTGGGACCCTTTTTTGAAAGATCCAGTTTGGCAATATCCAGGACCCCTAACCTTTTTTAGGTGGTAGGGACATTTAGAATTTTCAGA
Source organism: Shinisaurus crocodilurus (assembly GCA_021292165.1). Taxonomy (NCBI): domain Eukaryota; kingdom Metazoa; phylum Chordata; class Lepidosauria; order Squamata; family Shinisauridae; genus Shinisaurus; species Shinisaurus crocodilurus. The sequence continues at coordinate 15,171,299 of CM037876.1, forward strand.
GAGTGGCGTGAGCAAAACAAAACAAAAAAACTTAAATAAAATGGTAATCAGGAGGGGCAGAGAACCTGGTGGACACCAGAAGAGGTGTCCACGTGCACACTGATGCCCATGGGCACCACACAGGAGACCTCAGGAATATGTTAATTAACACTGTCATTCAGCATATGCAGAGTTCATTTCAGTCACCCTATACTTATGGTTTACCAGATGGACTGGAATTCTGGAAATTCTCTTTGTAGAAGTTTGCTTTCTTTATACAAACTTTGTTGGTGTTTGAGAGTATGCAGAGTGTGGGAGATTTATCATCCTGTCTGTGTGCTAGCAGATGCCTGAAATTCCACACACAGATCTTCCAGATCTCACCTCCCCCCGCGCAGCGTGCAGCGTGTTGTGCCAGTTTGACCAGCCCAGTCTGCCCTGTTGTCAGACTGCTTCCAGCTTCCCCAGTTGCAGATTAATCCATGGAGTCAGGAAACACTCTGTAACACCACAGGTCTAATTCTACCTGTTTATTCACTTAGCAAGTAAAGTTCTACAGAGTATACATTTCCTAGTTACAGTCCATGTGCAGAGTATAAATGCATAGCAAGCATTACATCCAGTGGAGTAAGTTGAGCTTCACTCCACCTCAGCAAAGACGTTACATTGTTGCAGTAACAAAGTCCAGCAAGAAGAACAAGAAGAAGAGAGAAAGCAGTCCAGCTTCTCTCTAAGATGGCTTCAGACAGAAAACAAGTTGGCACGTCATCAGAACATACAAACCATGTGACCAGCTCATAATGTTCTCACAGTCTAGTTTCCCATGCGAAAACACGAGATCCCAGAAAGACTCAACAAATCTGTTTACAGCCATTCTGTCCCTTCCATGTGTAAACAATGTGCTGCAGCTGGTGAAGTGATACATATCACAACAAACTTAAGTGGTGACAACTACCTGTGGGAATCAATGGGAGCTAGTTAGACAAATCCATCAATGACTAATCAGCAGGCCTGTGGCTCACGCTGGCTCAGCTTGTCTGGGCGTGGAAAGCTAAGCAGGGTCAGGCCTGGTTATTACTTGGATGGGTTGGACTCGATAGCCTTGTAGGCTCCTTCCAATTCTATGATATCTATGAAATTTCTCAATATGCAATGGTTTAGTTCAGTGTTCTCCAACCTTGGGTCCCCAGATGTTTTTGGCCTACAACTCCCAGCATGCCCCAGCCAGGTTGGAGAACACTGGTTTAGTTCGTTCGTTCGTAAATAACTAACCATGGTAGTTAAATATACCATTTACAGAAAGCTCTGTCTGGATACCACATGCTGGGTATTCATGCCATTCTGAGTTCCCGGAAGCATTTGGCTGGTCACTCTTGGAAACAAAATGGCGGCCTAGTTGGTTCTTGGTTTAATCCGGGAAGGCAGTTCTTATGCTTGAGGACTACCAGCCTAACCTTTGCCCAGCTTGGACCTTTGAACATATTTGCCCATGCGGCACCAGAGCCTTAAGGAGGCCACTCATCATTGCAGCCCCGCATTCCTCAGCATTAGATTGGTGAGCAATGCAAGATCTTTTTTGACTCTGCCATTAGCACGTCCTTCATATCTACCATGAGGGGCACTGGGGAATCCGTAGCGGAGAGACCCGATCTTTCTTTGAGACCGCCATACTGGCACTGCTATTGTGTCTGCAAGAGAAGCCTCTGCCTTTAGCATCAGTGGGAGGAGGAGAAATCCTGCCAGCAAAGCTTTTCCAATCACTACATCTTCATGGGAGAGAAAGCTCCGTCAGCTTGGTTTCCAGTTGCCATGCACTTATTAGAGCTAGAAGGGCTCTGCCGGGCAAATAAAAGCTGGCAACCCAGCCTGCAATATCTTCCTCTCTCTCTCTCTCTCTCTCTCTCTCTCTCTCTCTCTCTCTCACACACACACACACACACACACAGTCTCTTTTCATTTCATTTCATTTCATTTATTTCATTTCTATACCGCCCCACAGCTGAAGCTCTCTGGGCGGCCCGTAACAGTTTGTACATGAAAACAACAATAAAAACATAAAAAATAGTTTAAAAGATTAAAAACCAAATTTAAAAGCACAGGTTAAAATAACAACCCAAAAGTTAATAAACTAAGCCTACAGGTGACAATCCCCCCCCCCGTGCTATTTTGAGCTCTTAACTATTGAATGCCTTGGCATAGAGGGAAGTCTTAACCTGGTGCTGAAAAGATAGTAAGGTTTGTGCCAGGCGGGTCTCAGTGGGGAGCTTATTCCAAAATTGGGGGGCTACCACTGAGAAGGCCCTCCTCCTTGTTGCCACCAACGGAGCCTCTCTTGTCGGTGGCAGTCGGAGGAGGGCCCCAGATGTTGAGCGTAGTGCGGTTGGGAGAGACGTTCCGTCAGGTATTGTGGTCTTTTCTGGGAAGGGAGTTGCTACATCCCTTAAATTAGGGGTGTAGAACCTTCGCTCTGGGGGCAATATCTGGCCCACTTGGGGTTCTGAGATGGCCATGGCTCTTCCACTGGCCCCATGCCCTTTCTCTCCAACCACCAGCTGTCCGATGGTTTCCCAACTTTTGCAGCAGTTCTAAAGGTCTTGCGCATTCTAAAAAGGTTGAAATACCTCTCCTAAGGTTCAGTGACCTTAGCAAGGGGTAAAAGGAAAGGGTTTGTTGTTGTTTTGGTCCTGCCCTCTGCCTCCCTTTACACCTTCCCTCCACAATTGCCCATAGTCAGAAATGCTGGGTGCAGTGGATTGTGGGAAAGTACTCCTTTTACAGAGCAATCCTATGGCTGCTATACAGCATCTAGATGGCCATAGGATTTTTTTCGGAGTCCCAGCTCCAACCTCAGAAACTCACTCCGAGGTCAGAGCTGGGACTCTGAACTCGGAACACTGGCTGCGGCTCCGAGGTCGCAAATGCGACCTCGGAGATGGGCTTCAGGGGGTGTTCCAGAGGAAGGGGAGGGGAGAGGAGGATACAGGCGCTGCCATGATATGAAGCTTCCTGGTGGTGCCTCAGCCTCCTTCCCTCCTGCTCCAAGATGCTTCAGTTAGATGGTCGAAATCAGACATCTAGCTGAGTTGCAGGGGGGCAACCTTAGCCTCTGCACTTCTGCTCCCCATAGGATTTTATTTATTTATTTATTATATTTATTAATCGCCCATCTGGCCGCTCACCTGGCCACCCTGGGCGATGTACAACCGAAATGACACAATAAAACAATACAATAAAATATAATAATTAAGACAGTATAAAAAGTTCTTTTAAAAACCTAACCCACCCCATATTCCCGCCTGAACAGCCATGTTTTTAATGCACGGCGGAAGCTCATCATGGAGGGGGCATGGCGAAGATCACTAGGGAGGGAGTTCCATAACTGTGGGGGCCGCCACAGAGAAGGCCCTCTTCCTAGTCTCCACCAGCCTGGCTGCTCTAGCTGATGGGATAAGGAGAAGGCCGTCTGTGGCAGATCTTGTTGAGCGGCCTCCTTGGTGCTGCTGGAGGTGCTCCTTGAGATAAACTGGGCTATGGGCATTCCAATTGGATTGTGCCCTCAAATAGTTAAAGTCACAATCCTATGCATGTTTAGATAGAATGAAAGAAAAACCCTACAATTCCCAGCATTCCCCAGACAATGTGGAGGAATGCATACAATTGCAAAAGTGCACCGAAAAGTGCACATGTTTGGGAAATGTATACAATAAATGTTTGTTTGTTTTTAAAAATGCACACAATATTTTCATGTGGACTTTAAAAAAAAAATGGAATTGGGATGGAACAAACTTAAATATTGGAAAATGAGAACCTGAGCAATATCAAAGCTTGACAGATTAGCTCATTCCTAGCTAGGAACCAGGGTGGCTTCAACAGGGCACCAGGCGATCGGTTGGGACAAGATTGCCTACCCCACAAATATTAAAGTCTACAGGTATGGAATTATATTTTTGAATACTCCCCTATACCTGAAAACTGGCTGGGGAATACTGGGACTTGTAGGATTTTCCCCCCCCCTGTCTAAACATGCATAGGATTGCACCCTAAAAGTACTTAAAAATTGGCTATGCTGGCTAGGGAAGTTATATGCCAAAGCAACATCAGGAAGGCCACCAGTTGCATGCTACTACTATAAGCGAATAGGTTCTGCTAGTGTTGCCCCTGCCTGGGATCAGGAAGAAAGATAGTCTATTCTACCTCACCTTGGCTAATAATCAGCACTGGAATTTCCCTTGGAAGAGCTTTGATATTTCATGCCTCCAATGTGGGACCTTGGCATCCGAGTGCTTTCTTCACAGGGCAGAATCTAATCGGGCGCACAGGTGCCCATTAAGTGTATCAATTTGTATGACCTTACGCTCATGGATTCCCTAGTTTCCAATTTCAGTTTGAAATGCGGAAGCCTGATCATCACAAACTGCCATATAACAATTGGGTTTCCAAGGAAGCTTTTGATTTTCAGTACAAATATCAATATGAGACTAACCGCAGGAGCCACAGATATGTCTGAACAAAAATTCAGCCCTGGGAGACCTGCTTCAGAAACGTAGAGATGAGGCAGAAATGTGTTTGGTCCGCATTTTAATGTGAACAGACTGAACTTCGCACTTTCAAACCACTATGTGAACTGACTCAGTTATTCGTTGAAATTTACACTTCTCTGAATTCCCGCAGTGGAGTTCTCCAATCAAAACATAAGTACGCAAATGTATATATTAGGGGAAAGGGCACACAAATCTGCATATGATTGTGAAAATGGCTTGCAAAAAAACACTATGTTTATTTGGGCAACATTGCATTTAAAAAACAACGATTCCCAAACTTCAGGATGAACTGAAATTAAGATCGGGAAAATTCTCAGAGTTCAGGATGAACTGAACTTCTGATAGGAAAAATGAGAAACTACGGGCGCGCGCAATCCAGTGAGGCTGCCCATAACCTCCCAAACTCGAAGGATTATGGGCATCCCATGCATGGCGGGAAAGCGTGGAGGTGAAGGCCTCCTCCACGCTCCTCTGGCCCTGCAGAGCAGCTAGACGGCCAGTTTAGGCTGTCTAAATGTTGCACTTTAGGGCAGGAGGGAGGGAAACTGAGGCACTGCCAGGACACTTCGCATCTTGGCGGTGCCCATCTCCTCCACTCCCCACCCCATGGAGTGCTCCCAAAAGCCCTTCTCCGAGGTCACTCTTACCTGGGACACAAACTGAGAGCCAGTGTGGCGTACCGGTTAGAGCAGTGATGGCGAACCTATGGCACGGGTGCCACAGCTGGCACGCAGGGACCTCTCTGTGGGCACTCGAGTCATTGGTCACCAGATCGCTAAAAGACTGTCCCCTTCTGCAAAACACTAATGATCTTGTTCTTTCTCACAGTGTGGAATAGAATGATTTTATTCTAGAATTCCTGTTACAGAATTCTTTTCTACATTGTTATCACATTTTAAAAGATTTTGAAGAATGATGCACAGAGCATGGCTTGGATGTAAAGTCCTAACAGTTGACCTGAGTGCTGCATGTGCTGCTCTCAAACTAACGGAGTATGAGCCAATGTTTGACAAATTATCAGCATGCATGCAATAGCAAAAATCACATTAATTGTGCAAAAGCATGCCCAATGCAAACTTTTACCTAATGCAGTATTTGCAGTCCAAGACATAAAGTGTTTAAAATGTGTTAAGCACGTTTAGTTTTCTTGTTTATCTTGCTCATCCTAGTACAGGTTGACTTTTACTTTTACTAATCCGACACCTGTAGAAGCAGGGAAAGGACCCAGGGTAAAGCTTGCCGCATACAATTTCAGTCTGGCATATAATCATATTACAAGTTGAGAATCCCTTATCCAAAAATACATGTGCCTAATTATTTAAAAGTTTGTATAAATTCCCTTCAGGCTATGTGTACAATGTAGTACTATAATAATTTTTTGAGTTGATTTTTTTTTCCAACAAAAAACTGTCTGTATCATTGAAAGCTCTGTTATTGTGTTTTTCTTTAAAGACAAAAGATGTTAATTCGTTCGGACAACTGTATGAGTTGTTTTTCTAAAACTAAAACCTCGGTATTCAGGTTTAATTGCAGTGTTGGCACTTTGAAATAAATAAGTTGGTTTTGTGTTGCAGTTTGGGCACTCGGGCTCAAAAAGGTTCGCCATCACTGGGTTAGAGTGTTGGACTGGGACTTGGGAGACCCAGGTTCTAGTCCCCACTCGGCCATGAAGCTCACTGGGTGGCTTTGGGCCAATTACTGTTTCTCGGCCTAACCTACCTCACAGGGTGGTTGTGAGGATAAAATAGAGAGAGGATGACGACCATGTAAGCCGCCTTGGGTTCCTTGTAAAGAGGGGGAAAGGCAGGATATCAGTGTAATAATAAAATAAATACAGTAATACCTTGGATTGCAAGTAACTTGGTTTGAGAGCGTTTTGCAAGACAAGCAACTTTTTAAATATTTATTTAATTTTTTTTTTACTTGATATACAAGCAACGTCTTGCAATACAAGTACTGTAGTATGGCTTAAATTAAAAATCTCTGTACAAATTTTTTTTGGGGGGGATTTCGTTTTGATATAAGAGTGTTTTGGATTACAAGCATGTTTCCGGAACGAATGATGCTCTCAATCCAAGGCATGGCTGTAATTAAAAACTCTTCTACAGCAGTAGTTGAGTAGCCCTTGTGTTGTCTGCTGCTGATAGCGATTGTGATTTTCCCAGCCCTACCTGGAGATGCTGGGATTGAACCTGGGACCTTCTGCAGGCAAAGCAGATGCTCTACCACTGAGCCACAGCCCCTCCAGCAAAGCTGCCTCCCTTGCTTGATTCAGCAACAAGGGGAAACCCTCAGAGAAGGACACTTCGCCTGCATGGAGCCTCCCTAATGAGTTAAGGTACCATGTGGGAAAGCCACCCAGCCAGCAGCTGGAGCAGCATGCACACAAAAATTTGTATGCATTTCCAGGGGCATTTCTTCGAATGTACACATTTTTGTATCGGGTTTTCCTCCTGCCATGCATGCTTTCTGCAAGCAATTTTACCTGAATATAATGTGGTTCTGTGTGTAAATTTCCCCCTGATACCTGTATTTTTGTGCATGCTTTCCCTTAATGTGCCCATTTTGTGATGTGAATTACATCACCAAATTCTGAGAAGTGTAGATTCATATCATAGTTCATATCACGTGCTAAGTTTGGGAGGTGCGAATTGGGCAAGCCTGTATAAAACTTCATCTATCCCTGGTCCTGGGAGAAATGATATGGCATTGGCAGCCTTGCAAGCCCACTAACTACAATGATCCTGGCATTCGGGGATAACCACCTGCTCCTCTGGAGGCAGAAGACTGGATAATGTGTACGTGCCAATACACAACACTTCCTGGTGACACATCAGTGTGTGTGTGTGGTTTTTTTTTGGGGGGGGGGTTGTGGGGGGAGGTTAGAGAGGTATGGTTAGGCATATAGAATCATAGAATAGTAGAGTTGGAAGGGGCCTATAAGACCATCGAGTCCAACCCCCTGCTCAATGCAGGAAAACAGATGTGGGCAGCCCAGGTAGTCACCCATCCAAGCACTGACCTGGCTCATACCTGCTTAGCTTCAACATGTGGCCTGCATTATGTACTCATTCATCTATTCACCAGTTTTTGCAGGGCTTCAAAACCCTGCAGAAATGTCAAAAGCAAAATCTATCATGTCAGCTTCCTTTCTCGGAAAGCGAACACCTCTCTTCAGCTTTTATTAATAGATTCAGCCTCCTGTTCAGGATCTACATGATTGCTCTAGTCTGTCAGGCACCAGTAAAAATATATTCTACCCCACCTCTAGTGAGCTATTGCTAACTTGTGCTGAAATTAAATTTTGGAGAGCTTTGAGATGCATGAAAGCAGCTGTTGAACCTTGAAATTTGAAGGCTTTCTTTCAGAAGCCAGAATCAACACAGAGTAACGCCTACTGATCAGACCTGACTGATTGCCTCTAATTTATTTATTCATTTTTAAAAATATGAATAGTTTTCCCAGCAATTAATTCTAGGTTCATCTTCAAAATACTGAATGTAGAGCATGAATTCTAGATACCAAGAGTTGGGGTTTTGAGCCAATTTTAAGTATTGACATCAAATACAGAGTCACTTCAGCAACCAGGGCTTAATTTGAATGAGTGGCTACTTTTGCCTTTCGCCTTGTATCTTGAAGCCCAAGTTTGGCAATGGAAGAGTGAAGTAACAGTACCACTGAGCATCAGTGACCAAGTTCAATCTTGCTGTGCTTCTGCTTTTGCAAGTGTGTAAGAGTCACGCAGCACCATCTCTTTGCTGATATTTAATTTCTGTATTCCTGGATTCAGCCTTTCAACTGATATTGTCTGTGATCACTGGATGCATCTCTATGGAAAGGGGTAGTATGTCTCTGAATACCGTAATGTTTAGAACAAAAGTTAGAAAAAGTTTTGAGCCCTGCTTCTGAGCTCCCAGAGCAATATGGCTTGCTGTTTTAAGAAACAAAATGCTGGATTAAATAGACTGTGGTTTGATGGTTGAGAAATGTGTTTCATCAAGTGTTTTTTCTACCTGAGCCATACCTCCCAGAACTGAACACAGAGGGGAACAGTTTTGCAAGCAGAAAATCCATGGTTGCCCTCTATTTCCTCTCCTTTGATGGAGATGGTTGGTCAGCCATGATATTATTTATTTATTTATTATTATATTTATACCCCGCCTTTTTTCCTGCAAGGAAAACCCAAGACGGCTTACATAATCCTCCTCCTTCTCCTCCCCATTTTATCCTCACAACAACCCTGTGAGGCAGGTTAGGCTGAGAGTCAGTGACTGGCCCAAAGTCACCCAGTGAGTTTCATGGCTGAGCAGGGGACTAGAACCCGGATCTCCCGAGTCCCAGTCCAACACTCTCACCACTACGCCACACTGGCTATATATTATATAGGATAATTTTCAATGTGTGCCTGTGAATAACCACACAATCGTTTTATTTTAAAAACTACAGCATATTCCTTTTAGGTACACAAGACTTTAAAAAAAACCCTCAAGAACCTGAAAGGCCAACATGAGCTCCCCCTTTCCCCACAATTCCAGTGTGAGGCAGCTGTAAATCATGTGGTGAACCCCAAACTATATGCTGTGTTCACTTGCCTATGGAAAGTTGTTTGCTATTTCACCCAATTAAGGGTGGTGGAGATGGTTATTGTTCAGTTATGCATGTGAGTCTACTTTCTTATGTGAGTGTATGCATAGTTACATAGGACACAAAATCAGGCTTAGTGGAGGTGGTAGAGAAAGAATCATTAATGAGGTGGGTCCTAATCAATAAAATGGCTTTGTTTGTAGCATCAGATCTTCAATATTCTATATATAAATAGTGGGTCTTTAGAAGTTATTTCCTGGAATATATTGAGTACTCATAGGTCTCTGAGTTACCCATAAGACAAAAGAGGAAGCAATACCGTATTTTTCCGTCTATAAGACTGCCCCCATGTATAAGACGCCCCCCACTGGGCAGTTTCAGCAACCGTGCGGTTCTCTCCTCGGCTTACTTCCGTGTATAAGACGACCCTCAATTTTTAGTCTAACAATTTTAGGAAAAAGTATAGTCTTATACATGGAAAAATACTGTACATTGCTGTAAAGCAGGGCTCTCCAACCTTGGGTCCCCAGATGTTGCTGGCCTACAGGTCCCAGAATCCCTTGCCATTAGCCATGCTGGCTGGGTATGCTGGCAGCTGTAGGCCAGCAACATCTGGGGCACCAAAGGTTGGAGAACCCTGCTGTAAAGACATCACCATTTCTCCTCAAATTTGGGCTCTAATATGGGGCCAAGTCTCTGGTAAGGAAATGCTTTTTAAACTAAACCCCAAAGCACGCTGTACTCAAGAAGAAATATTTCTACAGGTTTTATGAAAGTAAGGACTATGAACCTGCTGCTTCTCCCTTTAAGAAGAAACCTGGTCATTGTTTTAAGTGTGCCTGTTGATTCATGTTCTGGTGAAGTGTGTGTAGCTAATACTTTGGGCCAGGGGGGAGACTGAGGTGTGACAAATGGGGCAAGTGGCTACTTTCATCCCTGTGCACTGAAGACCTGCTCCATCTTGTGACTTGCTAGAAAATGATGCTCCGAAATCAGAACCCTGGTTTAGTTCCGCATCTCAGACATGAGTTGCAAGTCAAGGTTTTACTAGCTAGCTAAACAGCATTTGGTTCTATTAGTTCATTTATTAAACGACACCAGTTACAATCTGACTAGTATGTAGTTTAACTAGTTGCCTTAAGTAGAGCTTCATATTACAGCTGGTGTGGGCAGAAGCAGGAACTGGAGGTGGAGATGAATTCAGCAGTTGGAGCCCTTGTCGTATAATACGACAATGATGAGCAGCACATGCTAAACTGGTGCAACCCTTCAGGAAGGCAAGCTGGCTAAACAGGCATCTCCAGGTAGGGCTGGGAAAGACCTCTGCTGAAACCAGGAAAGCTGCTGGCAGTCAGTGTAGACTAGGCAACTTGTTAGGCAAACACATCTAGAGGGCCACAACTCCCATCATCCCTCTTCCTTGGCTATGCTGGCTAGGGCTGATGGGAGTTGTGGCACTCCAGATGTTTAAGCCTATAAGTTGCTCACCCCTGCTGTAGACAATACTGGACTAGATAGACAAATGGTTCGACTCAGACTAAAGCAGCTTCCTATGTTCCGGGGAAAAAAAATCCTGGGGAAGGCTAGACAGACACGACCGCTGCATATTTGGCCTCCTTCCCAAAAGAATGATTAGTGCCAATCTGGATCCTGAGAGGTACTCTTACAATGTTTCATTGCACCTTTGAGATGTTGCAAAATCTGCTTGTCTCTGACCCCTCAGCTGTGTGACTACCTGGAGTATGAATACCTGGAGGAGCAAGTGAAGGCCATCAAGCAGCTGGGAGACGACTTCACCAACCTGAAGTGTCTGGGAGTGCTCCTGTTTTATAGGCTCACCTTGGAGGAGAGCAGCCAGCTGAACCCTCTCAATAAATCCTTGTGTAGTGTATGTTGGGGCAGGGAGATAAACCAAAATATTGAGGTAAATATCGAATTGAGTCTGCTTTGTTCAGAAATGAAACTCCTTTAGAAGAATTATACTTTAAAAGTGCTGTGTTCTGTCCCTGTATAGTATTAGCCCTTGTTATGTTTGTAGGACTACTGTTGTGTGACTTCAGATGGTTTGGGGGAGAAGAAATGCCCTTGCAAGGCAGGAAGAATATCCTCCTAAGATGTACTAGCAAGTCACAGGGATGGGGACTCGGACTCGAGGACTCGACTCGTGAGTCGGACTGAGTCCCCCCTCTGACTCGACTCGGACTCGAGTCCCAATATTTTTAATGGGACTCGAGACCAAGGACTCGGGACTCAAGACCAAGGACTCGTCAACATCCCTGGGCTGTGCCAGAAGGAGTGGAGAGGAGCGCAATCACCGGTGAAGAGCGCATGGAAGTGAGGCGCACCGCTGCTCAGCCACTATGGACAGCTACCAGGAGCGCAACCCCAACAATGTGTTGAGATTTATTTTGATTGATGTGTTTGTTGTGGGGGGTTAGGGTTAGGGTCAGACATTTTGGTTTTGGCTGCCTCTGCCTGCCTGTTTGGGGTTCCCAGCCTCCTCTGCCTGCCTGGTCTCTTCTTGACCTGTTCAACAGTTGAATTGTCCAAGACAAAGGGCACTGCCTGTCTGCCTGTTTGGGGTTCCCTGCCTCCTCTGCCTGCCTGGTCTCTTCTTAACCAGTTCCACAGTTTGAACTGTCCAAGACAAAGGCCTCTGCCTGCCTGCTTTGGGGTTCCCTGCCTCCTCTGCCTGCCTGGTCATTTTGGGTTTGTCTGCCTGGTCTATTCTTGCCAAAATCAGTGGCAAAGTTTTGAAATAAAAAGGCACACTTGTGCCTAGAATTTATTTAAGCCACACAGCTGAAGCAGCCTTATTTTGTTGGGGGGAAACCCCATTGATTTTAATAGGGACTCTTGGAGTCAGTTTTGGGAGTGACTCGGGACTCGGGAGTCACTATTTTGGACCTCGGACTCGGATTCGAGACTCGGGTCCAAAGACTCGTGACTCGACTCGTGACTCGAGACCAAGGACTCTTCAACATCCCTGGCAAGTCATGCTGGTGCTTCGAGGGCCTTGGCTAAGTCAAAGGTCTCTGCCCCACTTACACTGAATAATGCAGCATGCGTCTTCTCTGGGTTGCTAATGCTACTCACTGCCAAATGAAATCCCAGCCTGGCTGTACATGGGGTTATATTCTTTCATGTGGCCTTGAGAAGCCAAGTTCCATAAAATGTGCACATTGGCCTGGCATGCTTTGGCGTTACTTCCACAAGCCTTGAGGTGATGGCTTATTCCTGTTTAAGAAGGACTGCACTTCCTCCCTCCATCTAGCCCAGGAATGGCCAGGAGGTAGATCTTCAGATGTTTTGGACTTCAGCTCCCAGAAGCCCCTGCCAGCATGCCCAATGGTCAGGAAGGCTGAGAGTTGAAGTCCAAAACTTTGGGAAGTCTACTTTCTGCCTACCCCTGGTCTGGTCCATAAAGAATCACTCTGTGTGCCTTGGCAATATGTCCTCATTGCCAGTATCAGGGCTGGTACCAGACTTTTGAGTGCCCTCAGGCATGGCACCGCCGAAAGCCCCTGCTCCCTGTTCTCTGTTTGCCGCCTCCCCCTGTTACGACAGATAATTCTGGGCGCTAGATTCCCTCTAACCCCACACTCTTACGAAAGGTTTAGGATCTTTGGCTGGGGTAAAACCTGCGCTGCTGGGGTGGAAAGTGTGCGCTTTGCTCCTTTACACTTAAACAAACCTACACACACACACATAGACTCTAGAAACAAAAGGTGGTTTATTGAAGAAGAATACAGAGTAGGTACAGCGTCTTACTTGTTGGTAAAGCAAACCTAGTGATGTCAGGCAGCAAAATATCCTTACGCTATGGTTCAAACACACCCTGTATTCTGGAGAGGAGAAAGAGTCCCTTTTGCCCTGACAAGCCTGAATAGGAAAAAGGGGGGGGGGGGAGAGAGAGATTCCCGCCTAGAAGGATAGAAAAGCAAAGTCCCAGCTACTACCTGTCTGCTGTGATGAGGTTCCAGCTGTAGCCCTGCAGTTCGCGTTCCAAGGTGACCCCTTCAGCTCTTTCTCCCGACCCACCTTGCTAAAACCTCTTAGTTCTTATAGTCTCTTTCCCGCCTTTTTGGAGGGAATGAGAGCAGTGGGGGTGGTCTTTGCCCCACAGATGTCTTCCAACCCTGCTAACGACCTTACTCTTTGTATTTTGATAGCTCTTGATGGGTGTACAAAGGTTTGGGTCCTCCTGCTGATGGGACTGTTTTTGGAGTAAGCTTCTGGTGGTATTTGCCCAGTGGGGGGGCGAGCCATATCTTTTCAGGAGAAATCTTCCTGTGTTTTAGGCGATATGCAATATTCAGGTCTTAATCAATGCAAGCCTGCCACTCATTTGCCTATGCATGCCTCTAGGCTTCACTCACTCTTCCATTCAAGCCTTCAGTCATGACCTTTTGCCTTCTGCCCTGCTGGGGAGGTGGGCAGGCTGCTTCTTTTCTCTTGAACCCTTGCTTACCCAACGCTTCTTATGAGGGCTGTGGACTTCCTTTTGGAAGTGTAGTCCTAACCAAATGATCAGAACTATATCTCATCTTAACACCCCCTACTCTCGGTGCCATCTGCTGCCAAATACCCGACTCTCGTGGGGTCCCCTCTCAGAGCCAGGCATTGTGGAGACTGGAGAGGTGTCCCAGAAGATCACCTGGGCTGCTAGCGATCTCCTGCGACGCCTCTCCTCTGGAGCAGCCACCTGTGATTTCCTGGGACACCCCTCCAGTCTCCACACAATGCTTGACTCTGAGGAAGGACCCCGTCAGAGCCCGGCATTTGGGTCTGGCTAGCTCTCCAAAGAGTCATGCTGGCCACTTTCTCCACCAACATTGCTCTCCAGAGGATTGGTGGTGGTAGTGAACTGAGGGTCTTGGGGGTTGTCAGGTATGGGCCCTTCTGAGCCTGTGGGCCCTCAGCAGCTGCCTGGCCTTGCTGACCCCCTGATGCCAGCCAGGCCTGATCAGTATTGAAATATTAAAAGCCACAAAAGGTTTTTTTAGAGCGCGGGGAACCCAAGCAAGCAGCAGGTTTCTGCTGGCAGTACAGAACTGCAAGCACGGTGCCCAAGATCTGAAGTTAGGAACTTCCTGGTACACGAAGTCCAGAGGGCCAATATGCAACAGCCCCAGAAGTTCAATGGGCCTTGAATTCCTCAGAAAACATGCACAAAATCTCAGCCTTAAATGTACACAAAGCATCAGACTTAGGGATGGATGAGAAATATGTTTCCTTTTGGTAAGAATTCACCAAAATGCACGAGCTTCTTCATATTTGGGACCGACAGAGCTTGAGACTTTAAAAATGCAAATATGGAAGAGAGCAAAATGGACAGATTCACCCATCCCTAATTTCCTGCATTTGTAGAGTAGGGACCTATGAGAATTTTGTTTTTGCTCACAAAACATGCAAGCATGTCCCTTTCAAAGCTCAGAGTGTGAACATAAGCACATGTCTGCTGAAAATATTCACAAATTATCAAACCCGTGTTCGCATTCATCTTGTTCCCTAATTTGTGCTAATTTCCTCAGTAGATTGAATCAGCCTTGCTTTAGTCTCTGGAGGAAATTTGCACAGATTAGATTTACGCAAATCTCCCCATTGATCGCTGTTCGATTTGCGCAAATCTCCCCATTGATTGCTGTTCGATTTGCGCAAATTTTCTATTCACACAGAGTTGGCAGTGAGCACAAGTGCAAATGGGAACAGGGTATGAAACAAGCAGCGAGACAATGTTTGGAGACTCCTAGCCATCTTGAACATCGTCGCTCATTCACCCATCCCTACGTAGAATATGGACTGGATGGACTAGAGCCAACTGATGGGGCCAAGCTAGAAGGAGGGTACTCTAGCATGCTTTATTCATGTGCCTGGAGGCATCTTTGCTAGTTATGGTTGGAGAAAAGATGCTGGCCAAGATGCCGGCCAAGCCTAATCCAAAAAGACAGCTTCATGTGTTCGTTTGTAGTTAAGAGAACATCCTCTGGCCCAAAGCTGTCTATGAGCCGACAACAGAACACACATGATTTCTCTACACTGCCTCTCAGAGGGCCATGATGACAAAAGAAAGAAGGAACTCAGTTATCACAGGTATAAAGCCTCAACTAGACACTGTGGAGGGCACATAGCGGCCATGCAGAGCAGCATTCCTCTGTCCCCTCCGCTCTTCTTACCCCATAATGTATACTGAAAAGAAAAGAAAAAGTGACAGGATAAGATGACAGTGCAATGTCTGCATGCAGAAGCCAATAACACGACTCAACTGAGATGAAAAATTGGGTCTCCCTGGTGTCTGGTCACATTGATTGTAGCCAATGCAGCATCCTTTCTTTGTACAACACACACCGACATATACAATACACAGCAGTCAGGATTTTTTATAGGGATGGTTGAGAAATTCATTCTGTTTACATATTTCATTGTGAACTTACCAAATTCACACATCCCGAACCCAAGCATGAACTGGAATGCAGTTTGCTACCAAGATCTGTACATTTCTGAAGTTTGTGATGCAGTTTGCAAAAAAAGACGTACAAAAATACATTTTAAAACAATGCATGAATGATATGTCTATTTGCAAAAGAAACGTGCATATAAATGCTTTATTCAATGTGGAGAAATGCATATGTTGGCAAAAGTGCACAGAAAAAATGTATATAATGTGTGTGTGTGTGTGTGTGTTGAAAAAATGCACAGAAATGCACATGAATTTTCATGTAGACTAAAAAAATGGAATCAGGATGGAATAAACTGAATATTGGAAAATGAGAACCTGAGCGATACCAAGCTTGACATTCCTGGCTAGGAAGCAGGGTGGCTTTCAACAGGGCACCAGGCGATCAGTTGAGACAATTGCCTACCCCACAACTAAAGTCTACGTATGTGGAATTATTTTTTTGAATACTCCCCTAAGGCCATGCTGGCTGGGGAATGCTGGGAGTTTTTTTCTGTCTTAACATGATTGTGCCCTCAGAACTCTTTTTCAATAGAGAATCAGCACAGGAGGCAAAAGGACTGGGCTAGAATTTGATCTCCAATGTCCTACTGTATTATCTGCACGGTTGGGGGGTTATATAGGGAAAGATTCAAAAGTGCTTTCCCCTACCTGTATTCTGAAGCAGTATAGCCTCCCAACTCATTTTGCTGAATGAACAGACTTGAGACACACAGCTTGGGGAAGGTTGTGCTAAAATTATGACTTCCGAATAGATGTGGGCAGCAACAAGCGATTTGTGAAGAAAATCAGTACTGGATCTCTCTCCTCTTCCCATGAGAAATTGTGACATCATCTGTCACCTCTTTCCTGGACTCTCATAGAGCAATGTGATTCTTCCTCTCCAGTCATCATCTCTGACACAAGCTGTGCCATAAGTTGCATTATGTATATATTGGGAATCTGTAGCATGATAGACCCCTCTCTCTTGAAAACCTACTCCCACAGAGATTGTGGACTTGCAGCAACTAAAATTTTTGTCAATATGCTTCCCCCCCACCCTTCCTTGCAGGGATGCTTTGTTTTCAACAGCTATGTGAGAACTTGCAATTCCTCAGGTATTTTCCATCACTGCCTCTCTGGGGAAGGAAAAGATTCATTTTGTTATGCAGCTATTAAAAGTACGGAAGAAGCCTGTGAGGGTGGCAATCTCCTCTAGAACAGGGCTCTCCAACCTTGGGTGTGTCCCCAGATGTTGCTGGCCTACAACTCCCAGCATACCCAGCCAGCATGGCTAATGGCAAGGAATTCTGGGAGCTGTAGGCCAGCAACATCTGGGGACCCAAGGTTGGAGAGCCCTGATCTAGAAGAACCCTTTCACATGTGCCCAGAGACACACATCCCAGTCATGTCTCTCGGGACATTTTTATTTATTTATTTATTCTATTTATACCCCGCCTTTTTTCCTGCAAGGAACCCAAGGCGGCTTACATAATCCTCCTCCTCCTCCTCTCCATTTTATCCTCACAACAACCCTGTGAGGTAGGTTAGGCTGAGAGTCAGTGACTGGCCCAAAGTCACCCAGTGAGTTTCATGGCTGAGTAGGGGACTAGAACCCGGATCTCCTGAGTCCCAGTCCAACACTCTGACCACTACGCCACATGTAATGTTGCTTTCTCCATCCAGTCCAATAGGGCTCTCTAATTACTTATTTGCCTTTGATCTGGCTTAAACAACATGGGATTCTTTGCTTATACAAAGAGGGGTTATTGAATCAAATCTGGGGGAAAAAGACACCAAAAAATAGAAAGTACCAAATAATACTGCAGTTCTATGTACTTGGTAGAAGGAAACAGCATGGCTACCAATGGGGCTTGCTTTTAGACATGTTCAGGATGCAACACCTCTTCGGTAAAGGGTGAGCCCTTACTGCTGAGTCATCCTTCCAATGTAGAAAGCTGATTGGTGGATAGGTAAAGAACAAAGATTCTATTGGATGGCACTACCTGTGAATCACATATACACGCCTTTTAATCAATGCCACCTTTGTTAGTAGCACCTGTACAGCAGTGGTTGGGCAGAGCTTGTTGGCACTTGGTCTTAGTAGAAGAGCTGCTTAGAATATGGACATGGATTCTCAGGTATGCCAGAATGTACTTGCTGAGTGAGGCTGCTTCAGCCTGGAGCTCTACACTTGCTAGGTTTGCTTTTCTGTGGGAAACTGCTATTTGTTACCTCTCCAAATAAGGAGATGGCTGTGGGGAGGGATTGTAGGTAGCTTAGTGACAGAGCTCTTGCTTTCCATGCAGAAAGCCCCAGCTTCAATTCCTGGCCTCTCCACTTAAACGACTCTGGTAATATGTGGTAAAAGACCTCTTCCAGGGACCTAGGAGAACACTTAACCAAGCAGTTGGGAGACCATTTCTAGAAGAGCTGAACACAATGAATCCTTGCGTAGTACTTCCATATGAAGAATAAATGAAAACAATGTCATAAAACTCTAGTGTCTAGTGCTTTGATCAGAGAGGCAGAAATCTGACACTCACTGGGTGACTTTGGGCCAGTCACTGACTCTCAGCCTAACCTACCTCACAGGGTTGTTGTGAGAATAAAATGGAGAGGAAGAGGAGGATTATGTGGGCCGCCTTGGGTTCCTTGCAGGAAAAAAGGCGGGGTATAAATATAATAAGTAAGTAAGTAAATAAATAAACCATTCTTCTCTGACCTTAAGTTTTTGAAGGATAACTAAAGCATGTTCTTCTTGAAAGACGCTTATTCCAAACTTATATTAATTATGTATGTATCTATGTATGTACAGAATTTCTATACCATTCGATATCTAAGCAGATTCTGGAGCAGTGAACAAAAAAAGATAAAAAACAAAAACAATGCATTGAAAACAAGGTATCATTAAAATATGATACTTCATCTCTTTTTATATTGCAGTTCTATTTATTTTATTATAATCCTGCTGTATGAAGGCATTTTTTTTTTTTTAGCTAAATAAGATGTCCTTAAAAACAGTGGTTTGCTGCCATATCCATGGTAGCAAATTGCTGCCACATCGCTGCTGAAATTCAGTGGCATTGCAGCAAAAAGAAAACAGCTGCTTTTTCTTTACAACAACAAACCCTTTTTTTGCTGTGGTGCTGCCAAATTTTGGCAGCAAATTCGGTGGCGACAGTGTGGCCTATAAAAAAAATGCAGGGGGGGGCCACATGCAGCCCGTGGGCTGTATGTTGCCCACCTCTGCTCTAAACTATATTAATACCAAGTGGATCAGCAGCTTCCCTACTAGGGATAGTTTGGTGTCTGTTTCCAGTCCATGTCACTGGCCATGCTGACTGGGGATGGTGGAAGTTGTAGTCCAACAGATCTGAAGGGTACCAGGTTAAGGAATGCTGATATAAAGTGTCGCTCTCAGAACTTCCAACCGATCAAATTGTTCTAATCTGCATGGCAAATATTTCCCCCCAACAAAATGCAATAGCTAGCTGCAAAAGAAAGAACAATCCCTCCTTTCAAGGGTTCTGCTTAGCGACTGTCAAACAAGGAACATGAGTTCTGAATGTCTTCTTGGTATTAAATCATAACATTTGAGAGTTACAATTGTGGAGCTAATTTTACTACTACAAGCTTGTATGTATACGGTTTTATAATGATCCTTCAGGCAACCTATAATACATGGTAATAACACACAGCCAAGCAGCCCTTAGTCCAAGGATGGGCAGCTTCTGGCCCTCCAGATGTTGCTGGACTACAACTCCCTTCACCCTGCTCCATTGTCTATGCTGGCTAGGTCTGATGGGAGTTGCAATCCAAAAACATCTGGAGGGCCACAAGTTGCCTACCCCTGCCTTAATCCCCTGGCTGATGGACAGAGCCAAGGCAGCCTTCCCCAACCTGGTGCTTTCCAGATGTTTTGGACTCCAGCCCCCATGGGACCCAGCCAGCATGGCTAATGGTCAGGAATGCTGGGAACTGTAGTCTAAAACACATGGAGGGTACCAGGCTGGGGAAGGCTGGGCCGTGGCGTGCTTCCGTTCAGCCCTGCAGGGCCAAGGCAACTTAGTAGGCACATTCAAGTGTTCCCTCTCGGCAGGGAGGGGGAAAGGAAATCCTTACAGTTGCTCCTTCTCTGGCTGATGGGATGGGGGCCTTCAGCTCTGTGGTCCCGGGGAAACTCTTCTGCATGCATACATAAGAGCCAGTCAAGCAATCAGGCAATTCTGGTGCTGTGCTGAAAATTACTTCCACATTTTGCTTTCAACCATTCTCATTCAATCTGATGGGGGGGGGGAGAAACACTGATAATTTGCAGGGGGGAGGGGAACCAAAGAAGATCATCATTTTGGTGAAATTGTCGTGGGTGATGGCAGGTTTCTTGCACTTACCTTAGTTAAAAGGTGGCCCAAGTGTATGTGTGTGTGTGTCCTGTCTTTCATTGTCCAGTCACCTCTCTGGCATCTGGTAGCCTCCTCAGCTTCCCTTCCCACACTTCCAGTAAAAGTCCAGGGGAAGACATAAAGTAACTTCTTCCATGGAGGTTTTTCAGAACAGGATGTATGGGCAGCAGGAGAGGCTGCAGAACAATGGAGAAAAAAGGACACCCTTGTCCACCTTGTAACGATACCAAAATAGCCAGTCAGGAGGTCCCCCCCATCAGTCCTCCATGATGGGTGGCTTCCCTCCTCCTCCATTTTTGCCCCTGCAGGCTCTTAAATCTCCCCCTCTGGATCTCACTGGTTGAGTGGTGGATCAAAATGTTTCCAGAGCTTGGATTGGCTTGGGGAAACGATCCAAGTTCTTACTCCCCTGCCCCCCCCCCGAAGATCTTGGATCATTTCCAAGCTCATCTGAGGTGAGCTTCAGAAAGCTTGACCTAACTCTACCTTTTACCCATTAAAAGCGGCTTCAGACAGTTCTGGAATGTTGTTTCCATGGTACTGCTTAACCAGCCTTAACGAACATAGGAAGTTGCCTTATACTGAGTCATAACGTTGGTCCATCTAGCCCAGTATTGTCGGCAAATGGCAATGACCAGTGCCAGATCTCCAAGGTTTCAGGCAAGTCCTTCCAATCCAAGCCTTCCCTGGAAATGCTGGGAATTGAACCTGGGACCTTCTGCATGCAAAGCAGGTGCTCTGCTCTAAAATTGAAAATGACCTTTCAGAAAGACATTGAAGTGAATTTTTAGACAATGTTTGAATACAATTACTGTCAGGTTTCCACCCACAGTACAGAAACACATAACCAGGCCAATGCATTAAGGTAGGGAGCAGTCCAACATTTTTCAGTTAGGAGCTTCTCTGGCAATTGAGTCTGGTTCATTTTGAACAATTGTATTCCAAACCTACTGTAGGACTTCATCGCCTTTAAGCACTCTTCAGCACCAGCCAGCATGACCAATTGTCTGTATTTCAACAACTTTTGGAGGGCCACAGTTTCCCCACCTCTGATCTAGACTATGAGTTATCAGATGAAGGCTAGCTTTCAAAACCTGTTGATACATATGAAGTCTCAATATCACATCCGGACTAAGAGGACTTCATCCTGACACTTGTTCTGGAAGCCCCAGCTTCTGCTGTGAATATGGGAAATAACAACACAGACAGTGTGTGCACACAGTGTGCCACTGTCTTCCTTTGCTACCAATTCTCCGGGTATTTCACTTTTGAGAAACTGAGCACTGACAAATTATCTTTATGGCCTTGGGAAATGGTAGGGCTGGAAGAGTTGGTCTGTATACTAGGCGTCCCCAAGGTGGCACCCATGGACACCTCCAATGGCACCCACACAGCTCTTCTCTCCCTGCCCCTTAAAAAAAAATGTAATAAAAAATTGAAAAACCGTAGGGTGCCAAGTTCTCCTTCCTGTTCCTGAAACTGCCACTGATCAGCTGTTCAGCAGGCAGAAAGAAACAGCCAGATAGAGGGGAGAGAAAGAGCAAGGCTCGAAACTAGGAGAGGGGAGAAACCATAGCGAGACTAGAGGCCGGGAGCGGAGAGAAACAGTGAGATAAAGGGGTGAGTGGGAGAGAAAGAGCAAGGCTGGGGGCTAGGAAGGGAGAGAAAGAAGGTGGCTGGGGATGGGGAAGGGAGAAGGGGAGAGAGAGCAAAAGGGATGAGTCTGCATGAACAGAAGATGATTGGGTGGGCCAGGTAGCAACTCTTTCCATCCATTCCCCCTGCTTCCAGCCTCTAGCCCAGTGTTCTTCAACCTTGGGTCCCCAGATGTTTTTGGCCTACAACTCCAAGCATGCCCCAGCCAGCTCTGCTAGTAGCTATGCCTTTCCTTTCTGTTTTACTCTAGAGTAAGTGCAGGGCCCCTGATCTGGATCCAGACCCTACCATGGGGAGGAAGGAGGAGGCTTTAACCCTCCCACCATCACTGTGGTTCCCATCTGGATCGGGGCCCTGCGATTCATATGGCCAAATAGCGATCTATTTGTGGATCACTATTTGGCCATATAAATTGCAGGCGTGGGGCCACCTATCTGGATCTGGACCATGGAGTATGGGGGAAGAGTTAAAGCCCCCTACTTCCCTCTAGGGTCCTGATCCAGAATAGGCCCCCTGCATTTACTGTAGAGTAAAACAGAAAAAACACATTGCTGCTAGCTACATTTTTAAAGTAATGTCTGCATAGACCCCAAGTCTGTATAGACTCTAGTGTGATGCACTGGCCTTCAGGACTGAGCCAACCACTTCAAATATCTATTTATTTATTTAAATTTATTTATTATAGTTCTATCCCGCCTTTTTTCCTGCAAGGAACCCCAGGTGGCTTACATAATCCTCATCCTCTCCATTTTATCCTCACAACAGCCCTGTGAGGTAGGTTAGGCTGAGAGTCAGTGACTGGCCCAAAGTCACCCAGTGAGCTTCATGGCAGAGGGGGGACTATATACCACTACACACACACACACACACACACACACACACACGTGTGTGTGTATTCATATATGCAGTTTACAAAAACTACAGTATAATACATGAAAATAGAACATTTTAAAACATTAAAACCAAATATTCACAGTACCATAATTAGCAAACACACTGGGAAGCACAATCAACCAAGAAAGGCCTGGGATAAAAAGATGGGTCTTTAATTGATGCCTAAAACATGCCAATCCCTTGTGACATCAATAAACCATCAGCAAATTCTGATTACCTGCTGGTGATTGAGGAATAGTACATTTCCAGACAAAGCCTGACATTCCACAACTTTTTTTTTTTTTTAAACACCTCTCTGGATGAGAAATCAGGGTTGGTGGTCCCTAGCAAAAAAGAAAAAAGGGCAGCAATCACACAAAATCACTCCTTAAAATTAAAAGGTCAAAAAATAATAGGTAGACAAAATGCTCACAGGTGAGATTGAGGCCTTATTCCCATCAGCTGCTAGTGCTAGTTTGGCCCATTAAATCACATTCTCCTGAGCCTTCCTGCCACCCACAAAGCCGATTGGTGGTTTGGTAATGAAGTAAAATTCCATTGGATGGCACTGCTGATAATTACATATTCACCTGTCTCTAAACTGTATATATCCCACCTGGGCCAGATGCTCCCATGCATTAGTAACTGGAATAGTATTTCTGTTGTTTTTGTATTGTCTTGTTTCCTACAGCAGAGTTATGGCTTCTCAAGTGTGCCAGAATTTCCATGCCGAGTGTGAGGCTGCTGTGAATCAGCTGGTGAATCTTGAACTGTATGCTAGCTATGTGTACTTGTCCATGGTAAGTTTTTTTAATTAACACATGTATTGAGTTTTGTTTTCAGTTTATGCTGATATAACCATAACTATAAAGGAGAACAAATCTGGATTATTAGATTGAGGATGAGAAGGGTCAATATTCATACATTGTGCTCATTTCCATTTAGGGAGCATATATGTGAGTGAACCAAGTTTCAGCCTAATTCTTATAGGCAGAAGTGTATCTTGTTGAGTCCAGTGGGAGTTATTCCCAAATAACTATACACACTGCTGTACTCTAGGTGAGTAAATATACAATGTGCTTGCTACCAGTAGTAATTCTTGTGGGTTCTGGTAGACCTTCACCTTAGACAGGACTCTCTGTCTTCAATTTCTATTTTCCTAGGAGGAGGGGATGAGTAAAAAAAATACTTAAGTTGAGCCGTGAGCATGGTAACTTGTGTTGGCATTAAAAAAAAAAAATAGCCTTTGTATTATTATGGGACTTGTATACCTGTACTCTCCGCTTACAAAACCCTCAAGATGGCTTACAAAGCAGTCATTTCTATTCCCACCCTTGTGCATTAGAATTGCAGTGTTTCATTTGATCCTTTTGTTCTAATGGGATTAACTATATAGATAATTCATTGTAAGAACATGAGAAGAGCCCTGCTGGATCAAACTAAAGGCCTGCCTAGTCCAGCATTCTATTTGCACTAGTGGATAACCAGATGCTCATGGGGAACCCCACAAGCAGGATGCAAATTTAGAAGTCAATACTATAACTTAACTAGAAATATAATACACTATGCCAAAGTGGGGGCCTGGGTCCCCCTTCTTAGGGTTCTTATCTTTAAGCTGGGCTTGGACTGGATAGCCCTTTGAACAGAAGACACTGTCAAAGAGAGGACTGTCCTCTGTAAAGTAGGACACATAGCCACCCTGAGTCGAGCATTGTGTTTTTGCAGTAGTCAGCCACATACCTATGGGAAGCCCACAAGCAAGATGTGACTGCAGTAGTAACCTCCTGTTCCCTAGCAACCAATATTTGGAGGCATGCTGTCTCTGATAGTAGAGCTAACATGTAGTCATCATAGCTAGTAGCCATGAATTTGTCTAATCACCTTCTATAGCCATTCTATGCTGGTGGCTATGACTCAAAACATATTTGAAAATATGGGGTATGGAAGGGCTACAGGTTAGAACAAACATTTTACCCCTCTGGCCTGATAGATGCAAAACACAGTTAAGTTGCTATGCATTCTTAAGAAACTTCTAATACCTACTTAGGAAGTGCATCCTGTGAACTGCCTTTCACATTGCTTCAAACGCTGACTAGTGGTATCCCATATTCAAGGCCTGATCCTCATTAATACATGGTGTGATCCTGACTGGAATGGATATCAGGGGGCTTTTGAACCATATATGAGGAAATTCTAGAAGGTGCATTTCCCCCCCTAGTCTTGGAGCATGATGTCATGAGCAGCTGCACTTGCCTTTCATACAGCTGTTGAAGGTAGAGAAGCCCTGCCCTTGACTGTGGGTGCTGTAACCAGAGGCTATATTTTCTTGCACAGTGATGGCTCATCTTGCGATGAACAAAGCTGCCATCTTCTGCATGTTTGTGACTGTCAACAGGTAGTCCAAACCTTCAGCAGAGGTGGGGTATGGCTGGAAGTGTGTAGAAGTAGCCAAATGGCAGGGCAAATACAACGGCAAGTCAAAAGGAATCTCTAATTAGCCCAGCATCTCTAGCACTGCCCAGTTGGGTGGGCAACTTGTCCAGAAGCACATACTCAATTATTGCAGATGTTGCACGACAAAGTCCTCTGATTTACACATTATCTAATAGGATGCTTTGTGGCTTTCATGCTCCTTCATTCTTCTCCCTCCTAGTCTTCCCACTTTGACCGGGATGATGTAGCCCTCTGCTGCATGGCCAACTTCCTAATGGAGCAGTCCCAGGAGGAGAGGGAGCATGCTAAGAAGTTCCTGAAATACCAGAACAAGCGAGGGGGTCGTATTGTGCTGCAGGACATCAAGGTGAGTGTGATGGATACAATCAAGCTGTGCTTCAGCTATTTGGGGGGGGGGATCTTGAGTCCTGAAGGAACTTATAGATTACTTTCTGAACTGTATATACAGTAATACACTGATGCATCTAGTTGCTGTCTTGGGGATTTTTTTTATGTACAGAAGCCAGAGCAGGATGAGTGGGGGAACAGCCTAGATGCCCTGCAGAAGGCCCTGCAGCTGGAGAAGAAGGTGAACCAGGCTCTGCTGGATCTGCACAAGCTGGCGACGGAGAAGGGAGACCCTCAGGTGAGTCTTCATTCTCAATTGCTTGAGTACTCAGGAAGGCCTCTTGGCAAGTCCAGGCAGATGAATTTAATTTAGATAGATCAGTGAACAGCATAAGCTCTCAAAACTTTGTAACCCTTATGGCAGGGCTCTCCAACCTTGGATCCCCAGATGTTGCTGGACTACAGCTCCCAGAATCCCTTGCCATTAGCTATTCTGGCTGGGTATGCTGGGAGCTGTAGGCCAGCAACATCTGGGGACCCAAGGTTGGAGAGCCCTGCCTTCTGGGAAATGCTCCTTTCCAAGGAGAAATGCTTGGATACGAGAGCAACGTTTCAAGCTGCATCTCTTTGCCCTCAGGGTTACAAAAACAAGGATGCATAAGTCTTATTTATTCATGGCATTAATACACTGCCCTTCATAAATATCCCCAGGTAGCTTACAATGCACTTTGAAATCCAAATGGCAACAGTTTAAATATATGCCATCATGGAATCAAGTTAGGTATTCTTCCAACTTAATGGCTTGTTCGTTTCCCATGAACTGAGCTAGAACTATGTGCACTGCTCTGTTCAAGGGACACCTGATGACAAACTGTCCTCGGTGGGCATTCTTGAGAGGCATATCTATACTATATGGGATGTTGAACCTCTTTCAGCAGCATTGAAACTCTTTCAGCCCAAGGGCTGAATTCAATTTCAGAGAAGCTCTTGGGGGCTGCATTCCAGTGGTGGGTGCGACAGAAGGCAACAGGGGTGGGCCCAAAATATTAGCACGTTTTAGCTTAAAGCTCTTACTGCTGGTAAATAAGCCTCAGGAGAGGCATTTTTCAACCTTTCAGAATGGGAGAAATACATACAAAAACCGGGGAACCGCTAAATGATTATGATTAGTAGTTGTGAGAAGGGGCGGGCCAGAGGAAAGGGGCATGACCATCTGGGGAATCCCTGGAAGGCCAGATCAAGACGCCAGATGGGCTGTGCTTTGCCAGAGGTTCAACACCCCTACCATAAAGCTAGAATGGCTTGATAAGAATTCCTGCTCCCCTAGCAACTGTAGTTCTAAAGAAGTGGGCTGGATTTCTAGAACTCTTAGCAACTTATCATGCAGCGCTACAGTTCCCAGATGATTAGGTGTATAACCAAGGTGTCTCTGCTGTAGGTAGATTAGGCTACTTCAGGCTTTTGAGACACAGTGGATCTTCTATTACCTGGCTAGTAGTAAGATCCCTTAATGCCCGGCTTCTTGTAAGACAGCCCGGGTGACCAGCCAGATGGGCGATTAATAAATATAATATAAAAGGCACAAGCATTGCTGTGCCATCAGTAGACCATTCAATGTAGTCATATTTCACTTTGACTGCCCTCAGCTGTGTGACTTCCTGGAGTCTGAATACCTGGAGGAGCAAGTGAAGGCCATCAAGCAGCTGGGAGACTACCTCACCAACCTGAAGCGCCTGGGGGTGTCCCAGAATGGCATGGGGGAGTACCTGTTTGACAAGCTCACCTTGGGGAAGAGCAGCTGAACTCCCTGATTGCAGCAAGCTTTGTGTGTTGGAGACAAAAATAATAATAAACCAAAATGTTGACATGAAACCTGATGTTGTCTGGTGCTCTTAGGCTGAGATACAAGAATTTGGCCAAATTGCTCTGGAGAGGTGGGGGGAGGAGGAGAGTAATATACAGGGGAAGTATTGCACATGTACCTGTCAGTGCCCACAGTGACAAGCTGAAACTCTGGCTTAAAGCAGAGATGGGGAACTTATTTCAGTCTAAAGGGCCGAATTCTAATCTGAGAAATGTCTCAGGGAGCTGTGTTCTATCTGTGGGTGGGGCCAAAGGCAGAGTGGGTGGGACAAAAACGTGATGCTTACTGATTTTAAGCCTACTCGGGAGTAAGCAGGACAAGCCTCTGCATTGTCTGCTCAGAAGTAAGTATGACTGAACTACAGAGCAGAACTTTCCCCATAGCATCCCAAATGCCAGGTCTCTGCTCAGAAGACTGGATGGGGTCTGAGGAAGAAGCTGATAGGCCAGATGGGGAACCCCTGCAAGCCATAGCTGGCCCACATGTCTGGATGTTGTCCAATCTTTTTAAACCGACATGGGGAACATCATACAGGCTGGTATGTTTAACTCGCTAGTCTATTTATTTATTTTTAATTTATTACATTTATACCCCGCTTTTTTTCCTGCAAGGAACCCAAGGTGGCTTACATAATCCTCACTCTCCACTTTATCCTCACTCTCCACTTTATCCTCACAACAACCCTGTGAGGTAGGTCAGGCTGAGAGTCAGTGACTGGCCCAAAGTCACCCAGTGAGTTTCATGGCTGAGCGGGGACTAGAACCTGGATCTCCCGGGTCCCGGTCCAACACTCTCACCACTACGCCACACTGGCTCTATGAGCCCTCATAGTTGTGATGAGATCCATGTTGAAAGGTAAGTCACATTTAACCAGAGGCCAATGGGCTCTGTAGCAGCATTTCTGGACATAGACCTGGCTTCTAATGCAAATCTAATCCAGGGTGGTTCCTCATATTGCCTGTTTCTCTTGATGGCTTTTACCCATATGCCTCTGAAGGCACGGCTGCCACTACTGTTCAAGGATGCAATGCAAAGCCTGTTACTGTAAGCCACCCACCATTGGCCACTTCTACATATTTGCATTTTCATGCTTTAGTTGGGTGGGGGGAGGTGCACACTTCTGAGAAGTGCACACTTCTAAAAAAAAGTGCACTTTTCTGTTCAAACAAACTGAAAAAAACAGGTTGTTGCAAATGAGAACAAGCCAAACTGAGCTTTGAAGTGATGATCAGATAATTTTGGCAAGTTCGAGCATCCCTGGTTCTCCCTTCCTAAGAAGGAAGGACTCTATTAAGCAGCAGTATAAAGAAGTGCAAAGAAAGCTTTAGTAACTTCATTCAATTCCACCCCACATCATGCACATTAACTCTAAGGGAGAGTGTCTGATGGTCCCAGGCTGCTGTTGTCTTAGTGGTACTTAGTACCACATTTGGAAGAGGGTGGTTCTAGGGATGGGCGACCTGCCCGGCACTCGACTCAGTGTTTGAGCTGAGCGCTCCTGCTGTGGGAGCTGAGCACAAGTGCCAGCTATGGCACTCGCCGACTTCTGGGTCCCTCGGCTCTATGTTGTTTATGTAGAAAATGGCTTAGTAATTTGTGCCAATTAGGTCATTTTCTATGTAAACAACCTAGCGTCGGAACCCGGAAGTCGTTTCCCCAGCTCGGCTTGCGAGAATGCAAGTCGAGCTGAGGAAAAGGTCGGGCGAGCGGAGCTTGGGGGGGGGGGGTTGAGCCCAGCGAGTTTGCCGGATGGGACTTCCTCCCCCCAATTGAGCTCTGTGCGCATCCCTAGACTTGCTATGCATTTGTTATGACATCTGTTTGCAATGTGTGTGGTGTACACAACAGTTAGGGAACATGGTGGGTGGGGTGGGTTGCCAGAGGTAGGTCCACCAACTAGGTCTTCACAGACTTTGTTAAATCCATTCCATCTGTGTTTCATGGATTGTCAGGTGACTCTCATTCCATTGTCCACTCATTGACAATCAGATTTTGCACAAATGCATTTCATAGATCATAGAGTTGGAACTGGAAGGAGCCTACAAGGCTATGGAGTCCAACCCCCTGCTCAATGCAGGAAACTAGAGGAGGGGTCTCCCATCCAAGTAATGACCAGGCCTGACCCTGCTTAGCTTTCCACGCTCAGACAAGCTGAGCCAGCATGAGCCACATCATTTATGCAAATTTGCACTTCCAAAAATGCAGAAGTTCCCCCAGTGTGGCGTAGTGGTGAGAGTGTTGGAATGGGACTCAGAAGATCTGGGTTCTAGTCCCTGCTTGGCCATGACACTCACTGGGTGACTTTGGGCCAGTCACTGACTCTCAGCCTAACCTACCTCACAGGGTTGTTGTGAGGATAAAATGGAGAGGAGGGGGAGGATTATGTAAGCCACCTTGGGTTCCTTGCAGGAAAAAAGGGGTGGTATAAATATAATAAATAAATAAATGTGCATTTTCACACTTTAGTCTATGGTGGGAAATACACACTTTTGGCTGGTGTCTTTATTCATATTTTTCTATGATTAAATTTGCATAAAATTATGGAAAATACAAACAGTCCATGAAATTGTGCGACTCGGGAAAACCTGGTCCAGTGCAGAATCCATGGGTCAGATTTGTAGAAATCCAAACCCACTTGAATCCCTTGTGGATTTCTCCGATATCCCTACCACCAAATAAAGTGGGTAGTGCTGCCCTCACTCATCCTGAGCTGTTACCAGGAAAGGTAGAAAATGGACATAATTCAAAAGAAATGTTTGGGGTCTCGAGCATGAACTTGATTATTGTGTTGCTAAGAGGCAATGGTTCTTTTTAGGATTCAGAAACAATGACACTAATGGGTGAAGGAAAGATGTTTTTATTAAGCAGCGGGAACAAAGTAAGAAAGCAAAATGCTATAAGGCAATGATTGCAGCAAGAAGCTATAAAGCAAGAGTATAAGGTTTATTTCCCTACAGCTGCTGAGCACTCCCTTGGAATCAGCAACAAATGGACTCCGCCAATGGCCTGGTATGCAGCACAATCCAGATACCAGGCTGCTGCTAAGGTTCTGAATGGGGCAAGTCCCAGGGCCACATTACTATGCTTACATTAATCCCTCCTATGTTCTGGCCATACTCCAGCAACCTTGACAATGTTTACACATTCTCACAAAGAGTACTAGCCCTAGCAAGTGGCAAGCAGCCAGTACAGATATGAGAATCCCGGACACTCCTGCCTGTACTAGGTGGGAGACCTGGAGATCTAGCCAAGGGCCAGGAATGTTGAAGTGTCCTTGGTCTCGAGTCACGAGTCTTTGGACCCGAGTCTCGAGTCCGAGTCCTTGGTCCAAAATGGTGACTCACGAGTCCCAAGTCCCTCCCAAAGCTGACTCCACGAGTCCCTATTAAAATCAATTGTTTTTTTCCCCAACAAAATAAGGCTACTTCAGATGTGTGGCTTAAATAAATTCTAGGCACAAGTGTGCCTTTTTATTTCAAAACTCTGCCACTGATTTTGACAAGAACAGACCAGGCAGACAAATCCAAAATGACCAGGCAGGCAGAGGAGGCAGGGAACCCCAAAGTAGGCAGGCAGAGGCGTTTTTCTTGGACAATTCAAACTGTGGAATTAGTTAAGAAGAGACCAGGCAGGCAGAGGAGGCATGGGAACCCCAAACAGGCAGGCAGAGGCAGCCAAACCCAAAATGTCTGAAAGGTTGCATTTTAGGAAAATGATTTTAAAAAATAAACTTGCTGTACTTCCTAAAACCTATCCATGTTGCATTTGAGGAACACAATTTTGGAACACGAGTCCTTGGTCTCGAGTCCCGAGTCAAGTCTCGAGTCTCATTAAAAATATTGGGACTCGAATCAGAGGGGTCACGAGTCGAGTCCTAGAGTCCAAGTCCCCATCCCTGCCAAGGGCTATCTAAAGGTAAATAATAGCTTCTCAAACCACCAGCTTAGACAATTAGCTGGCCCTGGGAAATGAGAGAGAAGCATAGATTTCATATAGAGTTGGAAGGAGCCTACAAGGCTATGGAGTCCAACCCCCTGCTCAATGCAGGAAACTAGAGGAGGGGTCTCCCATCCAAGTAATAACCAGGCCTGACCCTGCTTAGCTTTCCACGCTCAGACAAGCGGAGCCAACGTAGGCCACAGGCCGCAACAGGCTCGACCAGATGTCTAGGCACATCAATTACTGTGGCTCACTCTGAATGCTTCAAAATGACAATGGTTATTTCCACTACAGTGAAGTTATAGGATTGCCTTATGTGAGAGAAAGAAAAAGTGTTTTTATACTGAGGCTTGTTCCCTAATCATTGGCATGGAAATTGAAGTTTTGAAAAGTGTGACAGGCAGATTACAACCTTGAAATCTGACAAGAGATGGGCAATTTGTTCTCTGAAGCAATCTCCCTGGAGGCACACATTCGCAAATATGTCATCCTGTATTTTTTATATATAATATGGATTTCCGTAGCAATTTATTCTTGCTTCGATATGAAAGGCTGCATGTAAAAGATGGAACATGAGCTACCCAATATCGGCGTTAGGATGGGCAAAATAGAATTACTCCTCATCCCTCTTTATTATTTTTCTCTGGCTGCAATCCTGTACACACTTACCTGTGAGTAAGTTCTAATGAATTCAATGGGATTTGCTACTGAGTAGTAGGATTGTACTGTTCGGTATTCATTTGTTTCTTAGCTGTTTTTATTTTATCTTACCAGAGGAGGCTGGTGACTCCTATGTCACCAGGGGCTCCTTATCCATTGCAGCTTTTATTCTGAGCTTTATCGGAGCTTTCCATGGTGGTGAACCTATTTAGGGGATGGAGTTCAGCACCATGGATAGCAGCTAGAAAGCTCAGTGTGAAGGCTGCAATGGATGAGGCGCCCCACTGACACAGGAGTCACCAGCCTCCCCTGCATCTTATTGTAGTGGTTTATTATTTTTTAAACCAGTTTTAAAAGCACTCCACTGGCTGCCAATCAGTTTCCGGGCGAAGTATAAAGTGTTGGTTATTACCTTTAAAGCCCTACATGGTTTGGGTCCAGGCTACCTACGGGATCGCCTTCTCCCGTACAATCCACCCCGCACACTTAGGTCCTCTGGGAAGAATCTGCTTCAGTCAGCCAAAACTAGGCTGACAAGCATTACCCAGAGGACCTTCTCTTCTGCTGCTCCCAGATTATGGAATGGCCTGCCGGAGGAGATTCATCAACTTGTCAGTCTTTTGGACTTTAAAAAAGCCATAAAGATGAACTCTTCCGGCAGGCCTATCCGGCGGAATTTTAGGATGTTTTAAAGATGTTTTAAGGATGTTTTAAAGATGTTTTAAGATGTTTTAAGATGTTTTTAGGATGTTTAAGATGTTTAATAGTATATGTGTTGTTTTAGTTTAGGTATTTTATATTTTCTGTTGTTCCCGCCTCGATCTAGATGGAGAGAGGGTGGAAAATAAATATTATTATTATTATTATTATTATTATTATTATTATTATTAAACAGGATAACCAGAGAGTACTCCAAGGACAGCCATAAGCCTGAAGTGCTTACCAGGAGGGTACCGTCTGTCACAACTATTTCTGGCTGGGCTCCTGTGACTTTTAAAGAAGCTGAGTTTGCCTTTTTCTTTTCTTTTTTTCCTGGCAAAGCTCCTGGCAATCTTGTGAACAAGAACTCTCACATGTGCCACAAAAAAAAAAGCAGTCAGCACTATAAGCCTGTTTCTCTCTCGCACATGCACGCGCACACACAGAATGTGCCAACTCTAGGTTTGTTAGGGCCCTTGGGCAAGACACTTCATTGGGCTCCCACCCCCAGTGCGTCTACCTCAGTGTTCTCCAACCTTGGGTCCCCAGATGTCTTTGGCCTAGAACTCCCAGCATGCCCCAGCCAGCATAGCTGGCTGGGGCATGCTGGGAGTTCTAGGCCAAAGACATCTGGGGACCCAAGGTTGGAGAACACTGGTCTACCTTCTCACCACCATTGACACCAGCTGCTGTTGATCATCATTGCCACCACTTGTTTGCTTGACAGGCAAAGAGCCGGTGAGCCAGTAGGCAGTGGCATCTGCTGCTCACCACCACCACCCCTCAGTGGCAGAGTGAGAGGCACGTGAACAAGCAGGATGCAATGGTGAAGAGGAGAAACATCTCCAGGGGGTCTTGTCAGCGGGTTCCTGGTGGGATGTGGGCCCTGGGCAGGTGCCCAACCATGCTGGGCCTTCCCCATCTGGCCAGACGTGCCTCCTTACTGATCAACTTCTCAATCTGGTGAAACCACTATAGGATTCCTCAATGATTTTTTTTTTTTTAAAAAAGTGATGGCTGATGCAGGGTATTGTCATTCATAGCATTTATAATCCCACCATTCCTCTAGAGCCACAGGGAAGAGGATTGTCCCATTTCATCATTACCCTTGAAGTCAAAGTCGGGGGTTAGTGACTTGCTCAAGGCCTCCAGTGGCTAAGCAATGATTCGAACCCAGGCCTCCCTTGTCCTAGTACAATGCTCTCCTGTGTGTGAATTCAGGTTCAACCCAATCCATTGCATGTCTCTTCAAAACTAACATGGCAGTCCTATGCATGTCTACTCAGAAAGAAGTCCAGTTTAGTTCAATAAGGCTTACTCCAAATTATAGAGGCATTATCACAGGCCTGTGGCTTACGCTGGCTCAGCTTGTCTGAGTGTGGAAAGCTAAGCAGGGTCAGGCCTGGTTATTACTTGGATGGGAGACCCCTCCTCTAGTCTCCTGCATTGAGCAGGGGGTTGGACTCGATGGCCTTGTAGGCTCCTTCCAACTCTATGATCTATGAAAGTCTGTACTAAAGGCTGCAATCCTACACACACCTGGGACAATGGGATTGACTTCTGACACTGAAGGATTGTATTGTCTCATTGAGCTCAGTGATCATTATTCTCAAATACATGAACTTTTCCCCCCCCCCTTCAGCTTCTAAACTCCTGGAGCTGTGTAGAAAACAATGTGTAGTGTGAAGGACTAATTAAAGTTTCTCACTAAAATCAAAGGGTGGGGGAAACTAGCCAAATAAAAAAG
Source organism: Shinisaurus crocodilurus (assembly GCA_021292165.1). Taxonomy (NCBI): domain Eukaryota; kingdom Metazoa; phylum Chordata; class Lepidosauria; order Squamata; family Shinisauridae; genus Shinisaurus; species Shinisaurus crocodilurus. Next base: position 15,205,464 of record CM037876.1, read on the forward strand.
CATTTAAACAAGGTGGAGCCCTTATTCCCATCATCTGCTATGGTTGCCCCTGAAAACTCATTGTGCTGAGTCTTCCTCCCACCCATACAGCCAATTGGTAGGCTGATACAGAAGAGAATTTCTATTGGGTGGCACTGCTGCTAATCATATATTTCCCTGATCTAAACTGTATTAATGCCACCTGGGCTGTGTATGTTTCCCTATCAGAATTTCTGCTGAGTCATCCTCCCACCCACAAACCTGATTGGTGGGCTGTTATAGAAGGGAATTTCCATTGGGTTGTGCTGCTGCTAATCACACATTTTCCTGCCTCTAAACTGTATATATACACCTGGGACATATGTTCTTCTATAGTAGCAGTAGTTGATAAGTGCTTGTTTGGTGTTGGTCTTAATTTTTTCTCTCTCCTAGGTCTCAGCTATGGCTTCTCAAGTATGCCAGAACTTCCATGCTGAGTGTGAGGCTGCTGTGAACCAACTGGTGAATTTAGAGCTATATGCTAGCTATGTGTACTTCTCCATGGTAAGTTTCTATTTATTATGTCTTTAATTGGGAGGACTTGGCCACTGTGTGTGATTTCAGTTTTGTCTCAATCCTGTGTATGTTTGTTCAGCCTTCCATCATGTTCAACTTACTGGTTTGATCAATGGTGTAACTGTGGCTGGACCCTGGGGTCCCATAGCCCAGGAGGCCCCAAAATGACTACCAGGAGGATGGCCAGTAAGGAGGGCTGTAGACACACTCAGCCTCAGCACTTGCCCCAGCAAGGGCTCATTGCTGGAGTATCCTTTTCCCTTAAATAAAAAAAAAGCAAACTGAAAAATGACCATAAAACTTTAGAATCTGGGGGTGGAACCAGCCAGGGATGTACATGGTCACACATAAGTTTTTATTTCTACCTTTAATTTTTTTTTAATCCTTTCCTACAACAAAACTGCATGTATTCTGAAGTAAGTCTGTCAAGCATCGGGGCAGAAGAAGTGCATTGCATTTTATTCTTGTAGTCATGATGCTATGACTTAAATACAAAACTACACATGCTTGGAGTCTTTCCTGTTTTCTCAAGGCTGGCAAATGGGTTTTGTTTCTAATCTAACAAATCAGGAATGTAAATCAGTTGTAACCCACTGAAATGTCATGGGGATAGAGAGTGGAGAGAAGAATAGAAAGGTTAGTTGTGTGTGTTTTACAAATGAAATAATACATACACATGGCTATCGAAATGGAGGGTAGGGAGCATACGACCATTAAATTCAGGGTCTAAAACTGCATAGCTGCACCACTGGACTTGATTCCCAAGTAAGAGCACATAGTTTTGTACTTCTAGCTATGAGAATAGTTCTTATGGTAAATCTCAATCAACGGGGCTTGGTAGACCCCTTATGCTTTATCATAAAAAATAAAATAAATACTACGTCGTTCCAACTAGTATTTGTATAGAAATAACCAAAAGGCAAAGTAGGCGCAATGACTATTGGAACAGGAATCTATATTTGGCCCAGCACTTGCCCTGCTGGCTAGTTTTTCAGCTACTCCATCAATGCATGGTTAAGTAGGTTCTGTTCCTCCAACCTGTGTGGACACTTGCTGGAGTACCATACATCTTTGAGACTGCATATTGGTTAAACATCCTCTCTTGGTTTAATTGTGGCTTCTGTGCTCCCTCCATTCATATTCCTTCTAGTATTCCCACTTTGACCGTGATGATGTTGCCCTGCACCATGTGGCCAAGTTCCTGAAGGAGCAGTCCCAGGAGGAGAGGGAGCATGCTGAGAAGTTCCTGAGATACCAGAACAAACGAGGGGGTCGTGTTGTGCTGCAGGACATCAAGGTGAGTGACATGGAAGGTCTATCGGCTCAGATTCATGCAATGAAAGACTAGGTTGAGATCTGATGCTTCTGGAATGTACTAACCATACACTGATGTATCCATTCTCTGTGTGTGTTTGGGGGGGGGGAGTTATAGAAGCCAGAGCAGGATGAGTGGGGCAACAGCCTGGATGCCCTGCAGAAGGCCCTGCAGCTGGAGAAGAAGGTGAACCAGGCCCTGCTGGATCTACACAAGCTGGCAACGGAGAAGGGAGACCCTCATGTGAGTTGGCAAATACAACAGCAAGGACGTTGGGTTTTTTGTTCTTCTTGATAGAAGTGTTTGTTACAACAACAGAGAGTAGTAAAGTAGCCAGAACCCCAGAAGTGGGAATAGAGATACTGGAGAATCCTGCATGATGACAACTAGAGCTGCAAAGAGAAAGATTTGCAAGTTTTAGGATTCTGAAATTAAATTAATTAGAAGGCAAGAATTTTAGTCCAGAAGCAAGCATTAGTGGGGGGCGGGTCCCCTATTCCCATCCTTTGCAGTGATCCTAGACCAGAGTTACTACCATCAATATCAAATATTAAAACCAAAACTATAGAAAACAAGTTCACATGCAGCACACTGAAGCAAAACACTGAGGTGTTAGGAGTTGCAGCTGTAGTGCGAAGTCCAATTCTGCATTCAGGTGTCACATTCCAGAGCCCAAATTCTCCCATCAGGCTTTGCTCAAACTGGCATCCTGCGTAAAGGGTTTTTGTGATACAGCAAAGAAGTTGGGAAGTGTGAACAAATCATGATTAGCTCTGAAGACGGCCAACTAAAATTTGCATGAGGAACATCTATTTTTGAGAGGCATTGGCGACAACAAAATTCCCTTCCAGATTGCAAGGTTTCTGTTTCAGTGGCTTCCTGTTTTCTGTAGGATTACAGTATATGCTTCTAGAACTAACTTTTAAAGTGTCAGCATGATCTAGCTCCTTCCTATCTTTCTGCTCTGATTCCCTACTATGCACCCTCTAGGGCAGGGCTCTCCAACCTCTGGTCCCCAGATGTTGCTGGACTACAGGTCCCAGAATCCCTTGCCATCAGCCATGCTGGCTGGGTATGCTGGGAGCTGTAGGCCCGCAACATCTGGGGACCCGAGGTTGGAGAGCCCTGCTCTAGGGATCTCCGTTGCTCTTGTACTATGTTGCTGACCCGCCCAATAGGTTGACTGCTCCCCTGCTCAAATTCATCCATTTTCTTTAGCTGTTCCTTATCTTTGGAATTCTCTTCCAGTTCAGTTGCAGATTGTTTCATCAATTTCTGTTTTTAAGGCTAGGTTGAAAACTGTTTCCCCGAAGTTTTCGGATCCCTTTCCTTAACCTTTTAATTGTCCCATCCTATTTTTAATTTATTTATTTATTTTATTTATTCTTAGATCGTAAGCCACTATGGTAGGAACTTTGCTTAATTTTGTGTTATTGATTTGTTCTTGTACAGTGCCATGTACATGTATGGCACTACATAAATAAATGATAATAGTAGTAATGTTTGCAGCTGAAACACCAGTGCCTTGCGAGTCTTGTGTTCCCATGACATGTGAAATCAGGACATGATAAGCTTGTTCTAGCCTTTCCCCATAGCTTGAGCTAAACCCCACCATAACAGCTGCTGATGCTGTCCTCCTCCAAAGGAGACAAATGTCATGTGGCTTGTTCCTCTTCATAAACTTGTCCTTGACAGATGTATATACAAATGCTAGTGTTCAGCTCTGAAATGCATCTTCTGTACAATTAATGCATAATGCTTCTCTCCCCGTAGCTGTGTGACTTCCTGGAGTCTGAATACCTAGAGGAGCAAGTGAAGGCCATCAAGCAGCTGGGAGACCACCTCACCAACCTGAAGCGCCTGGGGCTGCCCCAGAATGGCATGGGGGAGTACCTGTTCGACAGGCTCACCTTGAAGGAGAGCAGCTGAATGTCCCCATCACTGGAAGTGTGTGTAGTGTGCATTGGGAGAAAAATAAAAGTTCATTCACTAGAATATTGTCCGGTGCTTTGTTCCAAGCTTAATGGGATGAAGAGATGAAGTCTCAGGACATATAGCTTTATTCCTTGAAGTTTAGGGCTACTTCAAGGAATAAAACTATATATTTAAGCATCCTGAGACTTTGTCTCTTCATTCCTTTTCGGTTATTTTGGATGTTCTCCAGTTTTGTTTGACCCTGATTTGTTCAGAGCTACAGCAATCTTGCTGAGTTGCTCTTGGTTTTCCCTTATGTTCTTCCTTCCGATGGGTTTGCTCTGCCCCACTGAGTTCCACTTCTAGTTAAATCAGAATTTAGGGGAACCCCTGGAAATAAGGCATGCACATTATTCCATAGCTTTGGGTTCACTTGCCATTTTTTCCCTTCCCACATTTACACTGGCTCAGCTTGCCTGAGTGCGGAAAGCTAAGCAGGGTCAGGCCTGGTTGTTACTTGGATGGGAGCAGGGATGTTGAGTCCTTAGTCTCGAGTCCGAGTCCTTGGTCCAAAATGGTGACTCATGCATCACGAATCGCTCCCAAAGCTGACTCCACGAGTCCCTATTAAAATCAATGGGTTTTTCCCAACAAAATAAGGCTACTTCAGATGTGTGGCTTAAATAAATTCTAGGCACAAATGTGGCTTTTTATTTCAAAACTCTGCCACTGATTTTGACAAGAACAGACCAGGCAGACAAATCCAAAATGACCAGGCAGGCAGAGGAGGCAGGGAACCCCAAAGTAGGCAGGCAGAGGCGTTTTTCTTGGACAATTCAAAACTGTGGAATTAAGAAGTGACCAGGCAGGCAGAGGAGGCTGGGAACCCCAAACAGGCAGGCAGAGGCAGCCAAACCCAAAATGTCTGCAAGGTTGCATTTTAGGGGAATGATTTTAAAAAAATAAACTTGCTGTACTTCCTAAAACCTATCCATGTTGCATTTGAGGAACACGAGTCCTTGGTCTCGAGTCCCATTAAAAATATTGGAACTTGAGTCAGAGGGGGGACTCAGTCTGACTCATGAGTCGAGTCCTGGAGTCCGAGTCCCCATCCCTGGATGGAAGACCCTTCCTCTAGTGTCCTGCATTGAGCAGGGGGGTGGACTTGATGGCCCCTTCCAACTCTATGAAACCCTATGTTACTGACGCACATTCCTGTTTTTACAGGGTTAGCTGTGCTTGTCTGTAGTGGGAGGCAGCAATGGAAAACTGTCACAAAATGCATCCACTGCAGTGTCTAAAAAGAAAAATATGGAAATGAAACAATTGCTAATGCATCAACTCCACTTTAGAAACAAAACAAGGTAATTTGCAACTCCAAAGCTCAGAGGATAATTTTTTTTACAGCATCCCTACTATGTGAAGGTTCTTAAACAACAAATTGAAGACTGATACATTTATTCTGGCATAAACCTTTGTGGATGTTGTCCACTCCTGAATGTACACTTTTGTGGAGTTCACATCACATCCCTGTGATGTGGTAATTAACACATGTCCACTTCTGCGGTCCACTGAGAGCCATTGCAGTTGTAAAGAGACTTATACTTCAAACTTGGAAGGATAAATACCCACCACCTAACATTCAGTGGACTGAAGATCTTACTGCTCCTGTCACATCTGAAAAGCTACAGCAGTCAATCTTGTATGGATATGTGGACTGCTTATATAATTGATTAAATATATGTAAATATAGTAATATGAATATAATTCAAATATATACCTACTATATATATTTGAAATGGAAGTGTTCAATCTTTTATTTTCCCTTTAAATTAATGGTGATGAACATGATTGTGTATCAACATGTTCTGATATGTTCCTTTTCTCTCAGAATGGCTTGTTTAAGCTGTGGTACATGTAGCTGCCATTTGCCTAATTACCTGCCTGGGTGTGGCTTGTGTTGTCTAAACTCAGGTGACATGACTTGTCTGAAGAGTGAAACAACCCTCAGATAACCCAACAACAGCTCATGTGTTAATTGAGGGTGGTTTCCCACTCAAGCCCTTCCACCCAGGTTTGGATGGATAAGCCACACCCAGCAGGTATCCACATGCATCATGGCTTAAACAAGCCACCATGGCTTGTTTAAGGTGTGGTGATGGTGCAAAGCAGGTCTCTCTTATAGCTCCCCCCACCTTTTTTGTTCTATTTGCAAATAAAAAAAAAAATTATGCCAGAATAAATGTTTTAGACTTTAAGGTACCACAAGATTCTTTGTTGTGCTGCAACAGAGTGACCTAGCTACCCTTCTTTAGTTTTCTTACTTCTCTAATGGGCTGAGGTTAGGCCTGCCTTGTTTTGAGGAGGTGGGATGTCTTTGCTTCTCAGAGCTGCCACTATCCCAGAGAAAGGCAAAAGTCTGGCTCAGTTGCCCTGCCCTTCAGAAAGGCTGCCTAGGATGATTTCTCTTGGCCCAGGATTAGCCCCATCTCATTTCCTTGCTCTGTTGGAGACTCAGTGGGCCACTTCAAATTGACTTGCCATTTACTTCCCTCTCTTGGGGGTCTCCATGATGTAACCCTGGTGAGTGGGGCTCTTTCTATGCAGAAGCTATACAGAGATGGGCTTGACCAGGTGTAGCTTTCCTTCATGGGGAGTCTTCCTTCCCTGCAAGGTACAGGTGCCACCTAGGTTTGGGCCCAATAACCCCTTAGGTTCTCTGTTTTCTATGGCTGTAGAATGAACATTTCTGGGCCTTTTGCCTGATGAAAAGAAATCAAAGGAGACTGTCTGACAGAATATGGCAAGGTTTTTATGTGTCTTATGACTTTTATTCAGTTGATTAACATTGTCGCTTTAATGCTAGTTTAGGGTTTTAATCTTTGTAAATTGCCCAAAGAGGTTTGTCTAGTGGGTAGTATACAAATGTAAGAAATGAAAAAGGAATAAGTGATGCTTTTGCCAGCTGTTTAGCAGTAGCCTGAGGCTAAGGAATTAAAGGCACAGGAGCAGAGTCAAGCATCTGGCAACTCTGTCTTATCCTAGACCTATCAGCCCTTTAGCAAGTCCACCCACCCTCGTTCATGTTGCCAACTCTTTCTGGTGTGGCTGCTGTGTCCCTTCCATACAGACACACACAACTTCTCCAAGAGCAAGGTTTTCATCCGACATCTAAAGGCACACAGCTGTGGCAGGTGGGCCTTCCTGGGGAGGGATTTCCCCAAAGTTGACAGGCATCAATAAGAAGGCCCTGCTCCTTGTAGACTCACCTGCTGACCTTCACTTGGCAGGGCTGTATGAAAAGGTGCCATTTTCCCCCCTTCCCAATGTCAGGAGCAGGGCTGGATTAAGAGCATTATGGGCCTGGTGCTGAGGATTTTGGTGGGCCTTTTTATGGAAATAAATAAAATGAAGACGCAATTTTATATTAAAACAAATTAAATATTTTAATTACCATTAAAGTGCCAAAACTCAAAAACTCCTGCAGCTCATCAGTAAGGGTCTTCCCAATTTCCCCCAAATTTATTTATTAAAAAAGAAAAAGCAGCCACAACAAAAAGCCAGGAAGCTTTGCTTGAACAAGAATAATTGTGTTGTTCTTGTTGCTTTGTTTCGTTTTTGTTTTTGTTTTTTTGTTAAACTAGCATTTGAAAATTGAGCTGCGAATCAGAAAGATCTTTTGCTCGAGGCTGGAGAGAGAGGTCCCTTCTAAATCTGAATATTACAGACCCTAGCAAGCCCCCATGTGCTTCAAAGAAATGTAGTAACAGTGATTGAAATGCAAAAACCTACCGAAATGCTAATTTGAGAACAACAGTTCTTGCTAGGTCTTGCCTCAAGCCTGTAATGCAGATGTGCTTAGAACACCTTTCTAATCTTGAAAAAATCATTAATTATGCTGAATGATAACGATCAGAGCTAACTCAAATCGTGCGGCGTGTCCCTATATTGTGGGCCTATTGTCTGCTTTGGGCCTGGAGCGGCCGCTCCAATCGCCCCTATGTTAATCCGGCCCTGGTCAGGAGGGAAGAAAGGAAGTACTTCTTCACACAGTGCATAGTTAAACTATGGAATTTGCTTCCACAGGATGTGATGGCCACCAGTTTGGACAGCTTTAAAAGGGGATTGGAGAAATTCATGGAGGAGAAGGTTATCAATGGCTACTAGTCCTGATGACTATATACTTCCTCCAGTATCGGAGGCAGTATGCCTATGTACTCCAGTTGCTGGGGAACATGGGCGGGAGGGTGCTGTTGTACTCATGTTGTGGGATCCCGTGGGCAGCTGGTTGGCCACTGTGTGGACAGAATGCTGGACTAGATGGACCCTTGGTCTGATCCAGCAGGGTTCTTCTTATGTTCTCATGGCTGATAGGACTGTTTTGTTGAGCCATTGTGAACCCAACATCCTTTGCTCCTTGGCAGTTTTGTTTTTTCTCAAGACTGACCCTGACTACCCACAATACACAGCATCTGTTTTCCTTACACCTTGTACAACCTCCTCTCTCCACACACAGCGATACACACCTCAGTTTTCTCTCCATCTTTCACATTCCTATACCTCTGCTGCTGATTCTACTTTGGGGTCTGAGCCTTCTTACCACTTCCTTCCTTCCTCAGGCTCCTCCCTTCTAAAAGTCTAACATTTTTGCCTCACCAGGATCAGGAACTCAGTGAGGAAAACAATTCTTTTTTTTGGGGGGGGGGAGTCCTAGAAAGATAATGGTGATCTTACCTGTGTCCTGTTTGCCTCAGGGGTTTGTTTGGGCATAAGAATGCAACGCTTTGTCAACTCACTTTTTATTTATTTTGCAGATGGCTGCTGCAACAAAAGAACTGATCCTATCTAGTAAAGTCGAGAAAGGTTAGAAAATGCTCAAGGCTGCGAATCATTAAAGCAAGAAATCACCTAATCAATTGACAGCAATGTCATTTGCAGCTTCTACCTGTATGTTCCGGCTTCCAGAACTTTTCCCTGCATGTTTGTCTGAGAAAAAAGGGCCTGTGTGTGTGTGTGTGTGTGTGTGTGTGTGTGTGTAAATACAGTCATGCCTTGGATTGAGAGCATAATTCGTTCCGGAAACGTGCTTGTAATCCAAAACACTCTTATATCAAAACGAAATCCCCCCCAAAAAAAGTAGAGATTTTTAATTTAAGCCGTACTACAGTACTTGTATAGCAAGACGTCGCTTGTATATCAAGTCAGAAAAAAATTAAATATTTAAAATTTTGCTTGTCTTGCAAAATGCTCTCAAACCAAGTTACTTGCAATCCAAGGTATTACTGTACCTGTCTGTTTCAAAAGTACATTGGATATAGACACGGACAAAAGATGCAATGAAAATTTTCCCCTCAGTCCATAGAACAGGTGGCACTAATGCACCGCCAAAAAAGAGGATACCAATTTGCATCTGCTAGCTAGCCAATATGTATAGATGCAAATTTAGAAATAATTACTATAATTTAAATAGAAATACATCTCACCATAGCAGGGAAGATTTGTGGCCGGGGGAGGGTGGTTCTACACTAGGGAATTTTTTTCCATTATGGTAATGCCTGACTCGCATGACACGCACTCCAAACCGACCACCTCATGCTGTTTCTGCCATTATATCCCAGGTTTCTTCAGACCAGTTATATCACAACTTTATGTGTTGTGCTTTTTCAGCAGGGTGGTGGGCTGGGGGGGGGGGCGGATTGGGACTGCAATGAGGAAGCGTCCTATCTAGCTTTAAAAAAAAGTTGTTGTTTTTTGCTATCACGGAGGTGTGAATCTGTGAATACCTCTCACATTGCACTCAAGCGCTCAACCTCTCACATTGCTTCAAGCGCTCGGTGAGGAACAGCTAGCTGAAAATGCCCCGATATACATGTCTACTCAGGAGTAAATCACATTGCCTTCAGTGGCATGTATGCCTGCGAAAGTCAGCATGTGGGAGAGGGGGGTGTTGCTTTGGCTTTGAGGAAGGAGCTGTGGATTACTTTTTTTAAAAAAAATAAATCTCCGCTCTTTCGCACCAGCAAATGTGCACATAATGGATCTAAAATATTTTTAAAATATATATATAAGGAAATGTAATGGGCCATTTCGCTGCATGCTTCACCTTTCCAATTCCTCCTACTTCTCCTGCAATTGCATTTGTGACACTAGATCACATTTTCAACACAGTGGAAACTGCGCCGTATTCATTAGTAGGTGCCCCAGCAGCAGCGGTAAATGTGTTTTACATGAATACTGTGTCTGTGACACAGTGCTCCCTGATAAGCAGAAGGGGCTCTAGTGTAGAAGATCCAGCCCCCCCGGCGAGCTGCATGCCAACTTGAGAGGCAGCATGGCGTAGTGGTGAGAGTGTTGGACTGGGACTCGGGATATCCAGGTTCTAGTCCCCTGCTCAGCCATGAAAGTCACTGGGTGACTTTGGGCCAGTCACTGACTCTCAGCCTAACCTACCTCACAGGGTTGTTGTGAGGATAAAATGGAGAGGAGATGCGGGATTATGTAAGCCGACTTGGGTTCCTTGCAGGAAGAAAGGTGGGATATAAATATAATTAATTAATTAATTAAACTTAGTCTGCTGTCCAGGTGCTATTGATGGACAACTTCAAGGCCCAGCTCTTCCTTCTGATGGTTCAGTATCTTTAGACCAGACTTCATCTGTATAGCCCCTCAAATAGAGGACTGTCCTCTGTTAAGTAGGGCACATGGCCACCCTAGCATGACACCTTAAGCTAAGAGCACAATCCTATGCATGTTTAGACAGGGAAAAAAGTCCTGCAACACCCAGTATTCCCCAGCTAGCCATGCTGGGATTGCTGGACTTTTTTCTTTCTGAACGTGCATAGGATTGTGTTCTCAATCACTGCAACACACTCAGATTGCTCCTATACAGTGTGAGGCTAGGCCTGGGTCGAAGTATTCTCCCTATGCTTTTCCAACTCTTTTGTGGGGGTGGGGGAGAGAGATTGGCCCAAAAGGCTTGTAGAAAAAAGGAATTATGTTTGGGGAAAATCTATTTATTTTCAGGCATAGGGGGCACTAAGAAGCAGTGGCGAAGGGCTTTCTGCCCATTTTCTTGGCCAGTACAATGCCAATGGGGGCTTCCATCTTTTTTTTCTCCCAATAAAGCTCCAGGGAACGATACCATATCATGAAGTAGCATCATTCCCAGTGAGCCATTCTGTGAGAACCAGTAGATATCACATCTTCCAGAAAACTGCCAAAAACAACACACACTTTTCGGGGAGGGGGCAGGAAGGTGCCGGTCAAAATGTGTGGGTGGGTGTTCAGCACAGCACTATTAGGCATACAAAAGCCCATTCTATAGGAAGGTCTAACTCCCCACTGGACTGGCTTTTCCCCACCTTTCTGTACAATTGTTCTCCTTGATAGGGTAATGTCAAAGAAGACTAAACATGACACACTGGTAATTTTAGTGTGTTCTACCAGGTTTTCTTGGTTTTATCGTTATTTATTTTGTTGCAGAATTCCTCCTGTGCTTTTAACAGTTGTGTTAGTAGCAGAATTTTAGCAGCTGATACTTTCCCCTGTCAGAAGAAAAAGGTTCACTAGCTGAATTTATTGATTATACTGTACATGTAGGGCAAAACCTATGCATGTTTAGACAGAAAAAAAAGTACTAAAACTCCCAGAATTTCCCAGCCAGCCAACGTCAAATCACAAAGCATAATAAAACAAGGATAAAAACAGAAGTTCAATCATTAACAGTTAAAACCAAATAACTTAATATGAATTTTGGCTTGTCACACACCATCTAAGGACACAGCAGCTCTGTTGGGAAACAACATGGCAATCTTGTGTACAATAACTTCACATGTGCAAGCACAAAAAAAAAAAGGTAGTCACCTAGCTAGTGACATGCCCAAGGGCATCCAGTGGCAAAACAAGGATTCGAACCCAGGCCTCTCCAGTCCAAGAAAAAGGTCCAGTGTGTCCTTGTGTGTGTGAATTCAGGTTCAACCCAAACCACTGCATGTCTCTTCCAAACTAACATTGCAGTCCTGTGCATGTCTACTCAGAAGGAAGTCCCATTAAGTTCAATAAGGCTTACTCCCAGGTAAGTGTCTATAAGGTAAGCTGCAATCCTATACATGTTTACCTGAGAGTCAAAACAATTACAGTAGATTCATTTCTGAGTAGACACGAATGGCATTTCCACATGAGGCATTTATTGTGTGCTTATCATTCCTTATTTGTGGTTGTTTACAGGTTCTTTAGAGGACTTCTGTGTCTAAAGAGCACTTTTGGTGAGGTTGTGTTTTCTTTAGAGCAGGGAAAATGTGGTATTTAATTGTGAAAGCAAAAGAAAATGCTATTTTCACTTGTGTATTTGTGCTATGTCACTATACCACAGTGCTACCTAGAGGTTATGTAGTGGAAAAGTGGGAAAGGAAACACTCTTTTGTGTAGGGTTCGGACCCCAATTCTGCAATGAAACGGAAAGTAGATACAGCAGATTAACAGCTGTTTAACAGCCTCATATAGAAAAGCTCATATAGGATTATTCTGTGAGCCTCATTGATTCACTGAAAGTGATTCCCAGAGACATGTGCTGCTTCCTTCAACTCCTACACTCCTGGAGTTGTGTAGAAAATAAAGTGTAGATTAAAGGACTAATTAACAGTTCCCCACTAAAAACAAAAGGCAGACGTAAACAGCCAAATAGAAAGCTCTTGGATAAGATGAAGCCTTATTCCTATCATCTGCTAGATTTACCCTTGCAAAACTCATTGTGCTGAGCCATCCACCCACACACAAAGCCGACTGGTACATTGATAAAGAAGATAATTTCTATTGGATGGTACTGCTGCTAATCATCTACGTATTTCCCCTGCTCTAAACTGTATTAATGCCACCTGGGCCATGTATTCTTTGTTATCAGTAGGAGAATATCTGCTGAGTCATCTTCCCACCCATAAACCTAATTGGCCAGTTGATGTAGAAGTGAATTTCTATTGGGTGGTGCAACTGTGAATCACACATTTACCTGCCTCTAAATTGTATATATACCACCTGTTCTTCTACAGCAGTAGTGGATAAGTGCTTGTGGTATTATTATTTTCTCTCTCTCCCCTAGGTCTTAGACATGGCTTCTCAAGTGTGCCAGAACTTCCATGCTGATTGTGAAGCAGCTGTGAACCATCTGGTGAATATAGAGCTACATGCTAGCTATGTTTACTTGTCCATGGTAAGGTGCTGTCTATATCTTGGAATGAAGAGAGATCTTAGCTGCTGCTCGGTCATAGAGCTAGATCCTGTGCTATCTTTTCTCAGGTTTATGCCCAAGTAAATTCACCCTTGGCTTTGGAAATGTGCCTGTAATAATCCAACTATTAATTGAATCTTATGGGGTCTAGTAGATCCCTGGTGTCTTAAATATATATTTCTTCCTTTAATTTATGGGAACACCCTCAAGGTGTGAGTAAAAAGTGTTTTCTACTGACTTGTTACTGCTTCTATTTATAACAGCAATGGAAATCAGCTTTTTGTCATGGTGGGCCTACCTGGGATCTTCCAGTCCCAATATATTTTTCCCTACTCAGTGTAATTGTGATCTTTATTCAGAATAGAAGTGGGGGGACCTCAACTCCCATCAGCCCCTAGCCAGATAATGGATTTCCTTATCTGAAAGAGTTGATGGCCCTTTTTAGCATGAAAAGATAGAGAGTATAGAAGGAATGCAGGTTGGCTGGGACCAAGTTCTGTTGTTGTTTTCTGTCCCTTTGGAGATGGTAAAAAGCTTGCCATGCATGTGTGGGCTAGTGAGAAATTTCTTCTCCGATAGCTCAGCTCTGCTGATAAAGCCAGTCCTGAACCTCTCTGTGTCAAAACATTATTCCTCCGTGCTTCAGCTAATGTACTCAGTACAGATTACAGCCTGATCCTAATACAAAATAAGTGAAGTATCCACCTCAGAGTCTCACCTGGCATAAGGTAGGCAGCTTCCTATCTGTCTGTCTCAGGGTGCAATCTATGCATGTTTAAATAGGTGAAAAAATCCTACAATTCCCAGCGTTGTAGGACTTTTTTCTGTCTAAACATGCATTGGATTGCACCCTACTGCTTCCTGTAGAGGTGTTGAACTTCAGACCAAATCCAGCCCACCTGGAGTCCCAAACTGGCCCTCCAGGCCAGGGTTCCCTAGCAGGCCCCGCCCCTTTTCTCCAACTGCTGATCATTTGGTGGTTTCCTGGCTTTTGCACACCATCTTTTTTTCCCCCATTCTAAAAGGCTGACATGCCTCTCCTAAGGCTTCACTATTAGCAGTAAGAGCTTTAAGTAAAATATGCTGGTATTTTGGCCCTTCGGCCTTGCTCACCGATGGAATCCCCTACACACACACACACCAAGAGCTCCATCAAAATTGACTTCTGCCCTTGGGCTGAAAGAGGTTCAACACCCCTGGTCTGGTCTACTCTACTCTAACCAGCAGCAGTTCAGCGGGGTCTGCAGTAGATGTCTTTGCCATTGGTTGCTACCTGAGGTCCTCCTTCAGCTGAAGGGATTGAACATGGGAGAAAGTTATGGCCCTACACAGCAGCTGTACTCAGGCTGGGACAAAGCAACAGAGGCTATGTTCCTTGTATGGTCGTTGCATAGAGGACAGAATTGTGGAAGGTGCATGTTCTTCCTCCTCTTGCAGCGCCAGAATATGTGAGGTTCATCTGCTGAAGCTCCCATTCCTACTGAAAGCGTACGATCTCCATCCTTGGCTGTAGTTAGGGTGACCAGAGTCAGAATGAGAATTTATAGTTGGCCCAATATTTCTAGAGGAGCAGGCCACCAGGCCGATGTCCTTGTTCAATTTGTGTTTCGATGCTTGCTGAAGGGTTAACAATTCTAGAGTGCATGAGCACAACATGTGGAGCACAACTGATTCTTCTGGAACAATATACTGGCTAAATCAAGGGTGGACAACTTGTGTCCCCCTAAATGTTTTGGCCTACAGTGCCCATCACCCCTATGGTGAGGAATGATGGGAGTTTTGGCCTTCCAGATGGCTTGGCCTACAATTTGCCCAATCCAGGGCTAAATGTACCTCTAAAACTTGGTCTGTGTGGCTTTCATGCTCCTTCGTTTTTCCATTTTTAGTCGTCCTACTTTAACCGTGATGATGTTGCCCTGTGTCATGTGGCCAAGTTCCTGAAGGACCAGTCCCAGAAAGAGTGGGAACATGCAGAGAAGTTCCTAAAATACCAGAACAGGCGAGGGGGTCGTGTTGTGCTGCAGGATGTCAAGGTGTGTGAAAAGGGTGAACTGTAGCTGCTACTTTGCAGAAGAACAATATATTTGGGTTTGATAAGTGTTGTACTTGACTTTGTGGAATTCTTGTATAAATATACTGGATGCTTTGCGCAGAAACCAGAGCAGGATGAGTGGGGGAGCAGCCTGGATGCCCTGCAGAGGGCCCTGCAGCTGGAGAAGAAGGTGAACCAGGCCCTGCTGGATCTGCACAAGCTTGCGACGGAGAAGGGAGATCCTCAGGTGAGTTTTCAGTAATATTACAAGATTCTGGAACCTTATTTGAATTGGGAAAACTGAGAAGCTGAACACATCTTGGCTAGCTCAGTAGCTTATATTAAGTCTTGCATGAGACCTGCATTTTGAGAGGAAGCTAGCTGGGGGGAAAAAATCTCATGCAAGGTGTATATTTTGGTGTGTGAGTGCCCTGAGCCACAATCATCTTGCATTTTTCATGCTTGCATGACACTTAAAATCGGGGCATAAGGACATCTTCCAGCTTTTCCACAAGAATTGAGCTACACCCCTAGCAACGGATTGCGTGGTCTAATCCAAAGGATATTAGTAAATGCACTTGTTTGTAACCCAATCCTTATGCTAGCTTAAATCTTGAAATCAAGGTTCTCTACCATTTTAGCTCTGTACAAAATTGAGTTCTGTACTACAAATTTTCTCTTGGGGGGGGGGGGGACCCCCTCAGCTCTGTGATTTCCTGGAGTCCGAATACCTGGAGGAGCAAGTGAAGGCCATCAAGCAGCTGGGAGACCACCTCACCAACCTGAAGCGCCTGGGGCTGCCCCAGAATGGCATGGGGGAGTACCTGTTCGACAGGCTCACCTTGGGGGAGAGCAGCTGAACCCCCTCAATAAAACTTGTGTAGCATGATGTGTTTGGAGGGGGGGAAATAAACCCAAATGTTAGCACAACCACTGTTGTCTTTGCCTTGTGAAATACAGAATATTGGCTCACGTGCTTGGAGCTATGAGGGCAGTATAAGGCATTGCCTTGCAAAACCCAGCATATGGAGGAGTTAGGTGGGGTCCATAGGCCCTGGCTGGGGTCACCAGACCCCATGCCTTATCTGACCTATGGGTGTAACACGAACCTTTAGCTGGCTCACGGCTCTCCGCAGGCTTGCTTCTCCGTGGCGGCGGCGGCCCGTACTCGATCTTCTGAGCGGCACGGAGCGTTCTCTGTGCCAGTCGAACTGCCGGTGCCACTCGAGCCCCGGTCCCCCATCGCATCACTTCCGGCGCGGGTGGTGTGCTGGACAGCCCTGTTGCCCTGGTTTCCCCCGCCAAAAGCATAGCACGGGGGTCCAGCACGCCGGAGCAGGGTCCTGTCGCATCACTTCTGCCGCGCCAGAAGTGATGCGACGGGACCGGTGTGGGCAGCTTGCCGTGGAGAGCCGAGCCGCTGGACCCCCGACTTCACCCCAGCACCTGCTGCCACTTGGGGTGGGGAGGCCAGTAGTGGTACCCCCTGCAACTGATAGGTGCTGTCTCCTCCTGGGTTTCCAAGCAGCCACAGCCCGGTACAGTACTACTGCCCCCATGTGAGTGAAGGGGAGGCTGATGACTTATCCCCCTCCCTGTAATACTGGGGGGGGGGGGCTGAGGGCAGCCTCCCACTGGCCCAAAAGCTGGAGCTGGGCCTGTTTCATGTAGTGTGTGGAAGGGCCCTGTGCGACCCTTCAGAGGTGGACCAAACTGATTAATGGAGGACAGGGATCTGCCTCTGCCTCTGGCATGGCTCACGTGGGTATCTTCTACAGTCAGAGACGGGGTACTTATGGACAGCCTAAGGCCACTCCTGCAGATCATAAACTAGAACAAGGAGGTGCTCTCACTGCTGGGCTGATCTCTTGTCCTCCAGGATGCTAACCTTGCCTGGATTTGCCTTCTCTGAGTAGACTCAGCTGGGAGCTGCATTCCAATGGTTGTGGAGGGGGCAAAGGGAGTTGGGCCCAAAAACACACACACCGTCCACAACATATTATAGTTCAACCCTGAAGAATGGGGAAGAAACTGCAGAAAAACCAAGAAATCACCAAATGATAGGTGATTTGTGGGAGAGGGGGGGTGATCAGGTGAAGGGAATGTGGCCATTGGGGGAAAGCCAGGAGGCCTGGATTTGTCCCCTGGCCTGAGCATGTCTCCCCCCAACCACTGCTGTAAAGTATGGACAGGGAGACTGGGAGTAAGTTCAACATCTGGAGGATGAGTGGTTCCCCACACATCCTGTAAAGCAGGGCTCTCCAACCTTGGGTCCCCAGATGTTGCTGGACTACAGCGCCCAGAATCCCTTGCCATTAGCCATGCTGACTGGGTATGCTGGGAGCTGTAGACCAGCAACCTCTGGGGACCCAAGGTTGGAGAGCCCTGTTGCAAAGACTACACTTTCTCCTTTGACTCCTTGGAGCTGTTGCAGAATTGGGGCCTTAGTGAGGAAAATAATCCTTGGACTAAATTCCTGGATGGAGAATAGTGACCACCCATGTTAGTAGTACTGTAGCTTATCATAAATCATCCAGCTCCTTCACAGAGGAATGGGGAAGCCCACTGATTCTAAATGGCCTAGCACGGAACTTTTCATAGAATCAGGATATTTTCTTCTCTCTCTGAAAATCACACGGAAGGAATTTCGAAGGGAAGCACTGAACTGAAGTCCCGACATCAGCTTTTCTCACCCTGGTGCTCTCCAGATGTTTTGGACTTCAGGTCCTGTTGGCACTCTCACAAAATGAGCAGTGATCGCAAGTGTGAACAAAAATCCAGTGTGAGACGAGCGGTGAGCTGATGTCCAGAAAATCATAGCATGCTCAAGCATCACTCATTTGTGCGTCCCTATGCTCAATGTTAAGGTAAACTCCAAAACACCACGGAAGTGCTAAACCACCCTAAGAATGAGGCAGCAAAAAAGGATTTTCCCAGATTTTGACACAGCAGCACTACAATCCCTGTATTTTTTTGAGTAGGGCCTTCCCTAGCAATCAATACCTGCTTCAGTCTGAACTATGGAATTTCAAACCTAGGCTGCAGATTATTAAATGGTGATTTCAAGTATCAATATCACATTTGGACTAATAGCGGGAATGGGGAAATTATTTGACAGGGGTCTCGTGAAGACCAATATCTCCCATTTAAATGACTTATTTGCATGTTATCTCTGTTTCAACATTAGCACTCATCCACTCCTCTCTCCCCTATCTTTGCACTCTCAGTTCAGAGGTTACTCCAGTTCATACCTGACAATGTCCCCAGAAACCACCATTACAGGCCTGCATGAATTCTTATTGCTCCTTTCACCATAGCCACCAAAAGCATGATTCATAACAC
Source organism: Shinisaurus crocodilurus (assembly GCA_021292165.1). Lineage (NCBI taxonomy): Eukaryota > Metazoa > Chordata > Lepidosauria > Squamata > Shinisauridae > Shinisaurus > Shinisaurus crocodilurus. Next base: position 15,223,824 of record CM037876.1, read on the forward strand.
CACGTACACCAGTGTTCTCCAACCTTGGGTCCCCAGATGTTTTTGGCCTACAACTCCCAGCATGCCCCAGCCTGTTTTTGTAGGCCAAAAACATCTGGAGACCCAAGGTTGGAGAACACTGACATACACAATCCTTCATTTTCCTCCATACATTCTGTGATCCTAAGTAGAAAAGGTGTGGAGCATCCATCTATGAGTTTTCTACTCAAGCTGGCCAGGAGTGATGGAGGTTGGGAGCTCCTGCACCTAGCCATGTAGATGAAGGTACTATGATGGAATGTTCCTCCCAGTCCTGGAATGTTGTGGCATGACAAGTTGCACTTGTTAAATTTTTCACCCTTTGTGCATGGCTGTTAAAGCTATAACAGAAACCTTGTCTTTGACTATACTGTAGCTGGGAGACCAGATGCAATATTGTCTGAATTCTGTAAGAATTGCTCAAGTTTGAGATTGGGTTAATAGATACTTAGCTGAGACAGCAGAAGATGATGGTCAGTGTTGTGTGTGTGTGTTGGGAGCACGGGTGCTGCAGCAAGCCCAAGCTTGACCATGGGTGTATTTGACTTTAAAAGGGTAGGTAGAAGTAACCAAAAAGTGGAGCAGAGGCTCTTGCTATCTGAATATTTTAGGCTGAATAGTATTTTTGGCCCAGAGTTTGCTGAGGTGTAAAGGTCAACTTCTCCAGAAGCATACTTCTAGATATTTATTATTTATTTTATTATATTTATACCCCACCTTTTTTCCTTCAAGGAATCCAAGGCAGCTGCAGACTAGATATTTATTTATTTATTTATTTATTATATTTATATACCCCGCCTTTTTTCCTGCAGGAACCCAAGGCGGCTTACATAATCCTCCTCCTCTCCATTTTATCCTCACAACAACCCCGTGAGGTAGGTTAGGCTGAGAGTCAGTGACTGGCCCAAAGTCACCCAGTGAGTTTCATGGCTGAGCAGGGACTAGAACCCGGATCTCCCGAGTCCCAGTTCAACACTCAGTGCATACCCTGAGGGCTACATCTGGTGTCGGCCAGCAACCACACATGCACACACCTATGAATGTGCATTCAGACACACACACACACACACTTGTCCCCTCCGTTTCCACTGAGATCTACAGATCTCAAGGGGTAGAGGCAAAAGCCTCTCCCATCCCGATCGCCACCAAGGTTTCTCTGCCACTGCTAGCAGAGGGGGAAACAGTGATCTCAGAAGCCAGTGAACAGTGATTTATTTCCCCAAAACCCAGCTGATGAGTTGGGCTGTGGAGGATAGTGGATGGGGTCCTCCAGCTTCCGTACAGGGAGTGGCCAAGGGCTGCATACCACCTCAGGTTGTGTACCCTGATCTAGACCTTTTTATGGAGCACACCTTGGACAAGCTGAAGCTCCCGGTAGTGTCCTAGGATGGCCTGGGGGAGCACCTGTTTAACAAACTCACCTTGGGGGAGAGCAGCTGAACTCCACCCTGAAACCTTGTGGAATGGAATGTGTTTTGCATGTAGAAAAATAAAATGAAAGCGTCGGCATTCAAACTTGCAGCAGATTGTGATATGATTCTGTGGTGCTGGAGGCTTCCGTCTATTCACCAGGCATCTGGCTAGCCAGCCACAATTGAAGTTGGAATCCTGACTTTGCCCTGATCTAGTAAAGAGAGAGTCCTAGATTTGATCTGGGAAAACTTCACTCCCTGTAGCTTCCCTGATATCTGGTTTAGGGAGATGGAATAACTGAGCAGGAAGAGGAGGAGGTCATTCACAGATTGGTGGTGAAAGATCTCTGTTGACTCTACCTTTACCAACTAACTTATACCAGGGGACTGAGGGACTCACCAATGAGCACGTGAAGTTGCCTTAAAGCTATTCAGATCATGGGTCCATTTAATCCTGTGTTGCCAAATGGTTGGCTGCGGCACACCCTACTCACGGGCAGAGATCTTCCCCAGCCTTGCTCCCTGGGATCCTTTAACTGTGGCATCATCCTGGTCCCTTTTGCACAGTGGAGGCTGGCAGTTCCAATGTCAGTGGGGCAGTGTATCCACTCCAGGTTTCAGTCTGAACTTTAATGGAGCTGCCCATGGTGCTGAAACTATCTTGGGGATTTGGGTTCAGCACCATGGATATCTCCTTAAAAGTTCAGACTGAAACCCGGAGTGGATGCACCACCCCACTGACACTGGAGCCACCGGCCTCTGCTGCTTTTGTGTGTAAGGCATGCTCTCTGCCGCTGAGCGCTGGACCCTTCCAGATTTGCAAACCTGCCATTTCACTGCATTCATCAGAACTAAATTGATTGTTGCTAATGGCGACTGTCTTTTGATCCCTGTTCATGGGGTACTATCCCTTCTAGACCTATACACTAAATGCACAATTTCTCAACAAGGTCCCAAATAACCTCATGAATATTGTCTTGCATGACTGTCCTCTCTTTTTTTTCCCTCCCCCTTTCATCCTTATTTCCTTCACAGCAGGGATAGATCTGAGAGCGTAAGATGTCAAGCTGGAATGGACACAAGCTGGCATAGAAGCTCTGGAAGCCAATGCAAAAATATGAGCCTTGCATTTTGATCTTGACTCATAGCACCAAGGTCCCAGGCGGGATAAACACATCATCGTATGCGAGTTCTCATGCCAGCAGCAGGTTTTGGGGCTTTCCATTCAGTAAACAATTGATCATTTCCTCACAGTAGGCAAAATATTTATTTATTTATTATTTGCATTTATCTATCGCCCATCTGGCCGGCCAACCGGCCACCCTGGGCGATGTACAGAAAATAAAACAGAACAAAATACATTAAAACATTTTTCTCCATTAAAATACATTAAAACAGTATAAAATTTTAAAATCCTAGCCCACCCCATATTCCCGCCTGAATAACCAAGTTTTTAATGAGCGGCGGAAGCTCAGCAGAGAGGGGGCATGGCGGAGGGAGAGAGTTCCATAGTACGGGGGCTGCCACAGAGAAGGCCCTCTTCCTCGTCCCGACCAGTCTAGCTGCTCTGGCTGAAGGGACAAGGAGAAGGCCGTCTGTGGCAGATCTTGTTGAGCGGCCCACTTGGTGTTGCTGGAGACGCTCCTTGAGATAGACTGGACCGGAGCCGTATAGGGTTTGAAAGGTCAAAGCCAACACCTTGAATTCAGCTCGGCAAGCAACTGGTAGCCAGTGTAGCTCCTTGAGCACTGGCGTGATGTGATCCCGCCGGCGGCTGCCTTTAACCAGGCGAGCCGCCGCGTTCTGTACTAGCTGTAGCTTCCAAACCGTCTTCAAGGGTAACCCCACGTAGAGCGCATTACAGTAGTCTAGGCGAGAGGAGAAAATATGGATTCTTCCATAGTCTTATTATGGTAGACGGATCTCAGTGTGCTCTTGCAGCCCATGGTAGGCAATGCAATACTTTTGTTGTTGTTGTTGAATTGGCTTAATCCCTCCAGTACAGGAACCAAGCATTCCTACCCAGAAATCTACAGGCTTGGATGTTGTGTGGTCAGGAAGATCTTCCTGGTCTGCCTCTGCTTTAAGTAATATTCAAAGAGATTTCTTGTCTGGCTAACCCAGTGTTTCTCAACCTTGGGTCCCCAGATGTTTTTGGCCTACAACTCCCAGCATGCCCCAGCCAGCCAAGGTTGAGAAACACTGGGCTAGCAAGATGTCCTGGTTTAGGGCAAACCTGCTTCCGGGGTCAGTTCCAGGTTTGAAGGAGCCCTGGGTAAACTGCACTCTGGTGGTGGAACCCCTCCTCTGTTGAAATGCCCTGACAGGTTTGCTTGACCGCAAGTGGTTTAGAGCTGCCATTTTCATTTCCCACAATGTCGCACAATGACACTGTCGGGCGTTGTCTGCAATGAAATTCAGGTCACTCCCATGTGCCTTAGCAGCCTCATGACAAAGGTAAGCACAAAAACCACCCACCCCACCCCACGTCAGGTACTGAAAGTGTTAAGTTGTCCTTGGGGCAGAAAGAATCGAGAAGTTAGGCTGGCTGTGTGCACCTGTGAGTGTACAAGGCTGATGTAATTTGCTCAAGGCCAAATTCCTAGGCAGGGAGCCGCTTATCTGTGAGCTGCGTTATTCTTCTGTGCTGGCCAGTGTTCAGCTTTCAGCTCTCAGCTCTCTTGTCTTGTTGCTTTATGGAAGGCTGTGCCAGTTGCATGGGGCTCTAAGGAACTGCTTTGTAAATAGTTCTATTATGCTTTAAAAAAAACTCAGTAAAGGATTTTGCTGATGAACGTCCTGAGTCTTCTTGTCGTCTGTGAACACACGCTGGGGCAGCACATCTTGACACCCCCAAGGATTTCATGGATTTTTTTTTCTTCTCCTTTGAACATCTTTAAAGCAATTTCTTCTTTCATTGTTGTGTAGTCCCCCCCCGGGGGGGGAGCAGGGATTTCATTGTGTAGTCCTGGGGGGGAGCAGGGAATTCGTTGTTGTGTGGTCCCGAGGGAGCTGGGATTTCACTGTTGTGTAGTCCCGGGGGGGAGGGGGAGCAGGGATTTCATTGTTCTGCAGTCCCTGGGGGGGAGCAGGGATTTCACTGTGTAGTCCCAGGGGAACAGGGATTTCATTGTGTAGTCCTGGGAGAGCAGGGATTTCATTGTGCAGTCCTGGGGGAAAGGGATCAGGGATTTCATTGTGTAGTCCGGGGGGGGAGCAGTAGTGTACTGTCAGTGCACTGGAAGAAGCAAAGACTACTAGCGTTGAAAAAATGATCCTTCAACGCCAACTTCAGTGGACCAGTCATGTTGTTCAAATGCCTGACTGCCGTCTCCCAAAGCAGTTACTTTATTCCCAACTCAAGGATGGAAAGCGGAATATCGGTGGTCAATATAAGAGGTTTAAAGATGTTCATAAGGCTAATCTAAAAAAATGCAATATAAACATCAAAAACTGGGAAGCTCTGGCCCATGAACGATCTAACTGGAGGTTGGCCTTTCACAAAGCTTCCATGGACTTTGAAGAAGCCCAAGTGCAAGGTGAAAGGGAGAAACGTGCTAAGCGAAAAGCACGTCAAATGAATCCTTTACAGGACCATCTTCCATCTGGTAACCTGTGTCCTCACTGTGGGAAGCTGTGTGGATCTAGAATTGGCCTCCACAGTCACTTACGGGCCCATCGCTAGAATCTACACAGTTTTCTTTGGAATTTCCTCCTTTTAAAATCTCCTTTTTGTAAATTTTTATCCTGGAAGACAATCTTACTCGGTCACGAGTGATCGCATGATGATGATGATGATGATGATGATGATGATGATGATGATGATGGGAGCAGGGATTTCATTGTGTAGTTCCGGGGGAGTAGGTAGTCCCGGGGGAGCTGGGATTCCATTATGTAGTCCCGGGGGACCTTTCCTATGGAGCGATTCAAAACAGCAGTCAGCTACCTTAAGGAATTTCAAACAAATAGTGCCTATAGGAAAATGACGACCCATGCAATGCCGGGTAAAAAATGCTAGTATACAATAAAATCAACTGCTACTACATAGAACTCTGAACTCATTTGAATTTGCTGTGGATTTCCCTGACATCCCTGCCTCACATGTAAGCCCAGACTACAGGCTGATAGTCAGGAAATTTGTGATGGTGAATGAATGGTATTATTAAGAGGGGACTAATCATTGCAGGAAAGTCAGAAGTTCAGAACATAAATTCAGGTAGCCTGAGGTCTGTTAATGGGATTAATTGTATTTAATATTCATAAAATAAAAATTAATTCCATATGGTTTAAAAACAAGGGCCTGTGTGGGTTATTCCAGTCTGTTTATTCCCATTGGCCAGAACAATGGAAGGCTAGAACAGGTTCATGTCTTCATGAGCAATTAAATTTCTGCCTACTCACTTTTCCTCCTTATATTGCTGCTACAAGTGAAAGGGCTAGTGATGTTTTTTATTTCATTTTTTAAATGCAAGCTGAAAATTAAGGGTGGGCATAAAATAACCCTGAACGGAACAAGCTCCCTACTGCTCTACATGAGGACAGATTCCATAATTGTAGATATTTTGGAACCACTATACACACTTCTATATATGCTGCTTCTTGCAGGACAAAGGGATAGCTCAGTCTGGAACCAAGCCCATTAACGTTTGGCATGTTTCCACATTACGATGAACACTTTTACTGGTAAGGTGCCTATGCAATTAATATAGAGTGGGGGGGTCTCTCTAATGTGGTGCCCATGGGTACTAGTGTGGCTGCAGACACCTCTCTTGGTGTCCACCAGGCTCCCTGCCCTTCTGGATTTTAATTTTGTTTCTTAAGATTCCTGTGGCAGACTTGGGCAGGCAGGTTGCTTTTAACTTTGGATCAATTAGTGAGTGTAGATGATGAGTTTTGTCATTTTCGGCTTTGCATACTGTGAAAAAAAAAAAAGCTTACGGTGTCCCCGTGTCCTGTCTTGCCAAATACATGTAAATAAGTGTCCATCCCAGCCGGAGGCTGAGAATCTCCTGTGAATTATGTACATAGTTTCTCTTGATGGCTCAGGGTCTATGACGTATTCGCATGCAAATGTCCTCCAAGCACTCTAGGTATGGTCAAGAATCCACCCTTCTGACACCTAGGAGCCACCCCCTCCCCTGCCTTGTTCAGACGAAATTAATCCTGATTGGCCAAGTGACAGTCGGGCTATCGAGGGGAGAGGAGGGAGAAAATCGATACTGTCAGCCATGGCTTCTGGGTTTTGCTGCTGTTCTGGACGAAAAGGAGTGCGGAGCAGGGGACTGTGGCTGAGGCAAGTCCCGGGAAGAGCAACCCCCAAGCTGATGTGTAAGTGCCTGGGTACTCTAGCCGCCTAGCGTGAGATTTAGCTTTGTTAAATGTTTTGTAGCTCTTGACTGTGTGTAGCAAAGGTATTCCATTCTGTCAATTTCACTTCCCTTATCTCCCTACCTAATTTGTAACTGACTCACCCAAAATAAACTTTCTTTCACTTTCCCCTACAGGATGTGTGTGTAGTTTCTCTGCTGGTTGGGTGCTAATTCCAGTGTCTGAGGCTGGGTTCAGAGTGAGGTGATTTGAGGACGGCAGAATCGAGGCTGACAGTTTTCAGCCTCTGATCTCTCATTCAGAATCCAAGGACTGGCCGCAGTCCTTCACACATACTAAATATAACTTGCCTGCTTCAGCTGAATGGCAGCACTTGCAATTGCAACATTTGTTAGAATGTGTCTTTGGACCGGCTGCTTTTACAGCTTCAGAGCCTCCTTTGCTATTGGATGCATTGATTGAGGCTGAGCAGTTATATCAACCTACAATTCATGTTTATAAATAATTATTATCAGTGAATAAGTATGATACACAGAGTCTTAAAGTTGAATGGAATAGGGAATTAGATGGTCTTATGTTGTCTAATCAATGGAACAGCGTTTTTGTGTCTGTGTCAGAAGGGTCTATGGATCTTAGGTTACATCTTATTCAGCAAACACTTTTGTTTCCTGTTTATTGGTCACCACAACGTCTTTTTAATAATGGTTTCTCTAAGTGGGCTAACCATTGGAAGTGAAATACTGTTTACCCATACATTTTGGCAATGCCCAGTGGTTGCTTCTTTTGGGGCAGAGGTCATAGTATGGATAAATCTAGTATTAGAATGCTCTTTGATATTTACCGATGCACACGTTCTTTTAAATTATATACCTGCTGCATGGAATTTATCACAAAGACAATGCATGTGGATTTTCCGCACCCTCTTGACAGCCAAAAGGCTGATATTACAACACTAGAAAGATAAACGCTCACCTCCTATAACACAATGGATTGAGGATCTAATAACGCTTTCGACATTTGAGTGGGTGGATTTTATGCAAAAAGAAAAAAAACAAAGCTGAGCTCGCAATCTGATATGGACTCGAGTTGGAATGAGCTTTGAGATGGAATTGAGATAACTTTGGCAATCTCCCACCCACCCCCAAAACATCCACACTTTTCAGAAAGGGCGGGAACCTACAGAAATATGGCCGTACCTGTGGCGTAACCCCACAATTCAGTTCCCTGGTGTATGTCTGCATTAGTATGTTTAGAGTGTCTAGAATGTTGAACTGAGTGGGTGTGGTTTGTGATGTCTTAGAAAGGGTGGGGGGAGGAGTATATAAGGAGTGTTTGAGTGATGTCAGAGTCAGTTAGGTTTAGTTAAGGCTGTTAGGTTTTATGTCAGTGAGTCGAGTTATGGGAGTGTGGAGTTGGGTTAGAGAGTTTTAGGTGGTTGGAGTTAGTGTGATATGGGAGAGTGTTTGTAGTGTGCAGGGAGAGTTGGGAGTTTGGGAGTTAGGTTAGTTACAAAGTGTTTGGTGTAGGCAGGTTTATTTTCTGGAACTAAGATTTTCGAGAATTAAAATAAACTTATTTTGTTTGCTACCCAAATCCTACTTGTCAGCATGGCGTTATTACCTGCTTTACTTTTAAATCTACACACACACCTTTGTACCCACAGCATCATCAATTTAAAAATAGATCCTTAATAACCAGAATTAATCTTTTCCCTCATTAGTAGGGGAAAGGTTTCATTTGACCCTCCACTCAGGTTTTCAAGTGTTGATGCTTGGCCTGAGAAGGGTTTATGCGCGTGGTCCTAAAGTGAAAAGGGCCGTCTCGTCGCAGTACCTGCATTGGCTGTCCATGCTATTCAAAGCCTGTGATTTAGTGGTTCCTGATACAGCAGAGAGGCTGCACATGTGCAACTTTTCAGACCTTGTACCAACTGTGCAGACATTGGAGCCACAGGCAGGGCCTGGAAATGTGCAACCAGTCTGGGGCACGGGCAGCTGTATGCATGCAGTAGGATCTTCTCATCTTTGCTATAATATGCCCCCTCTCTCACACTGTTGATTTTACCATTGTGATGCATAGCTCTATCAATGGCGATGATGGCTGAATGGAAACTGCACTTTCAGAGGCGGTATGTGTCTGAATAATCACAGTTGCTGGTAGACGTGAGGCAGAAATTAGTTCCGTTCCGTTCCGTTCACATTTTAATGTGCATTTACAGTACCTAATTTTGCATTTTTGAACCACTATGCTAACCAAAACTCAAGTTATCTTTTGAAATGTGTGCTTCTCCTTATTTTGTAATGGAGTTCTCCAGTGTTTTTTTTTTTAAAAAAGCAGTGAATGTGTTTATATTGGGGAAATAACATTCAAAATGCATTATATTAGGAAAAAATGCTTGTGAAGGTGTGTGTATTAGGCAAGATGCATATAAAAGATGCACATATTAGGAGAAATGGGCACAAAAATGCTTACGTGTTTTTATTCAAACCTCTTCTTTTTTTGAAAAGTCAAAGTTTGAGATGTACTGAACTTAAGATTGGAAAAATGGGAACTGAGAGAAACTGAAATTGAAAGATTCATCCATCTCTAGTTGCTGGAGATGAACAATGAGAGAGGACTATTACCCCCACCTGCCATGTTTGCAGCAGTGCAGCTAGTTAATTTTAGACCCTTGACTTAATGGTCTTACAGGGCAGGAGGCTTTCTGGGTGACTTTGGGCCAGTCACTGACTCTCAGCCTAACCTACCTCACAGGGTTGTTGTGAGGATAAAATGGAGAGGAGAAGGAGGATTATGTAAGCCGCCTTGAGTTCCTTGCAGGAAAAAAGGTGGGGTATAAATTTAATAAATAAGTAAATAAAAAATTATTATTACATTTATTTATTACTAGATTTATATCCCATCTTTTTTTCCCCTTTTGCAAGGAACCCAAGGCGGCTTACATAATCCTCATCCTCCTCTCCGTTTTATCCTCACGACAACCCTGTGAGGTAGGTTAGGCTGAGAGTCAGTGAGTGGCGCAAAATCATCCAGTGAGCTTCATGGCCAAGCGGGGACTAGAACCCGGATCTCCCAAGTCCCAGTCCAACACTCTAACCACTATGCCACAGTGTCTAAAGCCACACATTGGCTTTAAATAGCCAATATGTATTATTTTAGTTATGAAGCACACAACCTATATGGCTTTTCTCTCCTCCCCAGAACCATTTTCACAACTGCTTCTACATTCCTGATACATTAGAACAACAACAACAACAAACACACCAAAAACCTGCTTCCTGGCCTTAATTTGAAAGAAAGAAATACTCTGAGCATGTGCAGCTCCACAATAATTTTAAACACACTTAAATCATAGCACCATCATTGAGAGAAATAGGAGTGAAATGTTTTGGTGGTTTTTTTTTGCATAAGTTTAGTGTTAGGCATAAATCTTATACTCATTAAGTAGAGGGGTTGGACTTGATGGCCTTGTGGGGCACCTTCCAACTCTACTTTTCTATGATTCTATGCAACTCCAGCAATAAAATAGCAAGGTTTCAGACAGCTCGTACACAGGAAACAGCTAGCTAAATCACAGGCTACGGAAACAGAAATATCATGAAATCGCAGCGTGTTCACAGAAATTAGCAAGTGTCTGTGACCAGGAAAGCAATCCTTATAAGGGTGAAAACAAATATGGGGAAGGGGCAAGAAATAATGGGTATGGGAAGATGTAAACAGGGGCGGAGATTCACGTGAGGTGTATAGGCACCACGGATAGGCTGTAAACCTTGGAGTACCCAGCCAATGGGAAAACAAGGGAGGGACTATGCGAACGGGATAGGGAATAAAGAGCTAAACGCACTTAACCAGGGTGTGCCTACCTGCTTAGGACACCCGCTTTTGCAAAAGTGCTTCAATAAAATTAAGTGCTGCCTTGAACCTGTGTCACGAAGATTTTTGTTTCTAGATGGGTTGCAGACCCTGTATCTCACCATCATGACTACAGGAATAAAATGGAGTTTGCTTCTGCTTCTTGATGCTATACTTGGGAATAAGCACCGTTTTCTTGTAAAGGAAGGCTAATACATTTTAAAAGTTAAAATAAAGTGAGCCTTCTGTAGCCATGTAAATGCCTGGTTGGCCACCCCCTCACTATAAAACCCTTGTTTAAAAAATAGGAAGAAAAGATGCTGTGGGAAGCACCACTGTCTTCCCTGTGGTTGGCCCTGTCAGACCAAGTCAGGTACTGACACTAGCCCTGTTTGCTGCTGCCCCCCCCCATTACCTCCTGCTCTCTGGGTGGCTATTTGGGCCCCTCCGGGCCATGGGGTGCTGGGCGTCAGCCCCAAGGTCCAGCCCTAGTGGTGCTACGACCTGTTTGTGGGCTTCCTGGAGTCATCTAGTTGGCCACAATGGGAAATGGGGTCCAGTTTAAAACATTTGAAACTATGCCCATTTTTCATTTCCTCCTGTCTCCTCCTCATTCTCTCTCAAAAATTCTATTTAAAAAAAAAAAATCCAGGCAAAATAATATTTCATTTTTATTTACTTAAAAAAATAAATAAATCATACCCTGCTTTTCTTTATAGAAGAGAAGACCTCCAGTCAGTGAAATGGAAAGTCTTCCCAAAGCTTAAAAAAAAGAAAAAGAAGAAGAAAAAAAATCACAGCACACAATAAGAAAGCTTCGAGTACATGAAACTGTTTCAAAGGACCTAAAATATTTATATTTAAACAATCACTAGGAAAACAAGAACCACATTAATCCGACAAAAAGCTCAGTGAAATCGAAAGGTCTTCCCTGAAGCTTTAAAAAAAAGGCGATTGTAAGTATGTATGTATTTCGTTGGTTGTTTATGGTTATATTTTGTATCAGTTTGTCTTATATAAAATTAAAAATATATATCAAAAATAAAAAAAAGGGCGAGTCAACTGAACTGAACCTCCCTAGCAAAAGGGTTCCACAACCTGGGTGCTGCAATAGAAAAGGCCCTTTCTCGTGTCCCTACCAAATCTTGCTTTTGAAGATGATGGGATGCATAGCAGAGCCTCCAGTGTTGAATGCAGTGGGCGGAAAGGATCATATGGGAGGAGGTGATCCTTCAGGTATCCTGGTCCCAAGCCATTAGGGGTTTATAGGAAGTATTGGCAATTCAAATCATACTCGTAAATGAACGGGGGGGGGGGCATGTATCTTCTGTAAAAGAGGACAGTACCCTAATTTGAAGGGCTGCCCAAGGGCTATTCTCTATACGAAGGCATCATCTGTTTGAAGGACTCTCCTATCCAATTCTGGTTTAAAAATAAAGGACCCTAAGAACTGTTCCCCATCCACAGTTAGCAGACTGAACAAGCAAACACACAGGGCACCTGGCTATTCTTCCACACTGTGATGAGATGTGCCATGAAGTTGCACCTATCTATATAAATTAACGTATGCTGATTTTATGCAAATTTCCCTCTTTTTTGGTCATCCATACGTGGCCATTCCAAAATGAACTGGGAGCCAGTGCACCCTTTACATGAAGGGGCTAGCTAGGCTGTAGCCATGGAGAAGCACCAAGCACAGGGGTCAGGTAAAATATGAAGAGGACCTCCACTATGACAGATTGCTGAAAGACGGTAATTTCTTCCTCAGTTCTTTTGGCATCTGCCGTTGCATTCAGGAATGCACAAGAATTGTGTTTGCACTTGCAAAATAGTCAAGCATGCCCCGTTCGCAACCTAAAATGCAAGCACAAGCAGGAGAATGTTTTCTCTGAAAATGTTCACAAATTCTCCAACATGCACTCACCTTCAAAAAATTCGCAAATTTCAGAGAAAAACCCACTTGAAATTGGGCAATTAGAAAATGTGCAAAATCCACACTTTAATCCAGGGGTCTTCAAACTAAGGCCCGCGGGCCACACGCAGCCCGCCTTGCCTTTTTATCCGGCCCGGCGACCGACTGGCGGAAGCAGACTTTTTAAAAACTCTTTCGCTTCAAGCGCCGATTCTTTTGTCGAGTATGCTCATTTGTGTGTTGGCAAAAACAAAACAAGTATATTCGTGTTAGGCATGAAACAATTGTGTAACTATATATGTAAATACCACCAGCCCTGCCAGGAGTATTCATTAATATTCCCCCTTCTTCCTTCCCCATTCCTTTTTCCTTGTGTGTCGTGTCTTTTTAGATTGTAAGCCTGCGGGCAGGGACTGTCTTGTTAATTGCTGTAAACCGCCCAGAGAGCTTCAGCTATTGGGCGGTATAAAAATGAAATAAATAAATAAATAAAATAACTTTCCATTTAAGGGGGGGAAAATTCACTCCATCAAGTAAAAAAAAAAGGGACCTGGGTCCTTTTTTTAAACTTGATCCATTCATTCATATTTTTTTCAAACTATAGCCCGGCCCCCCCAACAGTCTGAGGGACAATGAACTGGCCCCCTGTTTAAAAAGTTTGAGGACCCCTGCTTTAATCTATGGGGGAAAGTTGTGCATGGTTGAAAAATATTCATTTTTTGGCATAATTTTCCTGTTTGATCATGTTCAATTTTCACAGTTTTCCCATTTGTGCAAATTGAACAGCAGTCACAAGTGATCGTGGAAATCGTAGGTGAGACAAGCATCAAGTTCATGCTCAGAGAATCTGGGCAAATGTGTTCACTGTCTGTGTTCTTTTCTTCTTTTTATCTTTCTTTCTCCTTTTTTTTAATGTTTCAGTTGTAAACATCTTTTTTAAAAGCCAGTTGATCCAGGCTGATATATTTTTTTTAACCTCTCAAAGAGAGCTAAACAATTGATGCTTCCTGTGAAATCAGAACTGCTTCTGACACTTGCTGAATAAATTGCGTATTACAGATGTCATAGCACAATTAGGTTTCATAATGGATGCTGCATTTTCTTTACAGACCAACTGTTTTGCTTTCCTTAAAGTGGAGGAGGGAGCTCACTCTCCATGGAAGTTCTGCCTTCACAAAGCAGCAACAAAGAGAAAACGACCAGCCGTATCTTCTGAGTCCTGTAAAGGATTCAGACACAAATGCTCTTATGTTTGAGAGATTCCTGGGCTGCTGCAAACAGGGCTGTGACTCACAGATAAAGAAGACAGAGAATGTTGATACTCAAAGAATTGTAAAGAATGACAAGATAAAGGCATTGTGCTTATGACTGTTTGATTGTGGATAGTAACATCACTGAACTTTCGATTTATCTGTTCAGAGTAAGCGTTTGTCCAGCTTCCAGAAGAGTAATGTTAATCTGTTGCAGCAAAAACAGCCAGGAGTCTTGTGGGACCTTAAGGACAAACACCACATATACAAAAGAAGGGGAAAATACAATGCAACAGAAAACTTAACTTTCAAAATACATAATGGAGATCCATTCAAAGAATGCACACATCTCAGAATGTACAGGATGGACATCTGGTAGGGTGCCCATTTTGAAAATTTTCGTCAGAAGTTATATGAGTTTGTCCTCCATTTAAACTGAAATCATAACCAAAAAGTTTAAGTTCCAGAAATTAATACTCCCCGTATAAAAGGAAGAAACATTGTTGAAAACATTGTTGAAAACATTTTCCAAATCTCAGTGGTATGCTTGTACATCTCCTTTGCCAACATACAGTTTATTAAAGAATCCTCTCCAAAAGAGTGACCACTGACAAGAAGGTGGATACAAATATTGCTTTAATATATTCTGTAATAGGAATTTAGAAAGACCTTTGGGGGAGCACTGCTGACCCTAGTGCCCTAGCAGGCTCTCATGGTGCTCCATTTAAAGTGGGATCAGGTGTTAAACAGGGATGTGTTATCGCCCCAACATTATTTGCCATTTTCATCGCCATGGTTTTACATCTTGTCAAGGGGAAACTTCCCACCGGTGTGGGAATTATATATCGAACAGATGGAAAGCTTTTTAATCTCAGCAGGCTGAAAGCAAAAAGTAAGGTAATTACAACCTCCGTTGTGGAACTTCAGTATGCTGATGATAATGTGGTCTCCGCACATTCAGAGGATGATCTCCAAACTATCCTAAATGCTTTTGCAGAAGCATACGAAAAACTTGGTCTCTCACTTAACATCAAAAAAACCAAAGTGCTTCATCAGCAAGTGCAAGCCAATCCTTTGGTGATGCCATCTATCCAGCTTGGCGGGACAATACTGGAAAATGTCGATCATTTCCTCTATCTTGGCAGCTATCTTTCTGTTACAGCTAACATCGACAGTGAAATCCAGCATCGTCTGAGCTCCGCAAGTGCCGCATTTTCTCGAATGAAACATAGAGTGTTCGAGGATCGGGATATTTGTAAGAAGACCAAAACACTGGTTTATGAAGCCATTGTATTACCAACTTTATTGTATGCCTGCGAAACATGGACTATCTATAAACGTCACTTCCACCTCCTTGAAAGGTTTCATCAACGTTGCCTCCGGAAAATCCTGCAAATTACTTGGGAAGATAGGCGAACAAATGTCAGTGTACTGGAAGAAGCAAAGACTACTAGCATTGAAAAAATGATCCTTCAACGCCAACTTCAGTGGACCGGTCATGTTGTTCGAATGCCTGACTGCCGTCTCCCAAAGCAGTTACTTTACTCCCAACTCAAGGATGGAAAGTGGAATATCGGTGGTCAATATAAGAGGTTTAAAGATGTTCATAAGGCTAATCTAAAAAAATGCAATATAAACATCGAAAACTGGGAAGCTCTGGCCCATGAACGATCTAAATGGAGGTTGGCCTTTCACAAAGGTTCCATGGACTTTGAAGAAGCCCGAGTGCAAGGTGAAAGGGAGAAACGTGCTAAGCGAAAAGCACGTCAAATGAATCCTTTACAGGACCATCTTCTATCTGGTAACCTGTGTCCTCACTGTGGGAAGCTGTGTGGATCTAGAATTGGCCTCCACAGTCACTTACGGACCCATCGCTAGAGTCTACACAATCTTCTTTAGAATTTCCTCCTTTTATCCCGGAAGACAATCTTACTCGGTCACGAGTGATCGCCTGATTGATTGATTGAGCAGGGTCAGCTTCTGATGCCTGCCTGGGTCCCCCTTTTAAAAAGTTCCAGTATTCAGGCTGCCATTTGAATTTCCCACAATTCTCCAGAGCAATGCTTTGCCAAAAGGCATTGCAGGAAAATAAAATGGTGGCTCCCAGCCACCCAGCACTGCTTGGCATGCTTCTGCCTGCCACTGCCAAGTAAGCCTGCCATGGCTCACCCACATACTGTTATGCTCTCTGGACTTGATTCCCCATTCTCTGGCTCAGATAAGAACTCCCAGGTGGAGGAGGCATCATTCAAGGAGACCATCTAGAGGATGTGGCTTTACCAGACTCTTCAGATTCAGAGGACACCCCCCTCCTGATGCTGTCCTCACCACCCCATGCTGGAGGAGCCAGTGGCTGGAGAATCAATCAATGTCCCATTAGGAGACAAATAGTTTCTCCAAGGGTTAACAGCAGGCCCAGATCAGCCGGCCTTCATAAAGCCTCCAAAGGCCTCTGCATGTTGCTGAGACAACAGCTCTTCCTGAGTGAGTTCCAGCTAGCCTAGAGCTGCCCAGGGTCCTGACAGACCCTGCCTGGTCTGACTTTGCCATCCTGAATATCTGGATGTGACTCTGCCTCATTGGATTTGACTCCACCTGGGCCTTCTACCAAGTGCAACTGCTTCAGAGTGACTCCCCTGGGAACCTTGAGCCAAGATACACAGGACAGCATGCATAGTAGGGGCCCCACTGCCATAGGAGAAGGCAGCCCACCAGAGGCACCTTTGCCAAGGGCCCCCTCAAACCTGGAACCCATCCTGTTCAGTTCTCTCAGCAAACAGAAAGTGACTGTATCCAAGAGGGGAGGATGGAGTCGTGAATCTGTGGCTCCTTTACAATCCATCAATCCATGATTTGGAGGATTGTCTGAATTGAGTGAGCTACAGGCTGCATAGAGCAGCGACTCTCTGCCACAGAATAAATACAGGTAATTTGTGTGGAACATATCATTTGTTGGTAATTGCACTAGGATTTGTATCCCTCTGAGGGTGTCTGACAGTCAGAAATGGCAGGTAGCTGTGCTGATCTATTACAAAACCTCTGAAAGAAACAGTGAAGTCATATCTTTATTTGGACCCACTGGAAAGTCGCGCAGAAGGAGCTAACCCAGAAAAAAAAAATCATTTTCTCACCCCCTGTTTTTGTTGTTTGCTTAACATCCAACCTGATGAAGAGTTTTGATGACCTCAGAAGGTTTCTTACTTACTTGTGGGTTTTGTTTGATTTTTTCCCACTGGAACGAATCTAGGTATTTCTCAGTTGTTTCTTCTGAACTCAAATCAGCTGTCTGAACCTTCTGACCCATGCGCCTATGTTTCCAGGCTCCTTGCCTCTGCTTTTTTTGTCCATCAGTTGAACCTTTAAAGCAGTGCCAGCTCCAGATTTTTGAGGGGCCTTGGACAGGGCACTCTCTCAGTGGGCCCCCTCAGCGAGTCTACTTTCTCACCACCGTTGTCACCAGCCGCTCCTGTTCCTCATCCTCTCATCATTGCTACCAGTACCACTTGCTTGCATGACAGGCGGAGAGCCAGGGAGCATGTAGGCAGTGGCATCCCCTGCTCCTGCTTCTCACCACCGCGGTTGTCTGGGCCAGATGAGAGGCAGGTGAACGGGCAGGCTGCAATGGTGAAGAGGAGGAGGAACTCCAGGGGGTTCTTCTCAGTGGGCCCCTGCTGAGGTGTGGGCTCCTGGCAAGTGCCCAACCATTCCCACCCTTGACGTCAGCCCTGCTTAAAAGGGCTTCATCTGGGAGTCTCTCCCCCTAGGACAGCCGCCCTCTACCCCCTTTCATATATCATTCATTCATTCATTCAGTCAGTCAGTCAGTCCATTTCATTTCATGTCTATACTGCCCGACAGCCGAAGCTCTCTGGGGTGGTTCACGGCAATTCATAAAAATTACAAACCACAAAATACAGACGATAAAATACCACATCAATTTTCAATAGACAAAATTTAAAACAATTTGCACAGTGAAAAACAATTTCAATTAAAAAAAAATACTACTAGACATGTTAAAAAGACAGCAGACATAAATGCTCCATCATGTGCCACTCAATACCATTAAATGCCCAGGGGTAGATAACCTGGTGCCAAAAAGATGACAGTGTTGTTGCCAGGCAGGCCTCGCTGGGGAGATCATTCCATAATTGGTGGGACACCACTGAGAAGGCCCCCCTCCCTTGTTGCCACCTTCTAAGCCTCCTTTGGAGGTGGCACTTGGAGGAAGGCCTCAGATGTTGATCCTAGTGCCCGGGTAGATTCAGGTTGGGAGAGGCGTTTTGTCTTGTATTGTGGGCCCATGCTGTGCAAAGCTTTATAGGTTAAAACCAACACCTTGAATCAGGCTCAGAAGCATACAGGCAGCAAATGCAAGTGGGCCAGAATCTGTGTTGTATGTTCAAACCTTCTGGTCCCACTTATTAGTCTGGCTGCTGCATTTTGTACACGCTGCAGCTTCTGAACCGTCTTCAAGGGCAGCCCCACATAGTACATTGCAGTAATCTAACATGGAGGTTACCAGAGCATAGATTACTGAAATCAGGTTATCCCTGTCCAGATAGGGGCATTGTTGGGCCACCAGCTGAAGCTGGTAGAAGGCACTCTGTGCCACTGAGGCCATTTGAGCCTCAAGCTACAATGATGGAGCCAGGAGAACCCCCAAGCTATGAACCTGCTCCTTCAAGGGGAGTGCAACACCAACCAGAACAGGCTGAACACCCTCCATCCAGTCAGAAGAACCACCCATTAACAGTATCTCAGTCTTGTCTGGATTGAGCTTCAGTTTATTAGCCCTCATCCAGTCCATTGTCGCAGACAGGCACTGATTTGGCACATCCACCACCTCATCTGATGATGAAGAAAAGGAGAAGTAAAGCTACACATCAGCATACTGATGGCAACACACTCCAAAACTCTGGATGACCCCACTCAGTGTTTTTATTTAGATATTGAATAGCATGGGGTACAAAATTGATCCCCTGGGGAACCCCATGCTGGAGAATCCATGGGGCCAAGCAACATTCCCTAAGCACCACCTTCTGAAGCCAGCCAGCCAAGTAGGAGCAGAACCACTGCAATGCATCCCCTCCCCCACTTCCAGCTCAGACAGTCACCCCAGAAGGATACCATGGTCAATGGTACCAAAAGCTGCTGAGAGTTCCAGTAGTATTAACAGGGTCACACTCCACCTGTCTCCTGACAAAGGTAATCATACAGGGCAACCAAGGCTGTTTCCATGCCAAGAGCCAGCCTGAACACCTAATGAGATGGATCCAGATAATCTGTCTCATCCAAGAGTGCCTGGAGTTGGTTGGCCACCACCTGCTCAAGGACCTTGCCCAGGAAAGGAACATTAGCCATGGCCTAAAGTTGTTAAGATCTTCCAGGTCCAGAGAGGATTTCTTCAGGAGTGGTCTCACCATCACCTCTTTCAGATGACATGGGACCACTCCCTCTCACAGGAAGCATTAATTGCCTTCCTGGCCCAGCCGGCTGTTCCCTCCCTGCTGTTTTTTATAAGCCAAGAGGGGCAAGGATCCAGCACAGAAGTGGTTGCACGCACGGACATACATACACACACTATCCCACTCTCTCTACTACTAGTCAGAACTGTAGGCAGAACCCTTCTAGATTATGAGTCAGGCAAAAACAATTCTATTCTTCTTTTATAAAGTCTATGGCACACCGAATGTGGGAGGTTGCCCAAAGGCACTTAGTTCTGTGTCCATAAAAATTCAGACTGTGCTCATATTTAATGTATGAATTATGTGCAGCTGGAGACCTCAAAAGCTATCATTGGTTTTGATTGGGCTTTTTCCCCCCCAGCATCCCTCCTTAGCAACGCTTAGCTTGTCCCTATTAGTAGCCATCTGACAAAGCCTCCCTTGAGCTCAGAAGGCATTTGTGACTTCTTCTTCTTTGTTTCCAGCAAAGCTCTTAGTCGACTGCAGCTTTTCTTTTGCAGACACCCAAGCTGTTAATTGCTCTTGTCATCATCAAACCATAAAAAATTAGCAAGCGTCTGGTCATGTTCATGCAGTATAGCATATCAATTGATGGCACCTGGAGCTGTCTGTGTGCATCACAACAGACTTTTCTATACTTGTTTACACTTTGCAAATTCTGTCTACTTGCCCGTTCAGTCTGTGTGGATCTTCATAAAAGTAGCCTGGAACTTCGATCCATATGCTTCCATATGCAGCAGATGGAAGTGGGAATGAGGTGGTACAGATGTGGTGAGAATGCTGGACTGGGACTCGGGAGATCCAGGTTCTAGTCCCCACTCGGCCGTGAAACTCACTGGGTGACTTTGGGCCAGGCACTGACTCTCAGCCTAACTCACCTCACAGGGCTGTTGTGAGGATAAAAAGGAGAGGAGGATTATGTAAGCTGCCTTGGGTTCCTTGCAGGAAAAAAGGCAGGGTATAATTAAAATAATAAAGAAATAAATATCAAGCTACAGGTAAAATATCTCTTTTTTAAAAAAAAAAGTTTCCCTATGATGAAATATATCAATCAAACCCCACAAATAGAACACTTGCATATCAGTGAGAGGGATAGATTAGGGCAGGACTGGGCAAGTTCGGGTGGAACAGGGGCCAACCCCCCACCCTTGGATCTGCACAGGCCATACTTCTGCCACCAGGAAAAAAGGGGGGTGGGGGGAGTAGGAAGCTAAATTTGAAAACGAGCTAAATTTGTCTATTCAAAGCCTTCATAGCCACTACTCTCCCTTATTTTTTCTTTATCTGAGTCATGGGGGTGTGGGGCACTAAGGAACCAGGATAATACATTGTCGTCCAGATGTTGTTGGACTCCACATCCTACCAACCCCATCCAGCATGGCCATTGGTCAGAGATGATGTAGTAGCCCAACAACATATAGAAGGCCACAAGCTCCCTACCCCTGGACTAGAACCTTTGTTAGCTTTGTACTTAGCTGTAGTTTCTTCTATAAAAGGAGAGCATTGAAAATGACATCCCTGACCTACCATACTATGATGATGAGATGTGTTTTATGATTTTATGATCCTTCAGGTTTAGCTTGGCCTGGGAAAAGGGTCATAGCTACGGAGGGTTAGAGCATCCATGCAGAGCTGGAGTTGCTAGGATTCATGAGAAAAGTGAATGAAGATGAACTGGAGTAACCTTTGGTACGGAGAGAGAATGTGGAGCCATGAGTGAGGCAATGAGTTGTGGCGGAGATAACGATTTTAATGGAAAACTAACAGGGATTTCTCTTCTGATGGAATTAAGTAAAACACACAAAGAAAGGTGAGACGACAAACTGACTCAATAATCTATCGTTAACAGGATTATAAATCTGGGTAAGAAGGAGGCAGACAGGAGTAAATATTTTAGGGAACATTCTTAATATATATTTGTTTAAAGGAAATGTCTGACTAGGAGGAAAGCACCATAGAACGAGAGGGGGATAGGTGTAGGACATGTAAGAAGTTACTCACTCAATAGGGAGGAAACCCTCCTTTCTCCATAAGAAAAACAGGAGGATTGACAGTATAAAAAGGTGGGGTTCTTTAGGTTGAGGTTCTCATTATTTGGAGCCCTAGGGAATGAGTGTGATGAATAGTATATGTTGCTGCCTCGCTATCAATGCTTGTATTAGAACATAAGAATATTACAGTCAAGGAATCTGTATCTATTCTGCCTTTCATGTAATAAAAAGTATTCTTTGTATTTCTGAGTGTGTCAGTGTGTTTTGGTGTAGAACTAAGCAAGGAACCTGCACTCGAAGCAAACACATGTTAGGCTCTAGCAAAAGATCTCAAGCCTCTCAGGGGAGCATGGGGATAGCACGCATGATAGCACGATAGCACACATGATAGCACGCACGATAGCACGCACGATAGCATGCACGATGTGCAGGGGTGCTAACTCAGACGTTACCCAACTGTAACAATACAAAGTGGTACAGTCCAAACCACAGTGTTATGATCTTACTACCGCCTACTGCCGCACATGTAGACCAGGTTCCAGGCCACAAGAAATCAGGAGTAGACACAGAGCCTGCATCATGAAGGGGCACCTCCAAGGCCTCAGCAAGCAAGATCCATGACCCCCCCCCACCACCACTTAAGTTGGATTTATGACTCAGAATTCTGGGATCTCTTAGAAGAACAAGGAACGCTGATGGTGAGGTGTGGTCCATGCCAGAAGCTTCGCCCATGGTAGAAGATATTGGCGGGGGAAGGTTTCCCCTCTATTTTAATTTACTGCAGTGAGCATATAGAGAATGATCATTAAGCTAAAACTACACAAAAATTAAAAATCAAGTCAGAATGTATTATAACAGAGACAATATGGTGACAAGTCATAGGCACCTATGAGAAAACAACAGCAAAGACACGGTAAAAACAGTAAAGATATGGTACAAATTAAACAATATGTTGCATTAAAGAATGATTAAAGCATAGTAAATGAAATGAAGTTGTTACAATGTGACCACCATAAAGGCAACGATAAAATAATTAACAAAATGTAGAAACTAATTGCATTTATTTTATTTATTATATATATACCCCGCCTTTTTTCCTGAAAGGAACCCAAGGCGGCTTACATAATCCTCCTCCTCCTCCTCTCCATTTTATCCTCACAACAACCACCCTGTGAGGTAGGTTAGGCTGAGAGTCAGTGACTGGCCCAAAGTCACCCAGTGAGTTTCATGGCCGAGCGGGGACTAGAACCCGGATCTCCCGAGTCCCAGTCCAACACTCTCACCACTACGCCACACACTGGCATTTACTAATTAAGGTATACTAGCTGGCAAATGTAATAGGAGAGAAAACATAAAATATTAAATCTTAACTTGGTCTAACACCCTCCAGCCCAGCTAATGTAGCATGTAACTATGCATGTTTAGATAGAAAAACATCCTAGAAAACATCCTAGAAAAACATCCTAGAACTCCCAGCATTCCCCAGCCATCATGGCTGCCTGGGGACAGCTGGGATTTGTAGGACATTTTTCTGTCCAAACTTTCATAGGATTGTGCCTTTAAATATTCTACATTTCCAGCTATAAGAGAAATGCATATCTACTACCCTTATTGAGAGTTCAGAATCCTTATATGGTTTCCAGATAACAAGTGTTTTGTTGTTGTTGTTGTTTTTAAGTCCAAAACAGTTTAAAAAGAATCTCTAGGCCAGAGTTCAAAAAGGTTTGAGGAAAAACCAGAGAAATAAAATAGTAAAGAAGCCCAGTTAGAAAACTGATCTTTAAAAAGCATAGCTGAAAAGAAGCAGCTGCAGTACTACCTTAGCAAGGAGGTTTAGTAGTAAACATGAACAGGGAAATTCTACAGAGAAATAGTTTTTCCCCTAAGAATATAAGCATGCTCCAAGCATTATGGAAGAAAGTTGCAGTAGAGAGAGAAAAAGATCTATAGCTAGGAATATCCAAAGAGTGAAATTGCCCGTCTCTCCATTTTGGGAGAAGACAGGCAACATCAGAACAAAACAGCAAGAAAAACAGGGGTAGTTATTCAATGGTGTAATTCCGCAAACTCAAATAGCACTAGTGGAAATCAATCACATCTTTCCTTTTAAAAAAAAACTTTTTTATTATTATTGAATTTTCCAAAACAAAAACACATCATTTGGCTTCCGCCTCTTTGTCTGACAAACATTACCTATCTATATCCAATCTAAGTTTTCTCTATTTTCACAGAAAGAATTTCTATCACCTTTACTAATATACAAAACTCAAAACCCGAAGTTATTAAGTCACTTCCCTCTTCCCCAAGAAGTCCACCAGAGGTTTCCAGTCTTTCATAAATGAAGATTTAAAAAAATTCTCTAATTAAACACGTCAATTTCGCCATCTCTGGTAAGTCCAAAATTTTCAACAGCCAGTCTTCTATAGTTGGTATTGCTACATCTTTCCATTTTTGAGTGTAGATTATTCTTGCTGCTGTCATCATATATTGTAATAATGTTCCATAGTCTTTCTCAAGTTGTAAATCCATTATGCCCAATAAGAACATTTCTGGTTTAAGTTGAATATTCACTTTTAAAATCTTTTGTATCTATGTGTGTATTTGTATCCAATATTTTTTCACTTTTTTACATGCCCACCAAACATGATAAAATGTTCCTTCATGGTTCTGATATTTCCAAAATACATTTGACACATTTTTATACATCTTAGCCAATTTCACAGGAGTTAGGTACCAACAATACATCATCTTGTAGAAATTCTCTCTAAGATCAGAACAGAAATCCACCACATCTCTCCATCGTGCAAGTCATTGTGCATTATACTTGTGCAACTCGTTAATGGGTTGCACAAGTGTAATGCACAACTACTTGTGCTACTGCACTTGCACAAATGTAACTTGAGTTAGTTTCTCCTCTTGTGTGTAGTTCGGAGCCTAGATTCCGCTGACACAATGTCATTTGAGCTATGCAGTAACACAGCTGGATGTTGCCCAGAGTACCCAAACTCCTTGCCATATGCATGATGTGTTAGTAGATTATAGATATAGATCTATACATACGTATTGTGTGTGAACATATAAACCCAGTGGGAGAGACAGAAGAATGGAGGGAAGTGGCCAAAAGGCTCAGCTATACAAGAGGTGTGTCCAATTAGTATGAAGAGAAAATAAGCTCCTGTCAAGGGTGAAGGATCCAGTGAGAGTGGGTGTGGCTCACCCACTACTAGAAATGAACTGACAAAGCAAAATGGAAAGGGTATATAAATACCTAACAAAGGACAATTACTTTCCATAATGAGTGAACCACCCACAGTCTCTGTTCAGCCCACGTCGGTAGTTTCAATTCTGCATATGAAGTCCAACTCAGTGGCTCCATGCTGGGAGAGTTTGCTTTTGAAACTGTGTGTGTGTGGGTGTGTGTGTGTACAGGTGCATATGTGTGAAGTAGGGTAATGTTTGAGTCTAAGAAGATTGAAATGCTCCTTCACCAGTTTCTCAGATCTGCCTATTTTTAATCGCTGATTTGTGCCCATTTATTCCTGTACAAAGAAAGTGCAGTTTGCCCCGTGTAAATAGCAGAAGGGCATTGCTTGCACATAAAGGCAAATATCATGTTTGTTTGTCTATACGTTTTCAACATCTTCATGCTGTCCTTCTGTAAGAAAATATATCCAAGGCAACAGACAAGGATATAAGAATAAGGGCGCAATTCTATCGAGATGAGCGTGAGCCTCCAAACTTGGGGATTCACACTCATCCAATGCAGAGCGGGATGAGCGGCAGAAACAATCTTCTCTCTCCCCACTTGTCCCACTCTGCATTAATGGCATCTCAAAGGGGAGGAGGCTGGAGCAGCTTCAGGATACCTTGTATCCTGGCCGCCCCAGTCTCTTCCCCTCCCCGCCTGATGAAACACAGCCTTCTCCCCCTCTCTGAGGTCACTTTTCCAACCCTGGAGATCAGCCAGTGTTCTTTCCAGCGCCGGCTGCGAGGTGGCGGGGGAGGGGATCAGAGTTCCAATTTCCAGCTCTGAGGCTGGAGCTGGGAATCCAAACTATCCAATGGCCCTTCAGACAATGTCTAGGGGCTGTAGGATCACCCCCCTAAATCAATGAATCAAAATGATAGATTCTGAAATAAAAATTAAAAACAATGAATCAGAGTCAGCAGCAGCAGCAGCAGCAGCAGTCAAAACCATATTTTAAAAGGCCATGCCTAAGAATGCCTGCTGGAAAAGGCAAGTCTTAGCTTCCTACCAAAAGGCAAGCAGTGATGGGGCCGTATGGACTTACCTCATGTAGGGCATCCCATTGTCTTGCTGCAAATACATAATAGACCCTGTCTCTCATGCCCACCCAGTGCACTTCCAGCCACAGGATGACTTGGAGCAGAACCTTAACAGATGGTGACTCTTAACATACTTTGGTCCCAGGTTGTTTAGGATGCTAAAAAAAAGTCAAAGCAGCCTCTTGAACTGAGTATCAGAGTTAAATGTTCCAATCTGTCCGCTCAGGTTATCAACCTGGGAGTGCCATTCTGGACCAATAGAGCTTCTGTTCTGGACTGTCTTTAAAGGCAGCTCCTCATAGAGTGCATTGCAATGATCTACATAACGTGGATGTGACTAGGGCATGAATGACTATGGCCAGATCTGGCTTCTCATGAAAAAGGGGCACAGCTGGCACAGCAGCTGAAGCTAGTACAAGACACATTAGAAGATGTCAGGGAATGAGCCCTTGATGGTCTCAGTTTGTTTATTTGGTTATTGTTGTCCTCTGCCTTTCAGAATATAAATCAATCTAAGACAGCTTATAAGTAGTTTCAAAATAAGTTGGCAACTGTCGTAAATGACTCCGGTCGAGAGATAGGCAGTAGTTGTTGACACAGTCCAAGGTTTAGAAGCCAAAATATCCGTCCAAAATCAAAGGAAACATGAACCAAAGAATAGTCAATCGATTTGGGGTAAAAATACATGAGTCTAGGTCCAGCAGCTGACAGGAGCATCTTTGCTATGGCTGATCTGCAACAACTGCTTCCAGCGTCTGCAGTGTGTTTGGGGCCTGTCTTTTAAGCAAGGGCTGATTGGGCCAGGCTGCAGAGGACATGTGCCTAGCCCCTCCCCAAACACACTCGGGCTCGGTTGCACTATGTCCTCCTCCACCACCCCAAATGGAGGCACAACACTCACATCATCCTCCAAACCTTCTTTCCAGAGTTCTTCTTTCCAAAGAGTTCATTCGACTGCCCACCAGCTGGCCGAGTGGAGATGTCTTCCTAAGAGTTTGTCCGTTGCTCAGAAAGAAAGCTTTCACCTCTTCCTCCTTCCTATTTTTGCCACCCCACACTCTGTTTTGGCAGCAGCAGCTGTTTATTTCGTGCCTACAGGATGCAGAGGAAGATTTGAACTTCATATTAATGCATACAGGGTCTCCCAAGGTGGCATCCTTGAAGAGCTGCTTGGCACTCAACACTTGGTTAATGCTCCATAAATATTTTGGCCTGTTTTCATTAGTTCACGTGAAGGGCTCCACTTATCTCTGCATAAAGAGCAGCTGTGCTATTGAAATCCGTTTATTTTATTTTTTAAACTGCACTCTCCGCGTATGACTTCTATGAATCATAATTCACTGTAGACAGGGCCAACTTCAACAGAAGCTTGTAGCCAATTACATGTCAACAAAATTTATTATGGCTATAAGCCATCAGAAATGAAGCGCTTTACAAGATGCTCTTCCCTCCAGCTTGGATGACTGGCTCAAGGGCCCATTGGATGGGAAGGTGGCAAAAAAATGGGAGAAGAATGAAATGAAATTCTTTCCAACCCTGCTGACTGGCTCAGCATCTGTAAATATTAGACATCAGATCAAGAATCACAAAGTGTTGCAACTTCCATAGCTAATCCCCAAATCCACCCTTCCCCAATGTGGTACACTCTAGATATTTTGGACTACAACTCCCAGCATTCCTAACCATTGGCCATGCTGGCTGGGGCTGATGGGAGTTGCAGTCCTAAACATCTGGGGGGCACCAGATTGGGGAAGGCTGTCGTAATCCTTGCTGCTAGTAGAGGCTTTCACTGGGCATTACGCTTTTGTGATGTAACTCTCTTCTGGATTTTGTCCCTGTTTGAAAAGATGCTGGTATCAACTAAGACAGGGCTGGACAACTTGTGACCTTCCAGATGTTTTGGCCTATAACTTGCCCACCCCTGGACTAGGAGCAGGTCCTTTTCAGTAGTGGCCCCTCAGTTGTGGAATGCTTTCCACCTTGAAGTCTGCAATTTTTGAGCTCATTCCTAGTCTTCAGGAGGCAGAACAAAAAGGTATTTTATTTCAACAGGTCTATGGAAGGCAATTTTAATGGCCTGCTCTTCATGCCCTTGCTAAGTCTTTGGGCATTTCTATTTGATCTCATTTTATTTTTAGATATTTTAAAATGGAATCCACATGCACTTGCTTAGAAATATTATTATTTTTTCTTATTGTAAGTTGCTTTGAAGGTCTATTGGATGGGAAGGTTTCTTGAAAATGGGACAGGAATGAAACAGAATAAAATTGAAATGATTTGCTCCCCAAAATTCTCCTCTCTACATTTCCATTTAGAATATTCACCAGATACCATCTGAATAATCAAATGCTAAATATTCACTGAATATTTGGTACCTACATTGGACAGTCAGTGATCTTTGATTTGGTATTTGACTCTGATCTTTGATTTCAGTACTTAGTATTTTTCTTTTATATTTGATTGGAATTGATAGCATGCAATGGTTTTGGCTTTTTTAATTTGACATTTGACATACAACAGTATTTGATATTTGACTGTATTTTATCATTGACATACAATGGTATTTAGGCTTTTACAGCTGGTATTTCAAAAAGTTTAACATTTGATCCTGACCAAAATCAAAAGTTAAGAGAAACCAAGTCATACAGCCCAGCATGTTTACCTGGAAGTAAGTCCCACACTGCATCCAATAGGACTCACTCCCAACAGTAACAGCACAGTCCAATGTGGCTGCCCATGATCCTTTGGGCATCCAATGGAGGAGAGAAGGAGCAGGTAAATGGTTTATTACCTTCTTCTTTTTTCTTTTTTCTTTTTTTACCAAAAACTGAAAATGAGGTTCTGACGTTGTCCCAATGGGCAAGAGAGTGTGTAACCAGAACTAACTTTAAGGCTATTTGAAAGTTCAATATGTTTGAAAATATATATTTAACACTTAAGCAGGAAAACAGTGAAAGCTCTTTCAATTTGTTGAACAAATGAAAGCATGCTACACAGGAAGTCATAAGATAGGAATGGTTTACCGAGAAAAGTAAATGCAAAAGAACATCACATGCGGAAGTAGAATGTGAAACATGCAGTGATTGCAAAGAAAATACATTTGTACTCACAAACTACAAAGCAGTGTGAATGTTATATGTGAAGATTATACCAAGCAAAGTAAACTACAGTTTAACATTGGCTGAGGCCTGTTAGAAAAACACTATTAAGAAAGCTGTATTATTAGAGCATCAAATGGAATAGCTACTACGACATAGAAAACTGATAGTAGGTCCAAATAGCAGCAGTTTGAATTGTTACTTAGCTCCACTTAAACTTCCATCAGTCCAAACTTTAAACCAAAGGTTTAAAGCTTTCAACGATATAGCAGTATAGTTCAAACCTTTAGAGAAAAGGAAGGGGGAAATGAAAAGGAAAATTATAGCTACCTATCCCAAGTAAATACCTGCAGAACAGGCTTTTGTGTGGACCCAGATGTGGATTAGCAAAGACCTCTCCCAGAGTCCATAGTGTAGGACCCAGCAGGGTCCAGGAAGGAAAATTGATCCAGGTAGAAAGTGAAGAGAATGTTTTAAAATGAAACGGATGGTGAAGCCAGAGAGCCTCACCAGTGAGTAAAATAAAATAGAGAGGGGGAATGAATCTTTTCCAAGTTACTCAAGAACCAAACTTATAGCCCCCAAAAGCTAGTTCAGAAATGATGGCCAGCTGGAGCCTTAAAAACAGAAGAAGGGACATGGTCAAAGGAAGAAATTCCCTCTTCCCTCACAAAGCAAGCAAGCATACAAGCTATGGCCCCCAAAGGCCCCCAAACTAGCAAAACATCTGTTAGCAAACACCAAAGCTATGCAAAAAGGAGAAAACAAAAAGAAAGAACTGAACAAAGTCCTTCTGCTAGGGTTCAGCCACTTTTTTGGATTCACTAAGGGCACAATCCGACGGCCCTCCGACCTTGCCTAGGACGTCACGGGATTATTCGGAGTCCCAGCTCCGAGGTCCTGCGAGCTCGAAACTGGGACTCCGAACGCCGAGTCCCCCACCCTGCCCCCCTCGCAACTGGCTTGGAAAGAACTGAGCTGAGCTGCCTCTCTGAGGTGGCAAAAGGGGCTTGCCGGGGGGCGGGGGCAAGGAAAGGGGGATGCAAAGGCCGACGGCTTGTGCCAGATCCAGACGGTGCCCCAGACTCCTCCCCTCCCCCCTCCAAAGAAGAGCTTCATCTATATGGCTGAAAATGGCCATCTAGATAAAATGCAGGGTGCGGGGGCACAGGAACTGGGGATCCACACTCTGATCCCCTTCCCTTCCCCCCCCCCACTCACAACTGGAAAGAACCACACTGGCCACTTCTCCGAGGTTTGAACATGGACCTCGGAGAGGGAGTGAAGGGGAGGGGGAGGGGGCAGGGAGGAGAGGAGACTGGTGCTGCCAGGGTACGAGGTGTCCTGATGGTGCTCCAGCCTCCTTCCCTCACTCTCCAAAGCCCCACAGCTAGATGGCTGAATCATCATAGAATCATAGAAAAGTAGAGTTGGAAGGGGCCTACAAGGCCACCGAGTCCAACCCCCTGCTCAATGCAGGAATCCAGGTCAAAGCATCCCCGACAGATGGCTGTCCAGCTGCACCTTGAATGCCTCCAGAGTGGGAGAGCCCACCACCTCCCTAGGTAGTTGGTTCCATTGTCTTATTGCTCTGACAGTCAGGAATTTTTCCTGATGTTTAGGTGGAATCTGGGC
Organism: Shinisaurus crocodilurus; assembly: GCA_021292165.1. Classification (NCBI taxonomy): domain Eukaryota; kingdom Metazoa; phylum Chordata; class Lepidosauria; order Squamata; family Shinisauridae; genus Shinisaurus; species Shinisaurus crocodilurus. The sequence continues at coordinate 15,254,072 of CM037876.1, forward strand.
TCCTGTAACTTGAGCCCATTATTCCGTGTCCTGCAAACTGGGATGATCGAGAAGAGATCCTGGCCCTCCTCTGTGTGACAACCCTGAAATTGGATGTCTAGCTGAACTGCAGAGCTGAAGGGGCAGGGAGGCAGAGAGCGCTTTGCACTGGATGCTCATCATAAGCCTCTGAGTTCGGAGGCGTACAAGCATCGAGGGTGCAACCGTAGGGTTGTGCACTAGCTCCCCTAAATTTTCCTGCCTTCTGATTTGCCGTTTTCCTTTCTTTCTAGTTGTCAACTAGAAACTTGGTTCTGGATTAATGAAAGTCCTGTTAGGTGGGCAGAAACCTGCAAAAACAGTCCTTTTCCATAGCTTCAATCAACTGATGTTACCTTAGGCCTTATCAGGGTATACTATACGGTCGGGAACATTCCAGGCTCATGAAGTTGCTAGCTGTGAGAAGTAAACAACACGGTAACTTCTTGTCATTCTGGTCCATTGTTCCACAGCTTGACCGCAGCTTTGTCAGCAGGACTGTCCGCAAAATCTTTCTGCCCTCAGAGAAAGACAGGCCTGCTTGTGAACCAAAGTTTCACTCCTATTCCATCCCATGGCTTCCTTATAAGTCCTCTGTTCCCAGCACTTGAACCCCAAATGGGACCTGCATAACACAAATGGCCCATCATGAGTTCCTGTTTCCAGATATTTTTTTTGCCATTGTGGGGAGAAGGATGCCTCAGAAAACTAAACAGCTGAAAAATATCAATGAATTAAAGAATGAAGCGAGAAACAATTAAGTCGCTCATGTTTCTGAAAGATAAGCAACTGAACACACATTAATTAGGAGGGAGTAATAAGTAGGCGATCTTTTCTTTATGGAAGTATCAGTCTGGATAATTCCTCATATTAGCAAAGGAAGTGTTCTGTGTGAAGATGTACTGAGCATCAGAAAAGTTCCAGAAAGGAGATAGGAGGTGTGTTTGAAAAAGACCCCTAGCTCTTCCACAAGGACCAACACTGCTGTGTGTTTTGTGTCGTGTGGGGGAGGGCTACATATCTGGGCGGCCTTTGAACCGCCTCTGAACTGGCTGGTGCTAGGAGCTAGACTGAAGGGAAGCAGGTGCTCCCCGTCCATCTGGGGCCTACAGGGGGAAGAGTCTGGACACACAGTCCAACATCTTCCTCATAAGGGTGTATGCATCCTCACCAGGGATCTACAAATTTTGGCTGGACTTTATGGCCAACCAAAGATTGGTAGTCTCCAGGGCCATGCCCCTCAGCCAGGTCAAGGTCAATCTCATCCTAACTGGCGCTATGTGAACATGCCCCCAAACCCCTTCCAGCTCTCTGGACAAGGGAGGTAGAAGCACGTTGGCTTCATTTTGCTGTGCACCCAGAAGAAGGCACAGAGACAAGCCCATGTGCTTCCATCTCCATGCTCTGGCTAGGAATTGGACAAGAGAAGGGAAGCTTGTTTGGGCTCGGCACTTGCACCTGGAAAATGAAGAGTCAAAATAAGTCCCAGCCTTCCACCCAACTTTGGGACTGGGGAGTGGGCTGGGATCATCCTCTTCCCCCTGATGCTTCAGTCTTGGAAGTAGCCTCAGTCTCACTTCACTCACCAGAGGCTGGTTGATTACTCGCCATGGCAAGAGTGGTGAGTGAGTTTGTGGAGCCCTGGCAAAAAGGACCAGATGGGGGAAGGAACTGGCCTTACAGAATGGGCACCCTTAAGTGCAAATCCTCCACCCACCGCCCACCCTCTGGCCCTCTAGCAGACCAGTCACAGCTAGTGATGGGCAAATACCCACTAGGTCAACATGGAATTGGGCTCAGCACACCGCACTATTTCCCTCAAAAGCTGAGTCTACTCTGAAACACATTCTAGGCTCCAATTTGACCCATCACCCTTCCAATGATGTCCTGTCCAACAGCCCCCATGAGCCCACCACCTTCAAGGTCCTGGAGCCCATAGCAGCATTGAAGGTTCCAGGGATGGCAGAGACCTTGAATTCTTTTGCGCTGGTGCCACCAGGCAGGTAAGGGGAAAGTTAGGAGGAGGACTGGGGCAGGCTGGAGGAGATGTTTGAAGACTCAGATAATAATGCGACCCACAGAAGAACTGATGGGGCCATATTGCTCACCTTGGATGAAGGTGAGGATTATGAGCTGCCAGGTTCTTTTCCCAAACCAGGAAATTATGAACTTCAGCACCATTACTATCCACAGAGCCTCTGCTTGAGCAGGGCTTGCAGTAGCTGTCTCCAGGCAACGTTATCCAAAGAAGGACATCCTGCATTTGTATCACTTGCAGACTCAGGAGCCAGGAGTAAGTCTGATGTGTATCCAAGTGTGCATGCATGGTCTATCTATGCTCCATTGATTTCAGTGCAATCCTCATTCAGATATGCAACATCCGCATTCTGGATGCACATTCAAATGTGCATTGAAATGCCTTGCCCCTTAAATGCAATATAATGCAGATAGACAGGCACAAGTGGAGGAGTAGTAGGAAATGGGTAAATAACTTTTCTTCTTTGCTTTGCACTGCTCCCCCCAATACATAGACGTACACATTTTTTTCCTGAGTACCAAACAAAAAAGTAGGGACCGGCAAACAAGCAATTTTCGCTGTTGTCAAGATTCTCCAAACGCCACCTTGAAGCTCACCTCACCTTTCTCCCCTGTGTTCAAGTGTGCTCTTTTTACATTTTGTTCAAATGGGGAAAGTGTGCATTTAGAAGGGGGGGGGGAAATCACATTTTTTTCATAGAGTAAAGCATTAAGATGCACATTTGGGGGTAAATGCACATTTTTTAAACATGCACATTTTTAAAAGTGCATTTTTCTAACATGAACACAAGTATGGAAATTTGAAGACATTTTCATGCGCTCCTACCCACATTCCGAACAGGACATGCTCACACAATTTGCGAACATAAGCTAAATTCTCCTACATACCTACAAAAGGTGACAAAACATGAAGGGTCGTAATATTCAAACTGTGAAACCTTTTCATGAATCCAGACATGTTGCCCTATAATAATGTTTCCCTCCCCCTACATTTTATGATAGCACTCTTCCAGTACTTAAAGGGTTGTCACAAAGAGGAGGGCCGGGATCTCTTCTCGATCATCCCAGTTTGCAGGACACGAAATAATGGGCTCAAGTTACAGGAACCCAGATTCCACCTAAACATCAGGAAAATTTTCCTGACTGTTAGAGCAATAAGACAATGGAACCAACTACCTAGGGAGGTGGTGGGCACTCCCACTCTAGAGGCATCCAAGGTGCAGCTGGACAGCCATCTGTCAGGGATGCTTTGACCTGAATTCCTGCATTGAGCAGGGGGTTGGACTCAATGGCCTTGTAGGCCCCTTCCAACTCTACTTTTCTATGATTCTATGACTCGAGAGTAGCTAATCAAAATACTATGAAGTCATTAATATTTGAAAAGTGCTGCCAGTGATCTCCACTGTGCACTCCAATTTCATTTTAGGACGGCTAGTTTGGGGAGCTGCCCATAAATCCATTCTTTGTTCATGTATGGTGGAATGCAGCCCAGTTTTCCTTTGTTACATCTGGAATATCATTAGAAGTGAGATGAATGGATTCTCTGTCTGGGAAGCATTATTGATGTGCATGGCTATATAACACACTGCACTGCTTCCTTATAAACTGTTTTCTCACACAAACCTAACTAATAGGCAATATATATTCAGTGGATCATGTCAGACTTAGGCCTGGTCAATACATGCAGCATAGAGTGAGATGAAAGAGCCCTGAGGTGGATGAAAGGACTGTACCACTGACCACTGCAGGTGAGGGTATCACAGTTTTGAGTGGCCCCCTTTAAAAAAAAAAAAAAAAAAAAAAAGCTTCCTGCTAGGAGAAATTAGCACAGCAGGAGAGGATTAGGCTGGAACCCTTTTCATTTGCAGCCAGCTTTGTTGTGGTTGGTTGGTTGCTTGCTTGCTTGCTTTTATATGGGGGGGAGCATTTTAAAATGTGATCCTCCTCCTGCTGCCTGAAGTGATACAATCCCTTCCACCACATCAGGTCTCTCAATCACCATGTTCTGTTGCCTGTGCAGACCAGGCTTTATTCCTCATATTATGCTGTCCCAGCAGTTGTCAACCCTTCTTATGTGCTAGTTCCACCCACTTTGGGTGGTCAGTATGACCCATTTCGTATGTTTCACACAGCATGGTGGCTTCACAGTGCTGAAGGGTTGGAGTTCTCAAATGTCATAGTCGCCTATTGTTTGATTGAGCAAGTCCTACAGCAGCAGGCAGGGGCTGTCAACAACTATTGAAGTGTGTTCTATTCTTTGTATTGCTGTTGTGCTTTTAATGTATTTGCTTTTATGTTAAGTTTTAAGATTTTGTTTTTAATTCTGATTTTACCCGTAGTCATCTTGAGTGCCATTCTTTTGGTCTCTAGTATTCAGACTGGAATGCCACAACGCTCCTCTCAATGACCACCATGCATCTTTGTGCCTGTGTGGAGGTCCAAGACTTTGTCTGAGCAATAACAAGCTTTGGCTTTGCCCATTGGGCTATGGCTCCTTTCTACTGCATCTGTCTCTGTCCTACCTAATTCTTCCCCGCTTTCTTCATCCAGTCCCCTCAAATTTATATTTAACATTGTGGAGAAAGCCCAAACACAAGTCTGCACTCACACACACACAATTTTCCCCTAAGGGAGGGGGCGAGGGAAGAGGGATGAGATCACCGGAGAAGCAACCAGACAGGTCGTCATCTCCAACAAAGGAGGGTCTCGGTGGAGATCCACAAAAGTGCAGGAAGGACCATCAAGGGCCATCAAACTATCAGGGCAGTCTCAATGAGCTGCAAAGTACCAGTACGTCACCTTCTTCTCGGGCAGGAATAAGCCTACCTGAAACGAAGGGGGAGGCATAAGCCCCCACCTGACCAGGAGGGCGGGGAGAGCGGGAACTCTGGGGTAGAAAACCCCTCTCCCTTCCGGCAGAGGGTTGTTGGGAACCAAGGGTACTTCGGGGCCAGATCTACCTCCAAAACAAGCAGTCCGAGTACGCCATTCTCATCCACGGATCGCTGACTCGGAGCCAGGCTGACACTGACTAGGCGTATAGTCTTTGGTCTGAGGTAATTGACTAGATTCAGTCCGCTAGTCTGGGAGCCTGTTCATTGGCTAAGGCCGGGGGTCAACTAAGGTTGTGTTGACAGTATAGTATTCCTGGAGAGCTGTTAGTTCCGTTCTGTGTTATTGTATAAACAAATAAAAGCCTTATTTGGTCATTTAAAGGGCTGCGGTTTCCTCTTGTGCGCGAAAGTCTCGCGGGTGGTCGCTAGCGCTCGGACGAGCTGTAATTCAGTGCCGATTAACCCGTTAAGCGCCGAACTCACGCAAAGGATCCCTGTTGGTGATCCTTCACAAACATTGACCACAATCAATGCACGACCGCATTCTGGATTAGCCTAACACTTGTGTGGATCCAGTGCATAGCCTTAGGGTAGAAGTCCCTGAACCGTTTTGGGCAGGTGGGCATGCTTGGAATTTTGAAAGAGTGTTGTGGGCACTCTCACAAAATGGCTACCATGGCAGGTGAGGCCGGTCACAAAACACTCATTTCCCAGAAGGCAAACTGGTGAGACTGGAAGTAAAGTAACCTGTCCAAGAACCTAAGTACAAGACAGAGGTGAGGGCAGAGCTCTGAAACACAAAACAACATCCAGCAACATCAAGTAGGCCGCTCAGCAAGATCTGCCACAGACAGCCTTCTCCCTGTCCCATCAGCCAAAGTAACCAGGCTGGTGGGGACTAGGAGGAAGGCCTTTTCTGTGGCAGCCCCCAATTTATGGAACTCTCTCCCCAGTGACCTCCGCCATGCCCCTTCCTTGATTAGCTTCTGCCGTGCATTAAAAACGTGGCTTTTCAGGCGGGAATATGGGGTGGGTTAGGATTTTTAAGTTTTGTACTGTTTTTAATTGTGTTTTATACTGTGTGTGTGTCCCCCCTCTTGTATTTTATTGGATTGTACATCGCTCAGAGTGGCCGGATGTCTGGCCAGATGGGCGATTCATAAATATAATAAATTAATAAATAAAACCACTCTTTTACGTCCAAATCAAGATGGTGCTAGATTGGGCAGCCCTTCCCTTTGCAGCATGCCAGCCTTCCGGTTAAAAAAATATTGAATGTAAAATGTCTTACATTAAGATGTAACAGACAAAAGTGGTATGTGCAGGCACAACAACACCTGTGGGCACCCTGTTGGAGACCCCAGCCCTAAGGCAGAGATATCAGTGCAGGCAGCTGAGGCATGTAGCAGCCCTAAAGAAGATTAGGAGGGCCCATCGGCCTTGCTAGGGAGAGAGAGAAAGTGGGTGCTCCTAGATGCCTCCACACTCAGCACTGTGCTGCTATCTAGCTCAGGGGACTCATGAGAAAACCATCCCAGGAGGAAGCAGCAGGAATTATAAATTGGTGTCTGGAATCAGTTCAGGAGCGGATGGGGATTAACAGGCTGAAATGAACTCCTGAGAAGACCGAGGTACTATTAAAAAGAAGACTGGCAATCTAGGTGAAGTGGTTCAACCTGTTCCGAAGGTTCAGCATTTTACCTGATGGAGCAAGTCCATGTTTGGGGGCATTCCTTGATCCATTGCTTTCCCAGGATGCTCAGCTGTTGGCAGTTGCTAGGAATGCCTCTATCAGCTTCAGCTGATGCAATGTACTCTTTCCTGGAGAAGGCAGACTTGGCCTCAGTCATCCACGCTTCACTTACCTCCAGACTGGATTCTTGTAATGGACACTATGGGGCTGCCCTTGAAGACAGCTGGATGCTTCAACTGGTCCAAAAGAGCAGCCAGACTTTTGTCTGGCACCCACAGGTCAGAGCGTGTAACTCCATTTTTATGTCGGCTCTCTTGGCTTCCTATTTGCTTCCAGTTCAAAGTGCTGGTTTTAGCCTGTAAAGTCCTAAATGGCTTAGGACCAGGTCAAATGACAGACCATTACTCCCATATAGGCCTGTCTGGAATTCAAGATCAATACCAGAGGTGTTGACCTCGGTAACATCTCAGGATCTTCAGTGAATGAGCATGAGAGAGAGAACATTTATGCAGTGGTGCACTGCCTCTACTCTGTGCCAAGTTCTATCCACCATTTCCCTGAAAATTTTCTTCCCCCAGCAAAAGAGGTTTCACTTTTTCTATCTCATTCTTAGGGTGCTTTAGAATTACTTTCAGCTGTGTTTTTGAGCTTATCTTATCATAGTGAGGTGTCCTTTGTGTGTGAGTGGGGGAGAGGGTTCTATTGCACATCTCTCCATCACTCTACAGCAGGACTCTCCAAACTTGGGTCCCCAGATGTTGCTGGACTACAGCTCCCAGGATCCCTTGCCATTAGCCATGTTGGCTGGGTATGCTGGAAGCTGTAGGCCAGCAACATCTGGGGACCCAAGGATGGAGAGCCCTGCTCTACAGCATCCCCAGCTGCCCACACTTCCTGATCCATGGAAGGAATGACTTCTTCCCACAGCCTTTTATTGAAGTGTGGGAAGCCCAGGAGGTTGCAGATCAACATAAATATGATTGTCCAATGAAAGACAGGACACTCACACCCATCAGACAACGTGTAACTCAGGTAAGTGCAAATAACTTGCACCTCACTCACAAGAATTTCACAATTTTGTTCTCCTTATTTGGGGGGGAAGCAATGATTTGTAATCAAATTAAATGAGAATGGTTAAAAAAGGCAGAATAAATGTTTGGTATACCACTACCCGACTCTAAAATGCTCTCCCAATCTAGCAGTGGGAGAATCAGTGAGGCTCGAGCTCACTGAGGTTCAAGTTCCACCTCAACTCTCTGTCTACCTCATTCCCATTCTTGAATGGGAGCATTTTGTTGTTGTTGTTCTTCGAACAGGAAAAGCGCACATTTTTAAAAAGCATGCGCCCAAATGCATTCTTTATCCCATTGAGCAAAGCGTGAAAATGAGTATTTTTTTAAGGTGTAAATTTTTCGAACAAACATATTTTGCAGAGGCAATCACAAGCTCAGGAACATGGGAGATTTGGGGGGGGGACCCCCAAAAATGTGCTCATGTTCAGGGGGGTGAACGGGGCATGTTCTGGTCAAAAATGAATCAAAACAAAATCCTCGTACAACCCTATCAGCAGCCAGTCCAAATCTGCCAGGTTTCCTCTGTGTTGCCTCAGCAGAAACAGAATGCACTGTTATTTCAAAAGACAAAGGTGTGTGACTCCGAGTTTTATTGCTGCCAGTTTTTTAATGTGTAACAGCTTTTACTGTTATGGCTGTTAGGTTTTTTTTTTGTTTGTTTGTTTGTTTGGATGTGTTGATTATGTTATCCATTCTTTTTGATTGCTTTTAGAAATTGGTTGTTAGTTGTACTTGTACAACTATAATTATATTGTTATGTTTTCATTATAAAGCTGCATGCTGTGCTGGATACATTTAGTACTGGTAGCAGCTGTTATTAGAGTCTGTGTATATATTGTGTATAGTACAGACACAATTGCATACCCTAAAGTTGACTTGTGGCACACTTGACAAAAACCTGGGCCATGAGTGCCTTCAGCTCATCCTTCTCGGTAATTCATTTCTTGAACTTCCTGTAACATTGTACACATGATGATTCTCCCTCATGTGATGTGCGCATGAAGGGAACTGTGATTAAAACCCAGCATAAGTCCTACTTAGAGGGAAACCCATTGAAATTAGTGGGACTTCAGTTAGTCATGACTAAGTTAAGGCCCATACATTTTAAGAGGTCTACTCTAGGTAGGACTTATGTTGGATTTTTACCCACCGTTCCCTTCATCACATGTACAATAAGGCGGTGGGGCTATGCTTCTGGCCCTGCCAGAAAAGTTGTGCAGTACCACCGGCCATGCCCTGATCTCAAGCATTAGATTAGGATGTCTGCAAGGGGAAGCCTACACGTATAATTTTTCCCCACCTTCCTGAATTCCAATCATGCAGGGTTCCTAAACTTGTGGAAAGTGGATGCCTATAGTGGTCTTCACACATAAGTTTTCCCTTCCCGACATCTGTATCCAATTAATGGGGCAGGCAGTGGCACTGACCGACCTCAGGGGTGGGGCTAGAGGAGAAGCCTCATAGCCCCATTCTACACACAATTCAACTTCATGTTATGTGGATGAGGGAAGGGGGCTTTTGCCAGCTTCAGTTCTTCTTGATGCTTGGTCCACCATGGAAAAGGAAGTCTCTGGATCTACATCCTGGCTCGGGTTCATCTCTAGTCATGCACAGCTAGACATGTGCAACAAGTAAGACCCCAACATCAAAATACCCAGCCAGTTCAGTGCAGCTTGGATGACAATCACCGTGTGGCTAGCTAAAAGTGGGCTAGATGGAACAACTATCAGGTGGATCCACAATTGGCTACAGAATCGGACTCAAAGAGTGCTTATCAATGGTTCCTTCTCAAACTGGGGAGACGTAACGAGCGGGGTACCGCAGGGCTCGGTCCTGGGTCCAGTGCTCTTCAACATTTTTATTAATGACTTGGATGAGGAGGTACAGGGAATGCTTCTCAAATTTGCAGATGACACAAAGTTGGGTGGAACAGCTAATACTCTGGAAGAGAGAAACAAAATTCAAAGTGACCTCGATAGGCTGGAGCGCTGGGCCGAAAACAACAGAATGAAATTTAATAGGGATAAATGCCAAGTGCTGCACCTAGGGAGAGGAAACCAAATGCAGAGTTACAGAATGGGGGACACTTGGCTCAACAATACTACAAGTGAGAAGGATCTTGGAATTGTGGTAGATCACAAACTGAATATGAGCCAGCAATGCGATGTGGCTGCAAAGAAGGCAACTGCTATTTTGGGCTGCATTAATAGAAGTATAGCTTCCAAATCGCGTGAAGTGATAATTCCCCTTTACTCAGCATTGGTTAGGCCTCATCTTGAGTACTGCATCCAGTTCTGAGCACCACACTTTAAGAAGGACATAGACAAACTGGAGATGGTTCAGAGGAGGGCGACAAGGATGATAAAGGAACTGGAAACTGAAAGAGACTGAAAGAACTGGGCATGTTTAGCCTTCAGAAAAGGAGACTGAGGGGAGATATGATCGCACTCTTCCAGTATTTGAAGGGATGTCACACAGAGGAAGGCCAGGATATCTTCTCGATCATCCCAGTTTGCAGGACACGGAATAATGGGCTCAAGTTACAGGAACCCAGATTCCACCTAAACATCAGGAAAAATTTCCTGACTGTCAGAGCAATAAGACAATGGAATCAACTACCTAGCGAGGTGGTGGGCTCTCCCACTCTGGAGGCATTCAAGCTGCAGCTGGACAATCATCTGTCAGGGATGCTTTGACCTGGATTCCTTCATTGAGCAGGGGGTTGGACTCGATGGCCTTGTGGGCCCCTTCCAACTCTACTTTTCTATGATTCTATGATTCTATGATTACAGAAGCTCACCAAGATCATCTTCTTCAGCTGTGTACAGAAACCTGCTTCAGTCCATGAATTTCTCTTATTGGATCAGGGTATCGTTGCTAGCTTGCTGGAGTCACAGAAGGTGGACAGAAGGCGCTTAGGAGCTAAGGGATGGTACAAAACAGGTCAGGGACTAGAACCTGGTGAGATGGGGTGGAGGTCAGAGTCAGGTCAGAGAATGGCACCTGGCCAATCAGAAGAAGAGTGTGCCTGGTGCCCCAGGTGTGGAGCCTGGACTTAGGGATGGACAAATCTGTCAATTTCAATTTCTCTGTTTTTCATTTTTCCAATCTTAAATTCAGTTCATCTCGAACTTTCAGAATTTCTCAAGTCTTAAGTTTGGTTCATCCCAAAATTTCAGGGTTTTTTAAAGTTTGCATGAAAATTCTTAAACATTATTGTGCACATTTCTCCTAATACATCATCATCATCATCATCATCATCATCATCATCATCATCATCTATTAGACACCTTTTCCTTTTTACAAAAAAAAGACCCAAGAAAGGGTTAAAACATACCCCCAAAAATTAAAAATAGCTAATGCCAATTTACAATTCCAAGTCCCAGCAAAGCAACTAAACTAAGAAGACCCATCGTAGGCCATCAAATGCCTGGAAGTAGAGAACATTCTAAACCTGCAAGATGACAATGTTGGTGCCAGGTGGACCTCATGGGGAGAGCATTCCACCGTTGGGAGGCCACCACTGAGGTGGCCCTCTCCCTTACTGCCATCCTCCAAAACTCCCTCACTAATACATGCATTTGAATGCATTTTTTGCCTAATAATCACATTTTTTTGCAAGCAATTTTCCTAATATAATACATGTTTAATGTTATTTGCCCTAATATATGTTTCTTCTTCTTCTTTTTAATTGGAGAGCTTTATTGCAAAATTCAAATTCGGAGTGGTGCGAATTTCAAAGAATTACTGAGTTTCAGTTCACATGATAGTTTGAAAGTGCAGAATTAGGTAGGTTTGGATTAAAATGTGAATTAAATGATTTCTCTCCCCCCCGCCCCCATGCCTTAGGCTCATGGACATGGAAGAAAGTTAATGGCAAACCTCTCAATGAAGGACAAAATAGCCTGATCCCTTAATCCTGGCTGCACAACCTGGGGTTGTTGGGTTGTTTGTTTTCTTTAGCTTCCCCTTGAGACTCTGAGAGGGAAGCCTAAACCTTGAAACTTCAGGCCAGACCCTGAGACCTGGCAACCCTAGGATTGGGGCTCTCAGGTCTTTGCACCAATTATTTTACAAAGACAATGCTTTGAAGTGACGCCTGCCAGCTTGTTTGTTCTGGATTCATTTGATGCTAGGTTGCAAATGAAGCATTTTAAGCACCTCGTTAAGAAGGCCATTCAACCAATGTACCAAACAGTTATTCAACAGTAAAAAGCCTGATGTGCTCCAGTGAAAGGAAGCTATAAGAAAGTTATAATGGAAATTGCCTGCAATGTTTAGGACATCAACTAGTAGCTGGAACAAAGTGTCGGGCATGATCCTAATTATCTCTTGCTCTTTCAGATAAGAGCCATTGGGCGGGGGAGGTGTCAATAAATGTCAGCAATAAATATCAGACAAGCTATTTGGAAAGAAGGTTATAATTGAGTCCCTTGATTTAAATAGGCCTTTAAAAAAATAGCATTGTGTTCAGTGCTTACTGCGATTTCTAAATGTAGGCACCCTGGCGTGGGTGAATGTTATTTCTGCAACTATGCCAGGGGCTGTGCTAGATACCAAAAAGGTCTGGGGCTCAGGCCCACAGGACAAAAATAATATGCACAAATTTGCATGTGCTAATTTGCATATGCTCTAAAGTCCGCATGTGTGTGTCTTTAAAGGGCCCTGTCTCCTAAGGACACCCCTATTTGTAAAAAGGGATGTATGGACAGGGGAGAGGAGGAGGGCATTTGATTTCAGGAAAAAACCTCCGGCAGAAAGATTCAAAGGGGTGCAGGCAGAAGGAGAAGGTGAAGCACAGGAGGGCCAAAAGGCAGCTAATCCAGGGGGATCAGATGCAACCGAGATCAGCAGGGCCCCTGCACCTTTCTTTCAGCAAGTGCCCATGGACAGCAGGGTGGTGGGGCTCCAAATGAAAGATTCGGGGCTCCAGCCCTAGTGGGCCACCCCCTAATACTGCCTCTGGAGTATGCATAGTTAAATCCACATTTTCATTTTGCAGAGAATGCCTGAAATCTGACATTTTACTCAACAGCAGGCAGTCATGCACTCTGTATGCTCTTCCACCTGAGCAGCCTGCCGCAAGCTGGTGCCCTCTCTAGATATTGATTGATGATTGATTGATTGATTGGAAATATTTTTATGCCGCTCCTCAGCCAAGAAGACTCCCAAGAGTGGCTTACATATAATCAATTAAGCAAGACCGTCCCTGCCCACAGGCTTACAATCTAAAAAGACGCGACACACAAGGAAAAAGGAATGGGGAGAGAAGAAGGGGGGGAATTAAGTCTTCTGGCAGGGCTGGCGGAATGGCCCTGTGCTCCCTCTCCTCTCCCTCTGCACATATGTTGGACTACAACTCTTATCATTCCCAGAAAGTATGGCCATAATTCACTAGGGGCTGCAGTGCAGAGCATGCAAGGACCTTACAGGCTTGTTTACATGGGAGAGCGGTCCCTCAATACACTTAAAACTCTGATTTAATTACACTCCAAAGACACAAATCAGAGCCCATTCAAAAGAATGGATACACGGCAGATAGTGTATAGCCATCCCTGGAGCAAAACACGTCGGGCCACAGCTGAGCCACTGTAAACACTCCATCTCCACGGGGAGCGCTTGCGTGTCAGGTCAGAGAAACAGCTTGTAGCCGAATCTTCTCCTTACATCATAGATTCCCAGCCCTGCCTGGAAATGCCGGGGATGATTGAACCTGGGACCTTCTGCATGCAAAGCAGGTGCTCTTACCACTGAGCCATGGCCCCTCCCCAAATGTTGCTGGCCTGAGATTTTGGGCTTCAAATCTCTCAGTGTTTTGTCCCCAAATTGCAGACCAAAGGTCTATCTAGTCCAGCATCCTGCCCCCACAGCAGTGTTTCTCAACCTTGGGTCCCCAGATGTTTTTGGCCTACAACTCCCAGCATGCCCCAGCCAGCTATGCTGGCTGGGGCATGCTGGGAGTTGTAGGCCAAAAACATCTGGGGACCCAAGGTTGAGAAACACTGCCCCACAGTGACCAACCCGATGCCCCAATGGGAACCCCAGAAGCAGGACATGAGTGCAATGGAGCCCTCCTGTTCAGATTCTGACGCTGGGGCTAAATATGCTTTCTCCTTGATGCTTCTAATAGCTATATTTAAAATAGAACCATCATGAGGTATCTATAGATACCTCGACTCCCATTCTGTTGAGAGCCAGTGTGGCGTAGTGGTGAGAGTGTTGGACTGGGACTCAGGAGATCCGGGTTCTAGTCCTCACTTGGCCATGAAGCTCACTGGGTGTCTTTGAGCCAGTCACTGTCTCTCGGCCTAAGCTACCTCACAGGGGTGTTGTGAGGATAAAATGGAGAGGAGTAGGAGGATCATGTACATTGCTTTGGGCTCCTTGGAGGAAAAGCAGGATATAAATGTAACAAATAAATAGAATAGAATAAAATAAAATGAGCAAGCAGCCATACTAGAAAGAAGAACATCTGTAAATGTACCCAAGGCAATCTCCCAAACATTGGCGTTAGAGCTTTCTTCCATGTCAGTTAAGCAGATTTAATGCTGCTCTACAGATTCGTTATATCTCAAAAAAAGAGGTGAATATGATTCAGCATCTGAACTGAAGGGTACACCTGGGATTACCTATCAAACACCTTGCTGGAGGGAAGAAGGAAAAATGAGATTCTCTTTCATCAAAGGTTTTCTAGGAAGGTGTAACACGGATGGGGCATTGCCGTATCTCCCAAAACATTCACAAGAACAGATGTTGGAGGCTCAGAACCACCTGGCACCCTCCAGATGTGTTGGACGTCAACTTTCCGCGTCCCCCAAACAGCATGGCTGCTACAGACCATGACCAGATGTCCCAAGTCTTACTGGTCCGTGTGGAGGAAGGGGGGCTGGCTGACTCAGCCACACCCCCACCCTTTCCTACCCAAAAGGAACCAAGACCCCCAGAGATCTCAAGATACCAGATTGCCAGCCTCAGCTGTCTGCAATCCTACTTGAATCTCTGTTCAGGGACTTGCCTTTCTGACTGTAACCTGGATTTAGTTATTGAACCAAGCAGAGCGACTACAAAACCCATGTGGGTTAAAACCAAGAAAGGTTTATTCTGGTAGCATTTTACAACAACCAATAGGGAAATGAGGGAAGGACACAAAAATAGAGAGACACTTTGGTACACAGTAAAGCTGCAAAATAACAAAACCTGATTCTTAATATCTCTCAGGCACACAACTCTGTTACCTGAGGGTCAGTTCTCTTCCAGGGTTAGATCCAGCACAGCCTTGCTGCCCGATGGAGATTACCACACCTACCTGAAGGTCCGAGATGGGTAGCCTCCCACAAGGCTTGCCTTTACCAGAGCCCTCATTCAGCTAATTTCACCAGGAGCTACCTGGGGTCGGATCCTGAGGCCCCCCGAAGGCTTGGGCCTCTCCTTGGCGCGCCGCCATTGCTCCAACAGCCAGCAGCCACGCGATGACCAAAGACAAAGACAAAAAACCACATGTTGGGAAATATAGCTCTTTCCCCCTCCCCTCCTCCTTCCTGTAGCTTTGCTGCTTCTCAGCCAATCAGGGTGAACTTCACCTGGCCAGGGAGGGAGGGGAACTCATGGCTTTTGCATCTGAAAAGCCGTAGACAGGCGCCATGTCCCATCCGATACTTTATGCACATTTCGCCTCCTCCCAGCCCCCCAACTGGCCTTACTTGGTTTACACATGAGGAGCCTTTGGGAACCCCCAAAGGCTCTTTTCTCCACAGGTCCTCTCTTAAGTTTTGGCTTCCTTCCAAAGAAGCCCTGTTGCCATTCATTTTCACTGAAAACTAAATTCAAGACAAATGTGACGGGATTGCAAAACCATCAACAGGGAGTTGTCTTATGATGGCTGTCTCATTACCAATCTTATTTTTAAACTGGTGCTGTAATATCTCACTCTTGATCTCTCCAACTGTTGCTATAATGTCTTACTTTTGATACCAATATCTCTCCCTCTGCCTCCGCCTCTTTGTGTGTGTGTTTCTCCCACGCTCACCACAGATAGGGAGAGAGGAGGAAGCAAGAGAGATTGGCACTAGATGTCCTCCCAATTAACATACATCCTTCACTCATTGGTATCAAGAAGAGGACAAATCTGTCAATTTCAGTTTCTCATTTTTCCTATTCTCAATTTGTTCTGTCCCCTTTTTTCATCGGTTTGTGATGGGGCTTTTAGAAGTCTGCGCAAAAATTCATATCCATTTATCTGTGCATTTCCCCTAATATATGCATTTTTCTATGCAATTTTACTTAATGTTTTTCAAACAGTTTTCCTGAATATGACCCCTGTTCATCTTTTCAGACTTGAAGGAAAGCTTTCACAAAGCGGAGTCCCCTTCCTCCCTTGCAGCTGCCTGCCTCTTCTTTGTGTCATCCTGAAACTGAAGCCGCTGAGGAGAGGACCAGAGTAATGCTTCCCATCTTTATTCTGGTGTCTTCTGGGTAGGACGTATTGGGGAAACCACACTGGATTAGCGGTGGAGAGCATAAACGCTGCCAGTAGTAAATGGGGGTGAACTTTTACTCCAGTTTATATCCCCTCAAAATTACAAGCAAGATGTTTTCATTCAGCATTAACTCTGAAGTCAAGGGATTGGTGAACCTAAGAACATGAGAAGAGCCATGCTCAATAAGACCAAAGGTATAGCTAATCCACTTCTATACTGAGTTCAATCCTCCAAGCAGGGGATGGTATCTAAGTGTCTTTCTTCATGTCTGCAACAGGATCGCCCTTACTGCAGCCCTCTGCTCTTTCCACGAGGAATGCCTTTTGCTTTCTGCTGCATCCATATGGATTTCTTACAATCTTATCTGACATCCAAACATTTTTTAAACGTGTGTGTGTGTGTGTGTGTGTGTGTGTGTGTGATAGAATCCAGCAGATAAGGCTCTGAAATCCCAGAGGCTGGAAATATATTCTGCCCACTTTTTATGGATCATATTGAAACATGGCTCTGTTGCCAGATCTCTTGCGGGGGTGGGTGGTGGTGGGTGGGCACACAACATTTTTTAAATCAAAACTTGGCAAGTGAAGCTGCCTTCCCCAGACTTGAGGGGCTAATTGTTAGATCCTCTTGACCAGTTACAATCCACCATTTTTTATTGCTTCCCAACGTACCTTTATTACTTGTTGGAAATTTGGAATTTATGACAACTCTCCATTTTTGTTTGCACAGCAAATCACACTATTTTTCTGAAGAAGAAAATAGAATCAACACAGCTAGGAGAAGCCAAGAAGCACTGAAACACAGAAAAGATTCAGTCTTCTGTTTGGGAGGGAAGAATTCAATGCATTCCAACAGTATTGAATGGATGTTTACACGTATTTGTGATTCTACAAAAGGTAAAATATAATCTTTGCCCTGCATCTATTCAAAATGGAAATAGACCATCTTTTTTATAGCAAAGCTGTTGGCATGAAGTATTTGCCAGTGTTGAGTTTAGTTTACTAACCTTAATTTCTGGGATTTATAGCACAGACATAAAAATTATAGTTCTGAAGTGATATTTGGGCACTAAAGATCTCCAAACTAATTTTAACATCAGCAAACAGGAGAGAGCAAGGTTTGAGGCCATTTATCTTATTAACAGGCATGAAAAACAAGAACAGTCCTATGGATTTGTTGCCAAAGCCAGTGAGGTGTGGTGGTTAGAGTTTTGGACTGGGACTTGGGAGATCCAGGTTCTAGTCCCCACTTGGCCATGAAGCTCACTGGGTGACTTTGGGCCAGTCATGGACTCTCAGCCTAACCTACCTCACAGGGTTCTTGTGAGGATAAAATGGAGAGGAGGAGGAGGAGGATTATGTAAGCCGCCTAGGGTTCCTTGCAGGGAAAAAGGTGGGGTATAAATATAATAAATAAATATAAAATAACTAACTAACTGAAGAACTGGATGTTGTCTTTCTATTTCAGGCTGGTGAAATGATTGGTGGTTGGGGGAGAGGCAGTGTGAATAATGGTTAAAGTGGGGAAGAAAATCCTGAAAAACTAGTTTCTAACAATGGCCCTCAGTTTACTTCACTGGAATTTGACACTTTCCTCACAGAACGGAATATTCAATTTCCCCATTAGCTTGAGGGTAAAACACTATGAACTTCTATCAGCTTTCATATAGCTAAGTTGGAAGGAAAAGTATGGAAGTCTTTCACCACTGATTTCTTGCAAGCTTACAGAGCTACTAGACATGCCACAACACAACGGTCACCAGCAGAACTTCTTCACGGAGGAGAGATGCATACTAAACTCAGTGTTGCTGGGCTGATAAAGCCAAGCAGATCTGCATCTCTAGGATCTGATATAAGAGAAACTGTTGTACAAAAGCAGGAGAAATATAAGGCCTACACAGATGACCACCGTGATGCAAAGGAACCAAAGTTTCAATGTGGCTCCTTTGTTTGAGCAAGGAAACCCGGGATTGTGCGGAAAGGTGAAAGCAAATTTACAGGTCCCCGCAAAATAGTTGAGAAATGAGGGCCTTATACCTACAGTCTTTCTGACGGTCGTATCTGGAATGCTTCTTATCTGGCACCTGCTCAGAGTACACAAGGTGTAGAGGATGCCAGTTCTCAGTCATTATTGGATGACATCACCCTGCCACCAGCACAACAGAATGCGCCACCAGAGATTGCAACTGAACAACAGAGTTCCGGAGTCAGGAGACGTACTGCTTGGACTAGGGACTATGTAATGTAATGACAGTGGTCTCAATTTAACTGTCTGCTTGCTTATGTGTCCTTACAGGCGTATGAAAAGTTACTGTTTGCTCTATTAGGTCAATAGGTTATCAATATGTAATTCTATTTTAAAAGGGGAGGGGGGATGTTGTGTTCTTAAGAATAGCTGTCTCTTTAAGTAACATAGTTGAAGCAGCGCTTGTTGGAAGATGTAGTATTGCAGGTACAGGAAACAGGAAGTAGGAGGGAGAAGTTCAGGCCTGGATCTAGTTAAGTTACTGGGTGAGGCAGCAACTTCTACAAGCATAGATTTCATAGATCATAGAGTTGGAAGGAGCCTACAAGGCTATCGAGTCCAACCCCCTGCTCAATGCAGGATGATTGTAAAGAATATACGTTGGTTGTTTGGAATTCTGTTTGAGGTCTAATTGCTGATACAACACTTAGCCCATCTTTTCAGGTTCTCATTAGCTTGGGCTGTGAGGAAGCATTGATCCCTAAGAAATGTATACATTTCAGCAAGGACTCCCTGTTTTCCTTTTCTCTGTCCTTATCTGCAGAGTTGTCCCACTGTGCAAAGCCAGTGCTATGCTGAGATATACCAGATTGTTCTGGGGACAGCAGGGATGAGGTGCCACACAAACAGTTTGGGTCAGGAAACCAATTTGCTTCCCCCACCCCATTTCTTCATCTTGAATATCCGTTGAGTTCCCCGACTGCAAATCCCTGTTATCTACACACGTCCCACCACATGTGTAGGCTTACATCAGAGGTGGGCAACTTTGCGAACCAATTTCTACCCCCTGGAACCCGCCAAGGGCCACACTGCGGCCATGTGCTACTGAATTTGGGCACTGGTAAAACAATTGTCAGTTTACCACCAAATTTCAGTACCAAAATGCAACAGTGACCACTCACACACTGTCTATAAGATCAACCTTGTGAGACATTTTCTGAATATAGGCCATAGAACCTACTGCCCCTAATTTCTGGTTATAATAGTGGAATGTAATTCATCCAACTCACCCCTATAACACATTATCCTTGCTTGCATGAGCAAATATGTAACTATGTCAAAAACAAGTCCAAACGTTTTGTCACATTCTGGCATGACCAACAGACAAAGATGGTGCCAATAAAGGCTTTCAACCCCTTGCAAATTGAGGCTTGGGGGGGGGGGGCATTTTAGCTGGAACCACAGCAGATGGAAGGGTTTAAGATGTTTCCAGATGGAGGGCTTCTTGTGCTAGCAATCAAAAGGCTTTGTGCGGCAATTCCATCTTTTCTTCTTAATGGGTTTTCTGTAGTAAGAGGGGAAAAACAGAAGAAATGGTGGGAAAACATGGGAAGGTTATGAGTAGAAGCTGGTGACATCTGGAAAAAAAAAAACCCCCAATATTTTGTGAATGAGGCAGGGCAAGTTTTCTTTGTGGAAGGACTGGGGTTTTTTTACTTGAGGAACTGCCAGTCATTTGAACTTCACCTTCTATCTAAAGCGGTTCAGTCGAGACACAAATTTACCACCCCTGTAAGTATTAGGCCCATGATGATGGGGGTGGTTTATTAGATATAGTTCCACCTTCCCCAGTCTGGTTCCTTCCAGATGTTGTAGAATTCAACTCCCATCAGCCTCAGCCAACATGGCTAAGGGTCAGGAATCCTGGGAGTTGTAGTCCAAAATATCTGGAGGGCACTAGGCTGGGGAAAGCTGTTATAGCTATTTTGAGTTTGGGTGGACCACTTTTTCTCTCTGGCTTTCTTTCACGGGTAAATTCCATGTAACAATTCCAGCACCCACCATTTCATTTCATTTATTTCATTTCTATACCGCCCCACAGCCGAAGCTCTCTGGGCGGTTCACAATAATGTATACATAAAAACAACAATAAAAGCATACAAAATAGTTTAAAAGATTAGAAACCAAATTTAAAAACACAGTTTAAAATGACAATCCACAACCTAATAAAACTGAGCCTACAGGTGACAATCCCCCCACCCCCGTGCTATTCCGAGCTCTTAACTATTAAATGTCTTGGCATAGAGGGAAGTCTTAACCTGGCGCCGAAAAGATAGTAAGGTTGGCACCAGGCGGGTCTCAGTGGGGAGTTTGTTCCATAATTGGGGGGCTACCACCGAGAAGGCCCTCCTCCTTGTTGCCACCAACCTAGCCTCTCTTGGAGGTGGCAGTCGGAGGAGGGCCCCAGATGTTGAGCGTAGTGTCCGGGTAGATTGCGGTTGGGAGAGACGTTCCGTCAGGTATTGTGGTCCTAAGCCGTGTAGGGCTTTATAGGTTAAAACCAGCACCTTGAATTCGGCTCGGAAGCATATTGGCAGCCAGTGCAAACGGGCCAGAACCGGTGTAATGTGCTCGGACCTTCCGGTCCCCGCAATAAGCCTGGCTACCGCATTTTGCACAAGCTGCAGCTTCCGAACAGTCTTCAAAGGCAGCCCCACATAGAGTGCTAGGCAGCCCCACCATGACGAAGCACAGGTATTCAATAACACTCTGGAACAGCCTCTTTGTTTAAAGATTAGTTTAAGAAAGTGACAGAACAGAGATTGTTAGGCAATTACTGAGCAAGCTAAAATCTATGTGTCAGGTATAGTCGGTAGGGTTTTGTTTTTGTTTTCCTTTTGAAGGACTTCTCTCCCCTCTTCCTTTAGGCCACAACACACACAGCTACTAAATCTACTGAGCAAATATCCATTTTATATTTAATTAGTTTACCTTTTAATTGTTATTATTATTGATCAAATTCATGCTACTTAGCCTCTCGGAATTTATGTGGCATTTGACACAACTGGCTGGTTTTATAAATATTTCCATCCCTTGCCTATCGAGGCATGGAGTCTCGGAGTTAATTTCCTTCCAGTCTTTTGACAGCAGCTTCTAGCAAACAATTGGAAGGAAAGAACAATGCCTGTTATTAGAAAAAAAATCTGGCTCTGCGATAGGCCTGGGGAATCTTGAGCTTGCTCAAATTAATGTATGTCAGATTTGTTGAAGGGGGAATTCATTCTTCTTTGGATTTGTTAAAAAAAGAAAAGGCTTAGAAT
Source organism: Shinisaurus crocodilurus (assembly GCA_021292165.1). Taxonomy (NCBI): domain Eukaryota; kingdom Metazoa; phylum Chordata; class Lepidosauria; order Squamata; family Shinisauridae; genus Shinisaurus; species Shinisaurus crocodilurus. The sequence continues at coordinate 15,275,489 of CM037876.1, forward strand.
TAGTTTGTAATATTGTCAAGATCTTATTGTGATGCACTGTGTGATAGTGGCCTTGGGTTTTTGGAAAACTCTCCTAGGCATATTTAAATGGGAGGATCTCATCATTTACTCATATTATAATTAGCATGGTGTATAGTCATTGGTGGGGCCATGCGAAGAATGTAGAAATAGGATTTTCATCCCACTAGTGCAGCTTCCTCGAGGAAGAACACGGCTCTGACCCAAAGCTCCATATGTGCTCCAGTGTGTATGCAACTCCTGCAGATATAGCCTCTCTCCTTTGCTTTAATAGTTCAGACTTCACTGCAGATTGCCCACATAGGCACATGCAAATCAGCAAAACTCAAGCTTGCCGAAGTTCTCCGAATTCCATCTTGAAGCTCATTCTGACTCGAGTCCATATCAGATTGCAAGCTTTGTGGGGGGGGGGGTTTCTTTTTGCATGAAAATCTGTGCATGTTTTTGTGCATATTTTTCCGAATATACACATGAATTGTGTCATGTTTTTGAGACGTATGCTTTTGTCTCCCAAGGATTCACACGTATTTGTGTGCATTTTTCCAAAGTATGCATTTTCATGCACATTTTTTCAAATGTATGCATGCCGTCAAATTGATTTTTTTTTATTTTGGGGGGGTCTGTGAATCACATTGCAAGTTCAGAAAAGTATGGACTTCAACCGCAGATTGCGTCCGAGTCCATGTTCGGTCTGGAAGGTGCAAACTCACTAAAATCCTGATCAAATGAACTGAAATGAATTTCCCATACATCCCTACGGCCACACCACTGATGTCAATGGGCAAGCCCTTGCATGTCCAGGTACTCTATGTGCCACCTGGAGCTAGGGGTGGGCAACCTGCCTGGCACTCTACTTGCGGCGTGCCAGCCAAGCGCTCCCACCACCCGAGCCGAGCACGAGCACCAGCTGAGGTGCTCGTCGGACTTCTGGGTAGAAAATAGCATAAAATACATTAAAAACAACTGCTGATTTGTGCAAATTAGACCGCAATTTGCGCAAATTATGCAAATCGTGGCCATTTTTAACGTATCTTACACCATTTTCTATTGTAAACAATGTCGCGCCAAAAACCGGAAGTCGCTTGCTCGGCTCGTGAGAACACGATTCGAGCCGGGGAAAAGGTAGGGTGAGCGGAACTCAGGGGGTTGATCCCGGAGAGTTTGCCGGACTTCCACCACCACCACCACCACCACCACCAACACCACCCCAATCGAGCTCTGCGCACATCTCTACCTGGAGCTCTTACATGCCCAATGAGCCAGGACTAGCCTTAAGCATTTTGCAATCTGAGGTAGAAGGTTGCAGCATTGTATTTCCCACTCTCTGCCTAAGGAAGCACTGCTAAGGATGTAGTAGAGTCCTGAGGTGGTAGAATAGACTGTTCCACTTCTGGATCCAGGTGGAGGATACCATTTCTGAATGCTGCCTACATTTTTTAAAAATATCCCCTATAAGTAGAAAACATATTGAGAAGAAAGATTCCACCTCAGCCTTGTCCCTGCTGTTCTAGCTTGCTACTTCAGGACAGCCCTTTCACATGATCCACACATGAAGGGGGCATTCTGTGAGTTCAAGGGAGCAGGGCTCTGCTCCCAGGCATGTTGCCTCACTCCACTTCTAGACTGTTAGTGGAAGAAGTGGATGAATAAAGTAGACAATGCAGAAACTGAAGGGCTTGGCAAATGTTATGAGTCTAAGCAGTACCGTCCCGTTCCGGGGGCCCCCACAGAGAAGGCAATCGGTCTTAGAGACAGTCCTTTATTGGCACAATCCACTTGACCAGTGAATTGCTCTCTCGGAGGCAATCAATGCCCAGCAATACAAAATCACCACCTGGTTGTGTCATACAAAATCCGCTCACCAAAGCGCAACAGACGTGCCAGAAATCCAAGGATTGTAGGGAAGTAGCTCAGAACGACGGAGCATTGTTACCTACAATAGGCCTGTAGAACTACCCAAGTTTATATACAGTGAGAAGAGGCACTACTAAGAGTCACTGTCTGAGATTAGATCCTGACAGAGAAATGAGCCCCTCAAGCCATGACTCCTCCGGACAGGGCATTTCTGTCCTGCCCTCTTTTGCTGACACCTTACCAATGGGCCCATCTCAGAGACCCCCTCCCCCAGAGAGTCTGCCTCTTGATGCTCAATTGCCATGGTGGTAGTAGTAGGCGACCACTCGTGACTGAGTAAGATTGTCTTCCAGGATAAAATTACAAAAAGAAAATTATAAAAAAAGGAAATTCTAAAAAAAATTGTGTAGACTCTAGCGATGGGTCCGTAAGTGACTGTGGAGGCCAATTCTAGATCCACACAGGTTACCAGATGGAAGATGGTCCTGTAAAGGATTCGTTTGACGTGCTTTTGCTTTTCGCTTAGCACGTTTCTCCCTTTCACCTTGCACTCGGGCTTCTTCAAAGTCCATAGAACCTTTGTGAAAGGCCGACCTCCAGACGAAGTCCCTGACTGATAAGGAGAAGCTCTGTCCAAGGCCAAGTCTCCCAGCTGAAGAGAGTTAACTAACTCAGCCTGGATCGTCTCTCCCTCCCCCTGTTCACTAAGTGGTGAGAGGCCTGGCAGGAATGCACTGCCTCATCTCAAAGGCCCCGCAGCTAGAGCTGACTCTCCCAGCTCTTCCAAAGAGGCAAAAACTGTGTCTGACCTTGAACCTCCCTCTGTGCTAGGGCAAGGCCCAACAACTTGTATGAAACAGCAGAGCAAATCAGGCCAGGCTTCTAACAGAAGGAAACCACTACTATAACGAAACATACTGAACATGCTAGTCTTTTTATACACAAGAAATCCAGGCTAAAAAGGAAGCTTACGGTATTTATTTAGCTCCAGCTGGCTGTTGTTGGCCAACATCTCTCCGCTTGCGACCTCTGTGCTCTCAGCGCACCCAGAGCTGTTGAGTCAGCTGTGCGCCCTGCGTGACCCTTGTTACTGTGCCTACGAACTGCTTTAAAACTCCAAGGACAAATTAACCCTTAGCTGGCACTGACCCCCTGCCATCACTACTGCAATATGGATGTCCACACGTTAACATGGTCTGCAAGGGAAGAGCCTGCACATGAGCAGCTACTCACATGCAGGCTTTCACATGATTAGGACACTGATGCTGTGTAGGCTCTTTCTTTTTATGCTAACATGTGGGACATCTAGAGGCAAGGCCTGTTGGGGTTGGAGTGAAAAGTCGATCTCACGCTTAACTTTTCCATACCTCACAAAACCACAAACAAAAATAGCTGCATAAACACAAACAGACATATTTTACCTTATCTAACAAATTTCAAATAAGCAGCAAAAAACAAAAACAAACTGCTGCTAAATAATCATAACAAAAACATCACAACAAACTACTTATACTTCATATACTAACAAGGCCAGGCAGTGTACTTGACCACAGGGGGCAGGTCAGGAGCTCAGCCCCTCGCCTCCCTGGAGAGGTGATGCTCCCTTTTCTTTTTTTAGCATAGGGAAGCATTCAAAATTTGTGTATCTACATAGGCCTGTGGCTCATGCTGGCTCAGCTTGTCTGAGTGTGGAAAGCTAAGCAGGGTCAGGCCTGGTCATTACTTGGATGGGAGACCCCTCCTCTAGTTTCCTGCATTGAGCAGGGGGTTGGACTCGATAGCCTTGTAGGCTCCTTCCAACTCTATGATCTATGAAATCTATGAAATCTATAAGCCCAAACTACCACCTCAGGACTCCACCACATTCTCTTCCATGTGTAAAGAGACCCCAAGGTGGCAGCAAATTACCCATCAGGGCCTGACCGTGAAACCATAACCACTTTATTTCTATGGCACTTTTCCACAAGTTCCTGCCTGAAGCAGCTCACAACTTATCAAAGTAGAAGAATAACAGCAATAAATACAGCAACAGTAACCAACACTTCAAGTCCAAACTTCATAATATGAACAACTACAATTCAATATGTACCACTTTGGGTCCACGCATCAATACATCAGCATATAACAATGGCATCAGCAATGGTCAATATGGCTGAGAAGAAGCAGCACTAATAATCACGCTAAGTGATTATTATTGGTGGGACGAGATGTTCCTTCTTGTACAAACTATACCTAAATTTGAACTTAGCCTTTGTAAAGTTGAGGACACAACAACAACAAAAACCCGAGTAAACTTTTCTAAAGATTTTCTAATGAGTCTGGGAAGTTAAATTCTTTATCTCTGCTTTTCCTGCATTGCATTGTCAGTGCTCCAGTATCTGAATGTGCCATTATACAGTCATTATTGCAAGGCAGATGTGTGATTTTTGACAATCAGCTCTGATAATGAGGTCACTCCTGCTGAATTACCCATTGAAAAGAGAATATATTAGATCAGGAGACTGAGAGAATGGGCATCTGAAGCGTTAATCAGAGGTGTGAGAACTCTAACAAGGCCTAGCTTTGAGCAGGGAGGAATTTCCAGCTAGAATGTGAAGAAGAAATATTAAGTCAGGAGCATCAACTTTAGATAGATAGATAGATAGATAGATAGATGATAGATAGATGATAGATAGATAGATAGATAGATAGATAGAGTAATACCTTGGATTGCAAGTAACTTGGTTTGAGAGCGTTTTGCAAGACAAGCAAATTTTTAAATATTTATTTAATTTTTTTTTACTTGATATACAAGCGACGTCTTGCAATACAAGTATTGTAGTACGGCTTAAATTAAAAATCTCTGTACAAATTTTTTTGGGGGGATTTCGTTTTGATATAAGAGTGTTTTGGATTACAAGCATGTTTCCGGAATGAATTATGTTCTCAATCCAAGGCATGACTGTAGATAGATAGATGATAGATAGATACCTCCTCTACAAACAGGACTAGATACATTCTGCTTTAGATGGAGGATTTCTGTGTACAGCATGACTGATCATGAGCAGCGCCATCCAATGTGGCTGCCCATAACCCTCCAAACTCAGAGGATTACAGGGAAGGCATACAGTGGAAAGTGGGAGGCGCATGGACTGCCCCCGTGCTTCCCTCGCCCTCCAAAATACTTGGAGAGCCTATTTCGGCCGTGTACGTGTTTTACCCCTGCTCAGGAAGAGGAGGGGCTGAGGCACCACCAGTACTCCTTGTATCCTGGCGGAGCCTTGCTCCTCACCTCGCTGCCCCCCAGCACCAGCTCCGAAGTCAGTCCTCTGTCTTGGAGCCACAGCCAGCATAGAAAGAACCGCACCAGCCGCAAGGGTGGAGGGAGGCCCTTCGTGGTTGGAGTCCCAGCTGTGACCTCGGAGGGCTTTTCCAAGGTTGGCTCTGGGACTCTGACATTTCCTGTGGCTGGCCAGAAAGCATCTACGGGCCATAGGATTGTGCCCTAAGGTTACAATCCTATACACCAGGGAGAGGGAACCTTTTGTTGTTGCTGTGAAGGGTCATATTTCCTCAGGGGTCATCTGTTATGGGCTCCATGCCAACAGTGTCTACAGCCAGAGCCAAAGGTGGGTGGTGTTTGCATATTAGAGGATTCTGCAGCCCACTTGCGCACTATCTATGCTGCCTCATCTCTCCAATCTCTATGTCTCTCACCCTGTGGCCATCCCATCTTCCTCCCTGTCTCTCTCTGGGCCACCACCACCCATTTCTTGGCCTAGATTCATGTGGCCCTTTGTTTTATATGGCCCACATGTGGTTAAAGTGTTGGACTAGGACTCGGGAGATCCAGGTTCTAGTCCCCACTCGGCCATGAAGCTCACTGGGTGACTTTGGGCAAGTCACTGACTCTCAGCCTAACCTACCTCACAGGGTTGTTGTGAGGATAAAATGGAGAGGAGGGGGAGGATTATGTAAGCCGCCTTGGGTTCCTTGCAGGAAAAAAGGCGAGGTATAAATATAATAAATAAATAAATAAATAATGAATCTAGGCCAATGGCCACAGGTTTCCCAACTCTGCTATATATACTTATTTGGAAATAAGTGACGTTGAACTCAACTCAAGGGGACTTCCTTCTCCATCGACTTCCGTAGGATTGGGCTGTAATCCACTGCTGATAGAGCAAGACTCCACACAGAGGTCTTCCAAACCCTTCAGAACTTGCAGCACAGGCATTGTATATTGATTTGCAACCTGTCAGTAACTCGTGTGATATTTGGATAAGGCCGGGAGTGGACATTTTTCAACATCACAGGCCCCAAACCTTGCCTCCAGGGGAGCTGGGTGCTGCAGCCTGCCCAGGTGAGGAGATACCTGGTTGCCTTCATAGAGTGGCCACGTATGCATTGCAAAGGAGAGAAACTGCATCGCCAAAAAAAGAGGACGAAAGAGGATGTCAATTTGCATAACATTTGCATGGATAAATGTATATAGGTGCAAATTTAAAAACAATAACTATAATGTAAATAGAAATACAGTACATTTCACCATAGTGGAGAAGATTGACCAAGCGGTCTGTGAGCCTGCTCAGGCTGCTGTCCAAGTGTGGCGTAGTGGTTAGGGTGTTGGACTGGGACTCGGGAGATCCGGGTTCCAGTCCTCGCTCGGCCATCATGAAATTCACTGGGTGACTTTGGGCCAGTCACTGACTCTCAGCCTAACCTACCTCACAGGGTTGTTGTGAGGATAAAATGGAGAGGAGGAGGATCATGTATGCCGCCTTGGGCTCCTTGCAGGAAAAAAGGTGGGGTATAAATATAATAATTAATAAATAAAATGCCAGCTGCTGATCGGTGACTGTGGAATGTTAGAAGGTATGGAACAGGACGACTGAGGATGCAGAAAGGTAGAGAATGAAAAGATACTCTTTTCATCGGCCACTGTGATTAATGAATCAAATTGTGACAAGAACCTCTTTCAGAGTCTAGGCGTATGGAAGGCTTATTCGGTCTCTTTTTTAAAAAAAATTATTTAAATTTTAACATATAAAATACAAAATACATAAACATACAAATTATACAACAAACACATAAAAAAACACAACAAAATAATAATAAGTGCACCCCAAATATCAACCCCTGGTTTCAGGGACCCCAAATCCTTTCCCTCCCCCCCCCAAAAAAAAATTGAGCTGAAAGTTCAAATAATCAAAGTCTCAGCTCAAACGCACTAGCAGCAAGTGGAACAGCACAGGCTCAGAGATTGATTGAGGTATTGCAGGTCCACAAGTGCATCCATTTTTTTCCCTGTGGAATGTTAGAAGGTATGGAACAGGACGATGACTGAGGATGCAGAAAGGTAGAGAATGAAAAGATGCTCTTTTCATCTGCCACTGTGATTAATGAATCAAATTGTGGCAACAACCTCTTTGAGAGTCTAGAGCAGTGTTCTCCAACCTTGGGTCCCCAGATGTTTTTGGCCTACAACTCCCAGCATGCCCCAGCCAGCGTAGCCAGTTGTAGGCCAAAAACATCTGGGGACCCAAGGTTGGAGAACACTGGTCTAGAGGTATGGAAGGCTTATTCAGTCACACAATATGTGTTCAGCGTTCCATTTATCAACATGCCTTCGATAAATTGCGTCAACCTTATTGCAGAAGGAGAATGCAAGCCGGCATATGCTTCAAGGCCTGGCTGCCACCGCTCAGTGATAACCAAGAAATGGAGGGAGAGGAAAGGACCATGCACTCGCCACCTGCCAGTGTTGAATGGTGCATAAACAGTGCAAGGTGAATCTGGGGTGAGGGATGTACGAATCAACAAATCTCAAGACCGTTGAAGTTCCCCGAATTCCACCTCCGAGCTCATTCCAACTCCCGCATCACATTGCGAGCTTTTTTTTTTTCTTTTCACATTAAAAATTGCACGAACATTTCCCCAAATTTATGCATCAATTCTGCACCTGTATGCATTTTTTCCCCATTGATGAAACCATCTTTGTGCACATTTTGGAAAGTATCCATTTTTTTCCAGGGATGGGGACTCGGACTCGAGGACTCGACTCGTGAGTCGGACTGAGTCCCCCCTCTGACTCGACTCGGACTCGAGTCCCAATATTTTTAATGGGACTCGAGACTCGACTCGGGACTCGAGACCAAGGACTCTTCAACATCCCTGGGCTGTGCCAGAAGGAGTGGAGAGGAGCGTGATTGCCGGCGAAGAGCGCATGGAAGCGAGGTGTGCCGCTGCTCGGCCACTATGGATGGCTACCAGGAGTGCAGCCCCAACAGTGTGTCAAGATTTATTGTGATTGATGTGTTGCGTACTTGGGAGAGGCAGAAGAAGGACCTGAGATTACTCTCTGTGGCTGCTCTGAGTGTGTTTCTGGTTCCAGCAAGTTCATCACCAGTGGAGCGGGTGTTCAGTGAAGGTGGAATTGTGATGAGATCTCACCATTCCAGAATGGGGGCCAAACATTTAGAAAAAATCATGTTCCTCAAATGCAACATGGATAAGTTTTAGGAAGTACAGCAAGTTTATTTTTTTAAATCATTTTTCTAAAATGCAACCTTTCAGACATTTTGGGTTTGGCTGCCTCTGCCTGCCTATCTGGGGTTCCCAGCCTCCTCTGCCTGCCTGGTCTCTTCTTGACCAGTTCAACAGTTGAATTGTCCAAGGCAAAGGCCTCTGCCTGCCTGCTTTGGGGTTCCCTGCCTCCTCTGCCTGCCTGATTATTTTGGGTTTTTCTGCCTGGTCTGTTCTTGCCAAAATCAGTTGCAGAGTTTTGAAATAAAAAGGCACACTTGTGCCTAGAATTTATTTAAACCACACATCTGAAGTAGCCTTATTTTGTTGGGGGAAAACCCCATTGATTTTAATAGGGACTCGTGGAGTCAGCTTTGGGAGTGACTCATGACTCGTGACTCGTGAGTCACCATTTTGGACCAAGGACTCGGACTCGGACTCGAGACTCGGGTCCAAAGACTCGTGACTCGACTCGTGACTCGAGACCAAGGACTCTTCAACATCCCTGTTTTTTTCACATGCATTCCCACCCACCCACCCAAATGTACACTGACCAGCAGGTGACCTGTGTGCTTGGCTCAATCTGCTGTCTAAGTGCTAACTGCTGGTCGGCAACTTCAAGGCCCCGCTGGCTCTCCTTCCTTAGGACTCTTTGACTTTAAACTAGCACCTCTTCGAATAGAGGGCACCTTCAAATAAAGGAGCTGAAAGTTCAAATAATCAAAGTTTCAGCTCAAACACACTTTGTGCACATTTTTGAAAAGTATCATTTTTTTCATGTGCATTGCCCCCCCCCCCCCCATGAACCCATTTCTCGAACACAATTTTCTTTTCATCACAAGCTTGGAAATGTATGGACTTCAAGTGCAGATTGCATTCGCATTTGTGTTCGGCTAGAATCATAGAATCATAGAAAAGTAGAGTTGGAAGGGGCCCACAAGGCCATCGAGTCCAACCCCCTGCTCAACTGCAGGAATCCAGGTCAAAGCATCCCTGACAGATGATTGTCCAGCTGCACCTTGAGTGCCTCCAGAGTGGGAGAGCCCACCACCTCCCTAGGTAGTTGATTCCATTGTCTTATTGCTCTGACAGTCAGGAAATTTTTCCTGGTGTTTAGGTGGAATCTAGGTTCCTGTAACTTGAGCCCATTATTCCTGTGTCCTGCAAACTGGGATGATCGAGAAGAGATCCTGGCCCTCCTCTGTGTGACATCCCTTCAAGTACTGGAAGAGTGCGATCATATCTCCCCTCAGTCTCCTCTTCTGAAGGCTAAACATGCCCAATTCTTTCAGTCTCTCCTCATAGGGCCTTGTTTCCAGTCCCTTTATCATCCTTGTTGCCCTCCTCTGAACCCTCTCCAGTTTGTCTACAGTCCTTCTTAAAGTCTCTTCTGGGAGGCAGTGAACTGAGTACTAATTCTGATCAAAAGACATCCTGAAATGAATTTCTCATCCATTCCTAATCTGGGCTTTGCACTGCTCTGCTGTGTCTGCACAGAGACCTCTAGTGGCCAGTGACCCACACAAGCCAAGAACATCATCCATGTCCACTGATACGGGATGCTTTCCCACCCGCTTAAGGCCATAAGGAATATATAATAATAGTAGGCTACTCAGCCTTCCCCAACCTGGTGTCCTCCAAATGTTGGACTACAACTCCCATAATCCATGGCCATTGTGGATGCGGACTGATGAAGTTAAAGTCCAACAACATTTGGAAGGCTGCAGGTTCCCCACTCCTAGTATACCAAGCACTATTGTTGCACTAGGGGACTCAGGCTTCAAGCTGCCAGTAGTATATGCCAGAGTATTGTTTAGCTATAAAGACCTGGAGAGTGGGAAAGGGAAGAGTTGTCCATTGTGCTTTCCTTTTCCCTGAATCAAGCAGAGTTGGGGATCCTGTGGCCTTCCAGATGTTGTTGTTGTTACATTTATATCCTGCCATTTTTCCTCTTGCAAGGAACCCAAGGTGGCTTACATGATCCTCTCCATTTTATCCTCACAACAACCCTGTGAGGTAGGTCAGGCTGAGAGTCGGGGACTGACCCAAAGTCACCCAGTGAGCTTCACGGCCACGTGGGGACTAGAACCTGCCCTGGATCTCCCAAGTCCCAGTCCAACAGTCTAACCACTGCGCCACAGTGGTTCTCACCACTACACCACACTGATGTTGGACTCCCAAGTCTCATCAGCACCAGCCAAAATGGCCAATGAACTGAGAGTCCCACAAGTTCCCCACCTCTGCAATATAGTGTACAGGGGTTAGTTTTTTAAACTCATAACATACATCCCTGCCAATCCAAACCCCCTCTCACTTCCAAGATACTTATTTTAAGCTGTTGGAGAACTGAGGAGGATAATTTCCTCCTCTCCCCCCGTTCTAGTTTCATCTCTCTCTTTTTTTTCTTTTTCTCCCCTGAACTGACACCTCAGCATCATGTACATCCTAGAAACACATCACTCCATGTTCAGCCTTTTTTTTAAAAAAAAAAATGTTTTCTTTTAATTTCCAAATGAATACTTCTGTGTAGGTAGGACACACACACACCCGCCGCCAAAATATGTAAAAGCCTCCACTTTATTTTTTGAGTGGCCCTGGTTCACTTCTAAAATAATGGGCACTCAACCACCCGAGTTCGCTATTAGAAGGAAATGATTCCTGGGGTGTGTGATATTCTAGTACAGTAGCCATGTTCATCTGCAGCTGCCAGAGGAACACCTGCAGAGGCGCATAGATGGCTAAGCTATTTATAATGGTGTTCACAGTTCCTCTTAACAATAAGGAGGAGGATAAGGGGGAGGGGGGCTATTGTAGAGTTGTCAGCTGACCCCCATCACCAACACACACACACACACACACCCAAAAAACAGTCTGGCCAGTTGTTGCTTTTTTGCAGGAGGAGATTGCGTTCAGGCTTACTTGCAAAACGGAAGTGGCTTTCTTGAAACTTTACGCCATAAGTGTGTGTACACAGCTTTTGCTTGAGATGAAGGTTCAGGTTTTCAGCCTTCTTCTCAGGGTCTTCAGGCAAAGGAATAATAAAACATCAGGATGAGGCGGAGCAAAAAAAAAAAAAAGGAGGAGTAAGCACTTTTCTTCAGGACCCACCCCTATGCTTCACCATCAATAAAAATGGCAATGATCACATATGATTATGATGGAGGAGGGCCATGGCTCAGTGGCAGAGCACATGTGTTGCATGCAGAAGGTCCCAGGTTTGATCTCCAGGTCTGATTTATTGGTCCCAGGATAGATAGATAGATAGATAGATAGACAGACAGACAGACAGACAGACAGGTTTGATCTCCAGGTAGAGTTGGAAAAACTCCTGCATGAAACCCTGGAGAGCCGCTGCCGGCCAGTGTCAACAATACTGGGCTAGACAGTTGAGGCTGGTGGATTCAACATCAGTGGGACAGTGAGAGCCAGTGTGGCGTAGTGGTGAGAGTGTTAGACTGGGACTCGGGAGATCCGGGTTCTAGTCCCTGCTCGGCCATGAAGCTCACTGGGTGACTTTGGGCCAGTCACTGACTCTCAGCTTAACCTACCTCACAGGGTTGTTGTGAGGATAAAATGGAGAGGAGGAGGAGGAGGAGGATTATGTAAGCCACCTTGGGTTCCTTGCAGAAAAAAGGCGGGGTATAAATATAAGAAAGAGACAAATAAATAAATAAATCCACTCCAGGTTGCAGTCTGAACTTTCAAGGAGCAATCCATGGTGCTAAACTATTTTGGAGCTAGCGTTCGGCACCATGGATAGCTCCTTAAAAGTTCAGGCTGAAACCTGGAGTGGATACACCACCCCACTGACATTGGTGCCATCAGCCTCTACCGAGGCTAGATGGACCAATGAACTGACTCGGTATAAGGCAGTTTCCTATGTTCCTATGTTCCTATCACCATCATATATAGTGATAGTAGTTGAGGTTCGTCTGCTGCCGGACCTCATATGGCCAAATGGCACCACCTATGCACAAGAGGGAGTTATCAGCAAACCCTAAGGCATGCAGAATTCGGGATGAACTGATGCTAGGAAGTTTGGCTCATTTGAGTTCGACAGATCCCACCATCGAAAGCGGGCCGAGTCATTTCTGTTCCCCAGCCCAGACTTCTCTAAGATGGGCTGCAGATTGCACATTTATTTAAAATGTGCAAAACATGGTATTTTGCACATTTTGCACAAATCAGCAATTGAAATGCATGTGGATATAGCCCAATTTGAATACAATCAGCCAATTGGCACAGATTGGCACCTGAAAAGCAGGTGAAGCCCTTGCATCAGCCAATTTTAATGTGCAAATTGCAGCCCATCTTAGAGACGGAGGTCTGCGAGCTGGCTTGACTCACAGCCACGGCAAGTTGGCGCTAGAGCAGGGCTGGCGAACTGAAATCCAGGTAGCCAAATCATGAAAACCCATCAGATTTTCACCCTGCTATCAGATTCCTCGCACATCCCTATTAAGAATTACAAGGGGGAAAAAAATTTAGCGGGGGGGGGGGGGATCCTGGAATCAGGACACCAAAAACAGTCTAATGAGAGCTAAGCATGCCAGTGGCCATGGAATAGTGACTGAGGTGGAATGTGGGGAAGTAGAGAGACAGGATTCCAGGCCAGCCAGCCTATGACCAGGAGCTCTCCACACTACAACATTTTGTTGCAGCTCCCACTCATTCTGAAGAATTAGACAAGGTTTTTATAAACAGAGGTACTAAATTAGTTTCAGGTGGGAGCTGAATGGCCTCCCATCAGGCACTCCACAGGCAAAAAGCTGCCAGTGGGCATGGCTATGTCCATTTTGCCTTTGTTGCTCCTCCCTGAACCAGCTGAGTCCCTGGCTTCATGTGTTGCTGGGAAGAGTGGCCCCTCCTCTGAGAGCCAACCACTTGCCAGCCACATCCCCATTGTTATCTCCAATCTGAAATAAGAGATAACAATGGGGGATTCCTCCAGGGGCGAGATTACGCCTTCTGGCTGGAAATTCCACATCCCTGATGTAAAGCACGGTAGTGCATTGAAAGTGTTATGAACTCATGTGAAAATAGCACTCCTCAAGTACTTGAAAGGTTGTCACACAGAGGAGGGCCAGGATCTCTTCTCAACCATCCCAGAGTGCAGGACATGGAATATGGGCTCAAGTTACAGGAAGCCAGATTCCGCCTGGACATCAGGAAACATTTCCTGACTGTTAGAGCAATATGACAATGGAACCAACTGCCTAGGGAGGTGGTGGGCTCTCCCACTCTGGAGGCATTCAAGGTGCAGCTAGACGGCCATCTGTCAGGGATGCTTTGACTTGGATTCCTGCATTGAGCAGGAGGATGGACTCAGTGGCCTTATAGGCCCCTTCCAACGCTACTATGATTCTATGAAATGCTTGAATTTCAGTGATTGGCTCCAGCTTTTGCCCATCAGGCTCTTAATTCTCACCGACCATACACACTGCCAGACTTAGCCCCCTGGTTTGTTATTGTTACTTTCCCCTCCTGCTAGGAATCCATAGACTCCGCCCCCTGCTTTAGCAAGCTCCACCCCATCAGCAGATCCTGTGGCTGCTTCCATATTCTGTGCACACCGAAGTTTGTGTTGGAATATGCGGTGAGAAGATGTCAACTCTGAGGTTGTCAACCACTTGTCTGAGTGAGGGGAGGGAATACTGGAGGTTGCTTAGTTTCAATTCCATTGAATTCCACTCTACCACTCCTCTGACAGTTAGACCAGCCTAGTAGTGTTAACAGACTTAATTGATGCTTGCTGGGTTTAGCAATGAAGGAGAATCGATCTGTGTGTTTTCCTTACCTCAGAAGTATAAGTAACATTTAAGAAACTGCACTACTGTAACCATCAAGCTTTGGTACCTGAGTAATCTTGTTACAGTAAATCATCTTTTCAAAGGCATCTACTTTAGAGTACAAGTCGTGTGTGTGTGTGTGTGTGTGTGTGTGTGTGTGTGTGTTTGAGAGAAGTCTGCTGCTGCTTTTGCACTCTGTCTGCCATCAGTTTGTGGACAGCCGCAAAAGGTGGACTTATTCAATCCTCGAGTAGTCTATGCTAGTTGTGTATAATTAGCATAATTTAATATCATTTCCCCCCTTTTAATAAACGAAATCCTCCCTTCTCCCTCCCTTCATGATCCTCTTGTTGCTCTTGGACTAATTGCTCTCGTGTTGGTGCTGGCCGATTGGAGAGAGAAAAAAATCAACGGGGGAAGTGAATTTGTTTACACATATATGCTAATATATTAATCATCGGTAAGATGGAAGCAGTGCTGGTACAGCGACATTGTTTCTAAATCACTAATGGGTATTCTCTTTAATTTACATTAGTACTGGTTAATAGTAAGAGACTCTTGATGGAGCTTTCAGCTCTGCCACCCAGGGCTGATATCAATAAGCAACCACAGCAATAAACACATCTATCTAACTGAGGAGGCAGACTGAAACAGTTGCTTAATACACTGCCGCTTGGCAGCCACACTTAGAAGCAGAACTGCACATTCCTTTCCATTGTTCTAGCTAGTTTTTCACCTGCGTTAGCAGCCAGTTGGTTGCTTGCCATGTGCAGGATGAGGAACATATGTCCAGTTCGTACATGATCACCTGTGATCATTCAGCTGCTACGAGCCCAGGTGCCTCCGGGTGCCCACAGGAGCCGTTGTCACAATCGATAGCTACTACAGGCACCTGTGGGGAGAGTTCACTTCTACTTCTAGCTGTTCCCGCCATGACTGCACTGATCTGCTTACTCACTCATCCTCCTGTAAAGCTTGGCTTCCTCTAGCAGCCAAGGAACAAGCGAATCACAACGAATTCCTCCTCTTTCTCTGCTGGCAGAAAAAGCTGGACGCTGGCTGCTACAGGATGCTACAGTCAGCAAGCGAGTGCGATAGTAAGGAGAGAGCTGTAAAAGCATTCTTTTCACATGCCTGATTCTGACAGCTACTGCTACAGGCACCCAAAGGCTTCTGATCATGTCGGTGGCTGGTTCTTCAGGATGCTGTGAGAACCGGACCATCAGCTCTGTGAAATGATACCTTTGAGTGGAGGCCCAGTGGCGCCAATCTCAGAGCTATCCGTGGTGCTGAACTCCATCCTCAACTTTCGGTTCAGCACCGTGGATAGCTCTGTTAAAGTTCAGACTGCAACCTGGAGTAGATATACCGCCCCACTGACATTGGAGCCACCAGCCTCAGCCTTTGACAGACTGGATTGAAACCAGTGGTTTTCAGATTGTGAGGTGTGTGAGACCCCTTTGGTGGGTCTGAGGCACTTGGAGAAAGGGCTTGAAGGGACAAGATCCTGAAGCATGTAGTTTCTTCCTCCCCATCTCGCCAACATATTTGATGTTCATAAGATAAAGGGGTGCAGTAACTTTAAGAGATAACTTGCTTGTTGGAAGGTTTTGGTTATGTAAACTCAGAATGTTATTGCGCCTGTTGCTGATAGTTCAGCTGTAGACCTTATTTATTTATTTATTTACAGCATTTTTTGCCCAGCTCTTCAGCCAACAAAAAAAAGGCTCACAGAGTGGCTTACAAAGATTGATATTAGACAGTCCCTGCCCTCAGGCTTACAATCTAAAAGACATGACGCAAAAGGAAAAGGGATTGGGAGGGAGGAGGAAGAAGCTTGTGTCTTACGCTGGCTCAGCTTGTCTGAGCACGGGAAAGCTAAGCAGGGTCAGGCCTGGTGTGATTACTTGGATGGGAGACCCCTCCTCTAGTTTCCTGCACTTGAGCAGGGGGGTTGGACTCCATGGCCTTGTAGGCTCCTTCCAACTCTAATGATCTATGAAATCTATGAAAGCAAAACTCAGGCACCGGTTCTAAGGTTCTAGATGTTTTTCTTTTTTTCCTTTTCCCCTTTTTCAAGCTCCCTGCAGCTGTCCCTTCTTTGGTCAGGTATGGAGTCAGGCTGGTCTCTGCCTTGCTGTGATGTTACTCCTGGCTGGAAGGCATGGGGTGCAGCCTCCCGGTGGCCCTTGGCTCTCTGGCTGACTGGATGAGGCCAGTTCCTGCCGCCCCAGGGAACTGTCAGTTGGAGTTGTGCATTCCTTCTGGCAGGGAGGGGTGACGCGACGCGAGCTCCCTGCAGCTGCTCCCTTTCTGGCTGAAAGGGAGCAGCCTGTATGTATTTTTGAATTGAATGGTGTTTTAAAATACATAATATTAGTCCCCATGATCATGATCTCTTTGGCTGTATCTAGTCTCAAGAGAAACTGGAAAAGGAGGGGTCCCTGGGAGCTGAGGTCATGTTGAATACCAAATACCAGTTACCTACAGCCCTGATGTAGACCCATGGCAGTGAAAACATATGAAAATGGCACTATCAGGACATCTGACTCAGGATGCCTCAGGGAATCCATCAAACCATTTGGATAATGGCGGTTACGTCACAAGCAATCGCCTCTAGGGCACAATGGATCAGAAATGCCACAGTGATGGTGGTGGTGGTACTCCATATTTTATTGACGGGACACTGTTCTCTCTCAAGCAATCTTGTAGTGGGGGAGATTGCCTCAAGTAATCCGATGGGGAGTGGATTCCAGTGTTGCATAGCAGAGATTGAACAGGGTAAAAACTTGTGGTCGAGATGACAAACTGTGGTGATGTTTAGTGTCTTCTCCTCCTCCTCCTTCTCCCCTTCCCTCCTTTATTGCCTAAGGAGGGGGGAAAGTAAATTTTAATACAACTCTTTCTATATTATTTGGGACAAAATTGTGGTAGATCTAATCTAACTGAAAGAAGCTGGGGGGGGGGGGGTTCCCCAGAATCTAAAAACTGATTCTGTTATAGATATATTCTAAACATATCCACCCTACATAGTTAAACTGGTTTAAAATTAATTCCTTCAATTCCTAGGATTCGTGGGGAGGGCTCCATGACAGTTAAAATGATGTAAATCAATGACAGGCCTGAGTATGGCCGATAGATCAAGACTGGGCAACTTGTGGCCCTCAGATGTTAGACTGCAACTCCACAATCCCTCACCATTGGCTATATTGGCTAGTGCTGATAGGAGTTGCAGTCCAACAACAGTTGGGGGGCATACACATTGCCTACCACTGGCCTATATCTTCATGATAGCATACAGAGGTTGTTTGCCAGTAGTGAGATGTGGTCACACCTGGAGCACGTCTGGACCAGTGGAGGCGGGAGACTCCAGTGTCAGGGGGCAGTGTATCCACTCTGGGTTGTAGTCTGAACTTTTAAGGAGCTATCCATGGTGTTGAGCCTATTTTGGGGATAGGGTTCAGCACCGTGGATAGCTCCTTTAAAGTTCAGGCTGAAACCCAGGGTGGATACACCACCCCACTGACATTGGAGCCAGCAGCCTCCACTGATCTGCACAAACAATCAGGACAAATAGCAAGAAAAGAGAAAGCAACTCTCAAGTTGTGTTAAGGACCTTGTCCAGGAAGATATCCCAGATTTGACTGTGAGTTGTTCAGTTGTTGCTTAGTAGGGAAGTTAGTCCTTCCCATTAATAAGCAGTTGGTGAAGGATTGTATTGGTTATGGGAAAGTGAAGAAAAAAAACCCTATTAAATAAAGATAAAGTGAATCAAAGAGATTATTTTTGCTATGAACGACTCCAATTCTGGAAAGGAAGCAAAAGTGAACAAAATCCTGCATTATACTTCTTGTCATTGTTCTGAAGAACCTTCTGTAACAACAAATTATAATTATTTTTATCTTGTTTATGTGATTATTATCTTAATTCTTTAAAAAGGGGAAAAAAATGGTTGTCAGAATGTCTGTTGTTCTTGTGAAATTCCAGGTCTGCCCACTGAGGCAGCAACCAATCCCAGACTCAAACCAAAACAGATTGTTATTTCCCATCACCACAGGTGGTCATGGATGACCATTTTATGGCACCTGATGCATGTGAGATTCATTAACACTTGACTACGGTATATAGATCAGGGCTCTCCAACCTTGGGTCCCCAGAGGTTGCTGGCCTACAGCTCCCAGCATACCCAGCCAGCATGGCTAAAGGCAAGGGATTCTGGGAGCTGTAGTCCAGCAACATCTGGGGACCCAAGGTTGGAGAGCCCTGATATAAATGATCAAGTTACCCAAGGTAGGCTGGTCACCTCTCTGGGCTCCAAGTCAATATATGCCCAAAGAGATACTCCATTTACAGATTTTACTTCGACATCTCCAAAGGTGTCCACATCTCAAGAGTATGAATCAAAACCTAAAACCCACCTTTGCATCCTCTGCCACTTTTTCCTTTCCTACTCCTTTTTTTCCGCCGTCCTGAACTACCCCCACGGCGTCCCCTTTTCCTCATCCAGCGGCAGTTCCTGCTACTGCTCCTGCTGTGCTGGAATCTCGCCATGTTGTTTTTTGTAGGTTGAGCATGAAAGTTCTGGGAGAGCAGCAGGAGCACTACCGATGGGCTGAAGCAGCCCTGAGTCCTCTAGAGTATATGGCTTAGTCCCAGCCTGTTTATAGGCAAGCTGTCCATTGTGACACAAGAAACATCCACAAGATGTTACCATGGGAATGCCGGTCCATTAACCCATGATGCATTGCAATGGGTGTTTTGCCCCCTTAACCCTGAAAGTTGCCAGATGCTCAGCAAAGACAAAATCAGTTTGGAGGAGGGCAGGGTCACAGATATAGCCCATTGAAATGTACTACCTTCTGGGAAGAAAGAACAGGTCAACTTCAGACCCGGCTTGTGCATTTCCAGCGTCTGGTTTCACCATCACTATTGTGCCTCTTTTCCTTCAACCATCTCAAGGTGACCTACATGAGATTATCCCATTTTATCCTCGCACAAACAAATCTTTATTGCATATGTATAGGCGAGGTAGAATAAAATCCTTAAATGGCTAATAATAAATCAGAATTACATATTAAAATCATGGTTAAAAATCATCTATAAACAGAATTTATAAACATTTATGATCAGAGTTACCGGACAATGACAAAACATGATAGTTCTTGATATTATGAGCGGCCCTCAGTTTCTTGGCTGCCAATGCATAGTTAGCCACTGACGCTGTTACATATTTGGAGTTGTCTGCAAGAAGTTCCAGCACTATCTCCTGAGGAGATCTAGCAGCATGTAACTGGATAAATTGTCCCCAAAAATGTCCTTTTCCTCATTTTATTATTATTAATTTATTCAATTTATAATCCAACCTATAACACTCATTCTCTAGCCGGTGTAGAAGATAAAACAATAACTGTTTTAAATAACCATTATATAAAATACAATCAAAACACAGCTATAATACTGATCAAATCGCAATTAAAACTAGGGCTGATTACTATTCTTCCCCTCTTCCACTGAGATGGTGGAAAGGAATATCAGAGACTTTCAGGGGGGTGAGCAAAAGTTGGATGACTGGGGTGGGTGGTTTCTTTATCTTTCAGTGAAGTGGCAAGAGTCTTCCCCCATTTTTATCTTTTGAACTTCAAACAAAACGTAAGTCACTGCTCCAAGCAGCCAGGCTGCTGAGAATGAGGACTAGAATGATGACATCGCATCATTCCAAGGGGAGTTCTTGAAGAAAAGATGGCTGCCCCATGTGGCTTGGAGCAGCAGCTTAGTTTTAAGTTTTTTAAAAAGATAACCCACCCTCACCATCTCACAGAATTGTAACTCCACACACACACGCGTGCACGCACACCTCGACCTTACATGAAGCATTTATGCTTCTGCTTTGGGGGGAAGCCCCTCCCATCTCGAACAAATATGATGAAAAAAGCTGGGCAAAAAACTTTGGCCCATCCCTATTTAAAACAAGAGCAAGAGAATAAAGCATTGCAGCGCTGCAACAATCAAACAGGAAACAAGGATGTAAACCTTATCATGAAGCTAAAATAATGCTTAGACGGCAGCATAATAAAAGTTTAAAAGGCCTGGGAAAAGAAAAAGCTCTTTGCCAGAAACTAAAAAGCCATTAGTTGGTGGTCTCTGGAGAGGACATTTCATAACTACTACATGAGAGCCAAAAGAAACTTTTACCTTAAGGGTGCAATCCTATACATGCTTAGACAGCAAAAAGTCCTACAACATCACAACACCCAGCATTCCCCAGCCACCTAATCTGTTTTAATTGTGGTGCTCTCTCAGCGTTCTTCTATCTCCATGTGACTGTTATCTTCCATGCCCTTGCTCTTCTTGCCATCTAACTCATGTTAAGACTTCTGATGAGTTCCTTTTTAATGTACAACTAAGCAAGTGTGCACGTTTGGCATTACTATAGAGTGAAAATTAAAGGGTATCCCCTAGTCAAGTTACAGGAACCTAGATTCCACCTAAACATCAGGAAAAAATTCCTGACTGTCAGAGCAATAAGACAATGGAATCAACTACCTAGGGAGGTGGTGGGATCTCCCACTCTGGAGGCATTCAAGGTGCAGCTGGACAGCCATCTGTCAGGGATGCTTTGACCTGGATTCCTGCATTGAGCAGGGGGTTGGACTCGATGGCCTTGTAGTTGTAGGCCCCTTCCAACTCTACCTATGATTCTATGATTCTAGTCTGTCTTTCTGATTACAGGAACTTTGAAGAGTGGAGCCCACAGGCTGATTTGGAAATGAAGTTCCTTTTAGGGATGCTGCCATTGCAAGACCCCTAAAGAGAACTTCATTTCCCATGAAATACTGGGCTGAATTCTCCAACAGGCTTCTAATCAATGCATTGGAAAGGAAAGGAAAATTAACCCTTTAAAATCCCCTCAGGCTGGGCTGAGTGGGACTTGCCCAAGGCCTCCCAGTGAGCTTACTGTATTTGCAAATGTAAACACTCAGAATGGAAAGGCAACAAGTAGGTTATTATTGAGAACAGGGATGGCCGACTTCAGAATTTTCAGGGTCTGCTCTAATCTCCAGAGAGCGGTCTGTAGGCCAGATGGGTAACCTCATACACAACTTAAACCATTTATGATCCAGCAGTATAATGAAGTTGATGTAGGGTGGCTACGTGTCCTATTTTAGAGATGAGTCCGCTATTTGCAGCGCTATCCAAGGATAGCCTTTATCATGATTCCCCTGGTATATTCCTCATCAGAGGAAGAGCTTGAATCTTCAGAACCAAATGTCCCCAGGACACAGGACACCCCAGATCACCCTGGACCACTCAAGTTGAACCTGGGCCCCCAAGAGTGATGCCTTCAGATCTGTCTTCTCCAGGGGCAGGGAGCACAGCTTCTGAGGCAGAAGGGCACAACCTAGCCCCCAAGAACACCAGCACCTTAAGATTCAGGCTAGGATGGTGGCCATCAGAAGGACTGCCCACATGACTTGCTGGAGAGGTCTCCTCAAGAGTAAAGGCTTCCTTGTGAGTAAGGCCCTGCTCACAAGTAGACTTCTGAGAAACTGCCTCTTACAGTACGTGATGCAGCTGAGCCCTGGGTGGGGCTCTACAAACTCCAGTTTATGAACTCTCAGTTGAGACCTTCTGTCTTGCTGGAACAACACCTTATTTCAGTGTCCAGTACCTTGTTTCTCCTGGGCCTGATCTCTCATGCTGCTGGTTCCTGATAACATCCTGTTTAGTACTGCCCTTTTTTTCTGATCTGGTAATACTGTGTCTTTGTCCTTTGCTTCCCTACTGACTTTGCTAAATGGATTTGGCCCTAGTTTCCCTCAGGACTGTGCCTGAACCAGCCAAAGCAGGACTGGAAAGGGTCCGGAGGAGGGCAATAAAGATGATCAGGGGACTGGAACCAAAACCCTGTGAGGAGATATTGAAAGAACTGGGCATGTTTATCCTTCAGAAGAGGAGACTGAGGGGAGATATGATAGCACTCTTCCAGTACTTAAAGGGTTGTCACAAAGAGGAGGGCCAGAATCTCTTTTCGATCATCCCAGTTTGCAGGACACGGAATAATGGGCTCAAGTTACAGGAAGCCAGATTCCACCTAAACATCAGGAAAAATTTCCTGACTGTCAGAGCAATAAGACAATGGAACCAACTACCTAGGGAGGTGGTGGGCTCCCACTCTGGAGGCATCCAAGGTGCAGCTGGACAGCCATCTGTCAGGGATGCTTTGACCTGGATCCCTGCACTGAGACAACCTGTTACCTAAGCAACATGGTTACTCTGTTTCCCTTGGTCCCCATTCTGAGTTGCCATGGGAAACACTTCCTTCACAGATTCATTTATTCATTTACAAGATTTATATACTGCTCCATATTCCAGCATGGGGATTTTGGAGCGGTGAACAATAAAAGACAAAACAAATAAAAGAATGTGTTAAGCACAAGATCAGTAAAAAACCGTGTCAACAAAACTGGCTGGTTAGATCAGAAACAATATGATGTTGGCGCTCGCCTGGCCTGCGAAGGCAGGGAGTTCCACAGAGATGGGGCCGCCACACTAAAGGCTCTTCCCCAGGTGGACTCCAATCAGGCCGTAGATCCATATGGAGCCATCAGTGACAGACATACCATCCAATTACCACAGTGAGCAAGCAGCTTGGTGAGGGAGAAGGCGCTCTCTCAGGTATCCTGGTCCCGGGTTCTTTAGGGCTTTGTACACTGGTACCAAAACTTTAAACCTAGCCCAGTAGTGAATAGGCAGCCAGTGCAGTTCCCTCAGCAAAGGAGTTGCATGCTGAAAAGGGGCAGCTCCTGACAACAGCTTGGCTTTTGTTGAGATGGACTCCAGTCCTTCAGTCTCTCTCTCTCTCTCTCTCTCTCTCTCTCTCACACACACACACACACACACACACACACACTTAAGCAGCTTTCTTAAAGAAAAAGAAATAACCCCTTGGCCACAATTCAGCCCTTCTTTGTAGTAAGACATGAAGCCAGCCGGTGAGATGGAGGGTAATGGAGAAAGAAGACAAGCCGGCCTACCTTATTACCTCTCCATCTTTGATGGTATCCAGAGACCTGTTCAGTACATTCATCTGTGTCGAAATGAAGGAAGGGAAAGCAGGATCATGCTTTGCAGGTCTCATCCCACAACCATGCATGGATTAATATCCAGAGAGCATCTTCCGGAGAACTTCTCCTGATCAGCCCTGATGTGAATGGCTCAATACAAGATGCTCAACTGCTTTGCTGCTTCAATGGAATATCATCGTTTAGAGAGGTTCTTGATGGCATCAAGGAAATTATTTGTATTATGCCTGCTGTCACTTTAATTTCTTTGGAGTGTCAGCATGCCATGGGGTGAAAAGATAACTGAAACAATCTCACACTTCAATTTTTCATTGTTCTGACATCCCAAGAGAACAGCTTTATTGAACAATTTCCATACAAAATGCAGAATACTATTGTAGAAACTGACTAACTTCTATCTATGAAACTGAAAACTACTGCGCAGCTTCTTCTCAGTGGTAAGCCTGGTGGGAAAGGAAGAGGGAGAAAATAATTCCATTCCACCACCTTGATCAGAGGGCACCCATTCATAGTGTTACTGAGCCTTGGGGAGCAATAGGATAGGATGCTGCATGCTAGACAAGAGTACATGTATGCACAGGTACAAAGAACAAATGTTCCTTAATAAAAAGCTATTCAGCCAAAAACATGATTGTCACTGTACAGGGATCCTTTATTACATCTGGGTACTCCAATGTGGTGCCCCGAGGCAGACCATGCTCCTGGCACCCACCAGGTTCCCTGCCCATCCTGATTTTAATTTATTTCTTAAGATTTTTTTTAATTAACTGGGAAGTTGTCATGCTGTGAAGCAAAGTGCTGCCCTCCAGCATCAGCATTACTGGTGTTCAAAAGAGTGGTTTTGTGTTTTGTAGCTGCTCAGACTGCATCTCTCTGCCTTCTGTACTTAGGTTCTTGGGCAAGTTACTTTCCTGTCAGTCTCACCAGTTTGTCTTCTGTGGGATGAGAGTGTTTTGTGACTGGCTCATCATGACAGCCAGTTTTATCAATGAGCAAGCCCCGCCCCCTGGCAGCCATTTTGTGAAAGTGCCCATGACACTCTCTCAAAATTCCGAATGTGCCCACCAATCCAAAAGGACTGGGGACCCGCTGTAATAATAACCTATACTAATGCACAAATAGTCAAACCCCTAATAGGCCTGGTAAAATATATTACAAGATAAGCAACGCTCTGTAAAGGACTTAACCAAGTCCTGTGCTTAGGCATTTTCAGCTGGAGTTAGCTGGAAGGTTGTATGAAGCTCATGCTGTTCATCTGCCAGGGTGGTGGGAACGTAGAAAGAGTCTGTTGATTCCAGTTTTAAGTGTGGCTCTAGCATCTAACAGAAGCTACTGGCCTATGTCATTGGTGAGGGAAAGTTCAAAAGTCAGAGCAACTTTTCTTGTTTCTTCTCACAAAACCAAGCTGGTGTGGTTGGATCCAAGGGAAGTCTGAAATTGAATACCCTATTGTATCTCACCATAAATCACTGCCTTCGGCCTCTTAGCCATGCTACAGTAGAGTCCTACTGCTCTGTATTCAATAGGTAGTGACTAGGAGTGGGTGAGAATCAATTTAGTTTTGATAAGAATTTACCAAGATTTGCAAATATCTCAATATTCAGGACAAAAAGAACTTGAGATTATTATTATATTTTTTTAACTGACTGTGGGAGAAACTGAAACTGACATATTCATCCATCCAGTCCCAGGACTTTCAGTGTTTTGCTCTTAATAGTCTAGGTTTGAATCCCTGAGTATTCAGTCATCTTAGTGCTGAATTAGGGCTGTCACCTTTTTTTTCTGGGAGGCTCCTCATACAGTATATGGCAACATCATGGTCCGCTCCATGCTGGGAATAGCTGTACCTACTGAATTTGGCTGGTGCAGATGGATGAGAAATTTGTTTCAGTTTGTTTTTGTTAGGATTTACCAAAGTTCCCAAAGTTTTGTGGGGCAAAGTGAAATTGACAGATTCGCCCATCCCTAGTGGTAACAGCTAACAATCCGTTCAGGCTATTCTATTGAGGGTATAATTTAGCAACACCGGTGGGGGCACTTTGGTGCCCATTTCTTTAAAATGGTGTTCCTTGTGACCCCAGGGTACAGAGAGGGGTAAGGGTTCTCAGAGGGACCACAGAGTACATCACAGTTTGGTGGAAGAGGTGGGATAGAAATTTGTGAGAGAAGATTGGTGGAACCAAAATTTCTGAGATCTGAAATTTGTGAAGCCTTGAATTACCTAAAGATGTTGGGCTCATATCTTCCTTCTGAAAACAAAGCAATGCAGAACCTCTTGCAGTCACAGAGTTTGCTGTTTTGTTTATTTCAATTTGTTTAGAGAGGTATCAAATTAGGGGAATATGCCTCCTACAAAAAAAAGTACCACCAGCAGGGTACAGAGAGAAGTGAGGAGTCTTAGAGGGAACCCAAACAGAGATCATTACCAACACTGCCACCTGAGATTCTTCCTCTGTAGGTACCAGGAATAGAACCTGGCAACATCTGCATGCAAAGCAGATGCTCTGACACTGAACATCTTAGCCATCTTAGCCCCTTTACTCGGCACTGGTTAGGCCTCTTATTGAGTACTGCGTCCAGTTCTGTGCACCACACTTTAAGAAGGACGTAGACAAACTAGAGAGGGTTCAGAGGAGGGCAACAAGGATGATAAAGGGACTGGAAACAAGGCCCTATGAGGAGAGACTGAAAGAACTGGGCATGTTTAGCCTTCAGAAGAGGAGACTGAGGGGAGATATGATCGCACTCTTCCAGTACTTGAAGGGTTGTCACACAGAGGAGGGCCAGGATCTCTTCTCGATCATCCCAGTTTGCAGGACACAAAATAATGGGCTCAAGTTACAGGAAGCTAGATTCCACCTAAACATCAGGAAAAAAATTCCTGACTGTTAGAGCAATAAGACAATGGAACCAACTACCTAGGGAGGTGGTGAGCTCTCCCAATCTGGAGGCATTCAAGGTGCAGCTGGACAGCCATCTGTCAGGGATGCTTTGAACCTGGATTCCTGCATTGAGCAGGGGGTTGGACTCAATGGCCTTGTAGGCCCCTTCCAACTCTACTTTTCTATGATTCTATGATTCTATGAACCGTCACACGAGGCCCAGCATATCCTGCCATTTCCTGCTTTTGTTTGCAGAAGGATGGGCGACCCGCCCAGCACTCGACTTGCGGCGCACAAGCTGAGCCAAGTGCGAGCTGCCAGCTGAAGCACTCGCCAGACTTCTGGGTCCCCAGCTTTATGTTGTTTACATAGAAAATGGCCTAATTTGAGCAAATTCAGCCATAATTTGCGCAAATTCAGCTGTTTCCTACGTAAACAACATAGTGTCGGAAGTCGCTTTCCCCAGCTCAGCTCGTGAGAACGTGAGTTGAGCTGGGGAAAAGGTAGGGTGAGTGGAGCTCGGGGGGTCGAGCCCGGCTAGTTCGCCAGACTTCCACCCCCCAATCAAGCTCTGCGCACATCCCTACAGCTACGAGAGGAAGCATATTTTGCAGATCAACACAAGCTTGTGCTCTGACTCAGGCATAGCAACTAAAGTTGGTTGAGCTTTTGCTCCCCAGACTTCCACCCTCTCTTAAAGACCTGAGTGCAGTTTTGCAACTTTGTACTGCACTTATTCTTCCAGGGTGTTGTTGTTGTTTTTCCTTGGCTTGGAGAAAAGGAAAACCAAAGAACAAAATGAAGCTAGAGCAAAGGAAAACCAAAGAACAAAATGAATAAAAAAAAGTAAAATGAAGCTGTAAATCTTGCTAAGCTGCCTGGCCCATGACATGGGTAATTCAGCGTGCAGAGAATTCTCATACTTCACTTTCCTCTTTCCTATCTGTGCCCTCTGGGAAAATGTCAAATTAAAAATTCTAGGTTGAAAGCCAATGGAGTACCATAAATGGATTGGTGTGCATCATTCCCTTAAGAAAAAAGAAGCTAAAGTTAATAAACTAAGCAGAGTTATTATTCTTAGAGTATTAAAAAAAAAAAGTCACTATTGTTTCAATACATAGAGCGGCAGAACTTAATATGTATATTTCATCTTTTGTCTAAGATATGATTATTCATTGCCATTCCAATAAATTTCCCTCTTTCCAGTATATTGTAGGCTTCTCTCATTAATGCTGTTTCACAGCCCTGAGAGATGCCATTGGACTTACGTGACCTTGGAAATCACATCAGGAGAAGTTTGATGCTATCATCTTGCACTTCTTCAACTCATGGATTCTGTAATATGTAGTGTGGAAACGATGGATTGCTGGAACCAATTTATCCTGCTCTGGAAAACGCAGGAGTGGGTTAAAGGAGCTGGAATGGATTCTACAATCTACTCCAGGCATGTGCAAAAAAAGCCTAGCACACTGTCTCGCATCCTCTGAGACTCAGCTATTTTCACCATCCACTTTTTGCACTGGAGATCACTGTATATACAAGTTGTCAGTCTAAAACAGCCCAGGGGTATCTGCACTGCAGGCTGTGTTGGGAATGCTCACCTTCTATGCCTGATGTCCTATAATGGGGCAAGCTTTGGTAAAAGGAGCTCCAAATACATGGGCCTCCAGTCCTCCAAACTCTCGTTTTAGCCCCAAAACAACCTTGTGAAATAGCTGTCACCGAGAGTCAAACTGCAGATTAGATCAATTGCATAGGATGTAGCTGAACTGGATTGTTTTCTTTACTTTAGTGTAACGGCAGATGGCTCTGTTTCAGATTGGGACCAGTGTTTCCCACCCACACCCATTTTCTTCCCAAAATCTCTCTCTCTCTCTCTCTCTCTCTCTCACACACACACACACACACACACACACACACACACAGAGAGAGTAGAGGTTTTTTGTTTGTTCGTTTTTTAAAAAGGAAAATGTCCCATCTCCCTGTGGGGAAGGTGGAATTTCAGGAAGAAGACAGGTGGGGGAAGGTCTAATGCTCCCCCCACCCTGGCCTGGATGCATGCTGGTCCCAAATCAGGGCCACACCCGGTTACACCAAAGTAAAGAAAACAATCAGACCCATCTACACACTACCCAATCAACATAACATGTTGTTGGACCGTGAGAGACAGCGACTGGCCTAAGGTCACCCAGTGAGCTGTGTCAGGATTCGAACCTGGGTCCCTGTTGGTCCTGGTCCAGTATTCTAGCTACTACAAGTGACAATGATTCATGATCTTATTTCTTCTCTGGGTGAAAGGGAATCCTATTTGCCTCTATTTGACAACAATAGACCCATTCTATCTGCAGTTGCAAACCCAGCACACAAAACCCACAGGGTACCACAGGGCTCGGTCCTGGACCCAGTGCTCTTCAACATTTTTATTAATGACTTGGATGAGGAGCTACAGGGAATGCTTATCAGATTTGCAGATGACACAAAGTTGGGTGGAACAGCTAATACTCTGGAAGACAGAAACAAAATTCAAAGTGACCTCGATAGGCTAGAGCGCTGGGCCGAAAACAACAGAATGAAATTTAATAGGGATAAATGCCAAGTGCTGCACCTAGGGAGAGGAAAGCAAATGCAGAGTTACAGAATGGGGGACACTTGGCTCAACAGTACTACAAGTGAGAAGGATCTTGGAATTGTGGTAGATCACAAACTGAATATGAGCCAGCAATGCGATGTGGCTGCAAAGAAGGCAAATGCTATTTTGGGCTGCATTAATAGAAGTATAGCTTCCAAATTGCGTGAAGTGATAATTCCCCTTTACTCGGCACTGGTTAAGCCTCATCTTGAGTACTGCGTCCAGTTCTGGGCACCACACTTTAAGAAGGACTGTAGACAAACCGGAGAGGGTTCAGAGGAGGGCAACAAGGATGATAAAGGGACTGGAAACAAGGCCCTATGAGGAGAGACTAAAAGAACTACTGTAGGTATGTTTAGCCTTCAGAAGAGGAGACTGAGGGAAGATATGATCGCACTCTTCCAGTACTTGAAGGGTTGTCACACAGAGGAGGGCAAAGATCTCTTCTGGATCATCCCAGTTTGCAGGACATGGAATAATGGGCTCAAGTTACAGGAACCTAGATTCCACCTAATGACCTAAACATCAGGAAAAACTTCCTGACTGTCAGAGCAATAAGACAATGGAACCAACTACCTAGGGAGGTGGTGGGCTCTCCCACTCTGGAGGCATTCAAGGTGTGGCTGGACGGCCATCTGTCAGGGATGCTTTGACCTGGATTCCTTCATTGAGCAGGGGGTTGGACTTGATGGCCTTGTAGGCCCCTTCCAACTCTACTTTTCTATGATTCTATGATTCTATTAACCCTACATAGGCTGTTGTTGGACACATTTGTATCCCACCCATATAACAGGAGGTACCAAGAATGGCTTGCTATATTCGCGTGAGAAAGTAATCCATCAACTGAGCAATCTGATTGTACGGATTCCCCAGCTCTGATGTTGGAAAATCGCTCCGAACTTGGAGCCGGGGAACCAGGCTTGGAGTGCCCTACCCACCCACCCCTCCCAACTGGTGTGGAAAGAACCACACCAGCTGCTTCTCCGAGGTCATAAAGCTGACTTCAGAGAAGGGGTGAAGAGGGCCTTCCATTCCAGGGGGCAGGGAGGGGAGGAGACTGGCACCACCGAGATACAGTGTATCCTGGCGGCACCTCAGCCGCCTTCCCTCCCACTCCAAAGGGCCACACTTAGGCAGCCAAAATTAAAATCGGCCTTTGCCTCCTCCACGCAATTCCCTCCAGGTTCAGAGGTTTATGGGTATCCCCATAGGATTGCGCCCTAAGGAATAAGCATACAGTATTAAAAACCACGGAATTAAAAGCAAATACTTTGTTTTGATGGATTCCTTTTTCACAGTGAAAGCTACAGGAACGGGGGTCCAGTTCAGGGGGATATCTGGGGGAAACCTGAACTGTCTCCAGTAAGATTGGTTATATTTTCTGAGAGTCGCATGCACGGGGGTGAGGGGAGGTTGTTGCACAATGACAGTCTAGTGCAGTATCTTCAGAAACATTCTTAACTGATTTCGGGAAAGAAGACTGGGAGCTTTAAGAATCCTTTTCCAGAGGTAACTTTAAATAGATGCACATCTATATTCATATTTACAGGATGCCTCAATGCTTTCTTTGCTTATCCACATAATGAGCTCTGTTTTGCATTTATCACGGCTAGCTATTCCTGTAATGGAAAATGGGCCTCTATAAATAGAGGATCCTTTTGGGTTTCAGGTACAATGAAAAAGGCAGACTGGCTAAGGAAAGGTGGAGATAATTGGTAAAACCTCTTTTTTTTAGCTAAAATACTTGCAATTTGTTGAGAGGAGGGGGAATCCTCCCCTACCAGTGAATCAGGGCCACATGCACTTACTTTAGGGTAAAATAAGATAAGCCTGTTCTGGATGGGGTTGCACTCCCTCTGAAAGATCAGTTTTGTAGTCTGGGGTACTCCTAGATCCATCACTGTCGCTAGAGTCCCAAGTGGCTGCGGTGGCTCAGAGTGCCTTTTACACCATCTTTGATTGGTTCACCAGCTACTGGGCCTCTCCTGGACAGCAATAGCTTGGCCACAGTGATACAGGCACTATTAACCTCAGGACTGGGTTACTGCAACGCGCTCTATGTAGGGCTGCCCTTAAGGCTGCTCCGGAAGCTGGAGCTAGTGCAGAATGAAGCAGCTCGGCTGTTGTCAGGAGCTGCCCCTTTTCAGCATGCAACTCCTTTGCTGAAGGAACCGCACTGGCTGCCTGTTCTCTACCAGGTCAGGTTTAAGGTTCTAGTACTAGTGTACAAAGCCCTGAACCAGGATACCTGAGAGAGCGCCTTCTCCTTCACCAACTTGCCCAGTCCCTGAGGTCAATGGAAGACATTCTCCGGGTGGTCCCACATGGACTTATAGCCCGATTGGAGTCCACCAGGAGAAGAGCCTTCAGTGTGGTGGCTCCACTTCTATGGAACTCCCTGACACTGGAGGTCGGGCAGGCTCCGACACTGTGTTGCTTTCGGCACCTGCTGAAGACATCCTGATTCCAGGAGGCCTTCCTTGCCGACCAGCCATGTTTTTAAATGTTATCCTGCTTTTAATGTATTGTTTGTATTCTTTTATCTGGTTTTATCTTTGTATTGTTCGCCGCTCAGAAAATCCAGAGATAGGACATCTCCAGTAGATGGCTGTGCCAGCCTCTTCCTAGAAGACCACCAGTGTGGGAGAGCCCATCAGCCTTCTGGGATTAGAGTCTAAGTCAGTGACTGTTTTCCAACCTTGGCTCCCCATGATGTTTTTGGCCTACAACTCCCAGCATGCCCCAGCCAGCTACGCTGGCTGGGGCATGCTGGGAGTTGTAGGCCAAAAACATCTGGGTACCCAAGGTTGGAGAACACTGGTCTAAGTAATTGCCTGGTTCCATTGTTATACTGCTCTTACCACCAAGATGGTTTCTCCTAATATACAATCTACACTTTTGTAACTTAAGGCCATGAGACCAAGTCTGCCCTCTGAGGTTGCAGAGAACATATCTTTGCCCTCTTCTCTGGGGATAGCCCTTGAGGAGCACTATCATATATTCCCTCAGTCTTCTCTTCTCCATGCTAAACATACCCAGTTCCTTCACGGAGGATAAGGGTATCAATGGCTATTAGTTATGATGGCTATATATTACTCCCAGTATCAGAGGCAATAGCAGTTGCTGGGGAACATAAGGTTGCTTATGTATTTATTTGAAACATTTTCAATCTGCTCCTCAGCCAAAATGTCTCCAGGAATCAGAATCTTACATAGAATCAGTAAAAGCAAGACAGTCTCTTCCCACTGGCTTACAATCTAAAAAAAACAAACATGACATACGAGGAAAATGTGATGGGGAGGGCAGAGGAAATGAAAAAGTGGACTTTCAGCTGGGCTGGTTGATGGCCCTGCTTCCCATCTCATCTCCCTCTGCTGCAGCCTGCTCATGTCCTGCTTCTGGGCTCCCCAGGCACCATCTGGTTGGCCAGTATGCAAAGTAGGGATGTGCGCTGAGCCTAGTGCTCGGCTCGCAGGGTGCTCGGCAAGCACCCCCTATCAAGGTTCCGCTACTGCAGGGACCCCTCGATCTGCCTTTGGGAGATCTCTGCCTCTTCCCAAAGTCTCTCCCTCTCTAGGTTATCAAGTCCTTTGCCTGCTTCCAGTAACGTGGGTGTAGGCTCTAGACGTGGTGAATAAGTCACTCCAAACTCCAGGGTAAACAACAGCACTTTAGTTATAATATTAGGGTTTTTACTTAATAGAGTGGTTATAATTCAAAAGCAAGTATGATAAAATAAAACAAACAAACAATCCAATGTTCTCTAGTATAACTTCAGACTACCTCTGTCCTCTGTAATCAGTCTCTCTCTCTCTCTCTCTCTCTCTCTGCTTCTCTCTGCTGTTTTTGTGCTGCTGCTTCCAGCTCTCTCTCAGCACACACACTAACTGCTAGCTGACCACACCCCACATATATAGTCTTCCCAGGACTGGAAGGTTATAACCATGTGACCTTGCACAGGAGAACTAATTCTTAACTTCTATTGGGTGACTTAAAACTCTCAAACTCCCCCTCCCATCCAAGTGTTTGGGCCTTCAGGCTTCACTACTCGAGGGAAGTGTTTGGGCCTTCAGTTTGTTGAAGCCTGTGTAGGCCTCAATCCATCACACCCCCGCTGCGCAATCCACCCCAAGCACCCCGCGAGCGGCAGCTGAGGCACTCGCTGAGGCGCTCGCCGGATTTCCGGTTCCCCAGTCTATACGGCTGCAATTTGCGTAAGTGGCACTATGTTTTATATGTTAAAAACAGCATAAAATATGTTAGAATCTAATGTATTTTATGCTGTTTTTAACACACACAAAAAACAAAGCGCTGGTTATGCATATTGCGGCCGTTTTAAGGTAGTTTACCTTGTTTTTTACGTTAAAAAAACGTAGCGCCGGGGACCCAGAAGTGTTGCACTGGGGACCTGGAAGTTTCTTTCCCCAGCTCGTCTCGTGGGGATGTCAGCTGAGCCAGGGAAAGGTAAGTCGCATGGAGCTCAGGGGGGTCGAGGCCAGTGAGCTCGCTCCACTTCCACCCCCTGATTGAACTCTGCGCACATCCCTACGTGGTGCAGCTCTTGTGTTCTCACGTTCAACCTTTCCGCTCCTCATATTTTTTCCTTTCTTCATTCAGTTTACAAAACCGCAAATACCTTATTTTAGATACACACTCCCTTTCTCTCTTCCATTTGAACTTGCTGAAAGCCCCTCAACATCTGTTCTGCTGCTTTAATACCGCTCCTGCGGTTGTAGCTTTTGTTCCTTATCCCGACCATTATGGTGTATGAAGGACGGTTCACTAACAAAAGTGCATTTTCTTCCTATGTCCGCCGCATATTTCTTTGCCACGGTAGTAAGCCTTTCCGAAACAGATATCAATTTTTGCAGACATCTCGCTCACTTCCTCTTTATGAAAATGCTCTCAAGCCAGCGGAGGATTTTTAAAGCATGATGATGGATGCAAACTGAAAGCATTTGGAAAGGAGAAAGTGAAATGGAGATGGATTGCAATCAAAACCTCCTCACCCACACTGATTACTGCAGTGCTGAATGCTGACAGACATCTCTTACCATTTATCTAATAACAGACATACACGGCGCAATCCTATCACTGTATATTCAGAAGTAAATCCTATTGAATTCAATTGGGCTTACTCCCAGGTAAGTGTGTATATCGGACTGCAGCCTCACTGGGAGTTTAATTCCCACATCCATGAAGACCCTTGAAAACTTACCATTTTTAACCAACATTTATGTCTCAAAACACCGGTTTAGGTCACACATACATCAGAAGATGCATGGATGGGTGGAACATGCAACTACGACAACATCCCCTGCACTGTACACATTCCTTGAACATTCAGAGCCCCAGATGAATTTCTTAAAGGGGTATAGACTATCACATTGCCTCAACCATAATGCTTTTCAATAGCAGTTCAAATTATTATTATTATTATTATTATTATTATTATTATTATTATTATTACATTTAGATCCCACCTTTTTTCCTCTTGCAAGGAACTCAAGGTGGCTTACATAATCCTCCTCCTCCTCCTCTCCATTTTATCCTCACAACAGCCCTGTGAGGTAGGTTAGGTTGAGAGTCAGTGACTGGCCCAAAGCCACTCAGTGAGCTTCATGACCAAGTGGGGACTAGAACCCGGATCTCCCAAGTCCCAGTTCAACACTCTCACCACTATGCAACATTATCCATCATCATCATCATCATCACATCATCATCATCAATCATCATCATCCCCTCTTCTACTTTTATACTCAGTGACTTACAAGGAAATTATAAATTAACACTCAATCAATGTAAACACCATAAAATACAATATTTATTTATTTAATTTATTTATTATATTTATACCCCGCCTTTTTTCCTGCAAGGAACCCAAGGCGGCTTACATAATCCTCCTCCTCTCCATTTTATCCTCACAACAACCCTGTGAGGTAGGTTAGGCTGAGAGTCAGTGACTGGCCCAAAGTCACCCAGTGGGTTTCATGGCCGAGCGGGGACTAGAACCCAGATCTCCTGAGTCCCAGTCTAACACTCTCACCACTACGCCAAATAATCAAATTAACCAAATGCAGAGACATAACATTTGAAGTACATGTACTTTAAAAACAGGTAGTATCTCAAAAAAATTACATATTAAAAGCCCACCGAAACAAGGCTGTCTTCAGTTTCTGGCAAAAGGCACTCAAGGATGAGGCCTGACATATGTCGATCAGGAGGGTATCCTTGAGCCATAGCACCACCACGATATTTATTTCCAGAAAGCAGTGAATTGATTTTCCCAGCAACAATATATTGTTCCCTGTTGTAATGCCAAGTATTTTGGGGTGGCTTGGTCTTCAGTGGGGAATTAAGGCCCAGTAGCTTTACAAAAGTCCTGCTCCTGGTGGAGATGAAAACTGCTAGGACCGGTTTGTTCTTATGGATCAACACAGCAGCCAGAATTTTGGGGCTGTCCTTGGGGGCGGCATCACTATGGGGTCAGTGATGATGAGTGCAGGCGCATCACAATTTACCACTACACAACTTAATGTAACAGGTGGAGCAACTCCCTCATACCCGCCTCCACAAAGAGTAAGTAAGCCAACCTGGTTATTTTAATCTTTACTGATAGAGTGACACCCATTCCTGTAAATATTCTAATTACTCCTGTACACAAAATTTGAGGAGATATTTCCAAGCATTCATCAAAAGGCTGGAGGTGGAGGGGAGGAGTCCACTTGTTGTACAGGCAGTCCCCGAGTTAAGAACGTCCGACTTACAGACAACCCATACTTAAGAACAGACTTCTGGGTTCCCCGGCACTACGTCGTTTACGTAGAGTACATAACGTAGTATACTATGCAATTTGCGTAACTTACGCAATTTGTGTAAATGCCGATGTTGACGTATAGAACGCTATGCTGCTCCGACTTACATACACATTCGACTTAAAGACGTTCTTAAGAAAGGAACTCGTCCGTAACCTGGGACTGCCTGTAGTTTGAATTTACTCTCCTGGCCTAAACAAAACTGAATACCCAAATGAGATCTTCTCTGACTGTATTAGCACGTTTATGTCTCTCCTAGATGGGTCCAACCACAGACAGTATTATCTTCTTTGCAGCTTCATCCCCTTTGTGGGTTGTTGTTAGCTTATTTGTCTTCTGTGCAACCCTGAAGCCCTCTGCAAACTATTTTGTTTTATTATATAGATTGTTTTTCCAATCTGATGATTTTCCGATCCAATGATCGGAAGCAGGCCGAATCAGAGTTTTTTCTGTGGACTTCCATCTCTAAGACAGGCTGCTGGTTGTGCATTTTTTTTAAAAAAAAAATGCTAAGGAAATTTGCACAAATGACACTATTTCTGCAATTCATGTAACTTCACACAATTTACGTAACATTATGCAAATCACATAGATCATGGTATTTTGCATGTTTCACGCAAATCAGCACCTGAAAAGCATATATGGATCTAGCATGATGTGCATAAAAAATCAGCTGATCTGTGCAAATGGCGCTAGATCCATGTGCTTTTCGGGTGCCGATTTGTGCAGAACATGCAAAATACCATGATTTACACAATTTGCGTAAAGTTACGCAAATTGTGTGAAGTTACACAAATTGTGCAAATTGTGCCGTTTGTGCAAATGCACGAACTGCAGCCTGCCTTAGAGACAGACATCCACAATGTCTCAACTCGCATCATAGTGAGTTGGTGCCCACGCAGTGCTGGCAAACCAGAATCCGGGGGGGGGGGCGATTTTCAATTTTCACACACACACACCATCGGATTCCTCACACATCCCTCGTTCTGCAGTCTCTTTCCCACCTGCATGGGCTGCTGTTCAAATCTAATTACAAATCCCAGCACTAAAACACATATGCATTAATCATGTCTTCTGGACACACATACACACGCACACACACGCACTCTCTCTCTCTTTTATCCCCAGAGAGGAATACCTGTCATATTTGTAACTCACATTCAGATTTCAGTATTCATGTTTTGAAAAAGAGATTTTGGTACACCACCAATTTGAAAATCTAAGTTCAACTTCCCCCATCAACAACCCTGTCCCCCCTCCCCCCCCACTTTCTTCCAGCACGAACTCATCTTTTCACATTTTATTTTTAAAAGGAGCACTTTCATTTGTGGCGTCCACTTTTCAACTCTTCCCTCCCCGCAACTTGTTTTTCTTCTCCATGTAATTAAAGCAATGGCGTACTTCAGCTGACCCTTTTCAGAGGCTCTTGTTTCCATCGGTGATTCAAGCATCTTGTGCGTGGTGCTTTCCCAATTTTGTCCTACGGTTAAAACAATGTCGCTTAAAATACTCCTGGGCTGCCACCCACAAATGGAAAAAAACCGCTCTGAATGTGTGCAATTTAGAAGTCAGAAAATGAAAGAGAGGAGATATTGGGCAATAAGGCGCAGTCTTTATATCTTCCTCTTCCCTCTTTTTGCTGTCACTTCATATTTGCATGCATTCAAATCAAAACGAGAAAATGTGAAAGTTGTGTATCATCAGAGAGGAATGTGCATACTATGATAAAACAGCTTCTTCTGGTATATAGCTATGTTTTACTTTGTTCTGGGTTGTCAGTTCTGTTTATTCAAAGCTTTCACACCTGCCTAGTCTAATGCAAAAAAATTCCTCCTAGAGTTGACTATTCCAGATGTTTTCGCTACCTGATACACAGAAAAATTTCCCCCATTCAAAACAGTAGTGCACCATGGGCACGAGTACTTTGTTTTATATACTCTGAGCTAGAGTTTTGCACACATCCATGTGCGTGCACCCACGGAACCCTTTACAGATGTTGCAATCCAAAATTAAAGTTACAGTCCTGTACGCATTTACCTGGGACTAAGTCCCATTGAACTCCCTGGGGCTTACTTCTCAATAGATGTTGTTACCGCATTTCCTCTTCTACACATGTGCAGGCACATATAGCCAAATGAGACATGTTAGGATCCTTAAACAAAAGCTGTGATGCCCCATTGCAGAAATTGAGCAGCCAGGTACACACACACACACACAGAGAGAGAGAGAGAGAGAGAGAGAGAGAGAGAGAGAGAGAGAGATGCCGTGTCCCCCTCAACCCTACAAACACAGTATGCTGTGGAACTTCAGTATGCTGATGATAATGTGGTCTCCGCACATTCAGAGGATGATCTCCAAACTATCCTAAATGCTTTTGCAGACGCATACGAAAAACTTGGTCTCTCACTTAACATCAAAAAAACCAAAGTGCTTCATCAGCAAGTGCAAGCTAACCCTTTGGTGATGCCATCTATCCAGCTTGGCGGGACAATACTGGAAAATGTCGATCATTTTCTCTATCTTGGCAGCTATCTTTCTGTTACAGCTAACATTGACAGTGAAATCCAGCATCGTCTGAGCTCCGCAAGTGCCGCATTTTCTCGAATGAAACATAGAGTGTTCGAGGATCGGGATATTTGTAAGAAGACCAAACACTGGTTTACGAAGCCATTGTATTACCAACTTTATTGTATGCCTGCGAAACATGGACTATCTATAAACGTCACTTCCACCTCCTTGAAAGGTTTCATCAACGTTGCCTCCGGAAAATCCTGCAAATTACTTGGGAAGACAGGCGAACAAATGTCAGTGTACTGGAAGAAGCAAAGACTACTAGCATTGAAAAAATGATCCTTCAACGTCAACTTCAGTGGACCGGTCATGTTGTTCGAATGCCTGACTGCCATCTCCCAAAGCAGTTACTTTACTCCCAACTCAAGGATGGAAAGCGGAATATCGGTGGTCAATATAAGAGGTTTAAAGATGTTCATAAGGCAAATCTAAAAAAATGCAATATAAACATCGAAAACTGGGAAGCTCTGGCCCATGAACGATCTAAATGGAGGTTGGCCTTTCACAAAGGTTCCATGGACTTTGAAGAAGCCCGAGTGCAAGGTGAAAGGGAGAAACGTGCTAAGCGAAAAGCACGTCAAATGAATCCTTTACAGGACCATCTTCTATCTGGTAACCTGTGTCCTCACTGTGGGAAGCTGTGTGGATCTAGAATTGGCCTCCACAGTCACTTACGGACCCATCGCTAGAGTCTACACAATCTTCTTTAGAATTTCCTCCTTTTATCCCGGAAGACAATCTTACTCGGTCACGAGTGATCGCCTGATGATGATGACAAACACACAGCAGTCTTCACCGCCATTATCTCCCTCAAACACACACGCACACACTTTCCTGGTAGAGTAGCAAGGTGTCCTACTTTACAAAAGACGATCCTCTATTTTGGAGAGCCGGCAGAGGGCAGTCCTCTATTTGAAGGTGTCCTCTATTTGAAGAGGTGACCAGCCCACATCTGGTTTTAAGTCCAAGAACCGTAAGGAGGGGGAGCCATCGGGGGCACTGAAGTTGCCAGCCGATCGGATCAGCAGTTCGCACCTGGACAGGAGACTGGGGAGGCACGCGCAGCTCACCTGGCCTGTCTCTCTCCACTTTGGTGAGATGCATTGTATTTCTATTTAAATTATCATTATACTGTCTAAATCCACACCTATACATATACATTTACATATGCAAATGTTATACAAATTGGTTTCCTTTGTCTTGTCCTCTTTTTTGGTGAGGTGATTCCTCTTCTTCGGCAATGTGTAAGTTTCCACCCTAATTCATGGCGAGGACTGAGAGGTGGCGGCGATGGGAGGGTTAGCCCCTTCTCCCACACACTCCCACCGCCAGGTAGATCACACTACCCCCAGCCCACAAAACAACTGTTTGGCAGGCTGTGGGGAGCAGAGGCGGTGTTGGGTGGTGGCCCACTAGGGCTGGAGCCCCGAATCTGAGGCCACCTGCCCCACCACCCTGCTGTCCAGGGGCACTTGCTGAAATAAAGGGACAGGGCCCCTGAGGATATCTGTTGCGTCTGATCCCGCTGGATGAGCTGGCTTTGTGCCCACGGGTGCTTCACTCCCTGCTTCCCCCCCCCCCTTGAATCTTTCTGGCTGAGGTTTTTTTTTTCCTGAAATCAAATGCCCACGGTCTCTCCCCTGTCCATATATCTCTTTTTACAAATAGGGGTGCCCTTAGGAGACAGGTGCCTTTCAAGACATGCACACACAGAGAGAGACACACACACACAGACTTTTATATTGTTTTAATTGTGTTTGTTTTAATTGTGTCTTAATGGTGTTTTAATTGTATTTTATTGTATTTTATTCTGCTTGTACATCGCCCAGGGTTGGCCAGATGGGCGATTTAAAAATATAATAACTAAATAAATAAATAAATAAATAAATAGAGCACATGTAAATCCGCATAGGCAAACTTGTGCATTTTTTTGGTGTCCTGTGGGCCTGAGCTCCAGATTTTTCTGGTATCTACCACCACCCCAGTGGGGCGTGTGATTCTCATAGGAGGAGGATGTGGGAAGGGCCATTTCCATGTGCCATCCATCCTACTACCCAAGAACATTATGCTCCACCCAGCCTGCTGAACAGTTGAGTGGTGGGCTTGCAGTAGGAGCATGATTTCAAGAGAATTTGGCAGAGGTAGCAGCAAAATGCAGCAGCTTGGGAACCTACAGAAGCCACACTGAAGACCTCCGCAGGCCACCAAAAGCCACAGGATGCAGGTTGCACACATGTGTCATAAGAGATTTTTTAAAGCCCTGCCAGATTGGGATAGCAGTCCACCTTGTCCAGTATTCCATTATTTTTTTCTCAAGGCTAGCAGGTCTTGATCCATATTGGGCTTCCCCCCCACCCTGCCAGCCAGGGAGAAATACTCCAGGTGGGGGGTCACCACTGACATTTCACCCAAGGAGGACCCAGATTTGTTTAACGTTAGCAGATGCCCATTTATATAACCGTACGTGCAAATGTAGTAGTAATTGCTATAATTTGAATACAAATATAATACATATCACTGCAATGGAGAAGATTGATACCAGGTCACCTATGTGCTTGCTCACTCAGTCTGTTGTCCAGGTGCTGTCTGTCGCTGGGCAGCATTCATATCCCACACACACACACACACACACACACACACACACACCAGTCTCTCTTTTTGTGGTTCCTTATCTTTAAACTGGACACCTTCAAAAAGAGGGACTGTCCCCTGCTAGCCCTTCAAATAGAGGACTGTCCTTGGGAAAGGAGAACACCTGGCCACTCAGTGTTGGTCACGGGTGAGAAGCAAGATGCTGGACTAGATGGAACTTTGGTCTGACCCCAGCACGGCTCTTCTTATGCTCTTAATCAGGGATCAGATTGGGTGTTTCCCAGTACAGAGTCGTGTACAGGGCTAAAGGTGTGTTCGTGGTTTTGTTCGTTTCTTTTGTTTGTTTTATTATAGCTGAAGATCGTATACCAGGTTGGAGTGTACACTCCGGAAATGTCTGCCACTTGCATCGAGCCAACACTTTTTTCTGAAAGTCAGAAGAACGACTCCCTCAGAAGCTAACGTAAGAGTCATGCTGCAACAGACCAAAGGTCTATCTCGTCCAGCATTCTGTTCCAACAGTGGTCACCCACAAGCAGGACATGAGTGCAACAGCACCCTCCCGCCCATGTTCCCCAGCAACCGGTATTCAGGGGCATACTGCCTCTGATACTAGTAGCCATTGATAGCCTTATCCTCCATGAATTTGTCTAATCCTCTTTTAAGCCACGTATAAGTCACAACCCACCAAAAAAAGGGGGGGGATACTTCTGTGCCAAGCTATGATGCCAGCCCTCAGTTCATGCGGAGATTCTTATCTTTGTGAAAATTGAATTTTGGCTCAATAAGAAGAATTATTGATGGAAAGCAAGGTCAGGAAGTCCTTTGCCCCCCCCCCCCCAGACAATAGGAAATGGCAACCAATCAAGTTAATAGCTAATAACCAAGAGCTGAGAATATCTAGACTGGGATAATCAATTGCTCAGTTTCTTTCAGCCGATAATTACTGTATTTTCCCCCTTCTCTTAAAATGCTGCTTGCAGCACTGGCAAAACATGTGCGTGCTAGATGCTGAGTACTGCCAAAGTGGTGGGATATGACTGACCCATCCAAAGTTTAGGCACTTTGAAATTTCCACTGATTGCAGTGCGAGACATTTTTTTTTTTACGTACGTATCTATGTATGCATTGTGAAGCATTTTTACCTCACTCTCCCAGAATGGCTAACATACAAGCCATAAAAACAGAACAGTCCCCCCTGCCCTCAGGTTTATATTCTAAAAGGCATGGCACAAAAGGAAAACAAGGAGGGGAGGGAAGAGGGGGGGGAAAGCAAATCCAGGCACTAATTCTTAAATAGTTGTTCTTATAATCACCAGGTGGAAGCAGTTCAGGGAGAGGAGGAGGAGCCTGATGGAGCTGGTCTTTCAGCGCCGGAGATGGAACGGCCCGCTTCCCCTCTGCTGCATCCTGATGGGATGGCTGTTGCCTGGCGACAGCATTTTTGACACAGGACATTTCATCAGCAAAAGGTTGAAATCCCTTCCTTAAAGGTCACCCTAGCTGTGGGTGAATATGTGAGCGTGCAGGGAGGGACGGCAGCATTTTAATTTAATTTAATTTATTTTTCGTAGCAGGGATCCTGTACTTTTGAATAGCGTGCCGAGATGCCGAAATTTAGCATGTACGGGGGTGGACCGACATGTAAACTAGACAATACGTATATCCACCCACACACACTCAGAGATTTTGACATCTAGAGGCCTCGAGGAGCACACTGAACCCTGAAGAAAATGCCAGTCATTCACCCTGACCAAAAAAAAAAAGTTAACAAAGCTTCCACTCCATAAAGACGAAAAGGGGGAGGATGAAATAAGGGTGGTAATTTACCAGAGGCAGGTACTTGTTGTGGCTGTCCCTGGTGAATAGCAACATTTATGGCTTAGATGTGGAAAATCATCTGTCGATCTCTAAATCAGCTCATCAGCTCTACGACATGGAAACCCTGCAGAAGGGCTGCATTGAGCTTGTTTAGCATTTAATGCCTGCGTTGTATTAATTCTTGTAATGATTCACTGGTTAATTAAAGCACTTGAGCCAAAGGGAGAGATGGTATCCTTTTGTTCTTGTGGCCATCCTAATCTTCTGTCACTAATTGGAAAGCAATGGATACAGAACTCATTTTCGCAGCTGTGCTAAAATTAGCTAATCCCCTAGAGTCTGCAACTGAAATCCCTTATTTTT
Source organism: Shinisaurus crocodilurus (assembly GCA_021292165.1). Classification (NCBI taxonomy): domain Eukaryota; kingdom Metazoa; phylum Chordata; class Lepidosauria; order Squamata; family Shinisauridae; genus Shinisaurus; species Shinisaurus crocodilurus. The sequence goes on from CM037876.1 coordinate 15,318,410, forward strand.
TTCTGAGGGAAGAGGGAAGGTTGACTTGGTGTTAATAAATTAATAACTGTTAACATTAATAAATGTTGACATCGTGCTATGAATCAGCCCAACAACCAGCAACACTGACTGTAGCACAGCATTTCACTTGCTCATCGGTCCCAATAAGTGCCGAAGTAACGAAGAAATGGACATTCACATGGCAGACTGCCCACTAGGATATAAGTCTGCGGCAAAGGAAGTTTCAGGGAGCTGTAGGGCCAGATTGCAATTCCCGCAAGTTCCAGTGTCGCATATATTTTATATCTGGGCGACTTTGGGCCAGTCACTGACTCTCTCAGCCTAACCTACCTCACAGGGTTGTTGTGAGGATAAAATGGAGAGGAGGAGGATTATGTCAGCCGCCTTGAGTTCCTTGCAGGAAAAAAGGTGGGGTATAAATATAGTGAATTAATTAATTAATTAATTAATATGAAAAAGCTGGTCCTCCTGAGTTCCATCACATTCGAGTGTGACCAAGAAATGGCAATCTAGGTGGGGCTATGCAAATGAAGGGCGGGCAATGTAGGGGAGGGATGGCTCTGTACCCAGCACTTACCACAGGCCTGTGCCTCACTCGGGCTCAGCTTGTCTGAGTGTGGAAAGCTAAGCAGGGTCAGGCCTGGTTATTTCTTGGATGGGGGACCCCCCCCTCCTCTAGTTTCCTGCATTGAGCAGGGGGTTGGACTCGATGGCCTGGTAGGCCCCTTCCAATTCTATGATCCTATGACCCCTTTTGGCCTGAGGGCCAAATTTAATTTGGAGATGCTCTCAGCGGTCGCATTCCAGTGGGGCCAAAGCACCAAAAATACCAGCCTATTTTAGTTTAGAGCTCCTACTGCTGGTAACTAAGCCTTAGGAGAGGCATTTCAACCTTTTAGAATGGTGGGTGGGTAGGAACGTGCAAAAGCTGGAAAACCACCAAATGATTGACTGTCCAGGGAAAGGGGGTGTGACCAGGGGAAGTGGGTGTGACCAGGAAATGGGGGCATGATGAGAAAAAGGGGCATGGCCATCTGGGAAGCCCAAAAGGGCTGGAGTTGGCCCCCAAGGGTGCCAGATTTGGCCCCCAAGAGTGCCAGATTTGGCCCCCAAGAGTGCCAGATTTGGCCTGCAGGCCTGCAGTTCCCCACCCCTGCTGCAAAGCGCTATGAGACAATATAAGTTGGCGAGAGTGAGGGGGACCGGTAAAGATACACAAATTTCAACGGCGACAAGTGAGATGGATCAGTAAATAGATGCAAATTTCAAGGCAGAACAGTACATAGCAGGGGGAACTCATGCAAATTTCATAGCCATGGACTTTTGAATGTGTGCACTTGTGCGAGACCAGAAAAATAATAATAATAAGGGCTGCCAACACATTTGGGGCACTCTCCAGTGCCCTTTCTTCTCAATTTTTAGGAGCACAGAGCGGAGGGCACTGACAAGGCATGAAGGAGGATGGCAGCAGCACATGTGAGATAGTGAGGAGTAGCAATGTAAACTGGGCGGGAGGTTACCTGCTTGGAGGGGTACCCCTGAGCACCCCCCACCCGCTCTCGCCTGGCGCTGCATTTTTAGCGTAAAAACCAGGGAAACCCAGCTTAAAATGGCCGCAAATAGCAAATTGCGGCCGTTTTAAGCTGGGTTGCCCTGGGTTTTATGCTAAAAATGGAGCGCCAGGGAACTGGAAGTAGATGCACCGGGGACCTGGCGCTCCTTTCCCCAGCATGTCTTGGATCGAGCAGCGGGAGGGTAAGTTGCGAGAGTCTCGGGGGGGCGAGCGCGAGCTTGTATGTTAGAAAAGGAGCAGAGCAGGGCTATAATACAAAAAATGCCAGCCTATGATCGCTTAAAGTTCTTACTGCCCGTAGCTAAGCTTTAGGAGAGGCATTTCAGCTATTTAGAATGGGGGAAATAAGCTACACAAAAGTCAGGAAACCATCAAATGATTCATGGTTGGGGGGGCACCAAACACTTTATAATTAACCTAAGTCCCTATAACTCCAAATACTCTCACTCCTCATACAATCACTGATTCCTCTTAAAACTCCTGACAAGACACAAATAAGGGAGGTGGTGGGCTCTCCCACTCTGGAGGCATTCAAGGTGCAGCTGGACAGCCATCTGCCAGGGATGCTTTGACCTGGATTCCTGCACTGAGCAGGGGGTTGGACTTGGTGGCCTTGTAGGCCCCTTCCAACTCTACTCTTCTATGATTCTATGAACCCACCTAACCTAACTCCCAAACTCTCTAACACTCCAAACACACTACAACCAACCCAACACCAACTGCCTTAACTGACTCTGACATCACTCAAATACTCCTTATATACTCCTCCCTCCACCCTTTCCAGGACATCATAAACCACACCCACTCGGTTCAGCATTCTACACATACTAATGCAGACATACACCAGGGAACTGAATTGTGGGGTTACGCCACAGGGGCCATCTGAGGAACCCTTAAAGGCCAGATTGGAAGCCCAGGAGGTTCCCCTTCCCCATCCCTAGCCAAAGACTGCCCACCACTGCTATAGAGAACAGTAAAGTGCTGCACTTAAGAACATGAGAGGAGCCCAGCTGGATCAGAGCAAGATTCAATTACTCCAGCTTCTCCATGTCCACCATCCATTATCCCTGCTGCAAAATACAAGTGTCTGGTTGTTGTTGTGGTGGTGGTGGTGGTGGTGGTTGTTACCATTAGCTACCATGTGAACGAAGGTGACAAGATGTGTCATCCGATCAAGAGTTTTGACCCATACACATTTCCCCTCATGATCCATCATCAGAGTTGCCTCCCATTTACACCCGGCAAGGCCATTTTAATTAACCTCTCCTGCTCAGACTCATTTATTTTGAAATCAACTGTGAAATCAGTCACTCATTTAAAAAAAAATAAAATTATGCAGTTCCATTCTGATAGTCTCCTTTGACACAATCACCATTAGCTTCTCATCAAGGCCTTTTTATGTTGCAAGGCAGGGATGGTAATGTCAGTTACAATGAATGTAAGGTGTTCACCTCCAGTCATATGTTTTTAAATAGGAGAAATAAAATCGAGATTCTGTGCTTCGCTGGCCTGCCTTGTACTCTTCGCCAGCTTGTTATAGTGTGGTGAAATGGTATTACTTAGTTTTCCCCCTCTTCCAAGTAGTGATGGCACCAAAGTTTGAAAGTGGGGAGCTGGTCAAGGCATACTTAAGAGTTCTTTTGCCCAAGCCCATTACTAGCAAAGTCCAAAATACAGCAGCAAAACTATTACCTAGGATTCTCTGAACATCGTCTCACCACTCATCTCGTGCCCGATTCCCGTTGGCAAATCGAGTAGTGATTGAATGGGAGAATTGCACAAATCTCCCCAAATTTGAAGATATCTCCTCCATAGACTAAAGCGGGGATGATTCAGTCCACTGAGGAAATTTGCTAAAATCAAACTGGGAATTGGGAACGAGATGAATGCAAGCAAGTGTTCGACAATTTGCAGATGTTTTCAGTGGACATGTGCTCATGTTCAGGGCTTCCAATGTGGGCATGCTCTCATGCTTTGCAAGCGAAAGCAAAATTCTCATGTATCCTATATAGTGCCAGTACTTTTCCATCAGCACTGTCTGCCAGACTGTTTCCATGCCTAATTTGAAGTGCTGGTATTAACCTTTAAAGCCCTAAATCAGAGATGGGGAGCTTCTGGCCCACAGGTGGATGCAGCTCCAGCAGGTTTCCAATCCAGCCCACAAACTTCTTCTGCTCTTATCTATGATCAGTGATCGCAGATAAGCGTGTATTTAAAGGCAATTCAGCTTTAAATGCCCAGGCATAGAATTGAGCTGTGCTTTGCAGGCACAAGAGTTGCTTCGCACTGAGCTGTGCTTCGCTGCTGTTGCCCTCACCTTCCACCATCAGTTTACCTTCCTCCCAAATGTACCTGGTGTTGGTGCGTGTGTGCGTGAGCAGCAGAGTGCATGTGTGCATGGGAGATTTAAAATCCTGTCTGTGTGCTAGCAGAGGCCTGTTATTCCACACACAGATCTTCCAGATCTCAGTTCCCCCCTTTTCGCAGCGTGCAACAGTGTTGTGAAGATGCCAGCCTAGCCTGCCTGTAATCCAACTTGCTTCCAGCTTCCCCGTTTGCAGATTAATCCATGGAGTCAGGAAACACTCTGTAACACCACAGGTCTAATTCTACCTGTTTATTCACTTAGCAAGTAAAGTTCTACAGAGTATACATTTCCTAGTTACAGTCCATGTGCAGAATATAAATGCATAGCAAGCATTACATCCAGTGGAGTAAGTTGAGCTTCACTCCACCTCAGCAAAGGCGTTACATTGTTGCAGTGACAAAGTCCAGCAAGAAGAACAAAGAAGAAGAGAGAAAGCAGTCCTGCCTCTCTCGAAGATGGCTTCAAACAGAAAACAAGTTAGCACGTCATCAGAACATACAAACCATGTGACTAGCTCATACAGTTCTCACAGTCCAGAAACCACAGTTTCTAGTAAGACATAATAAACCTGTTTACCTCGCCATTCTGTCCCTTCCATGTGTAAACAGTGTGCTACAGCTGGTGAAGTGATACATATCACAACACCTGGTAGCAACCGCAGTTCGGGAAAGGCCTCTCAGAACATGGTTTAAAAAAAAAAAAAGCAGAGATTTTTCAAGATAATTTTATGAAGGAAATTCATTTCAGCTTTGGGGATCTGTGTTTAAAATTTTATCAGACCATATCTGGCAATTAGCTTTACTTTCCATCTTCCTACCTGCATTTCTCATAATGATCTTATTACTTTGGTACTGGAAGCAGCTAGAATGGAAATTGGAAGGGCTGGAAGTCCTCTCCACTACTGGGATACCTGATAAATCTCTGGTTTGCAAAGTGTATTTGGCAAATCACACTTACAGATAAAGACAAAGGCAAGACAAAGTGGTTAGGGTGTTGGACTAGGACTCGGGAGATCCGGGTTCTAGTCCCCGGTCGGCCATGAAACTCACTGGGTGACTTTGGGCCAGTCACGGACTCTCAGCCTAACCTACCTCACAGGGTTGTTGTGAGGATAAAATGGAGAGGAGGATGAGGATAATGTAAGCCGCCTTGGGTTCCTTGCAGGAAAAAAGGCGGGGTATAAATATAATAAATAAATAAATAAATAAATAAGGGAGTAATAAAAACCAATTCATTCATAGAAAACTGGTTTCCAATCATGTTGTCTGTTTAAGAGATAACCGTCCATAGACCCCTGGAAGCTCACTCATCATTTTTAGAGGTATCCTTACCGAAACATACACACACACACACACACACACACACAAAAGGAAGATGTCACTTGATGTGATCAATGACATTCACTGTACACTCAAATTGAATGTAAACACTTGTCTACATTTGTAATGTCCATGATGAAATTCTTGCGTGTGAAATTTAGTTGTTCAGTCATTTGTATGCGTTACAGATGTTCTACAAAGTGAAAAATACCATTTTGAAAAAGCTGCTGAGGGAGATGCAGAGTTGGGGGAAAGTTGCATAGTCAGTATCCTTCACATAATACAGGCCTGTGGCTCACGCTGGCTCAGCTTGTCTGAGTGTGGAAAGCTAAGCCGGGTCAGGCCTGGTTGTTACTTGGATGGGAGACCCCTCCTCTAGTTTCCTGCATCGAGCAGGGGGCTGGACTCGATAGCCTTGTAGGTCCCTTCCAACTCTATGATCTATGAATCTATGAATATGAATAGCTGTGACTCATCCTCGGTCATTTCATGACTGCATTCACATGGGAAAACGTCACTGTGCATGGGCAGTACATTTATACAGTCGATGCTATTCCCAGGGGCCTCAGTGGCTTGATGAAATGGCAGCCATGATTGCAGCTGTCATTGCCGAAATGGCCATTGGCTGCCTTGATGTACAGCAGGCAGCGCACTGTGCGCTAAGGCAGCTGGTGGGGGAGGGTTATAAGAGGGCCCTGCAGGAACCACTACACACACCCTACTTTCAGTGTCCATTTCAGTGTTGGGCTAAGTATCCAACGTAAACCAGTCAAATAAGGTTCAGGACTCTTCAGGTAACCACAAGTTACTGGGGCTAACAAACACAAGTAGTTTCAGATCTCTTTTTTCTCCCCTGCCCCAACTCAGAAGGGGTAAAGGGGAAAGGAAATGGGGGACATTATTCAAAACCCAACATTAGGCTCCTCTGGGGTGGGGCAGGGGAAAAGGTTTCTTTTTTCACTAGTTTTTACAAGAGGAAAAAAAAAAAAACTCCTGTCTGACAGTCTTTGGGGTGGTATGAGAAAAAGCATATCAATAAAGGCAGCTGCGAGCGGCTGTTGTTCGCCGCTAGACAGTGTCGTCTTAAAAGAAAGCACGATGCAGCATTAATGATGGGAGGAAAGAGGCAGGGAGCAAATTCAGCTTTTGGCTATGCAGCTTTCATTGTTTACGATTTGCATGGTGTGAAAGGGCAGGAATGCAGCGAGGTCTTCTTCGTAGCCAGCCCCGTGGACTTGTACCTCCTCATCACCATTGCAACCTGCTTGTTCATATGCCTCGTCGTCTCGCTCTGCCCCAAGCAATGCTGGTGAGGAGGAGGAGGAGCAGGAGGAGGAGGAGCAGAAGATGCCATGTGCCAACTTGCTCACCGGCTCTCTGCCTGCCAAGCAAGCAGAAATTATGAGAAAGAGGATGAGGATCCATAGCCGCTGGTGACAGGGAGAAGATAGACTCGCTGAGGGAGGGGGCCTATTGAGGGTGTCTTGCGCAAGGGCCCTCAAAAACCTGGAGCTGGCTCTGACCACTGAATAGGGCTGTGCTCTCAAATCCCCTTGCTCTACCTGTGGCCATTTTTTTAAAATATATATATATATTTACTTTTCAAAACAAAATACAGTCATGCCTTGGACTGAGAGCATAATTCGTTCCGGAAACGTGCTTGTAATCCAAAACACTCTTATATCAAAACGAGATCCCCCCCAAAAAAAAAAATTGTACAGAGATTTTTAATTTAAGCCGTGCTACAGTACTTGTATTGCAAGACGTCGCTTGTATATCAAGTTAAAATATATATAATATAATATTTAAACATTTGCTTGTCTTGCAAAACGCTCTCAAACCAAGTTACTTGCAATCCAAGGTATTACTGTATAACAAAATACAAGAATAACACAAAAATATAACATAAACAACATACAATAAATCATAAAGTGCACCCCCACACACACACCCTCCAAGGGACCAATTTATATACTTCCATTCCCTTGATCAAGTGGATTCCAAATTCCAAAAATATAACATATCCTAACAAGGCATGCTCCCCTACCCCTTTATTAATACATAGTCTAATAATTGATTCCATATATCCATAAAACTATTCTTCTTTAACTGTCCTTTTTTGCATTTGATACTACAAGTTAATTTATCATTTAGGGCTATATCCCAAACTTCCTTGTACCAGTCAGTTATTAGGAAAACATGTTGTACTTTCCATTTCCTCGCTATCATTAGCCTAGCCGCAGTTAACAAGTTTACAATTAATTCCTTCGTATTTTGGTCGCAATTCTGTGGCCATTTTTATCTGAGCGGTTTGACATTTGGCATAATTGTAGTAGACCTTACCAAGTGCCTTGTGGATGCCAAGTTTCAACTTATTAAGTTATTAGCTCAACAGAGTGTTAGAGTGTTGGACTGGGACTCGGGAGATCCGGGTTCTAGTCCCCGCTCGGCCATGAAACTCACTGGGTGACTTTGGGCCAGTCACTGACTCTCAGCCTAACCTACCTCACAGGGTTGTTGTGAGGGTAAAATGGAGAGGAGGAGGAAGATTATGTAAGCCGCCTTGGGTTCCTTTCAGGAAAAAAGGCGGGGTATAAATATAATAAATAAAAAATAAAATAAATAAACAGGTGCCATTTTTATCATTTTAGTGACTTGTTTTGATTTTTATTTGTTTGTTTAAAAATATGTATACCCCAACTTTCAGATATTTAAAAAAAAAACACCCTTCCATGGCAGCTAATAACATGGAAAAATAGTTACCATAAATATGAAACCAAAAATATAAAGCCTAAACAAAAAGTGCAGAAAAATAAGAAGCATACTCAAACAGCAATAATAAACACAGTGACCATGAGAGGCATATAATATAACAAGCTGTAACAGAAATGTTAATACAACAGCATACCACACATCAGTCATGAGAAGCTTTGGAAAAAGAAAATATTTTAGGCTCCAAGCAAAAAAAGCTAATGAAGTGGATGTCAGTTAAATGTCCTGGTTATTCCACAGCATTGATGCAACAGAAAAAGTCCTTTTTCTGGTGTCTGTCCCACAGTGTCTGAAGGCAACTAAACCTGTGAGGTTTTATTCTTAAAGGCAGCCTAAAAATATTTTTTAAATAAATAAAAATGAATAAATAACACTGACCAAATATATATTTGTGAGGGGGCTATAGCTCAGTAGTAGAACACATATCTTTAGGGTGGCCCTGTATCCTCTATTTGATCAACTGCCAAAGGACTGTCCTCCGTTTTGAAAGTACCCTCTATTTGAAAGGCTGTTCAGCCTAAGTCTGGTTTAACCCTTAACCTGACTTTTTATGAAAGCTAGCGTTCCTTGCATTTGTGGTGCACCAGTCAGCCCAGGGAAAAGTGCCTCAGGCAAGGCAATTGTGCATATGAAAGGCTTTTGTCTGACTGAATGTTTTCCCCAGGTTGTTAGGATCAGAATAAGAATGGGTTTCAGGTTTCAGCTACTTAAGCTAAATTCAGACTTAATCTTTCCTGCAGCAGTATAAATCCAGGAAATCTGCATAACAAAGACAAGCCTTTTGAAAGTTGGTTAGTAGTACAAAAGCCTGAAAAAGGCCTGAGGCCTGTAAACTTTAAATCAGCATAACAAAGCTATCCCTCAATGCATTTCTTTTCTATATGAAGGAGATGTTTGCTATTGTTCTTGGCTATCAAAAGAGACTAAGATGACTCCTATTCTTCCACTGTCTGGGTGCTACTAAAGCACCCCATATACAGCACTGTTATGCAGATTGGGGGGGGGGTGTATTTTGTCCCCCAGGCATGTTTGGTTTATAGAAAGAAAACTGTAAAAGGCAGGTGGCTGAAATTTGGTAATATTGTTTAGTACCCTGTTTTAAACAATGTCCTACAAGGACAGGATTGTAGGTCTACTTATGTGTAAATTACACAATAAACTGTGAGTGTGGAATAATGAAAGTACCCGAGATTTCAGGATGAAGGTTTTAAAGGGAAAGGACCCTAAGAAGGGAGAGCAGCAGAGGGCTTGAAGCTGCCCATCCACAGTTTGTTTATTTATTTATTTAAATAAATAAATAAATAAATAAGCATCTGGACACCAGACTGAGCGGGCAGACACCGGTCACCTGGTCACAGTCTTCCACAGTCCGGTGTGATGTACTGTATTTCTATGTAAATTATAATACTTATATCTAAACATGCATATATGCATAAAATTAGCATATCCAAATATGCAAATCAGTGTCCTCTCTTGTCCTCTTTTTTGGTGAAGCATTTCCTCTTCTCTGGTGATTCGTAAGTGGCCACCTTACATGCCTTTCATGGAGAAGGCCCCACGTTAATCCCTGGCATTCCTACTTTAAAAAGAGAGAGAGAGAGAGAGAGATCAGGTAGCACAGGCCTGTGGCTCATGCTGGCTCAGCTTGTCTGAGCGTGGAAAGCTAAGCAGGGTCAGGCCTGGTCATTACTTGGATGGGAGACCCCTCCTCTAGTTTCCTGCGTTGAGCAGGGGGTTGGCCTCGATAGCCTTGTAGGCGCCTTCCAACTCTATGATCTATGAAATCTATTGGCAAGACCTCCGAAGGCACAATCCTATCGATTATGCCCTTACTGCAAGGAAGCGCCCGGACTCAGATGCTTCCGAGATCTGAAGCTAGCAAGGCAGGAGGAACAGCAGAGGCGATCTTTGCCTCCCCATCCTCCATGTTTGGCGATTTTCACTAGACGGGCTTTTCAGCCTGTCTAGCAAGGGTGCTTTGGATGGGTAGAAGAAGGCTGGAGGAGTCTCAGTATAGCGTCTCTGGTCTCTTCCCCTCCCCGCCCACCGTAACACTCGCTTTCCTCCTCCTCCTCCGAGGTTGCTTTTCCAACCTCGGAGAGGCAGTCAGCGCAGCTCGGTTCACGCCGGCTGTGAGGGGTGCAGGGGCTGGGGTCGGATCTCCGACTCCCCTTAATTCCGAGGTTGGAGTGCTATCTCCAACCTCGGAGGGGGTTTCCAAGCAGTCCCATGATCCCTGGGACACTCTGTCTCCCATGAACCATGGGATTGCTCCCTGGGCCGCTGTTGTGACAGTAGACCATACTGCGTTACATGGATGAAGAATCTGAGCTGCCTTTAAGGGAGCTTTGTATGATCCTAACTGTGAATCCTTCCATCTTTAAGGAAGGGATAGGGAACATGTGGCCTTCCAGATGTTGTTAGACTGCAAGTCCCATCATTCCTCATCATTAGCTATGCTGGCTAGGACTAGGGATGTCCACGTACCTGTGGGGGGGGCACCCCGCCCCACCCCACCTCGCCTCTCCGCTACGCCCTCTCGAGGTGAGCGGTTACATCCCTAGCTAGGATTGATGGGAGTTGCAGTCCAACAACATCTGGACAGCAACATGTTCCCCATGACTGCTTTATGGGTTAAGCCAGTCTTCCCCAACCTGATGTGTTGGACTACAATTCCCAGCATTCCCCAGCCAGAATAGCTCATGGGGTAGAGAGAGACACGACCTTCTCCCCGCCGCATAATTTAAAAACTGGGGTTAAGCAAAGTGTCTCACCCTGTTCAGACAGCAGCATCAACCCAAACTTTCCCACTGGGTTCAGAAACATTCTGGACCTAGCTGTCTGTATACTGGCAGATAACCCAACGTTAGTTCTCCCCTCCCAGTTTTTATCATTTTATTGTTAGATATGACATTTAAAAAAAAAAAAAAATCCCCAATATTTTCCTGACACTGTTTTTGTTAAATTAATTTGTTCAGGTAATTACAGCAAATGGTACATGCATTAATTGAATTGGTTTTCCTGACTCACTTAACAGAGAAGAAACAGCTGGGTTCTCTTGGGAGGCAATCCGCCTCTTAATGCGCTGAGCAAACAGTCCAAAGCACAGCCCTAGCAGCTGCTATAGAGGGCTTGGCAAACCTCAAGAAGATGAGAGAGAGGGGGTGCTTAAGAGGGCAAAGAAGGATGCAGCCGCTGACAAACACCTCATGGTAATCTTTGTTTCAGCTAAGCACAATTTCACCTGGGAGTTCTATTACATTTTTATTATATTCTGTTACATTTACATCCTGCCTTTTCCCCTCTTGCAAGGAACCCAAAGTGGCTTACATGTTCTTCCTCCTCCTCCTCCTCTCCATTTTATCCTCACAACAACCCTGTGGGGTAGGTTAGGCTGAGAGTCAGTCACCCAGTGAGCTTCATGGCTGAGTGGGGACTAGAACCTGAATCTCTCGAGTCCCAGTCCAACACTCTGACCACTATGCCACACTGGCTCTCTTTTTAAAGCCATCCAGTGAGAACTTCAATGTTCATTTGCTTCAGTGTTCTCTGGAATGGGGTCTGAAGACCTTCAGAACATAAGAAGAGCCATGCTGGATCAGACCAAGGGTCCATCTAGTCCAGCATTCTGCTCACAAGGTGGCCAACCAGCTTCCTGTGGGAAACCCAGAAGTTTGACAACAGCACCCTCCCGTTTGTGTACCCTAGTACCTGGTATTGGGTGAGTGGCATACAGCCTCCGGTCCTGGATGTAGCATGGATCCATCACTGCTAGGAGCCATTGACAGCCTTATCCTCCATGAATGTGTCTACTCTCCTTTTAAAACTATCCAAATTGGTGTCTACTGCTGCATCTTGATGTCTACTGCAAATTGATGTCTACTGCTGGAGAGCCAGTGTGGCATAGAGGTGAGAGTGTTGGACTGGGGCTCGGGAGATCCGGGTTCTACTCCCCGCTCAGCCATGAAACTCACTGGGTGACTTTGGGCCAGTCATTGACTCTCAGCCTAACCTACCTCACAGGGTTGTTGTGAGGATAAAACAGAGAAGAGGAGGAGAAGGAGGAGGAGGATATGTAAGCTGCCTTGGGTTCCTTGCAGGAAAAAAGGCAGGGCAAAAATATAGTAAATAAATATAATAAATCTTGTAGTAGCAAATTCCATAGTTGTAAAAACAGCAAGACAACTATAAAAGCAGCAGAGCAAACATTTTTTTTTAAAAAAAAAAACAGTCAATAAAAAAAATAAATATACGTCAATGAACAATGGAAAGGCACTTAAGAGAGCAATCATCGGTCCCTGGACATGTCCCAGGGGCTATTGGGGTGACTGGGGGAACCCTCCAAGGTCTTAGTCACAGCTCGGAGCCCCCCTCCTGCCTATGCCCAGCTGCTGTGGAGGTTTCTGCGGTGGCTCCCATTACGAGGTCAGAGGGGGGAAATGGGTAGGAGGGAGGGAGAGGCTGCGGATCTGAGGGATCAGCCCCCAACCACACCCCCCAAACAGAAGGGAATTTAGATGAATTCCCTCCTGTTGCTTGCAAAGGGGGGTTGCGTTAAAGTACAAATAAGGCCCCGCGGAGTGGGGGGAGCCAGAAAAGGCCTCCATGTTTATTTCCGCCCTCCCAGCAAGAGCCTGGCTGGCAGGGCATAGGAAAGATCGGAGTGCTCCATTGTTTGGGCTTCTCGCCCTTAGGACTGCATTGTTAAAGGGTCTCGGGTGTTACAAAAAACGATTAGCCATGCAATCCTTTGTATGCCTGGGAAGCCTATTTGCTGGGAAGCCTATTTGCATTCAGTGGGACTGAGTCTCCCAGGTGAGTGAGTAGAGGATTGCAGCCTAAAGGCATAAGAGGACAGCTTAGCTTGGCACCTTGGAGATAGTACAGAATGTGCCAGTGATACAAGACTAGGGATAAAGTTCTTTGCACATGCTAGTTCAGTGTTCTCCAACCTTGGGTCCCCAGATGTTTTTGGCCTACAACTCCCAGCATGCCCCAGCCAGCTATGCTGGCTGGGGCATGCTGGGAGTTGTAGGCCAAAAACATCTGGGGACCCAAGATTGGAGAACGCTGTGCTAGTTTGATGACAATTTCAGAAGAGAATGCTGAACAAAAGCATCAAACCAGTCTCCTCCTTTCATTCAAAACAAGAGACAGCCTGCTTAATAATACCACTAATAGTAATGTCCACAGCTAGATATTTGGCTTTTTCTCATAACTGCAGGGAGGGGGCATGCCCATCTCAACAGCCTATGGCCAAAGAACAACTAACTGCATATAATAAAGTCTATTGTGCTTTTATGCTTTGGGGCTTTTTGCGGCCTGCAGCCAGGACAGTGAGGAAAACCTATTCCATAAATTTACCTTCTATTTCTGTGTTGTAAGTATATGATTTTCCTTCTGTATGATTAGGAAAGATTATCTAACAGTCTGAACATGCATAAAATGGCAATTAAAAAAAAAAAAAGCAAACAAAAAAAATGGCCTCTTGAAACCAAAATAATATTTTCACCCAGCCATCTCACATCTTGGAAATGCTACACCAGTAATAATAGCGGAGCTGTAATGACCTGAAAAACCAGATTGCTTTCACTAGAGGAAATACCTAGCTGGAATCCAAAAAAATACATATTACTCTTTGTAGGGAGTCAGATGTGAAATTATGTGCTTTTTCAGAACAAAAAGCAAAATGCCTAATAGCTGCTTAAGGAAGTAGCACCGGTGAGCTTTTGTAACATGGCATTAGAGGCAATGGCTTTCTGTAGAAGAATCTTACCAAGTTAGCCAAGAACTGCCTCCAAATGAAATTGGCGCTTGAATGATTTGACGTTAGACCCAGCACTTGGGGCAGCACCAGGCAGATGCAATTAGCCACCCTTTTAATTTCCCCACTGCTACCAAGTGTCCTCTGTCTACTTGTATATACTTAGGAGGGCCATATATGTCCTACTTTTCAGAAGACAGTCCTCTTTTTGAAGGGTTGTAGGGTTGTCGTCCTTTATTTATTTAAGGCATCCTCAATTTCAGGGGTGGAGAATGTGTGGCCCTCCAGATATTTCATAGATTCATAGATCATAGAGTTGGAAGGAGCCTACAAGGCTATCGAGTCCAACCCCCTGCTCAATGCAGGAAACTAGAGGAGGGGTCTCCCATCCAAGTAATAACCAGGCCTGACCCTGCTTAGCTTTCCACGCTCAGACAAGCTGAGCCAGCTGAGCCCCAGGACTGCAGTTCCCAACAGCCTCAGCCAGCATGGGCAATGGTGAAGGGTGATGGGAGCTGTAGTCCAACAACAACTGGAGGGCCACACATCCCCTACCCCTCCTCTATTTGAAGGGCTGTCCAGTCCAAATCCAATTTAAAGATGTAGAGCCATAAGAAGGTGAGGCCTCGAAGCTACCCATCAATAGCAAACACCTGGGCAGCAGATTGAGCAGACACACACAGGTACACCTGGTCGCTATGGCGAGATGCATTGTATTTTTCTGTTTAAATTACCCAATCTTTTTTTCAAAATTTAGATCTATACATATAAATTAGCATATGCACATTGTATGCAAATTACTTTGGGGGGTGATGCATTTCCTCTGTTTTGGTGATGCATAAGTGGCCACTCTATACTTGCTGTCACACATGTGCACACAAGGAACGTGTGTTATGATCTTTAATCACAGTTCGCTACAGCAAGAATAAAGGCAGCCAGAGACAACAAGTGAGAGCTGAGGGTACTCGGGATATGCAGTTTATAAATGAAATAGATGCAGGGTTGTTTTGTTGTTGTTGTTGTTGTTGTGTTTTGGAAATCGCCCAGGGAGCCTTTTGTGACTGATGGGCGGTGAATAAATATATTTAATAAATAAATAAATAAATCATGATTTGGGGTGTTGAGTCAAGTCCCCCAGTTCTTTACGGCATATTCCTGCAGTAGATGGCGGTTGTGCAACACATGCCCAACATGACTGTTAGCTCTCCTTACCAACTGCTCATTTGCGTTGTAGCCTGCTGCGTCTTCCAATAATTTAAAGCCCATTTTAAATGTGGCTTTTTTTGGCTGCGCCCTTGGAGCACAGTTTCGCCAATATCACAGGTTAAAGCGAGGTGTGATTTCAGTCAGGCCCAGTCACCAGGGAAGGGTATTTAAAAAGGAAGTTAATTAATGATTAGATCTAATCGATGGTGTGCACTCGCTGTGCAAATAGTCCAAAGGAGACAGGAGAGAGAGAGAGAGAGAAAAGAACAGAGACAAAAGCACATTGACCTCCTCGCTGTTTGCAGAAGGCTGCCCTTACAGGATCTGATGGAAGCATCAAAGAGGTGAGGGAATGTTTAACCAGCTCAGCAAGAACACAACTGAAAGCAAACGCTAACTCCCCAATGCCGCTTTTGATACAAAGGGGTGAAATTCTCGAGGCTGAAGCGGGGAGGCATTATTCTTAATGATGAATCATGTCTGTTGAACGCTTCTGCAGCCTACCATTTTGCAATTACAACTCTGTAAAGGAAGCCAAGTGGTTATTTTCATGTTTCAGATTGGGAAACTGAAGCCTGGAAACTTGGGGGACTTAGCAACATAGGAAGAATGTTGGAGAACAGACAGGGGACTTGGGATTCTAGGAAGAATGCTGGGGAACAGATGGGGAACTTAGGAACATAGGAAGCTGCCTTATACAGGGTCAGACCATTGTTCAACTTCCATCTAGCCCAGTATTGTCGGCACTGAGCAGGAGCAGCTCTCCAGGGTTCCAGGCAGGAGTCTTTCCTAGCCCTATTTGGAGATGCCGGGGATTGAACATGGGACCTTCTGCATGCAAAGCAGGTGCTCCAGCATTGAGCTACAGCCCTGCCCCACCATGAACCACCCCACCCCTTGTAGCTGCTGGATAGCACTAGCTGCAAGAAAGAAGATGGTACAACAAAAGTCATCTGTTTGGTCGCAAAGGAGTCAGAGCTCCTGAGTGGCCTGTCATGAGAAAACTCAACAGGTTCATGAAGTTTTCATTGTGGCCTCTATGAAGATAGCAAGGACTGCCTTACAGCGATCCAGAGCCCTGAAACATCTTGCCCACCATCTTGCCCACTAATACAACCCACCACCATGACCCTTCCTTAAAAAATGATGTCTCAAGATATTGAACACTAGGCTGACTATGGCAACACCATTCACTGATGGGATAAGAACCACTTTGCTGGATCAGATCAAGGTCCATCAAGTCAAGAATTCTGTTCCTAACATTGGCCAGCTCAGTAAGCGGAGACATGATAGAGGTGTACAAAATTATGCATGGTGTGGAGAAAGTAGATAGGGAAACATTTTTCTCCCTCATAATACTAGAACATGATGGGGCCATCCCATGAACCTGATTGGTGGGAAATTCAGGACAGATAAAAGGAAGTACTTCTTGTTCACACAGCACATAGTCAGAGTATGGAATTCACTACCACAAGATCATAGAATCATAGAATCATAGAAAAGTAGAGTTGGAAGGGGGCCTACAAGGCCATCGAGTCCAACCCCCTGCTCAATGCAGGAATCCAGGTCAAAGCATCCCTGACAGATGGCCGTCCAGCCGCACCTTGAATGCCTCCAGAGTGGGAGAGCTCACCACCTCCCTAGGTAATTGGTTCCATTGTCTTATTGCTCTAACAGTCAGGAAATTTTTCCTGATGTTAGGTGGAATCTGGGTTCCTGTAACTTGAACCCATTGTTCCGTGTCCTGCAAACTGGGATGATCGAGAAGAGATCCTGGCCCTCCTCTGTGTGACAACCCTTCAAGTACTGGAAGAGTGCGATCATATCTCCCCTCAGTCTCCTCTTCTGAAGGCTAAACATGCCCAGTTCTTTCAGTCTCTCCTCATAGGGCCTTGTTTCCAGTCCCTTTATCATCCTTGTTGCCCTCCTCTGAACCCTCTCCAGGACCCTTGGACCCTTGATGGACCCTTGGTCTGATCCATCCAGCATGGCTCTTCTTATGTTCTTATGTTCAGTCTATATCAATGGGATACAGTCTGTCTTCACTCAGTGAGCTTGCCTAAGACTCTTTTAAAACAACCTAAGCCATGGCAATCATGGATTATGGTAGTATTCAATTCCGTATGTTAATTAGGGATTGTGAAAACTACTTCCTTGTATCTGTCTGGGTCTGCCACCTATCAACTTCACTGGGCAATAATCCCCAAGGACTAGTGTTGTGTGTGTGTCTGAGAGTGAAAAGCATTCCCTACTTCACCTTTCCTGAACCTGGTGCCCTCCAGGTGTGTTGGGTGGCAACTCCCAGCATTCCCAAATTAGAGAAGTTCCCCCTACTTGCTCTCCTCACGCCACCCCTAGCCCTTCACACTCCGATCATGTCATCCCTGTGTTACCTTTCTTCTAAACATTATGTTCTGGATGTACATTTGGGAGGCTGGATCTATACAGTTTTTAGAGGGCTAGCCACTGTTCATTTCAAGACATGCAAAATCCTCTGTGTGGGTGGGAGCACTGGGAGTCCAGCCCGCAGCAATACCTTCTCATCTCCCAGGGATGGCCCAAGACGTTTTGTTGCCTGAGGCAAAGAACAAGATGGTGCGCCCTCCCATTCCATTTATAGAAGCTGACCAGACCATCCATTGAATCGTTCTTCAATACTGCTAGTGGAACAGCTGTTTCCACAGTACCTGAGGGGGAGCAGGCTAGCTTAGGAGGCACAGGGCAGGTTGCATGGGGCACACCTCTTTGTCTTCCAAGACTTCATCTCTGCTCATCTCTGTGGCCACCAGGGCACAGCATCTGCTGCCTGAGGTGGCCACTTCACTCTGCTTAATGGTAGAGTGCTTCCCCCCCCCCCAGTAGCTCTGGGTAAATGAACACACTTCCTCCTAGACATAGTCTGACCATGGAAGACTAGCATGCCAGTCTTCTTCATGATATGCTAGCTTTCTACATGCAGGGAGCTATTTTAAAATTGTAGAGTATTCCAGTATACGCTACCGTACACACAGTCTGTACCATGAGACTAATCTGCAGGCGTAGCTCATGCAGAAAACTGGGCACTCTTTCATTTTCAAGAACACCAGATTCATGTGTCAGATGGCTGGCTCACAACATGCCAGCATATAGACTAATCCTAATAAAGCTTAAAGGACATAATTATTCAAATGATTTAATGAGCAGAAATGTATATAAGAGAAGGAACAGCATGATGAGTTGTGGAGCCCTGGTGATGAAAATGGGCCGGAGGTGAAACATTCTGGAAAGACTTAGGAGTGGAAAGCAACCCCATATTGGAGAAGCAGATAACTGAAAGCAGCCAAGGAACAAAATATGAGCATGGTTATATTTGTGAAAGAGAAGCAGCAACCAATGATGACGTTAATACAATTGTACTGAAAGTGATCATTAGAAGTATAATTTGCACACGTTTCTGACAGCTAAGGATTGGACATGTAAAGCAAAGCAAAGAACAATTAGATGAAAAGGGCATTTTGGACTACCTTGAGTCTGCAGCTATAAATGTAAAATTAATCTGTGAATTAGAAAGAGAATACTATTCAGCTAAGGGTGCAATCCAATGGGGCTGCCCGTAGCCCTCCGAACTTGGAGGATTATGGTCATCCTATGCGGGGCAGGGGGAGCGCAGAGGCGATCTTCACCTCCATGCTCCTCCCACCCTACAAGTCAGCTGGACAGCCAATGTCAGCTATCTAGCTGAGGCACTTCGGACTGGGGCGAGCGGAGAGGCTGGAGCACTACCAGGATATGTTGTATCCTGGCAGATCTGGTCTCCTCCCCTCCACGACCCCTGGAACGCCCTCTTCGCCCCTTCTCCGATATTGGTCTTACATGCCAGCTGCGAGGGCCTTTTTTCTGTCCTTGGATCTGGGAATCCGAATGAATTCCCAGCTCTAATACTAAGAATCTGAAGCTCTGCCTGGCTCTAATACAAAGTAAACCTACTAGGAAATAGGGCTGAAATAAATGGTACAACTGGTAAGTTAATCAACTACAGCTTTAGTTGATTAGTGGTTGGAGGAGGTCATGTTTGATAGGTTTGATTTGGTCAGCAGCCTCTCTTCCCTAGGGTGTCCATGTGCTCCAGTTTATGGAGGACAGTCCTCTGTTTCAGGGCTCTCCAACCTTGGGTCCCCAGAGGTTGCTGGCCTACAGCTCCCAGCATACCCAGCCAGCATGGCTAATGGCAAGGAATTCTGGGAGTTGTAGTCCAGCAACATCTGAGGGCCCAAGGTTGGAGAGCCCTGATCTATTTGAAGGACTGTCAGGGGACATCTGATTACAGCCTTCCCCACTACAGTGAGATGTATTGTATTTCTGTCTAAGTGATAGTAATTATTTCTAAATTTGTTCCTTGTTGTAATGTAAAGTATTTCGGTGTGGCTTTGTCTTGAATGGACAAGTAAGACCCATCAGCTTTACAAAAATGCCTGCTCCAAGCAGATGAAAACTCCTAGAACTGGTTTGTTGATCTGGATCAACACCGCTACCTGCATTTTTTTGCCTCCCCCTGGTGACATAGCAATGAGGAATGTCATTACGAGTGCCTGCACTTATAAATTTGCTACTCTACCACTGTTCCTGTCACCCCCCAGTGAGCATGGCCGATGGTCAGGTTTCATAGATCATAGAGCTGGAAGGGGCCTACAAGGCCATCGAGTCCAACCCCCTGCTCAATGCAAGGAAACTAGAGGAGGGGTCTCCCATCCAAGTAATAACCAGGCCTGACCCTGCTTAGCTTTCCACGCTCGGACAAGCTGAGCCAGTGCTGGGAGTTGTAGTTCAAATCATGAGGAAGGCAAGGCATCAGGATGCGAAAGGCTGATCTACTCAATGAGGACACATAGGGAAGTGTGCTCAAAAGCTAAGCCACCACTCTGGAATTCACATCTCATTTAGACTTGCCCAAGCTTTGCAAGACTTTCTTATTTGGGCTACCATCATGGGGAAATTATAATGACATATGAAGGGTATTTCAATTTCTAATTTCTGTTGATTTAATTTGGTTTTGTTGGTGTGGAATTTTCCTTTTTCACATCACTAGGTTGACAGTTGTCATCGAGCTGTCCACCACAACCCCAAGATCTCTTTCTTGGTCAGTCCTTTCCAGCTCAGATTCTATCGGTACGTGAAGTTGGGATTTTTTTTTTTTACCCCAACAATTTTCACACTCGATGCTGGTGTACACAGATACATATTAGACTAGATGAGAGAGACCATTTCCTCTATTTCCAATGTTCAGGCTGTGGATTGTGTTGTTTATGCAGCCAAAACACTTCAATCCACACATATGAGAAAGGTATCAGCAGGCTTGGGAGAACCCCAAAGTTTGCAGAAGTACAAAAAAACTTTAGAGAAGAAACTGAAGGGAGGGGACCCCAAAAACCACCCAATGAAAACGGAGCATGATCAGTGGGCAGGGAATACTCACTTGCTGTTATGGGGGCTGGGGACGGAAAACTGGGTAGAAAGCAGAAAGGAATTGCATGGCTGAAAGCCACACTGCAATATTTTGTTGCCGAATGTGTGTGTGTGTGTGTGTGTGTATGGATGGATGGATGGGTGCATCCATCAATTCCTAGCAGAGGCAGTGTTAGAGGGTGGCCCACTACAGCTGGAGCCCCGAATCTTTCATTTGGAGCCCCAAAACTATTTGAGGCCAACTGCCCCACCACCCTGCTGACCAGGGGCACTTGCTGACATAAAAGTGCACGGGCCCTGATGATCTCTGTTGCATCGGATCCCCCTGGATGAGCTGGCTTTGTGCCCACATGTGCTTCACCTCCTGCTGCCCCCCCCCTTGAATCTTTCTGCCTGAGTTTTTTTCTGAAATCAAATGTCCTCAGTCCTCTCCAGTGTGCATACCTCCCCTTTTACAAATAGCGGTGCCCTTAGGAGACAGGGTCCTTTAAAGAAACACAGAGAGAGACTTTAGAGCATATGTAAATTAGAATATGCAAATTTTGGTGTTTTGTAGTAGTTGTTGTTGTTTATTCTGTGGGCTGAGCCCTGGATCGTTTTGGTGCCCAGAACCGCCACTGACTCCTAGGCTATCCCTGTGCACTCATGGGGGGTGTGTGTAGAGGCCTTTAGATGTCTGATTGGCTTTAGTCTGTTTTTAAGGAGCTGTTTTATTTATGGTTTTCTTCTTAAGCTATCTACCTGCCAGCCACTAGCCTCATGAATGAGGTGAGGTAGAAATATCAATAAATCCATTAGAAATATACACGTCCCTGCATTTGACGCAACTGTAAATTCGCATAGTAAATAGTAAGCTCTGGAATAAGCTAAGATCCATTGCAAAAGAGCAAAGATCTATGAAGGATGTAATTACATGGAAGGGAAAGCAGATTAGAATGGAAAGCTGTCAGGTGGCAGGAAATGGATTGCACTAAATAGACCTGCTCCTACCCAGTTTTTGCACAGAAAACCATAAGATTTGTCTGCAGGAAAATACCCACCCATCAGCCTGGCACAGCAAGCTGGGTCAGCATAAAACATAGGTGCATCTTCATTTGATGTGGGTGGAGACAGGGAGTGGTTCGGGGTCAGAGTGGGGAAGTGGGAGTGCTAGGAACAATGGTATGCATTCCAGGAAACACACCCTTTGAACCAGAAGACATGAATGAATACTATTCATTCAAATGCTCGAGTCCAGCTAGAGATGTCACCAAATTATTTTCATTCCTCAGCTCAGAATATGAAGCCCGCAGACCCAATATTGTTCCCTGTCCCTGGCATAGACCAAACCGTGCTCCATTTCCAGGCCCAGAGCGGCAATTTGAGAATACAAGCTGACAGAGCCAGTTCCTGTGCCGTTGGGAACACAGGTGGGACCGTGCAAGGACAGGGGGAGTCTATATACAACAGAAGCAGACCTGCCAAACAGGGAGTATCACCAGACCGGACCCACACTGGCTTATAAGTTGCAACATGATTTCCTCAACTGATCTCCTTGCAGATCCCTCCATTGGCTAGTGGTGCTGCAGCACATCCTATTTATTTATTTATTATTATATTTATATCCTGCCTTTTTTCCTGCAAGGAACCCAAGGCGGCTTACATAATCCTCCTCCTCCTCTCCATTTTATCCTCACAACAACCCTGTGAGGTAGGTTAGGCTGAGAGGCAGAGACTGGCCCAAAGTCACCCAGTGAGTTTCATGGCCGAGCGGGGACTAGAACCCGGATCTCCTGAGTCCCAGTGCAACATATCCTTGCCTAAACTCCCTCTGGTTGCCACTTCAAGTCTTGATGTGGACCTGAGACCCAGCAATACTTGAAGTTTGCCAGAAATCAGCATGAAGCGTCCAGATCCACTGAACATATTTATTCATACATTCTGCAGAACCCAGCAACAGTTCCGACAACAGTTCCTTCGACAAATAAAACTTGCTTCCAAAGATTGATTTTTTTCAAAAAGCCATGTGGATTTTCCAATCATTAGAGTTTGTTTCCCCTTACCTTCACAGACTGGCTTGCAAACCCTTGGGGTTCATTTGTTCAGGCTTCATTCGGTTCCCTTGCTAATGGGGTTGTCATTTCTCTCCATCACTGTTAAAATTTGGGCTGACAGAATTGCTACTTTTTATCCTTCCGGGACTCCCTGCACTCTATCAAGATTAATCTGAAAACATTATAAAAGTCAGCCAGCTCATTAGAGGTCTTGGGGGGGGGGGAGTTATCTTTGCTGGATGATTTAGAAATGTTAATCCTGATTAGATGGTGATTAAAATCCTCTTTAGCAATAGACAGAAATGTCAGTGGTTCATTGTAATGTCATGATATTCTTTCTAAACTCAAAGCAAGTGGAAATGTCTATCGCTTTGGCTTTGTCTGCATGTCTGTTAACCATTGTGCCATTGTTAGCATTCCCTTTCTCCCATATATGGTTATTATTATGTAGTAGTAGTAGGCGATCACTCATGACCGAGTAAGATTTTGTCTTCCAGGATAAAATTACAAAAAGAAAAATTATAAAAAGAGGAAATTGTAAAAAAATTGTGTAGACTCTGGCGATGGGTCCGTAAGTGACTGTGGAGGCCAATTCTAGATCCACACAGCTTCCCACAGTGAGGACAAAGGTTGCCAGATGGAAGATGGTCCTGTAAAGGATTCGTTTGACGTGCTTTTCGCTTAGCACGTTTCTACCTTTCACCTTGCACTCGGGCTTCTTCAAAGTCCATGGAACCTTTGTGAAAGGCCAACCTCCATTTAGATCGTTCATGGGCCTCCATTCATTGTTAGCCTTGGTTCTCACCACCACCAATGGAGGCTGCTGGCTCCAATGTCTGTGAGGCAGTGTATCCACTCCGGGTTGTATAGTCTGATCTTTTAAGGAGCTGTCCATGGTTCTGAACCTACTTTGGGAATGGGGAGTGGGGTTCAGCACCGTGGATAGCTCCTTTAAAGTTCCAACTAAAACCCAGAGTGGATACACCGACCCACCGAGATTGGAGGCACCAGCCTCCACTGACAACCGCCATGTCTCCCTTTTTTTGTCTCCTCCACAGTAGGTCCTATGGTTCCTAAGAACAGAAGAGCCCTGCTGGATCAAACCAAAGTTGCTAGTCCACAGCAACTTGTTTTCTATGGTGGCCAGCCAAATTCTTCACTTAGGCCAGGAAAGCAAGAATATCCCTTTATCCCACAGCAACTGGTACTTAGAAGGTCACTGCTTCTGAACCTGGAGCTGAACTGTATGAGTTGCTGAGGTTTGCACAAGAAATGTGAGCATTAATGCAGCTGCCCATGTTTTAGTCTCTTCCAAGATCCGTCTGTGGCCAACGCCACTCAACATATTGAGCCAAATCAGACATTCATTCTTGGCTCTCTAACCCATCTGGTATCAGGACCAAGTGGTCCTCTTCACTTTCCCCTCACTTCCTCCCACCATCAGCAGCATGGCAATCTTGGTTAGTTTAACCTACAGTATCCTGCCACGTCCAAAAATGGATTGCTGTGGTTTCGCGTCAGTTTAATAATCTGGATCTTAAGTCACAGTCTGAAGTTCCTTTACGATCCTAGTTAGTAAACTGACATTAAGCCATTTTTCCTTGTATCAGATGTAACGGAGAACTGTAGCTTAAACTAAACAGGACTGGTGCACTAAAGCACAGGCTTGGTGCTCATTCTGGGCTTTCTAAACCATGGTCCAGAAAAGCCCATTGATTCATAAAAAGAACTGATTCAAGGGTATAAGTCAGAGGTGAGGAACCAACCATATTGTCTCTGAGGACTTTGGGAGGGGAGTGGGCAGGGCCCGTGGAGAAAGCCCAAGCCTCTACAGACCAGATGTGGAACCTTGGTGGACTGGATTGGGCCCACAGGCCAGAGATCCCCCATCCCTGGTAAAGGTCCTCCAGCACTCAGGCAAATATCCTGTCTAAGGTGCCACCCTCAACCCCAGCAAGGGGGTACATTCAAGGTCACTTTGTATGGATGAGCTAGCCCTTAGCATGACTTGTAGCAGATTGCAGACCTTCTTGTTTTATTTTCCTCACACTGCCTTTCTGCTCACTGGAACCTTGCCAAACCAGGGGGGCGGGAATCACATGTGTGAAAGGAAAATATGAATAATTACTGATAGAGTCTGAGGAAAAATGCACCATGAGTTGGGAAGTGGTAAATAAATCAGAAGACAAGGTAAGGGTATTGAGAAAATTGATTGGTAAATTGATTGGTTGTATTCCAAAAGTACAATGAAAAAGAAGAAAAATGGAAGTTGTTTTCTTCCAAATGGTGTCCTTTAGCCTGTTGAGCCAGAACTTTGTAAGAGATAAAATGCACAATCCTATCAAGTTTAGACAGAAAAAAGGCCTACAACTCCCAGCATGCCCCAGTTTAGGATTGCGCCCTAAGAGAGTCATCACTAACTAACGTAATGCTCAAGGCGAAGAGTTGTCTTCATAAATATTGTGAAACATTTCTCTTTGAGCTGCTTCTGAGGGGTAGGATTAGGTTGCTTGGGGTGATTTTTTTTTCCCCCTATGTGGATTTTTAATCTGTTTTTAACTGATTGATTTTTGATGACGTGTGTGTGCATTTACAAACCAGTTGTATTTACTCAAAGGTTAAGCCTAACTGAGTTCAGTAGGGTTTACTTCCTATTAAGTGTGCTCAGGATTGCTGTCTTTTATTATTCTAACCTATATAGAGTATTTGAAATAAACTTTTAAGAAAAAATGACCCTGAACATTAGTGTAGTGCCTAATGTAATTCTTTCGCAAATTGGTCTGAAGAAAACCAAGTGTGTGTGTGTGTGTGTGTGATAGGGATGGGGTAGAAATTCATTTAGTTCACATTTTAATGTGAACTTTACCTAGTTTTGTTCTTTCAAATAACTATGAGAACTGAAATTCAGTAATCCTTGGAAATTTGCACTTCTCTGAATTTTGCAATGAGGTTCTCCAATGAAAAAAAGGCATACAAAAATGTGTATATTAGGGGAAATTATGTAAAAATATTTGTTATATTTGGAAAGTCGCTTGCAAAAAAAAAAAGTGTAGATTAGGCAAAAATGCATGCAAAATGTATGTATTAAGAGAAATGTGCACAAAATGTGCTTATGGATCTTCATGCAAACTTTTTTTTTTTTTTTTTTAAAGGAAATCTCAAAGTTTAGCATGAATCTAACTTAACACTGGAGAAATTCCCAAAGTTTGAGATGAACTAAACTTAAGACTGGAAAAATGAGAAACTGAGCGGTACTGAAACCGATAGATTTCTCTATCCCCATTCTGTCTGTCTAAGCACTCAGTTTGGCCATATATATATATATATATATATATATATATTGGGTTGCGTAAAACAGCCTTGAGAAATTTCACCACTTATCAAAACCTTTTTAGGCGGCTTCCCTGGAAATTCTTCAAATATAATCCCATCCTAAACAGGAATACTTTATCACCCTTCCTGTTCAGGGAAGCTGGACAGAGTCCGCCCAGTATCTGGGATCACATCAGTGTCCAGAGAGAGTGAGGGCGCAATCCTGTGCATGTTTTGACAGGGGGAAAAAGTCCCACAACTCCCAGCCTTCCCCAGCCAGCATGCTGGGAGTTGTAGGACTTTTTTCCCCCTGTCTAAACATGCATAGGATTGCGCCCTTAGTTAGGGGCAGCGCGATCCTATGAGGCTGCCCGTAACCCTCCGAGGATTACAGGCATCCTATTGAGGGCGGGAGGGGTGCGGCGGAGAGCATATCCACCACGCTCCCCTGTCCCTCAAAAACATCTAGACCAGTGTTCTCCAACCTTGGGTCCCCAGGTGTTTTTGGCCTACAACTCCCAGCATGCTCCAGCCAGCGTAGCTGGCTGGAGCATGCTGGGAGTTGTAGGCCAAAAACACCTGGGGACCCAAGGTTGGAGAACACTGATCTAGACGGTCGATTTCGGCTGTCTAGATGTTTTTCTTCTCCTCCTCGCAAGGAGGAGAGGATGAGGTGCTGCCTGGATTTCTCGGAAGCTGGCAGAGCCTTGCTCGCTCCTCCCCGCCCTGCCCCCAGGAATGCCCCACCCACGGGGGGACACTGAACACGGTCTTCCGTGTTCAGTTCCCTGCCGGCACGGAAAGAACCGCGTTGGCTTTGAAGTGGGGAGGCGCTCCGTGGCACTGCAACAACAAAAGGGATTTCTGAGGTCGCAGCGCCTTCCATCCAGTTCCAGCCCCTATCCCACATCCCCCCAGACAAGGTCAGAGGGACATAGGATTGTGCCCACTGATAGTTAGTTACTCTTTTCCTTTCTTCGTCGCATAATAACAAAAGTTGTCTGAGTGTCAGACAGGTTGGGGAAAAAAATCAACCTACCAAAAAAAACCCCACCACCCTTACTTCTCAATGCCCTCCAAACCTTTACCCAAAACATCAAGATATTATCTTATATCATATCTCATAGAGGCATCAAGTACCATTATTCTTTTAAGGATATTGACCTTGGGAGCACACACTGAAGGGGAACAAGAATAATTTAAAAGCTGGAGGCGAAGCCTTGTGATAAAAGGCTTTAATAACCTCCGTCTGTTGAGTGGATCCAAAAGGTTAAGAGGTTGTGAGGTATTTCTTCAGGGAAGGAGGGCTGAGTTCAGAAGGTCACCATTGCTCTGATTAAAGCGAGAGCTCTTCATCTTTGTTACAGTGAACTTTCCCCAGCTACGCCCTTTGAAAGGAACACCTGCATGGTCTGTCTTTTGGGCAGGGCCGGCCCTACCATTAGGAGAGTGAGGCGACTGCCTCAGGCAGTGGACGCTTGAGGACAACAGTGTTTCTCCTGAATGGTGTTTCTCGGGAGAAATGGTGCTTCTCCAGGGCCGGCGCTACCGCTAGGCAAACTAGGCGGTTGCCTAGGGCGCGCGGCTGAAGAGGGCGGGGAAACGCTGCGCTCCTCTTCGCTGCCGCTGCGCCGCCCCCGCCAAGCCTCCGCCTCTCCGCCCGCCGCTGCCGCGCCTCCCCACCATCCCGCCCGCCCGCCGCCACCGCCGCCGCTGCGCCTCCCCCCCCGCCCGCCCACTCGCCGCTGCGCCTCCCCCCGCCCGCCCGCTCGCTGCCGCTGCGCCTCCCGCCGCCATCGCCACCCCCCCGACCCCCCCATCACCTACCTTCTCCGTGTCGTGTCGCTTCCGGAGCCCCGCCCACGTTGTTTTGGCGGGAGGAACCAGGGCAACAGGGCTTAAACAGCCCTGTTGCCATGGTTTCCCTGGCAAAAAACAGTGCGGGGGTCCCGTCGCGTCACTTCAGGAGGAGGAGGAAGAGGAGGCAGCAGCAGCAGCAGCAGCAGCAGCCGCCAGGGCGGGGGGGGGGAGGTAGGTTGGTGGTGGCGGCGCAGGGTTGTTTTTTTTGCAGAGCAGGATTGCTTTGGAGAGGGGGGGCGCTAAATATTATTTCGCCTGGGGCGCCAAACTGCCCTGCACCGGTCCTGTGCTTCTCCTGAACTCCCTGGCCTACGTTGGAGGGCAGCAGAGCTGTGTTGCGTATGTCAGACAACCTATCCTGGGGGCCCTAAACTAGCCAGCTGCCTCAAGTGTGATGCAGGAAGCTATGCCATTGCCAAAAGTGAAGTAAGAGTCAAACTGCCAGTCCAGTCAGGTTCTGTATGTGCCATCTTGTCCTTTTCCTCAGCTAGCCAAAGGTCTTGGGCCAGCCCTGCTTTTAGGCTCTGGGAAATGCACCTTTCCCCAGATACCTTCTCCACCGGCAGTGGTGTAGTGGAACCAGATCCTTCTTTATTAGCAGGGATGCTGACTGACATCTGCCAGGCACACACCCCACCAGGCTTTCCTGTTCCCTCTGAACTTAGCTGGAATCCTCACAGTAACTGGGGGGGGGGGATGAATTTTCCCAGGAACAGCATGTTGTTGTTCCCTGCTGCAATGCAAAGTATTGATCTCGAATAGGCAATTAAGACCCAATAGCTATACGAAAGACCTGCTCCAGGTGGAGATGAAAACTCCTAGAACTGGGTTTTTTTGATATGGATCAACACAGATGCCTGAATCTTTGGCCTCTCCCTGGGGGGCGTGGCTATGGGAGACTGTCGTGATGAGTGCCTGCACTTCAAGATGTACCGCGGTACCGCTGCCCACCGGCGCATGCCATGATGACTCCACCATGTGTCAGCAAAGGAGCGGGGCTTGCTGTGGCAGTAACCCCACAATTCAGTTCCCTGGCGTATGTCAGCGTTAGTATGTTCAGTGAGCATAGAATGTTGAGAGAGTGGGTGTGGTTTATTTATTTATTTATTTATTATATTTATGAATCGCCCATCTGGCCAGACATCCGGCCACTCTGTGCGATTTACAATCCAATAAAATACAAGAGGGGGGGGGACACACACACACACACACACACACACACAGTATAAAACATAATTAAAAACAGAACAAAACTTAAAAATCCTAACCCACCCCATATTCCCGCCTGAAAAGCCACATTTTTAATGCACTGCGGAAGCTAATCAAGGAAGGGGCATGGCGGAGGTCACTGGGGAGAGAGTTCCATAAATTGGGGGCTGCCACAGAAAAGGCCCTCCTCCTAGTCCCCACCAGCCTGGTTTCTCTGGCTGATGGGACAGGGAGAAGGCCGTTTGTGGCAGATCTTGTTGAGCGGCCTACTTGATGTTGCTGGAGGTGCTCCTTGAGATATATTGGACCGGAGCCGTACAGGGTTTTAAAGGTCAACGCCAACACCTTGAATTCGGCTCGGCAAACAACTGGTAGCCAGTGCAACTCTTTGAGCACTGGAGTGATGTGATCACGCTGGCGGCAGCCTTTAATCAGGCGAGCGGCTGCATTCTGTACCAGCTGCAACTTCCGCACCGTCTTCCAGGGTAACCCCACGTAGAGCGCATTACAGTAGTCTAGGCGAGAGGAGACCAAGGCATGGTTAGTGATGTCTTAGAAAGGGAGGGGGAGGAGTATATAAGGGGGACTGAGTGATGTCATTATTATTATTATGCTGGTTCTCGTTGTAGTCTTGTCATGTCTGTTGGTGGTTGGGGGTAGGCAGGTTTGAAGTTTCTCTTTCTGGAACTAAGATTGTGGGAATTAAAATAAACTTATTTTTATTTTGTTTGCTACCCAAACCCGACGTGTCAGCTTGGCGTTATTAACCTGCATTACTGTTGAACCTACACACACACACACAACCTTTACGCCCACAGTAGAATACATTTAAAATAGAACCGTGTTAAACTTTATTGATCTTTCCCCTCATAGGTAGGGGAAGGGTTTCATTTGACCCTCTCCCCTCAGGTTTTTAGGTGTTTGTGCTTAGCCTGAGAAGGGTTTATAGCGACTGGGCCTAGAGTGAAAGGACTGTGTCGTCGCCCTTGCCTACAAAAGTGAGTGGCAGCAAGCCCTCTGCACTGCAAGTGTAAAAAGAAGTCATGTGTCGCACAATGTGGCGACCATTTTGAGCCTGTCCTACCCCTTCCCCTCGCAATATCGTACAATGCAATGTGTGATATGCTCCCGTGCGCGGTGATTTTGCAGTGGTGGAATGTCAGGGGAGGTCTGGTTTTGAATCTATTTGGTTGGGGGTGGGTGGGTTGTGAGATACAGGATAGCTGAGTGTGTGTGTAATTGTGGTGGCGTAGCCCCACAATTCAGTTCCCTGGTGTATGTCTGCATTAGTATGTTTAGAGTGTCTAGAATGTTGAACCGAGTGGGTGTGGTTTGTGATGTCCTAGAAAGGGTGGGGGGAGGAGTATATAAGGAGTGTCTGAGTGATGTCAGAGTCAGTGAGTTGAGTGTTATAGGAGCTGTGGAGTTGGGTTAGAGAGTTTTAGGTGGTTGGGGTTAGTGTGATATGGGAGAGTGTTTGTAGTGTGTGGGGAGAGCTGGGAGTTTGGGAGTTAGGTTAGTTACAAAGTGTTTGGTGTAGGGCAGGTTTATTTTCTGGAACTAAGATTTTGAGAATTAAAATAAACTTACCGGTATTTTTATTTTGTTAACTACCAAAATCCTACGTGTCAGCTTGGCGTTATTACCTGCTTTACTTTTAAATCTACACACACACCTTTGTACCCACAGCATCATAAATTTAAGCTAGATCCTTAATATCCAGCATTAATCTTTTCCCTTTGAGGTTTCATTTGACCCTCCCCTCAGGTTTTCAAGTGTTGGTGCTTGGCCTGAGAAGGGTTTATGCGCGTGGTCCTAAAGTGAAAACGGACCGCGTCGTCGCAGGGGGTCTTCGTTTTCTGTTTCTGAAAAGGTGCTAAAGAACTCAGTCAAAGGTGTCTCACCTCTGTCCCTTCCCTCTGGTGCACTGATAACTCAGGATATGCCA
Organism: Shinisaurus crocodilurus; assembly: GCA_021292165.1. Taxonomy (NCBI): domain Eukaryota; kingdom Metazoa; phylum Chordata; class Lepidosauria; order Squamata; family Shinisauridae; genus Shinisaurus; species Shinisaurus crocodilurus. The sequence goes on from CM037876.1 coordinate 15,349,216, forward strand.
GGTGGGTGTGGGGGGAATGACATGCATGCTTTCCGATAAAATTCAGCCAAATGTCCCCTGAGATATAGAGAGAGATCTCACCATCTGGGAACAGGGTTGGAAATTTGGAATGGGGTCAGACTTCTTTCTGTCTGCCTGCCTGGTTGTCTGCATTGCATGTTTACACACCCTGTTATATATGCACTATGGTATCTAAAGGTCTAGACCTGAATCTTCCCTGCTTACTTTGTTGCAGAGGAGATTACCTTTGGGCTGTGTATACAAATAATTTAATAAAGGTGGGTGCACTTGCTCTACTACTAGCCTAGTACTGCTTAACCCAGGCTTGCAAATAACCACTCTCCTATGGTGAGTAAGAAATTGCTCTAGGCAACCAGGTAGGAAAGCTTTTGGGAAATGGAAGAGAGCTAGGTCTATTTTTTAAGATTATGTACCACACATTATTGACATGGGTATGTATTGGAGGGTGGGCTAGTAACATATGTGATACTCTCTTTGAAAGGCTGGTCCAGTCTGGCTGACAGACAGGGGCTCTCTGGTGTCTCAGGAAGGTGTCTATCTTTCTTAGTTCTGCATGAAATAATAGTATGCTAGTTCAGTAAATTCTTGACTGGAAGCTCATGAACTGGATGACAACAATATAAAATAATCTTCTCAAAAAAGCCAGACGCATTTTAGCCTGTGGGCCTTCTTCGGTGGCTTTTAAGCAAAACAAGAATCAATGTTTTTAAATTCTTAAATAATATTTCATGTTTCTGGAATCTGCAATGACTCTGTTATGATGCCTCGTCTATGGAGTACATGCTGTGCTCTAATTGTGTTTGTTATGGAATGCTTGATTTGAATATTGTATTTTATGGTTTATAATTCTGTCTTTTAACCTTTGGGCATTACACCCATATTTTAAACAAATTGTCAAGCTCAGTATTTGTAATTCATTGTGTAAATTTATTAGACGGTGTGATAAAAATTGCATACCTCTGACTCTTTTGGTTGTGTCTTACCACCTTTGAAGTGGGAAGTCCTGTCTGAAACAAGATATTGGTCCAGGGCCCCCCCCAGATCTCCTCTGTTTTGGCTGTTCTTATGTTCTGAGAACCGTGGGCAGAAATGTGGCTGCCCCCGTGCATTGCTCAGTTAATATTTAAAGTTGAACATGGATTCGGGTCAGATCCGAATCCACTGATGTCTGTTTGCCTGTCACAGGAGCTTTATTTTATCTCTGCCAGGCCAAGGATGCATGCCCCTGGACTGCAATTAATCATTCATCGAGACATTTGGAGTGAAGAGATATAAGCAGCCGGATGATCACTTCGGCTGCTTTTGCGTAGCAGTTCTGCAGAACGCAGAACGTGATTATAGAATCACCCCCTTCTGCCAGTGTAATTGTTGTGGGACAAAAATGAAGACAATAACTGTAAGCGCCCTGCTGCTCCTGCTAACATACAGCCATGCACTAGAGAGAGGTAAGGAAAGAGAGAGAGAGAGAGAGAGAGAGATGCGCACGTATACGCATGCACATTGTGTGTTGCTGCTGTGAGAAATTCATTTGGAAAGGCTTTTGTTTGTCTCTTTGAGAGGTAGTCCAGACCTTCATAGTACCAGCAGAAATGTGTTTAGATAAATACAGTTTGACTGGGCAATGAATTGCTGTTTGAATGTGTTTATGTAAGCTGCATCGATTGCTTTTTGGGCCCTTGTTGCAGTGGGAAGAGACTCATTGGTGCTGGAGGAAAATGTGTTAATCAGTTGAATTTATAAGAGTGTCCAGAAATCCCCACCCACTGTCTCTCTCTCTCTCTCTCTCTCAAAATTATTTTGAGAACATGTGGGGTTTTGCATGCCTGACCTCCATATCAGAAACAGCTCCAGAAGGTGGCAAGTTTGAGCATTTGTCTGGACTCCAAAACCAGCAGAGGGTCCACTGTTCTAGCAGGGCTACCTTTTCCACATTGCACAGAATATCCAAGAAGATCAGATGTGGCCTAAGAGAATTCTCAGTTTGCACATCCCATCTCTCCCCCAAGCTAAAAGTGACCGGGCGGCTTCATCCCCTTGTGAGCCAGGTTAGCACAGCTATGCATGTATGCGTGATTGACCTACCTCTGGGTAACTGTCCGTGGCCCCAATTCAGGACCATGGAGGTTCAGGAGGGGGGATTTAAGCTTTATCCCCTCCTGTTTTCATGCCAAAATTCCCCCCCTGTGGGGGGGGGTTTAAAAAAGGGAAAAGGCATCTCAATGTCAGCATGAAAACAGGAGGGGGAAGCTCAAAACCCCACCTCCCAAATCACCATGGTCCTAAATTGGGGCCACACACACACTTACCCAGAGGTAAATCAATCATGCATGCATGCATATCTGTGCTAAGAAGAGGAATGTCTCTCATTCCCAGCTGCAAAGAGCAGCCAAGAAGTCTTTTTTTTTTAATGTTAAAAAAAGAAAATAAATAAAAACCCTCAGCCACATCCTAAAAAGTAGGATAAGCTACCCCCTCCTTTCTGAAGATATGGCATATATATGTCTACGCATATATATGTCTTTGCAAGGCAAGACAGGATCTCATCACAGCAGGAGAGTAGAGAGAAATTGTGCCGCAAAGGCCCCTGGGATACATGCTGGAAGTGGACGGGAGGAGGAAGGGGGAAACAAGCACGGCCAGTGGTGAGCGCCTAATCATCTGTCAGCAGCAGCATGGCTTAGCGAGCGATTAACCAACCCACCATGATTCGTTTTCAGTGTGGCTTATCATGTCATGCAAACCAGCCCGTTAGGTAGGATCCAGACTCAGTCATGCATAAAGTTAGGCCCACTGAAATCAATGTGACTTAAGTCCCTTAGAGTGCAATGGGTTTGCTCTAGGCATGACCAAATCTGGATCCAACCCGTGAAGTTCAGGCATGTACGATCAGCCTCCAGATGTTCCAATAATGCAGGGGTGGGCAATTGGCGGTGTCCCAGATGTTCTTGGCCTGCAACTCCCATGATCCCTCACCGTTGGCTGTGCTGGCTAGGGCTCATGGGAGTTGCAGTCCAACAACATCTAGAGGGCCACAAGTTGCCCGCAACTGGTACAATGTCTGTGGGAAGCCATGAAGTGGTCTAAAATCAAGATTCTCTTGTAGTGTGTAGATATGTCCAAGAAAGAGTGAAGTGCCGCGTCCTAATTAACCCTAATTTATTAACTAGTGTGAATTCCACAAAGCAGTTTTACAGGAACCTGAATCATTAAAAAAAAAAAAAAAGTCTTTATTTTTTTTTGTTATTGATATTTTAGGGTATCCTCCAGCACACTGCTTCTGATGCTGGAGGTAATATAAAGCCATCAGGACTAGTAGCCATTGATAGCCTTATCCTCCATGCATTTGTCTAATCTGCTTTTAAAGCCATCCAAGGTGGCGCCATCACTCTTATTGGATTCAAAAATAGGGGGCATGGAAGAGGTCCCGGTCAAAAGAACTCTTCTACCCTTTGGCCCAGAAAATGCAGAGCAGGGTTCAGTCGCAATGAGTTCATAGGAAACCTCTAATATTTATTTATTTTATGCATTTATTTTTATATTTTTGATGCACCCAATAACAAGCATCCTCTGGGTGGATTATAAGCAGTTAAAAGAATACAGTGCAATAAAATACCCGTGTAAGAGGTGCATCCTGTAAAGTACCATGCATAATAGTATCCTATACATAACTTGTCCCCCCTCACTCTGCCCCCCCCTGCCCCAGACAGGCATTTGACCAGTTCCTCAAGAGAAGTGGAGAAATAAATAATTCGCAATTGCTAAGCAATTCTAGAAGAGATCCTCAACCGCATTCATTTTGATCCAAAGGCAGCAGGGGGAGGGCGAGTTTCTTCTTATCTTTGCCTAGCACATATGTGCTTTCCTGCTTTCCTTTTCACCCCTTCCCCCTGTCCTCTTCTTCCAGTCCCTCAGGAAAAAAACCTAAATGCAGAGATGGAAGATATACTGTATGGTTGTAGTAGAACCCTTTGGTGGGATTAGTAGTAGTAGTAGTGGATTAGATTTATATCCTGCCTTTCTTCCTCTTGCAAGGAACCCATGGTGGCTTACAAGGTTCTCCTCCTCTCCATTTTATCCTCACAACTACCCTGTGAGGTAGGTTAGGCTGAGAGTCAGTGACTGGATCAAAGTCACCCAGTGAACTTCGTAGCCTAGTGGGGACTAGAACTCAGATCTCCTGAGTCCAACATTCTAACCACTATGCCACACTGGCTCTTGTATTGGCCAGGCATGTTGATCTCTCTGCATGCCCCCTGCCTCCCAGTATACCTCTTGTTTAGTGGGAATGGTCCTGGTAATCAACCAGAAGATGCACACGCTGATCAACCAGCTGATGCCCCAGCTACATCTCCTTTATGAAGATTCCTTCTGCCTTTATTTCGGAGGCCTCTATTGTCAGTACAAGAGTACCTCTCCAATTATGTGGGAAACACACTTTGTTGTGTTTGTATAGCAGAAGGTGTCCACACTCTTGCTCTCTCATTAAGCCCCAGAGTATTTTCATGGACATAAAGACCAATAATTACATGGTAATTAATGCTTCAATTACTTTGGTGAGGCCGTTGATGTGATGTTCTGTTTGATCAAAAGCTCTAATTAGATTTTCTTGATGAGATAAATGGAAAGACACCATGTAAAACATTCCAAAGTGATTTCAAAGCCAGGGAAAGTTTCAGATGTGTCTTCATTTTGTGATATCATCGGCCAATTGGACAACAGGCCTTAAGAAGTGCACGGGGCTCATTCATCTCTGCTGTGGCTTGCCCCCAACTGGACAATCTGCCACAACAAACCATAGTTTGCTTTTTCTAGAGAATTGGAGATGGGTATGTTGATAGAGTCATCATGTCCCACACACTCTTTCTCTCCTGTCTCTGATCAAAAAGCATTGCAGGCTTGTTGTCTTTTGTAGAACATGGGACAGAAGGGATGTGAGGGTGCTCCAGGGGTGGGCAAGCTGCAGCCGCCGCCCTAATTTTGAAAGCCCTTTGAAAACAATCAATTCAGACCTCTGGCAACTAGGGCCATCTGCCCCACCCCTGGCAGTCTACTGGGCAGGGAGGATGAGCAGGAGTGGAGGACAGAAGTGGCAGAAAAGAGAGGGAGAGAGTGGAAGAAAGAGAGAGGAGGAAGAAGGATGGTAGAAAGAGAAGGAGAAAATAGGCGGCCCCGCCCACCTTTTGCTCTGGCCCCGCCCACCACTGGTTTAGTCCCACCCACTGCAGGCACGCGGCCCATGACAGGTTACCCTGCTCTCCATGTCACATCAATTAGATGTGACATTCTAATTGGTCCACCTGTGAGTGACAGTAAGACAGGAGGGACTGGTTTGGTTGTAGCATTGGGAGTATCTTATTTATTTATTTATTTATTTATTTATTATATTTATGAATCGCCCATCCGGCCAGACATCCGGCCACTGTGAGCGATGTACAATGCAATAAAATACAAGGGGACACACACACACACACACACAGTATAAAACACAATCAAAAACAGTACAAAACTTTAAAATCCTAACCCACCCCATATTCCCACCTGAAAAGCCACGTTTTTAATGCCCGGCGGAAGCTAAACAAGGAAGGGGCATGGCGGAGGTTACTGGGGAGAGAGTACTCTTCTGGCATGAGTATTTGTGTTTCATCTAGATCAGTGTCCTCCAACCTTGGGTCCCCAGATGTTTTTGGCCTACAACTCCCAGCATGCCCCAGCCAGCGTAGCTGGCTGGGGCATGCTGGGAGTTGTAGGCCAAAAACATCTGGGGACCCAAGGTTGGAGGACACTGATCTAGAGAATGTGGCCCTCAGTACAGAATAGTTTCCCCACCTCATGGGGACAGCTCTATCATAACACTTCCAACTCTCCTAAGATCTACCGCAGAGGAGGCTGGTGGGAGTGGCACCAATGTCAGTGGGGCGGTGTGTATCCACTCTGGGTTTGTTTGTTTTTTGCCTGAACTTTAAAGGAGCCATCCACGGTTCTGAACCCTACACCCTAATCCCAAAAACTAGGTTCAGCACCATGGATAGCTCCTTGGAAGTTCCGCCAGAAACCCGGAGGTGGATACACTGTCCTACTGACCTTGGAGCCACCGGCCTCCACCGATCTGTAGTCTTCCTTCAGCTGGAGTCTTCACTGAAGTATGGACACAGCCATACAGGAACAGCTGAGATGATGCTTTAGGGGAAATGCCCACACAGCATTTCAGTATAGGAAGGAATTACCCTGAAAATGGTAATGGCATGCGCACCCAGTCCATATGCGCCGGAGAAAGCCATGGCCAATTGCGTGGCTATGAGCTAACAGGGGAGACAGTCAAAAATTGCTCTTCAGCGGTAAATCTGTAAACCAGGCAACCAGATCTTTTGGACTACAGCTCCCATAATCCCTAGCCATGCTGGCTGGGGTTTATGGGAGTTGTACCCCAAAACATCTAGAGATCACCAGGTTGTCTGCTCCTGGTGTAAATAATAGCAGGGTTGTTGTTACCTCTGATGGGTACAGAAAAGTTGGGTGTGTTTCAGGGCAGGCTACGTGTAATGAGGGTGCTGGGTACCGGCCTCATGCTGGTTCTGTACACCATGCAGCTGAATTCAGCATGGTGTTGTGATTAGGGTGTTGGACTTGGATTTAGGGAACCCAGGTTCAAATGCCCACTCAGCCAAAAAGCTCACTGGGTGAAACTGGGGCAGTTTGTTCTCTCTCAGACTAACCTACTCCCCTCCCAAATCTGAAATGAATATGGTCCTTAGCGCTCAAAGCAACTTCAGATATTAACTTGATGCATGGGGAAGACGTTCATTTCTGGGTTTTGTGTTGCTGGGGTCCCATTCAAAAAGGCACTTGTGTGAGGGAGAGGTGTGGGCCAGTTCAAGACCTGGAGCTTGTGCATCTCCCCGCCCCCAAACACAAGGCCCCTTTGGAACACTCCTTGGACCCTGAACACTTCTTCCCTGGCTCTAGCAATCTGGAGCTTGCCCTCCCTGAGTAACCTGTGCAAGGGCCAAGAGGGTCAGCAAGGGGTGGGCTGTTTATGTAGGGCCTAGGCAAAGGTTGTTACAGCAAGATAATGACCCCGCGATGACTGCCTCTCGTCCGTTGCATAAATAGGCCTTGACCGAGCACGCTGTGTAGAAGCAGGATGTACTAGTCTTCCAACAGATTGAGAAATCCTTACAGCGGTGCATTAAAAATAAGTGGCGCGTCATCGGAGGCGTGGTGGTTCTCATTTTGGAAGCTCCCAAAGGCAGGAGGGCATGAGCTAATTTCAGGACTGTTTTTGGCAGCAAGCCAGAACTTTTTTTAAAAAAAAAATCCAGTTAGAAAAAATAAAATCGGTTTGGGGGGGGAATGGGGGCCACAGGCATCCTGTGACCCAATTGTTGCCCACCCCTGCCCTGGTAGCATGCGGGAAGAGGGAGCTCTTGGCAGTGGAGGCTGGTGGCTCCTTTGTCGGTGATGACATTCAGCACCATGGACAGCTCCTATAAAGATACAATAAGAAAGGAAAGGAAAGGATAGGTGTTGGGTTTTGCATAGGCAGAACGAGATTACCACCTGACATCGGGATTATCACCTGACCTGGTGGGTGTTACTTGAGTTCAAGTATACAAGGCCTTTGGTCAGGAGACATGGTCTCGAGGTGACATGACTCAGCAGCCTTGAACAGGTTTGAAGCAGTCAACATGTTGATGAATGGGTTATACTACTGGGTGAGTAATATCCTATTTATAGGTGCAGGGTCTGGGGTATATAAGCTAGCACACTTGCTGATAGCTTACACCTTCCGTCATTCCTCTTCATCTCTCTCTGCTGCTTGCTCGTCTCAGCACGACATGTGTCTTGATTTGGACTTCACTTCATCTAGCCTTACCACTGGGGTATAGGTTTTGAGTCTGCAATGATGTAGTGAGTAGAAATGCATTGATTGCCTTAATCCCATGTAATTGGGTCTTACAAATAAACTCTTTAATCTTTATTAACTGCTGCTATCTCCTCCTTCCGCTTGCGTGACTGGGACTGAGGGTCATTGGCTAGGGGAGCTTTTGAACCAGGGTCAGTCCAGCTCTCACATCGGTTATGGGCCCAGAGATTAGGATCTGATGGTTATCTGATGGGCAGATAAGCCACAGAGACGCAGTTTGGAGAAATTCAGCAGTTATAGAGTTAAAGAATTTGTTTACTATTTGTAAGAACGGTTTGTAAATAACCGGGAAGGCGATGCAGTGTTGCTAAAGCTGGGAGCTGATAACAGCGGCTTGGAATGCAGCACAACTGAAGAAGAATGCAGACAGAGAGACGGAGGATTTTTCGTTTTGAAAGCAGCTGAAACGGAGGTGCCAGGCTTGGCAAAATCCAAGGCTACAGACTGTGAAGCTGGTTCGGGCAGCTACTAGGCTGAAAAGTGAACAATGCTGGACACAAGGATTTGTTTTCCACAGCTTGCTGGAGTGATTGTTAAGGAGCTGTATCGGGCAAAGAAATAATCTCCAGGAGGCTCTGTGTGTCTACTCAAGGCTACAGCAGGAGGATCATATTTCATTTACAGTTTGCTTCTTCACACAGCAGCGGATCAGCTATCTTTTGCATTGTATCAACAAGTGGCTTGGATTACAAATGCGTGGATTACGTCTGACGTGGGTAAAGCGTCTGGAGCGTCATGTCGCAGCAAAGCAAGGTCACGTGTGACAAACGTATCTCGGGAAACCTGATACTACAGCGGAGGCTGTATCAAACCAGCGGAGACGTGGTTTTAGAGCAGCAGGGAAAAACAGCACGCACTTTTGAACAGAGAAAGCTGTGCTTAAAATGGGAAGCTGTTCTTCATTTTCTTCATGTGGGATCACAGAAGAAAGGAGCTTGAAATCAGCAGGGGTGCTGCTGAAGAGAAAAACCTTAGTGTTTTAACCCAGGACATAACAAAATGGACATTATTTTGTTTGGACAGAAAACAGTGGATTGTTAAAACAAGCTTTCTGTGTTGGACATGAATAAACAGAAAGAGGACTATGCAAATGGTCAGAGGTTTAACAGTCATGTTTTTGAAAATGTATTTCTTGAAAGTTGGATAACTTGGATTCAAGAAAATGTAATATATGCTCTTGAAATGTCAGGAAATGTACTGAATGTATATATGACTTGAGTATATTGTGGATTTTTCTGTAGCAAAATGTAAAATACTGCATAATAAGTAGGTATGTTTATATGGCAAAGCTAAGAGATGGATTATTTCTTTTATACTGTAATGGTGTAATAAAGAAATGGAAAGTTGTACTGATGCAACTATAAAAAGGTTAAATGCTTATATGTATGACATGTACATGCATGCATATCACATGAATGTTTGATCATTTAGATTCACAGGCTTGTGAAAGAAAATGCAAACTGTGTTGTGGGGAAAGCATTGGGAAATTGTAATTTTCACATGAAAGGAATTTTGTGCACATAAACAAGGGATGCTAGCTTCAACAGGTAAACTGGAAGGCAAGCTGAAAAAACAGTTCATTTCATTTAAATTTGTTCTTGGTGATCTTGTGGATACTCTGATGGTCTTTAGAGGAAGGCACGTTATTTCATGATGTCAATTGATCAATACACGAGGTACAGGTTGTGTACATGTTAGATAGAAAACTGGAGTTTTGAACAGAGTCAAGGTGTTTTGTGCTTGGATGGGAAACAAGCATATTACCCATGTTACCTATTTCTTTTGAGATATGGGGAAGTTCAATTCAGTGCATGTTTTGATGACTTTCTAACAGGATGTGATATTGAACACATGAATTGTGTGGAAGAGTAAACAAACACTCAGAAGAGGTGATAATAATTTGGATAATGAGGTTTGGGTAGAAGCTCTTAAATGTTTTGATTATGTACATGATAGAAGTTTTAGTTCTGTGTGATGAACTGTACACCTTATAGAAAGTAGTGTAGAAAGGAGGAATCTTCTGGAGAAACATTTCAGGATCTTAGATCTGATATGTAGGTACATACACCTCAAAGTTAGAAGAAATCTGTAAGGGAGCTTACATGAGATTTTTCTAGAAATGAGAATATTGTGTTTCACATGAACAACACTTGGATAGTGAGATTATCTAGAAGTGTTAAGTATAATGCTGAATGAAAATGTGAGATCATTTTTCAAAATTAATTCTGTTAATGCAGGGGATGCATCAAGCTCAGAGTCAGAATAGAAAAGCATTTGCTGAAAGACAGTCAGGTAAATTTGACAAACTTTGATACACATTTGGTTTAGTGGAGACTAAACAAATGATTGTTCATCATTGGTGCAAATTTATTGGAACAAAAACCTGATAACTGATGAAGTAAGGAACAGGTGAGTCAAACAACCTGTGAGATATCAGGATGAATTTGCAGGGAAAAGCCATTTGAAACCAAAAATTTCAAAGAGGTGAAAAATTGTCTGTTAAGGAAGCTGAACCATAGCTTCAGGCTATGCAAGCTGAGTTGAATTCTTTGGATAAAGAACAAAACATGGAAGCTGGTGAAACAAACAGCAGTCCATGGAACTCATTGTTACCAGATAGAATTTTTTAAGTAAAAACTAACCAGATTGGAAAAGGTTACATGACAAATAGCAAGATTGGTTGCTTGTGATTTTTGCTAAAGTAAAGGAGCAGGATAATCATGAGTGAGTGCAACAACAATTTGCTTTGGAAACAGTTAGACTGATGTTTAAGAATGTGGAAAGATGTAAGAATATTTTCACAATTGGAAATATTGGAACATAAACATTTTAAATGAGAGGAAGTCTTTGGAAAACTGTGAGAATTTTCTGTAGGAAAGCTAGAATCAGCTGGAGGCTGGAATTCTGTTTTGAACTCAAACATTGTTGAAGTGAGATTTGCACAGAGAGGCAGATCAATGTTTGTTTGTTAAACAGGAGGAACAGGACATAGACTGTATGTACTTTGTTTAAATGGATGATCTATTGTTTTTTCTGGACAGATAAAAGCAATATGATATAATTAATCCAGGGTTTGGGATTTCATTGAATTGAAACTGCTTGGTGGTGGATCAACTGTTTATTTGTAAATAGAAGTTGAGGGAGAACCAAGAGGGCAGTACTTACTGCAACAAACCAGAGAAATATCATGGATGTGATTGAGAATTTTGGAGATAGTTAACTCAGTGCGAGACTCCAAATAATTGAAGATTTTCAAGCACATGCTGATGGAAAAGCAGTTTGAATGCTACACAGAAGCATTGGGCTGTTGAGCTTTACTGTACAGGCAACAAGGCCAGGTATTGCTGTCAGTGTAATGGGCAGACTGTTAGACCAACAGGACATGCTTGGAGAGCTCTGAAAAGGAGTTGAGTGTTATCTGGAAGGAACATCACACTTCAGACTAAGATTTACAAGTCAGAGCACAGGTGGCTTACAGATTCACAGAAATGCCAGTTGTGGTTGTGATAGTAAGAACAACAAGAACACACCTGAAGTTTGTTATTTTATAACCATACTTTGTTTGATTGATTTTGTTAGAAACAATCATTTAAAAGTTAGAGTTCAACTGAAGCTGAACTGAATACATTGTATTATGTATTGTGCTATTATGCTATTGTAAAGCTTGAATAGTTAATGCATTTGTTTAAATAGTTTAAATTGTAAAAAAAAATGTTTAAATGATGCTGGGATTGATGTGAAAAACCTATTACAGTTTTTTTCAGGAAACCAAGACAGGATTGCTATGCTGCAGGCAGATAGCAATACACAACGTTTTGGGTTTGCAAATAAAACTGTGTCATAAGGAGGGATACATCAGAAGTGATTTGATAGTGGTTCAAATTTCTGACAGGTAAAGTAATTCCTGCAGAAGTTTTTTTTATCAAAGTCCATAGATGAAAGAACAGCATCAGATGTCAACAAAGCTGTTGCTGTTGTATGAGGTAAATGGCCACGTTCTGGGCAAATGCAAAAGCAGGGGGATGTTGGGTTTTGCATAGGCAGAACGAGATTACCACCTGACATCGGGATTATCACCTGACCTGGTGGGTGTTACTTGAGTTCAAGTATACAAGGCCTTTGGTCAGGAGACATGGTCTCGAGGTGACATGACTCAGCAGCCTTGAACAGGTTTGAAGCAGTCAACATGTTGATGAATGGGTTATACTACTGGGTGAGTAATATCCTATTTATAGGTGCAGGGTCTGGGGTATATAAGCTAGCACACTTGCTGATAGCTTGCCCGCAACTTTGATTTTAGACCAAAGGCCAACCAGATGCCTCCATGAAGCCCACAAGCAGGACACGAGGGCCATATTGACCCACTATTGTTCCCCAACAACTGGTATTCAGAAACCTGATGCCTCTGATCCTTAGAGTAGGACGTAGCCATCCTGACTAGTAGGCATGACTGGTTGGTCAAAGGAAAACAGTAAAAGTGGGTCAATATGGATGTTACAAAGGTGAGACCTATGTACTACCTAAAGCCTACCAAAAACATGAAGATTCCCCCAGTCAGTGTCAAAGGTAGGCATCATCAGGCACCTGCCAAGGAACCTCACCCCAGCAGGGGCCCACTGACAAGAGCCCCCTGGACTTGCCCCTCCTCTTCATCATTGCAACCTGCTTGTTCACCTGCCTCTCGCTCTGGTCCAGACAATGGAGGTGGTGAGAAGGAGGAGGAGTAGATGCCACTGCCTACTTGCTCTTTGGCTCTCTGTCTACCAGACAAGCAACTGGTAGCAATGATGAAAAAGATGAGGAGTAGCAATAGCAGCCTGTGACATAGGCAATGAGAAGGTAGATTCACTGGGAGGGGGGGGGCATTGAGGATGTGTTACCCAAGGATCCTCAACAACCTGGAGGCAGCACTGGCCCCAGTGATCTCCAGTATCGGCTGCCAGCTGGAACTGTTGGAAGCAGTGTTGGATTAACAAGTATGCTAACTAAATCGGAGCCTCTTTAATGGAATGGCAGGATATTTCGAATAGAGTAATACATACAGCTGTGAAGGCTGGTGGCTCCAATGTCAGTGGGGTGGTGTATCCGACTCTGGGTTTCAGTCTGAGCTCTAAAGGGGCTACCCGTGGTGCTGAACCTATTTGGGGGGGGGTTGTTCAGCACCATGGATAGCTCCGCCAAAATGGGTCCCTAGATTTGGTATAATCATTCCGGGGATTTTTCATTGTGCAACTCTTTTGCTCCAACTGTTATATTTAGCTCCTTTAACTACCTAGCAGTTAAAGTTCCCCCATGAATACAAGTCCATGGCCCATACTTTTATTATTTATTTCATTTCTATACCACCCCACAGCCGAAGCTCTCTGGGCGGTTCACAAGAATACATACAATAAAATCTACAACAATAAAAACATACAAAGTAGTTAAAAAGTTTAAAGCCAAATATAAAAACACAGTTTAAAATGACAATACAAAAGTTAATAAAATTTAATAAAACTAATAAAACTAAGCCTACAGGTGACAGGCACCCCCTCCTTGGCATAGAGGGAAGTCTTAACCTGGCGCCAAAAAGACGGTAAGGTTGGTGCCAGGCAGGCCTCAGTGGGGAGCCCATTCCAAAATTGGGGGGCCACCACTGAAAAGAGCCCTCCGCCTTGTTGCACCAACTGAGCCTCCCTTGGAGGTGGCAGTCAGAGGAGGGCCCCAGATGTTGAGCGCAGTGTCCAGGTAGGTTGCGTTTGGGAGAGGTGTTCCATCAGGTATTGTGGCCCTAAGCTGTGTAGGGCTTTATAGGTTAGAACCAGCATCTTGAATTCGGCTCGGAAGCATACTGGCAGCCAGTGCAAGCGGGCCAGAACTTATACCAAGCAAGACCATCAATGGTCCACCTAGCTGTCAACACTGACTGGCAGCAGCTCTCCAGGGTTTTAGGCAGGATTCTTTCCCAGCCCTACCTGGAGATGCCGGGGATCAAACCTGGGACTTTCTACATGCAATGCACGTGCTCTAGCAGTGAGCTAGATGCCACATCTGGAGATCCATGTTTGGGGAAGTTTCCAGGAGCTCCTACCGAAAAAACTATTTATTCCCTGTTTCCTTTCCTACCAAGCTTCACAAAAGGGACCTGAAGCCTTTGAAAACTTGGGTCCTGAAAGCAGAATACTTGTCATTTGTTATCTGGATTGGGGGGTGGGGGTGGGAGCGAGCAAGCAGAGCTGAGCACTGTTTTCAAGTCAGCCGCAAGCTTAGTCTGGATTTTGATGCACACACTCTTCTCACAAGGGAAACGCTCAATGGAAATTAACGTAAAAGTCACAGGCCTAGGCTTAATCTAATGGCAGTGGCTTCGGAAGTCCAGCCAACACACTTTTGCAACTCGATCAATACCATTTTGTAGGATTAGCCATTCATTAACAAGTCCTTTGGCACACACTGCACTTACCGGTACATGGATTGCACCGTTCCCTTCTGAGGTTTCATAATAGAGGCACAGTGTGTTATTTTATAGGAATTACACTGGGTTGTGTATATTTCTCTCAGATGAGCAAACACCGTTCTGAAGAATTTATGGAACCAAAAAAACACCTTCCATTTCAGCAGTGACAGCACAATAGCACCCTCTTCAAGCCCTTTCTGGAACAGCAATCTTATTCTTCGTTTATGTTCAGCGGCTGTTAACAGGCAAGCAGCCGAAGAGAAACAGAAGTATAGCGACCTAAAGACAGCAGCTATGTAAATACATTGAGGATGATGCGGGAGGGGCTAGCAGAAGATTTGTACCAAGTGCAGTCGCACCATAGGTCACTGTGCCTGCTAAATTTATTTATTTTATTGATTTACAGAATTTCTATACCACTGTCTGTCTAACCTGATTTTTATCGTTCACTGCTCTGGAATCTTGTTAGATATAGAGCGGTATATAAATCCTGTAAATAAATAACAAGATTCCAAAGCAGTAAACAACAAAAAGAATGAAAAAAGAATGATTAAAATACAGGATAGAGAGTGCTGGAGCATGTGAGGTTCGCATGTTAATCTGAGATTTTATTTTATTTATTCATTATATTTATATCCCGCCTTTTTTTTTTCCTGCAAGGAACCCAAGGTGGCTTGCATTTACCCTTCTGCTCCTCTCCATTTTATCCTCACAACAACCCTGTGAGGTAGGTTAGGCTGAGGGTCCATGACTGGCCCAAAGTCACCCAGCGAGCTTCATGGCTGAGCAGGGACTAGAACCCGGGTCTCCCGAGTCCCATGGAAAGTGTAGTTTTCCACCGCGTAGCCACCAATAGAACTGTGTCACTTAGGTACCGTATATAATCATTTCCGATTTGGGCTATCTAAGTGTGTCGCCTCCAAGCGCGAGGGGAGGAGGTTGAGGCATCGCCAGGATACATCGCTACCCCTTCCCCACCCCCAAAAGCTCATCTCCAAGGTTGTTCTTGCGTCCTCAGAGCCACAGCTGGTGCAGTTGTTTCCACACCAGTCGCGAGGGTCGGGCGAGGGCGCTCCAAGTTCGGAGTCCCAGCTCCGATCTCGGAGCAAGTTTCTGAGGTCAGAGCTGGAATGCCAGATGTCCAGCGGCCGTAGGATTGCGCCTGAAATGTTTCACCATAAAACACCAGCTTCAGTGACTGTCTGTTTATTTTTTAAAAAACAAACAAACAAACAAAGATTCTTTAAAAAATTTATAAACTGGATGCACAACTGCTGGTTGTTTGCTGTGGCTTAGAGTTTTTATTATATTCATTCTCTCCATGCCCCTGAGACAATGGTTTCAGCTAGAAATTCTCGGCTTTGCTTCTAGAATGCACAACATCATTTTTTTGATTTCCGAAACGCAGAATGAGAATGAAGCAGGCCGTAAAGGGATGCTTGGATATTTAGCACTTCCAAGCCCTAATGGCCTTAATAAATCAAGAGGAGACAACAGAAATATGATGGGAGACAGAACCTCCTGGGGAGCTGGAGAGAGGGGGAAAGAGAGAGAGAGATGGTCTTCTTGGAATAAATTATGTCTTCCCCCTGGCGATTGTCAAGTCCCATTTAAGCGCCATGTGCACTCAGTGCAGGCAATCGTTTAAGTGGTACGCTGCCTTTAAGTCAAGACTTATGTCTTTCCAAAGTCTTGGAAGCTGTCATTCAAAGCCTGATATAAACAAGGTATCGAAGGATATGTGGGATGCTCTAGGGCAGTGTTCTCCAACCTTGGGTCCCCAGATGTTTTTGGCCTACAACTCCCAGCATGCCCCAGCCAGCTAGCTGGGAGTTGTAGGCCAAAAACATCTGGGGACCCAAGGTTGGAGAACACTGCTCTAGGGACTTCTGAAGCTCTGCCTGTATCAATTAGGCAACTTTGCAAGAATTTGGAGATGGGCAGAATGATGAGCTGTGGTGGGCAGCACTTTGAAAGATGTGTGTGTGTGTGTGTGTGTGTGTGTTTAGTGCATTACTGAGCCACTTCGCCTATTATATACATGCTGGCTGTTTAAAGGTGGCCGGTGAGCCACAAAATCAGAGCGAGCATGTGCGGCTGCAGCTTTCCCATAGCTCAGAACCATAGAGTTGGAGGCTCTGCTTGAAGACCTCCAGCGAGGGAGAGCCCTCCAGACCTCTTGGTGACTGGTTCCATTGCTGAACTCCTATTACCATCAAAAGCAGCCTTTCCCAACCCGGTACCTTCCAGGTGGTTTGGACTACAACTCCCCGAATTCCTGACCATCGGCCATGCTGGCTGGGGTTTATTTATTTGTTTGCAGCATTTGTATAGCATATCTAGACAGATTCCGGAGCGGTGAACAATAAAAAGATAAAACAGGTAAAAGAATAAAAAAACAATGCATTAAAAACCAGGATAACATTAAAACCATGGCTGGTCAGCAAGGAAGGCCGGAACTAAGACGTCTTCAGCAGAAAACAAAACAGTGTTGGAGTCTGCCTGACCTCCAGAGGCAGGGAGTTCCACAGAAGTGGAGCCACCACACTGAAGGCTCTTCTCCTGGTGGACTCCAATCACGCCATAGGTCCATGTGGGACCACCAGGAGAATGTCCTCTGATGACCTCATTGACCAGGCAGGTTGGTAAGGGAGAAGGTGCTCTCTCAGGTATCCTGGTCCCAAGTTGTTTAGGGCTTTGTATACACTAGTACCAGAACCTTAAACCGAGCCTGATTGCGAATAGGCAGCTAATGCAGTTCCTTCAGTAAAGGAGTTGCATGCTGAAAAGGGGCAACTCCCAACAACAGCTGAGCTGCTGCATGCATTCTGCACTAGCTCCAACTTCCAGAGCAGCCTTAAGGGCAGCCCCACGTACTGCACATTGCAGTAATCCAGTCTTGAGGTTGCTAGCACCTGTAGCACTATGGTCAAGCTATCCCTGTCCAGGAAAAGGCATAGATGGTGAACCATTTGAAGATGGTAAAAGGGTTGCTGGGGGTTGAAGTCCAAAACATCTGGAGTCCACTCAGTTGGGGAAGGCTGATCATGAGGTTTCTCCTAATGTTCAACCAAAATCTGACCTCCTGTAATGTAAGCCTGTTAGATCTAGTCCTGTCCTCTGTGACAGCAGAGAAAACATCTTTTCTGTGACAGTCCATCAGGGATGTGAAGAGTATGTTTGAATTCTGCCCCATGCCAAAAATGCTTTGCCTGTCAGGGAGGAAGGTCCCAAGCTTCACCTCTCCTGATCTACTAGTTTGTCGGTTCAGAGTGTTTTGTTTTTTAAATGCGAGGGAAATTCAAGGGTGCTCTCCTTGATGTTTTTATAATCAACATTCTCACATATTTTTTTTCTAATGCTCAATCTGTGCATTGCACCAATACACCAGCAATCAAATTAAATGTGGCTTTACAAAAACAAGTAGCGGCAGGTGGAATCATTTAGCAGCTGTGTTCTAGAATTATGAAGTAGCCAAGTTTCGTCAGTTCTGCTAAAAAAAAAAATTGGTAAAAAGAAATGAAGGAAGTACAATTAAAAAGATTCTCGACATCAAAAGCATCCATTTTTTAATTGAAGCTCATTATTATTATTATTATTATTATTATTATTATTATTATTGCATTCAAGAAGGTTCAAAATCATATTCCTTTTGTTTCTCAGTGTTTAAAATGTAACTGGGATTTTTTTTTTTTTCCCAATTAATGGCCACATTCCTCCTCTTTGTTTTTTCAGGACGAGATTACTTCAGGGATAAGATCTGTCAAGACTTCAACAGCTTGGGAAAAGAGAAATTCCATGCAATGTATGTATCTTAAAGGCATGCCACACTGATTCACAGGCCCGCCCACCCCTGCCGAGTTCAGCCTTGCTGGCATTCAGGACTCTAGCCAAAATGTGGAAACTTCCATCATAAAGGAGATATCAGATATCTAACTGTTCCTAAGTAGGGCTGCCACCTTTTGGTTTCAAAAGTACTGACCGGCATGTCAGGGGAGGCAGAGGCGGAGACAGAGCAGAACCTTGCAGCTTGGAGATGGTGCTTGGGGGAATTTGGTGGTTCAGGGAGCCAGGATAAAGCCTGTGGAGCCAAGTCAAGAATGGTTCGTTGTGCGCCGAGTCTGCCAGAACCTGAAATTTACGGGTTATTTATTTATTTATTTATTTATTATATTTATGCCCCGCCTTTTTTTCCTGCAAGGAACCCAAGGCGGCTTACATAATCCTCCTCCTCCTCTCCATTTTATCCTCACAACAACCCTGTGAGGTAGGTTAGGCTGAGAGTCAGTGACTGGCCCAAAGTCACCCAGTGAGTTTCATGGCCGAGCAGGGACTAGAACCTGGATCTCCCGAGTTCCAGTCCAACACTCTCACCACTACGCCACATGGGCTTTTTAGGCCCAGGGTTTCACTGAGTGAAACAGTAAATATATGTTTGTTCTTCTTTGGGGCCCAGTTCTGATTTTCTTTAATGTTCAGAATTGTTGGAGGGAGAAAGAATTGTGTTTGTGTGTGAGGGGGCGGGTTTAACTGCACTGAATCTTCCATATTTTAACAAGAATAAAAAAATAGACGGAAAAGGACAGTGCAGAATAATTTCTCTTTCTTTGCAGAACCATTGTCTTGAACAGCAGAAAATATTGCAGTGGAACGTTTGAGGAAATCATGAATCTTGCGAACGAGATTGTCGCCCTTGCGGAAAAATGTTGCAGCGAAGGAGCCAGCGCCGAATGCTATACCACCGAGGTACGTTTCTGCAAGCCTCCTTGCTTGTAGAGGTGCTCAGCTCTGAGATAACTGTGGAGTTCAGTTATTATTTGAGGAGCAAGTAAGGTCTGCAACAGAATGTTGCAGCGTGAAGTGCTGCTGTTCAAGGTTCCAGCCAGATAGCCATGCCCTCTTCCAAAATATTCCATTCCATTCCCCTTCTGCCTGATTTTACATATCCCCTCCCCCAACAATCAACATCCCATGGCCACAGAGCATGCTCAGTCCTCATTGAGCTGTTGGAGGGGGGGAGGGCTCTTCCTCGTAGGGGTTTTTTTTTTCTTTTTAAAAATTGTATTTCTGCAAAAGTTAAAGTTCCCCCTAGCCTGCTGACACCTCCCTCATGGTTGTGTATATGATGCCATTTTGCCTACATAAGGATCCACAAAGCTCACGTTTGTTTGTTTGTTTGTTTGTTTTATGTACAGCATTTATATACCGCTCCATATCTAGGCAGATTCTGGAGTGGTGAATAATAAAAAGATAAAACAGATAAAAGAATAGAAATAATGCATTAAAAACAATGTGCATTACTTTACACTTGCTTACACGGAACTCCATTTGCCATTTTGATGCCCATTCTCCCAGTTTGGAGAGATCCTTTTGGAGCTCCTCACAATCCCTTTTTGTTTTCACCACCCGAAATAGTTTGGTGTCATCAGCAAACCTGGCCACTTCACTGCTCACTCCTGTCCTGATTCCAGATCATTTAGTTGAAAAGCACTGGTCCCAGTACAGATCCCTGTGGGACCCCACTATTTACATCCCTCCTTTGGGAGAATTTACCATTTATTCCTACCCTCTGCTTCCTGTTCTTAAACCAGTTACTGAAGAGAACCTCCCCTCTTATTCATGACTTCTATGTTTGCTCAGGAGTCTTTGGTGGGAGACTTTGTCAAAAGCCTTTTGAAAGTCCAAGAGTAAACAATGTCTACCGGATCACCCCTGTCCACGTGTTTATTGACACTCTCAAAGACAGTGGTTCCCAACCTTGGGTCCCCAGATGTTGCTGAACCATTAGCCATGCTGGCTGGGTATGCTGGGAGCTGTAGGCCAGCAACATCTTCTGGGGACCCAAGGTTGGGAACCACTGCTCAAAAGGTTAGTGAGACAGGACTTACCTTTGCGAAAGCCATGTTGATTCTTTCTCGGCAGGGCTTGTCCTTCAATATGCTTACTGATTTTATCTTTAATAATGCTTTCAACCAATTTACCCAGAACAGACATTGAGCTAACCGGCCTATAATTTCATGTCTTCATCATCAATCTGTCTAACATGTATTTATTTATTTATGTATTTGCCACAATCTAAGACAGGGCTAAGCATGCTTCAAATGGCTGTCCTCATTCTGTTCAGTAAAAAGAGACAAGAGAAATTTCTCCTTCACACAATGCATAATTCATTTTGAAACTCAGTTGACGGCCACTGGCTTAGGGGCCAAACAAGGCATTGTGTGGAATTAGTGATAGGAACTCTGCAGATGTGTGTGGGGGAGATGATTGGGTCAGGGCCGGGCCACAGGAGAAGGGGGCTTTAACCCCAATGATAGTGTCAGCCCCAGGAATCCTTGTTAACTGTCAAAATCCCAGGACACTGGCATGTTGCACCTAGGGTGACCAGGTGTCCTACTTTACAGAGGGGAGTCATGTACTTTAGAGAGCTGGCAGAGGATAGTGCTCTATTTGAAGGTGTCCTCTATTTGAAGAGGTATCTAGAGCAAGTCTGGTGGTTTAAAGTCAAAGCACCATCAGAAGGAAGAAGCTGCTGATCTCAGGTCACCTGGTCAGTCTTCTCCACTATGGTGCGGTGTATTGCATTTAAACTTATTATTTTCTAAATTTCCACCTATACATATAAATTTACATGTGCAAGTCTTATGCAAATGGTTGTCCTCTTTTGTCCTTTTTTTGGAGATATGTTAAGTAGCCACCTTACTGGACGTTCAGCACTAGATGACTCTTTGCTCTGATCCAGCAGGGTTCTTATGTAACAGGGAGAGTGCAACTTGGACAAAAAATGTAACTTGTACCTCTTTCTCTCTCTCTTTCTCTCCCACTCTCTCTTTCTCCCACCCATCGCACCCAGTCTTCAGCACTCTCCAAGAAATCCTGTGATCCAAATGCTCCTTTTCCTAAACATTCCAGGGACAGCTGCTTGTTGCACCCAAGAAGGCCTAGCTCGAAAGCTGTGTCTGGCTGCCTTGAAACATCCACCCAAGGAGTTCTCTACATATGTGCAGCCAGAAAGTGAGGAACTCTGTGAGGCCTTCAAAAAGGACCCCCAGGAATTTTCATACAGGCAAGTTATCGAAAGCTGCATCCATTTTAATGGTGCCATTTCTCCAAGCACACTTGGTCAAGCAACATTTCCTTGTCCCGTTCCAGTGATCCAGTGCATTTAGCTGATCTTATACAAAATAATAACGTAAGAAGAGCCCAGCTGGATTAGACCAAAGGTTTATCACTTCCAGCATCCTTCATTGGGTGGCCTGGGGTTCTAATATAATGAGAGAGGGAGAAAAAACTGTCCGCATCATTGATGTGATCCAAAAACTCTGGGTGCTTCCAGATGGAAGTCTTCTAGTGCTACAAAGTCAAAAGGCACTGTGCAGCCAATTCATCCTTTCCTCTTCAATGTTTGCACACTGTCTGCACACTGGCCAATCAGATGCCCATGGGAAGCCCACCAGCAGGACATGCATATAATAGCAAGTGGACTGCCCGTTCTGGGTCAGACCAAAGGACCATTAAGCCCAGCATTCTTCCCATCAATGCCCCATCTACACCAGGGCATGATAGTGATAATAAAACCTGGATTAGACCAAAGGTCCATCCTATCCTATATACCAGGAGTAGGCAGAAGGTAGATATTCAGATGTTTAGGACTTCAGCTCCCAGAAGCCCCTTCCAGCATGGCCACTGGTCAGGAATGCTGGGAATTGAAGTCCAAAATATTTGGAGATCTACTTTCTGTCCACCCCCTGCTATATACTAATAGTGAATTCATTCTCTAAGCATACATCTTTATTAGCCAAACAGCACCACACACACACACACACACACACACACACACACACACACACAGGACTTCAGCAGGATCAGGGGAACACCTATTTATGTATGTATTTGTTGTCTGAGAACATAGGAAGAGCTATGCTGGATCAGACCAAGGGTCCATCTAGTCCAGCATTCTGTTCACACAGTGGCCAACCAGCTACCTGTGGGAAACCCACAAGAAGGACATGAGAGCAACAACAGCCTCCCCCTCATGTTCCCCAGCAACTGGTATACAGAGGCATACTATCTTTGATATTAGAGCTAATATATAGCCATTGTGACTAGTAGCCATTGATAGCCTTCTGCTCCTCCATGAATGTGTTGAATCCCCTTTTAAAGCCATTCAAGTTGGTGGCCATCACTGCATCTTGCAGTAGTGGATTCCATTGTTTGACTACATGCTGTGCGAAGAAGTCCTTCTTTTCTCTGTCCTGAATGTCCCAGCTTCATTGGGTGGCCTGGGGTTCTAATATAATGAGAGAGGGAGAAAAAACTGTCCACATCTTTGATGTGATCCAGAAACTCTGGGTGCTTCCAGAGGGAAGGCTCCTAGTGCTACCAGGTCAAAAGGCACTGTGCAGCCGTTTGATTCATCCTTTTCTCTTCAATGGATTTTTCTGTGGGAAGGAAAAAGATGGAAGTGGAGGTGGGGAAATACAGGATAGATGCCCCCAACTCTTTCTTCATCATCTGGTTGCTAAGCAGAACCATCCTTATGAAGTTAATTATAGGAATATGGAGCTGAGTCCAGCTGAGTCCCATGCCAAATGGTGCTAAGGAGCACCATTTTAACCAAAACGGTGCTCCTTAGCAGCTACAAAGCAGTAAGAGGGACAAATTTAGCTTGTTCGCAAGCTAAAGTAGTCCACTATAGCACTGCAAGGCCCCTATAGAGTGGTAAAGGGGTCAAATTTTTCTTACAGTGAAATGAAATGTACACCTTTTTAGAACTTACCCATGGGGATGCTCTTCTAGAGGGAGCATCCTGTGAGTGGAACTCTAGTCATGGGAACTCTGGAGCCAACCGGGGAAACAGTACTGAAGACACTGGCAATAGGTCTGTCGAATGCCATTAGCCATGAAGTTCAGGATATAAATCAAATCAGTAAATAAAATGACAGTCCATGGTCAGAAGCCATGTACCTCTGAGTACCAGATGCTGGGGACAAAAAACAGGGGAAAGCTATCAACTTTATGCTCTCCATGGGAGTTTCCCTCTGGCTGGTAGGCTACTGAATTGACCTAAACTGGCCTTCGTATAACCCAGGAAGGCAATGCTTATGTTACAATGACCTTACCAGTCTCACTTGTTTTATGCCAACTCTTCATGTTCTCTTTTGTGGTTGGTCTTCTAGGTTCCTGTATCAGTTTTCTTCTGACCATAGTCATACCCCATTGCCAATGTTGCTGGCTTCTACAACAACCTACTTATCCATCGTCAAAACTTGCTGTGGTCAGGAACAGCCTGCAACCTGCTTCTCAAAAGAGGTCAGTGTGTTCTTCCCTCAGCGCAAAATGGATTGCAACATTCTTTGTAATGTTGTGTCCCAAAGCCCAAATAGATGGGCACCCAGCCTGGCACCTGACTTGCTGGGCGCTCAGCGAGCGCTTCCACCACATGAGCCGAGCCAAGCCAAGCCTCCGGCGAGCGCCAACTAAAGTGCTCACTGGACTTCCAAGTTCCCTGGCTCTACATAGTTTATGTAGAATATAGCGTAGTATAGGTTAAAAACGGCTGCCGTTTGCGTAAATGCGGCTGTTTTTAATGTATACTTTGCTATACTCTATGTCAATGGCGTATCTTATGCCGTTTTTAACGTAAAAAATGTAGTGACAGAACCCGGAAGTATTTATTTATTATTTATTTATTTATTTCATTTATACCCCGCTCTTCAGCCAGAAAAGGCTCTCAGAGCGGCTTACACAAATTAATAATAAGACAGTCCCTGCCCTCAGGCTCACAATCTAAAAGACATGAACACAAAACATCAAGGAACACTGAATATAGTATTAAAAAAATAATCTACAGAATATAAGAACAG
This sequence comes from Shinisaurus crocodilurus, assembly GCA_021292165.1. Classification (NCBI taxonomy): domain Eukaryota; kingdom Metazoa; phylum Chordata; class Lepidosauria; order Squamata; family Shinisauridae; genus Shinisaurus; species Shinisaurus crocodilurus. The sequence continues at coordinate 15,373,463 of CM037876.1, forward strand.
CAATACAAGTTAAAAAATATTAAAAAACACTAAATATTAAAAAAAAAATACAACAGAAATAATTACAGATACCAACAAACAACAAACAAACAAAGGCAAGAGCAGCAGCAGCTTTTGTAGCTGGAGTCAGTCAGGCCCCACCCTCCCTAGCCAGGTGTGATGAGCCAGGGAAGCAGGGACCAGGTCTTGCAGGACTCACAGCTAGATGGTCTCTAGGCACCTTCAGCAGAAGCAGCAGCAGCTTTTGTAGCTGGAGTCAGTCAGGCACCACCCTCCCTGGCCAGGTGTAATGAAGCAGGGACCAGGTCTTGCAGGACTCACAGCTAGATGGTCTCCAGGCACCTTCAGCAGGAGCAGCAGCAGCCTTTGTAGCTGGAGTCAGTCAGGCCCCACCCTCCCTGGCCAGGTGTGATGAGCCAGGGAAGCAGGGACCAGGTCTTGCAGGACTCACAGCTAGATGGTCTCCAGGCCATCTAGCTGTGGGTTCTGGTATGTAGCACCAGAACCTGGAACTCGCTTTCCCCGGCTCGGGGAAAGGTAGGTCGTGCGGAGCTTGGAGGGGTCAAGCCCGGCGAGTTCACCTGACTTTCATCCCCCAATTGAGCTCCGCACACATCCCTAATTAATCCAGTTCCGTTCCAGCACCGTTAAGCATCAGGCACATCAAATTCTGATTCAGTGAAGCTTTACAACTTGTTCTGCTCCTATGGTGTTGCCACAGGGTGCCATGCTGATGCAGCAACATGGATGCACCAGCATGGGTTGACGCAAGTTCATAATGGAATAATTTTTTTAAAAAAAAAAGAGAGAGAGAGGTGCCAGGGCTCATGCTTTCCTGCTATAGTGCTAAGCCAGAACTTTCCCCTTGGAAAAAGTCTTCCCAATTGTAGCAGAGGAACTATCCAACAGAGTCACCAGACGGCAGAATTCTCAGGAGCGCGGAACCAGTAAGGAAGCTGTCTGGCCACTTGCGTGTGTATTGGGGAGATAATGAAGAGGCAGACACAGGTATATGGTTTCAAAACAGGGCCACATTTATTGAATCAAAGATCTGTGAAGGGCGAAGGGCGGTGCTAATCTACGCCGGCTGTTGGCTGGGAGAAAACAATATTTCGGCGAAACCATCCTAACCAGAGCGGCAGTGGGATGACCCACCGGCGTCCAGTCGCACTCCATGTGGAGCTGGAGGGCCTTACCTGTGTCGCCTCCCATTGGCGCCGCAAGACAACCAATGTAGTTGAGAAGGGTGGACCCCAAAGGCAGCCCAATCTCCCTCCTGCCAAGCCGCAAGGCATTAGTGAGGGAAGCCTCGGGTAACTGCCAGTCCCCTTGAAAGGTGCCATTGGATGATCCCCGGAACCCTAAGCCCCACTGCCTAATTCCGCACTTCCCGCAATGTGCGACCAATTTAGCTAAGTTCCAATCAGAACAAATCAAAAATTCCAAATCCAAAAATTCTCCCACCGTGACTCACAGTGCAGAGTAGGCGAAGCACACCCATTGCCTCGGCCAATTAAGATAATGGGCCAAAATTCCTACTCGGCCCCCAAACGCGCGACCAGAGGAGCTCACACTGGCAGGAAGGGAGGAAGCCAAAAACGAAAGAGGTCAAGGGCGGGGAGACTGGGTCTTGAATGAGGCTTCCGGCTCCCCACCCCCTTTGGAGCCCATTGGCTTACGTGGCATGGCTTGATTCTCGCCTGACTCTCCATCCCTCCCCCACGCGCAAACCTCTCCCCAGCCTTAGAAAGGCGGGGCCGGTGGAACTGTGGGAGGACAATACATGAGTCTTCCAAACAAGGAGCTAGATAGAAAAGGTGGGGCATCAGCAGTGACTCAGCTGCTAGTGAGGGCATGAGAATTTCGTTTCAGTTCACAAATCAATCAAAAATGCCCCCTTCACAATCCAGAACGTGAATGTAAACTAGAGTGCATTTTCTCCAAAAAAAATGTTCACAGATTCCCAAACCTGCATTCACAAAATGTGTACTTGAAAAACGCGGAACTCTCTCAAAATGCACAAATTTAGTAACATGTGCAAATATAGGCAAGTGCGCAAATTTTGGAAAATGCACAACTTTCTCGGAATGTGCGCAACTTCTAAATCACCCACACTTTTACGGGGGAAATTTGCACACATTTGGGGAATTTCTGTGCGACTTTTCATTTTTGACTGCTTTTTGTTTTGCACAGTTTTCCCATTCATGCAAAATGAACTGCAATCACAAAGGCAAGGGTAAACTGCAGTGAGCAAGAAGCTGGTTTTCAGAGAATCTGCGTGAACTAGAACATCACTGCCTCACCCATCCCTAGAACTTGGTCCATGGCCAGATACCGTGTCTGAAGTTGGGGTTCTGAAGCCACTGCCTGGAGGCAAGGGGCCTGCCTGATGACCCAGCTGCATAGAAACGTAGGAAGCTGCATTGTACTGAGTCAGACCATTGGTCCTTCTAGCCCAGTACTGTCGACAATGACTGGCAGCAATGGCTCTCCAGGGTTTCAGGCAGGATTCTTTCCTAGCCCTACCTGGAGGCCGGGGATCGAACCTGGGACCTTCTGCAAGCAATGCATGTGCTCTATCACGCTGAGCAATGGTCCCTCCCTACAGCACCTGGTATTCCAAGGCGGTCACCCATCCAAGTACTAACCAGGCCCAACCCTGCTTAGCTTCCAAGATCAGTCGAGATCGGGCATATTCAGCGTGGTATGGCTGTTGTATGCTCCTCCTCTTCCCACCTGATCCTGGCACCAGGTGCTGGGGATCCTGCCAATATCAGTGCATGCATATTTGCGGAGGCTGGGAAAGCATTAAAGACACACCCAGACACCTTTTAAAACCACAAAATGGAAATGTCCCGAAAGGAAGGGAATCACAATGGGACATACCGCATGCTCCTTCCCATGATGGGAATAAGGGGTAGTGGGTTGTATCCAGCTTTTTCCCCCCAGTGGTGAGAATTCCCTGAGTCCAGTTCTGCTCAGAACGCACCCACCAGCAGAAAAGTGGGGAGGTGATCTTTGGCAATCCTCCTGCACCTCTGCAGCTCACAGTGCCACCTCCCACACTGTAAAACAGAAAAGACAGGAGCCCCAACGACAACTCAACAAGAGCAAACTGAAAAGGCTATAATTTCTCCAGCCTTGATGGCTTACAATCCACCCTGCAGGCTTATCCGCCTACGTGGATTCAGCAGAGCGTGAGTTGGAAGATTTAGCCTCTGTCTCATGTGTGGAACCGGCCCATGTAGTTCACACAGAGATTCAGCCTTTGTCTCCTCCACACGCAGCTTGTCCAAGCGTCTCGGGTTACAGCCAGCTCCAGCTTGTTCGTCCTGTCAGCTCACCTGTAATTAGGAATTTCCATAGAATCCACCACAGGGTTTTTTCTACCTGTTTATTCTATATCAGAGTAAATACAAACTCCTAAGTTACAGTCTATATTGCATAGCATAGTCCAGTGGACCAAGTCCACCATAGCAGACAGAGCATCAGAGAGAAGAGGCAAGAAGATGCATACAGAAAGCAATCCTCCTCTTCCTGACAAAGTTACAGGAAACGAAACTTAACAATCATACTACGTCATCAGAAAGTACAAACCATGTGATCAGCTCATATTTCTTTCCCACCTACATTTCCCATGAGAATAGAATAGTAGTGTCAGACTAAACAAGATTGTTATTCTAGCCATCCTGTACCTTTCCAAATGAAAACACTTGTGCCACAGCTGTTGTTGTGTTACATGTCCCAACACAAACAAGGTACAAGGGACCTTACAGAACTGTGCCTGATCGATACGTTATATAAGAGAAGTAAATTTATAGATGTTTATAAACATGTATATAAGAACATAAGAAGAGCCATGCAGGATCAGACATGGGGTCCACCTAGTCCAGCATTCTGCTCACACAGTGGCCAACCAGCTGGCCATGGGATCCCACAAGCAGGATATGAATGCAACAGCACCCTCCCACCCATGTTCCGCAGTATCTGGTGTACTTAGACATACGGCCTCCGATACTGAAGTAGCATGTAGCCAGTCAGGACTAGTAGCCATTGATAGCCTTGTCCTCCATGAATTTGTCCAATCCCCTTTTAAAGCCATCTTGGTGGCCATCACTACATCTTGTGGGGGTGAATGCCATAGTTTATCTATGCGCTGTGTGAAGAAGTACTTCCTTTTATCTGTCCTGAATCTCCCACCAATCAGCTTCATGGAATGACCCCACTGGGTTCTAGTATTATGAGAGAGGGAGAAAAATAACTCCCTGACCACTTCCTCCACATCATGCATAATTTTGTACACTTCTATCATGTCTCCCCTTACTCGCCTTTTTTCTAAGCTAAACAATCCCAGCTGCTGTAACCTTTCCTCGTAGGAAAGTTGCTCCAGCCCCTCGATCGTTTTAGTTGCCCTTTTCTGCACTTTTTCCAACTCTACAATATCCTTTGTTCGGTGCAGTGACCAGAACTGTACACAGTATTCTAAGTGTGGTTGCACCATAGATTTGTATAAGGGCAGTATGATCTTGGCAGTTTTATTTTCAATTCCTTTATTATATAAACAAAGAAGGCACAATTGACAATGCACATCAAATTATGGAGGAAGTACTCCAATGAAAATGTATAATATTCAGGAAGTGGGGAAAAATTCTTATATGTCAGTTTTCATAGTATGTTATATATTAAAAAGAGTGGTCTATATAGCTCCTGAGGAAGACTATTCCTAGCCAAAACGGTAATACACTGGGATTCCATTGGACTGATATGTGGTGTTTTTTTCTGATACTGATATATTTGATATGATGTACATGCACTGGAAATGATTGATATGATGTATATGCACCAGAAATTTTTACTATAATTTGATGGGCATTATCAATTGCTCCTTATTTGTGTGTGTGTGTGTGTGTGTGTGTGTGTGTGTGTGTGTGTGTGTGCACACCTTGGGTCCCAGCATTGGGAAAAGGGCAGGATACAAATAAATATTGTGTGTGTGTGTGTTTATAAACTTCTATAAATTTACTTCTTTTGTAAAATATATTGATGAAGTGCAGTTCTGTAAGGTCCCTTGCACCTTGTGTGTTTTTGTTGAGCTCCCACACTGATCCAGAGGGTCACCTAACCCTTCAGAGCAGCTTAGGTGCATAGTGAACTGCAGGGGGAGGAAGGAATGGACAAAGATCTCTTTGGACAATGGGCCTCTACCCCTTTCCACCAGAAGCCTCCTGCATATAGCAGGTGTTCTTCTGTCCACAAGGAGACATATTCTGGATCCAGCCAAAGGATTTGGGGGGGGGGGAAGCAACCCTGATCAACACAAAGGTTCTGGGAGTGTGAGTTCCCCCACCTGCATTATATGGCAATACCACAGACCGGCAGAGATGGAGAATGTCACACTTTGATGTCCCCAACTCATGTGGGGAATCATGTTCTAAATCAGGTAGGGGGAACCTCTTGCCCACTGGAATGCAGCCCCTGAGAACTTCTCCAAAATTGAATCCGGGCCTTGGGCTGGAAGAGGTTTCCCACCTACATAATGTAGCCATGGGTACTTGCCAGAGGGATCAGCATCACTGTGGTGATTCTGACATCTACACCAGCTCCCTGTGAGGTGAGTGAGTATTATTCCCATTTTACATATGGTGTTCTAGGCCGAAGAGCTAGGGCTTCAGCTCTGGAACCAAGCCTTCCAGGTCCAGACTCAAAGCTCTGTCTGGTAAACTGAGCAAAAATTTGCAGTTGCCACACAGAATTGTAGTTCTGGGCTTCAATCATGTCTGACTTTTGGAATTGCTTGACTCCATAAAGTATGCCCTCATAAAGTATGAGTCAAGTGTTTAATCTCTGACTAATGAACCTCTTCCTTCTCTTTTGCAGAGGCTGGAGAGGAAGTCCCTCCGGATGCTCACTGATCTATCCAACAAAGCGTGTTCCCGCTATGCCTTGTTTGAGAAAGAAAAGACAACGCTCAGGTACAAAGGAGATCTTTTTGTGTCATGCATTTATGGCAAATCAGAACATTAGAAGTTTAATATCTGAATTTCAGGTACTTCCGGTTTACTGTGAAAGCGTGGTTTGAATAATCAACATGCAACATAATTTCATGGGTCTGAACTGGCAACTTTTAAATTACTATTACTCAAAACATGGCAGTGAAGAAAGATCCTAGTCCTAAGGGGCATTCTGTCACATGAATGTGGTTGGCTGGCATTTCTCTGCATCGGGCTTCTACTTTCCAATTTTTATTTTTATTTTTAATGTCACAAATACACTTTGGTTGAAATGCAGTAGTTTTGGAGGGGAAACGTTCCTTTCTTCTCACACACAAGAAACTGATAATAAGCTAGTTAGCAGCAGCTAAATGATGTGAAGCACAGAATTGGAAATCTCCAGATGCCCCATCAAGTCCACCTTACATCCATAAGCTTTAGAATATGGCAGTCGTGAGAAAACAAGGCAAGCAAATCAAAACAGCAAAAGGTCTACAGAGGAATAACTATGTTTTGGAAACCATGGCTTCCATGTGCGTGAAAATCAGCATTCATTTTGTAGACTTGATCAATGCAAATGCATATGTTTTTGTTTCTTTTATCTGTTATTATCTTTTTATTGTTCACCACTCCAGAATCAACTTAGATATGGCATGGATGGCATACAAATACTGTAAATAAATCAATCAATAAAATATGTGTCCAGGCCTAGCAGGTCAGAACCCACTGGAGGGGATGGGTGGATGAACTCACATCTGCTCAGTGACCAGGAGTACATGTGCCATTGGTAAGCAGAGTCCACCTGACAAGCAGGGAGCTCTTCTAGGAGAGGTCAGGCACAAAAGCAAGATCAGGTTACAAGAACAGGACCAAGGACAGCTCCACGATAGCAAAGAGGTTGCTCCTATGAGTTTCAGTGCCAAATAGAGCCTCCATATCAATCTTGCTATCTGCCCTGGGCCTTGCTCCCACTCTGGGGAGTGGGGATCTTAAAGTGCTAGTTCTCTAGCCTAGGCTCTTACACTTCATCAATTCCAGATAGGTCAATCAGCATCTTTGATGAGATGTGACAGAAGATCATGAAGCTTTGGGTATATAATGCGACATCTCCTGAAGAGATTTAGGCTTGGGAGACTGGAGCTTGGGGAGGTCAGGAAGGCTAAACATGAGGTCCTGGCTACTGGGTCATGCTTTGGTATCAGCCAAGGGAGGCAGTACCCAGCTTTTCTCTGGATTGAGTTGCATGACCATACATAGAGCAGAGCATGCATGAGCTCCTTGGTTCCACCCATCCCCTCAGAGTTGGTGTCTCAAGTGATTGAGGCAGGGGTAGGGATGGGTCACACTGAAGAACTTGCCCCACTTGTGCTTGGTGGACTTCGGCACACCTTGCTGATTCAAGAGCCAGAAGTGGGCCAAGTTGGGGGGGGGGGAGTTGCAGCTCCCACTTTTAAAGTGGGCTCCAATATGCCTTTTTTTTTTTTTAAGGCAGGGAAAATAGCACAGAATGCAGCCACAATTTGCAGCCATATTTATGGAAATTGCAGCTGCATCTTGTGCAAATTGCACAAACTGCAGGTGTACTTTGTGCAAATATTCGGCCATATTCTGTGAAAATTTCTTGTCTCAAAAAAACCAACAACTGCAAATCACAGCCTGCTTTAAAAGCGGAAGACCACATGGTGGCTCAACTCATATTGGAGTGAGTTGGCACCAGCACTGGGTAGACAGGTCAGAATCTGGGGGGGCTGAGTCAGGCTAATCCACCAGATTTTGACCTCTCCGAGCAGATTCCCCACACATCCCTTGGCAGGGGGCATAACAATGTGTAGGTTGTAAGAGAGTATTGGAAAGAAACTATTTCTACATCTACAGCTCTGACATATACTATTCAGCCACTATAATCTGATGATGCTTAGAAAGGCCAAGCAGACTGCTTTGGCATAGCTAAACTGATCTAATCTCTCCCTTATTTTGTGTGCCCACATCTAGCTACTTAATAACATTTACCCAGAAGATTCCAAAAGCTTCCTTTGAGGACCTCTTAGCCCTATCTGAAGATGCTTCCAATGTTCTCTCCAAGTGCTGTGATTCATTGGAAGAAGACTGCATCCAGAGGGAGGTGGGTGCTCAGGAAAAATTGGCATGCCCTCATTCAATGATTGTCATAGTTCCTCTGAAAATAGCTGAGTGATATGTGCCTGGCGCTAATGGCTCAGCCCTCTTAGACCTAAATCCCACCATTTGCAGGATTTACTGGACTACACCAACTCCTGCTGGACTGTACCACTTCCAGATACACACAGATGTTAGGCAGAACTGCTTTAGCCTAGCCTTCTGCATGAGATGCTAGTTTTCTATATGGAGAATGATATTTTTATATGGAGGCATTTAAATAGGCAATTCTCCCAACTTTTTTTTAACATGGTGCAATCCAGCTAGAGCTGTCCCATGTGATCATGCTGACCATGCCCACAAACTATCCATATATACCTGGAAATAAATCCCACTTATTTCAATGAGACTGTCAGATGCAGGGCACAAGCAACAAGGGTCCTAGGCTGGAATGCCAGGGCCCAGGATGATGAAGGCAGATGCAGGCCAACAGAGACAAAGCAGAGTCCAGAGCAAGCAATGGTCAGAGTCAGACACATTCACAGCAGGGCCAGAGGCAGGAAGTAAAGTCCAAGAACAAGCAGAAGTCAGACATGTACCAGGAAAGGTGGGGCTAGAGGCAGGAACCAGCTACAACCACCATGATGATTCACATGGCTGTGGCAAAGGTTTGAGGGAAGAGGAAGCCTTTATGTAGGGCTTCCTGCAGCTCCCAGCTGGTCTGCATTAGCAAGCCTGGGAGCACCTGGAGGTCTGGGGCTGAACCCTGCAAGTACAGCAATATAGGCCAGGCTGCTTTCTGAAAAGCTGCCACCAGATGGAGCTGCAGCGCTTCCCAGCTGAGCAGATCCTGACAAGGACTTGTCCCCAAGTAAGTCTGCATGTCCAAGTAGTCCAGGAATTCCAAAAAGGAATGTTGATAGGTTTACCTGTAAGTACCAGGAGTGTCATTTGTTATTTATATATTCATTTGTTCCACTTTTCCTCTGAGGGCTGGCTGTGCTGGTTTAGCAGGCATTTCCCTAACACCACAGTCAGCACTTGGCAAGCTCTGTGCAGCAAGAAGTACCACATGGCATGCCGCCTTTCAATTTCTCTTTCACTCTCTGTCACACCTTCCCCCAACCCAGGTGCCCTCCAGATGTGCTGGACATCATCTCCCATCACCATTTCCTTTCTGGCTTTGGATGATGGGGATTGTAGTCCAACACATCTAGAGGGTGCTGGTTATGGGAAGGCTTCTCTATCAAAACGTTTGACTGTTGTTCATGGGAAAAAGAAGGCAGCCAAGAAGAGGCATCTTGGACAAGGATCGGAAGTGAAGAGGCTTTGGATTGCTACTATGGCAAAAAGAGGTGCTCTGGGGGGACAGTTTAAAACAGGCCAATTCCCCCTCCCAGAACCCACTGGGGGCCACACCCCTGCCTGTTTGCCACTGCAATCCAGTTTGCCACCAAAATTGGGTGCCACAGCAGCAAAGAAAGACCCATTTTTCTTTCAAACCAGCCCTTTTCTTGCAGGCACCACACCAATGGATTTCAGCAGCAAACCACCATTTCAAATGATGAAAAGGGTCCTTTTTTAGTGCTGTAGGGGCCCCCACAAAAAAGGCCAGTGGCGTACATGCCGCCTGCCAGCCATGCATTGCCCACCTCCGATCTAAAAGGTGAAAGTGAGTATGCCCCCAAAATCAATCCACTTGTGGCAGGGCTAGGCAACCTGGTGTCTTCCAGGTGCTTTCAACTACAATTCCCATAAGCTCCAGCCAGCATGGACTATGGTCCGGGATTATGGGAGTTGTAGTCCAAAAACATTTGGAAAGCACCGTCTGGCCTACCCCTGCTTGAGGGGCTCACTGCACATTTTGCACAAATGTGTATACTGGGTCTCCCCAGTACCACCTTTAAAAGAAAAAAGGGGAAAGCTTTGGGGTCAGGATTTCATCAGGAGAAGGGGCTGCTAAATCTCCATCCCCACTTCATGTGTTTTCCCCCTGCAAAGTTCAAAAGTCATGTTTAGCTGTGCACTAAACATGCAGGAAAAAACCTCGTGGGAGGAAAAGACACTTGGGCGGGCACTGTGAAGCGAAGAAACAATGTGTGTGGGGGGGGGAGGTGTGACACCTTCATCTTCCCCTCCCCCCCCTTTTGCGGAAAAAGTCAAGAAGGAAAACTTTGCGCCTCCGTGACAGTCTCCACGGCACAATGTGTGAAGTCACCTTTAGCGCAGGCAACCGCTGCCCTGCGCACAGCCATGCTTGGCTCAGTGTCGTGTTGCACAAAACCATCGCCTGCCTTTTTCTCCTCCTTTCTTTCCAGGTGTCGCTGCACACCGCCCAAATCTGCAGTAGACTCTCAGCCCAGGATCAACGCGTCGAGAACTGTTGCACCAACAAAAACTTGACGGCCTATTTGTGCGTATATTTTCTCCCCTGGGAGAAACCTCCCGAAGTTCCTGATTATACGTCGTCAGCATCTCAGGAAACCCTCTGTGGTGAAGGTAGACAGCGAGAATTGGATCGGTAAGTGGATTCAGAGCCCCCCGCCCCCGCCCCGTTTCGTGGAAACAGGATTACGCTGTCACACTCTGTGCCTATTCATCTGTAGCTAGACCTCCTGCCTTCATGCACACAATTACGAAAGGTGTGATCCCATGCATGTTGAGAGAGAGAGAAAGGAGTGTGCTGGGAGTTGTAGGACTTCTTTCTGCCTAGATATGCACAGGATTACACCCTAACTGATTTAATTCCAGCTTCACCAGTAAGCATAGAATGAAAGGGTGAGGAAAACTTTCTTACTCTCCTGCTCTGTAGTCATCTTTACTGTGAGTGGAACTTGGAGGATGAAGGAGTTAAAGCTAGGGATGTTACCGCTTGTCTCGGGGGGCTGTGATGAGCCAAAATCGGCCCCACTCGTGCCTCCTGAGACTCGCGGGCATTACCCGGGTCCCTGCTCGCCTCTCCATGCGAGCCGCTGTGCTGCCGCGCCACCAGCGCGTGGTCCCGGCGCACCATTTCCAGTTGGACGGACGTGACACGACGGGACCCTGCACCGAAGCGACGGGACCCCACACCGCATCTTTTGTGTAGAAACCAGGGCAACAGGGCTTAAAACGGCCATTTTAAACCCTGTTGCCCTGGTTTCTATGCAAAAGACAGCGCGGGGTCCCGTCACATCAGCGCAGGGTCCCGTTGCATCACTTCCCGCCAGCTGGAAATGACGCGACGGGACCCTGCGCTGCTGGCGTGGCTGCTCGAGCAGCGCGGAGAATCACTCTGTGCCGCGGAGAATCCATGCATCGGGGGGGCTGCGAGGAGAGGAGAGACGGGGCCGCCCCAAAGGTACGATACACACTCCTAAGTTAAACTAATCCAGCCTTCTCCAGCCTGGCCCCCTCCAGATGCTTGGACTTAAGTCCTATCATCCCAGACAATGTGACCAGTGTTCAGGAATGCTGGGTGTTGTAGTCCAAAACATCTGGAATGCACCAGGCTGGGGAAGGCGGAACTAATCCAACAATAACACCACATGGAGTTAGAAATGTGAAAGTCGGGGGGACTCGGTCTTTCTGGGGTGGGCCAGAAAGACCGAAAGAGACAAAAAAAAGTGTTGTTGTTTTTTTATTTTCAGGGTCAGGTTTTTTTGGAAAATTGGGGCGGGGCAGTTTGTTTCTGAATTTTTCAAGGTTCTCCTGTTCCCCCCCCCCCGAACCTTCACATTTCAACTTGGGGTGTTTGTGGAAGGAGAGGGCGGAATCTCCCTTCCATTGACATTCTCCCAGATATTTTAGAGCCAACCTACATGTTATGATAAACACACACTTTTTTAAAGCACAAGCTTTAATTGGCCATTTTTATTTGGAAGAAAAAGCACTGGACCTGACCTGACCTGACCTGAAGCATGTTGCCGATCTGGTTTGGGATGTGGCATCCGTTTCCTGCCTAAAAATTGCCTCCAGCTGCTCTTTGCCCCCAAAGGTGCTGTTTGCTCACGTCCCAGGTCAGAGTGGGATCACATTGTGGATGGAAGCCCCCTGCCTGCCCTTTTCTTCAAAATATAAGTGGCCGCTCCGCTCTCTTCTTCAAAATATAAGTTTTAAGTGCTTTTGTAACCAGCATCCTGTAGGGCCCTTTGCATTCTGCAAGGAGTTGCTGGGGCATTTTATAGGAACTCCTGAGTTAAAACCACATGTGACTAGAAATGCAAGGTAAGGTAATCACACTCCCCATTGTCCTGAATCAGGAGTGCAGAACCTTGGGCCTAGGAGCCGAATCCAGCCCGCCTGGGGACCCATGCTTACCTTCTGGGGTTTCCCATGTAGCCACACCCCTTCCCCTTTTTCCTGATTACCAATTGTCTGGTGGTTTCCTGGCTTTTGTGCCCCTGTTCGGGATGGGCAAATGAGTGATTTTTGAGTTCACCCAGCTTCTACAAAGATCGGCTGACTGCTCATCTCAGTTTGTGCCTGCATTTGTGCTAGCTGTTCGTTTTTGCACGAATGGGGAAATTGTGCAAAACGAGCAGCTCTTGAACATGAGAGTTGCACAAAAGATTCCCAAATTTGCGCAAATTTCCCCCATAGACTAAAGCACGGGTGATTTAAAAGTTGTGCATTTCAAAGAAGTTGCGCATTTTGAGAAAGTTGTGCACATTCCAAGTACACACTTTGCAAATGCAAGTTCGGGGATTTGCTAACATTTTCAGAGAAAATGCGTTCCCCTTCACATTCAGGATTGTGAACGGGGCACTTTCGATAGATTTGCGAACTGAAACGAAATTCTCATACATCGCTAGCTCCGTCACTGTATTTTGCTATCAAGGTTGCACATACCCTCAAATGCAGAAATGATACCCAGAGGTCTTGGGATACGGAAGCATAGGATCTTGTATAGAGGTGAAGAATCAAAGCCCCAGATTTCTAGTTGCTCTGCGGTATCAAGCCGATGCAAAAGGCAAAATGTTCTGGGGGGCCTTTCTTTCTTTTGCAGCTATATGTATCACTTCGCTCGGACATTTACGCATTCTCCAGAGGCCATCCTCACTCTCCTGTATGATGTTAGCCAGAAAGTGATGAATGAATGCTGTAGTGCAGCGAACACCAGCGCTTGTTTTTCTATAAAGGTAAAACACAATAATGTTCTGAGACCTCTATCCTAAACACACACACACATCTCATAACTAGGGATGGACAAATCTGGCAGGTTCACTGTCCCCCGCATTCACATTTTTCAAATCTCGAGAACTTTCCATCCTGTTTGTAAAGAAATTTGCGATTTTGGGCAAGTTCTGATCACAAACCAACCAAACCAAATTCCCGCCCATCTGCACAGTGGCCAACCAAATTCAATAGGTAGAGCTATTCCTGTACCTCCCTGCCATATGGCTGTTAAAGACGAGGAACTTCTTGAGTGGCAGGGAATGAGGTGGCAACCCTAATCCATCACTAACATGGTTGAATGCCCAGAGATTCAAACCCAGACTTGTAAGAGCTAGGTGCTCAAAAGCCCTCCCTGAAAGGACGAATATGTCAGCTTCACTTTCTCCCACATTCAAACGTTTTAAATCTCAAGTTCTTTCTGTCCCGTTTGTGAAGACATTTGTGAATTTTGACAATTTTTTATCAAAACATGAACCAAACAAAATGCTCATCCATCCCTACTCATAACTCACATCATGGCATATTTATGCCAATGACTTAAGCTGCTCTAATATTCATGGGGAATGCCTTGACAGTTAAACTGATATAAAATTAATATAAGATTGGAGTCTAGGCATTCCCCTCCTTCCACATATACATGTGCAGTGTTCATTTATCTTGCTCTTAACTTCCTTAGACTACACAAATAATGGACCACACAGTAGGGATGGTCCATAGCTCAGCCGTACAATGCATGTGTTATTTGCAAAAGGTCCCATGTTCAATCCTTGGCATTGAGGTAGTGCTGAGAAAGACCCCTGTCTGATAAACCAATGGTCTGACTTGGTATAAAACAGCTTCCTATGTAAGTGTTCCCATAATCAATCAATCAATATTTATTGTACGGTCACAGACCCATAAAAAACAATACAAACAAGGCAATAAAAAACAACAATCATAATTGTTAAAACCTGCACATGTTTAAAATACAATTTTTAAAAAGAGAGGTTACAATTTGAAATTTATTTCGGTCACAGACCAGTACAACACAAAAACAACAATAAAAATGTTGGTAAAATATATAAGATCATTGTGATGAACACAACAGTTCCAAACTATGTCTAAAATATTATTCAATAAAACCATTCAGCATCAATTTTCTTTGGCTTATGGCAGCCGCACAAAAGCTAGCCACTTTTAAGGTAACTTGAGAATCCTGATCCAACAGAAGGTACTTTAAATAATATTCATTGGATCTACCAGGGATTTGTTGTATAATAGGGGCAATAAATGCATGGCACAAATCCCGATAGAAAGAGCAGTACAGCAGAACATGGCCTACGGTTTCCACTGCTCTCATCCCACAGGGACATATGCGTTCTTGGTAAGGGATACTGCCAAACCTTCCAGCCAGTAGGGCTGAAGGCAGAACATTAAACCTGGCCAGGGTGAAAGCTTTCCTAAATTTGGGAATATTCAGATCAGCCAGATAATTTGCATGCACAAATGCCCTCCCATTGTCTCTAAAGTCAGGATACGTTAAAGCCAGACTCAGGTGATATCGTAATTCCACATCCCTGATACGCTGCTGGATTATTATTTTAGCTTTTTCATAGCCCAGAGATACTAGGGCATTTGGTGAAAAGCCCCGATTTTGCCATTTTTCATACAGAGTGGATTTCCATTTTGTCTGGCAATTATCAATCAGAGTCAATGGGGCTAAACCCACAGGGGAGAAAATCAGCTTCAGCCAGTAATGAATCCTAAGAATCCATGCACGGGCCTGCACTGAAATTTGCCCTGCTTCTAAACGAACAATTGCATTGGGAACACAACTTGGAATTCCCAACACTGCCCGCAAAAACTTAGTCTGGGTGACCTCAAAGGGGGCAAAGCTTTTATATGCACACAACTGAGCACCATATAATATCTGGGAGATGACCTTCACATTGAATACCTGGATGGCTGAAGGGATATGTTGGCCTCCTTTTGTGTAAAAGAAGCGGAGAAGAGCCTTAACACTTCTCTGGGAATTCTCAATGGCATTTTTAGTTTGCAAGCTCCATAAACCAAAAGAGTGAAAGGTTATGCCTAAATATCTGAATGAGGCACCTTGTTCTATAGGGTGGTTGTTAATCTGCCATTTATGTTTTAATCTTCTTCTAGAGAAAACCATAACCTTAGACTTTGCGTGATTTATCAGCAGTAGTTCGTTTTTGCAGTAGAGGTCTAGAGCTCTTAAGAGACGTCTAACTGGAGGTTGGCCTTTCACAAAGGTTCTATGGACTTTGAAGAAGCCCGAGTGCAAGGTGAAAGGGAGAAACGTGCTAACCGAAAAGCACGTCAAACGAATCCTTTACAGGACCATCTTCCATCTGGTAACCTGTGTCCTCACTGTGGGAAGCTGTGTGGATCTAGAATTGGCCTCCACAGTCACTTACGGACCCATCGCTAGAGTCTACACAATCTTCTTTAGAAATCCTTTTAAAATCTCCTTTTTTGTAAATTTTTATCCTGGAAGACAATCTTACTCGGTCACGAGTGATCGCCTGATGGTGATGATACTTGTCAAGGAAAGCAACACCGCATCATCGGCTGTGTTCCCATAATGTACAATGTCAGACTGCAGGTGGTTGATTGCATGAGTAAATTGATTCACCCCCATTTAAAACAACAACAACAACAACAACAACAACCCTTCCTGCATATAGAAAACTAGTCCACCTTTCTCCATTGCATGCTAATTTTCTGCGTCGTAGGACTTTTTTCTGTCTAAACATGCACCCTAAGGTATTTTTCTAGAGAAAATATTTCATAAAGGAACATTCAGACCTGTGAGCCATCACCCACCCTACCCAAAATGCAGTCTAAAGCAGAACAGTTTATGGGATTATAATTGGGACAGAACCTTGTGCCTCCCTTCCATGATCACTCAATTTCTTTGTGGATACTGGCATCCCCATGGGTCCCCAACTACAGCTCCATTTTCTTCCACAACTGGAAGTCATTCACTTGTATTGGAAGAATACAGTGTGGTATAGTGGTGAGAGCCAGTGTGGCATAGTGGTGAGAGTGCTGGACTGGGACTCGGGAGATCCGGGTTCTAGTCCCCGCTCGGCCATGAAACTCACTGGGTGACTTTGGGCCAGTCACTGACTCTCAGCCTAACCTACCTCACAGGGTTGTTGTGAGGATAAAATGGAGAGGAGGAGGAGGAGGAGGAGGAGGAGGAGGTGGAGGAGGAGGAGGAGGAGGAGGAGGAGGAGGAGGATTATGTAAGCCACCTTGGGTTCCTTGCAGGAAAAAAGGCAGGGTATAAATATAATAAATAAATAAATAAGAAAACAGACTGGGGGCAAAGCTGAATTAGAAACAAACCCTGGCCACTGCGCCAGTGTTCTGTTTCAGCCAGCAAGTCCAGCTGTAGTGAGGCCTAGCATCATTGGGCACTAAGAAATCCAAATTACAAGGTGTCCACTTTGGATCTGGTTCACACCAAGGACTTTGGGCAAGTCAGGTTCAGCTGGATTCTGACCAAGCAGTTGTCAGGTTTCCCAGAGGAGCAGGAGCAGGAATAGAACAGCACCACAGAGAGCTCCAAGAGATGTTGGTGCAGGAAAAAAGGCGGGGTATAAATATAATAAATAAATAAATAAGCTGGCCTGTATGTTGCTCCAACAAGCAGCAGATTGTGACTAAGCCTTAAGTATTGTTTTAGCTTCCTTTAGGCTGGTTAGCCCCACCTCCCTATTAACTGAGACTGTCTCCATTAAAAGGGCCTGATCTGTTTCAGCAGCCTCAGGCTTGTGACCACATGGAAGTGGCTGTGGTGTGGTGGTACCCTCATGACTAGAGCCAGTTTGGTGTAATGGTTAGAGCAGTGGGTCTCTAAGCTGTTTGGACCCTTTGGCACAGTTGAGAATTTGAGAAACTGGCTGTGGCCACCACCACAAAATGCCTAATCAGTGGATCGCGGCTTTGGCATCTACCTGTTGCGTCTATGGATCTTAGGCTGCATCTTATTCAGCAAAAACATTTGTTTCATGTCTATTGGACACTGCAAAATCTCTTTAATAAGGGATTGGCTGATTGCTGGTGGTGCAATGGTCAGTATAAAAGGTTTAAAGATGTTCTTAAGACTAATCTAAAAAAATGCAATATAAACATTGAAAACTGGGAACCTCTGGCCCATGAACGATCTAACTGGAGGCTGGCCTTTCACAAAGGTTCCATGGACTATGAAGAAGCCCGAGTGCAAGGTGAAAGGGAGAAATGTGCTAAGCGAAAAGCACGTCAAACGAATCCTTTACAGGACCATCTTCCATCTGGTATCCTGTGTCCTCACTGTGGGAAGCTGTGTGGATCTAGGAATTGGCCTCCACAGTCACTTACGGACCCATCGCTAGAGTCTACACAATTTTTTTAGAATTTCCTCCTTTTATAATTTTCTTTTTGTAATTTTATCCTGGAAGACAATCTTACTTGGTCACTGAGTGATCGCCTACTACTAGCAGCTAATGCTTCTTTTCAACATATGTTTTGGCAAAGTCCAGTAGTTTCTTCTTTTGGGGAGGAGGTTATTATGCAGATAAATTTTGTACTGGAGCAGTCTTTAATATTCACTCTTGTACACACTCTTTTAAATTACTTAACTGCTTCATGGAAATTAACAAATTGTCAGCACAAATGGATTCTCAGTACCCTTTTGACAACTAGAAAGACTGATATTACAACATCAGAAGGATACACATTCACCTCCTATACTGCACTGGATTGAGGATGTTACAGCAATTTCAATATTTGTACAAGTGGCATATAGACGCCACCTTCAAATGGATATTTATTTGGATATTTGGTCCACCTTTGTTGCAGTGTATGTATTATTGCTAGAAAGTGCTATGCATTTCATAGGCATTTATTGCTATGGATATATATAAATCCATGCACATATATTTAAAAAACAGAAACATTCTTTAAAGAAAAAGTTTTGTGGGTGCCCACAGGCACCACATTGGGGACCCCTGGTTTACAATGTTGGACTGGGGTTCAGGAGACCCAGGTTCTAGTCCTCGCTCAGCCATGAAGCTCACTGGGTGACTCTGGGCCAGTCATTGACTCTCAACCTAAGCTACCTCACAGGGTTGTTGTGAGGATAAAATGGAGAGGAGGAGGAGGAAGTAAGCCGCGCTGGGCTCCTTGGAGGGAAAAAAAGATGTGATATAAATATAATAAATTAATACATAAATAAATTAGAGTCCTTGGAATCCAAAGGCGGCAAGGTGACCTCCTCCAGAAACAAGGGATCTGATTCCTGGAGCCATCCTGGAGAACTAGATCCTAAGGAGAATGCCCTTCCGTAACCATGGCCCCTCCCCAATCTGTTAACTCAAGAGCCTCGGCCACTCAAAATGAGGGGTTGGGGTCTTGAACCATGATACCCAGGCAGTGGTGACTACGATGTTGGGGGGGGGGGTCAGGAGCAGGGCGCCTTTTGTCTCTCTCAACCAGTCAACCAGTCTAGTCCATTGTGGCCCCTTTAATTCCACCCAAAAGAGTGAGTGGCTCCCAGTGGCTTCTGTTGGAGAAAGTAATGCAGCCCATCGTTCCGAGAAGCCTTCGACTTCGGTTTTCATGTCATTTTTTTTACACAGAAAGTTCCTTCACGGATGCACCTTTATATATTTTTTTTCTTTCTCAACTCCAGAGGCCAGAGGCGACGACCGAGATATATGATCTGATTTCGAAAGGAAACGAGCTGTGTATGGATTACACAGATCACACTTTCCTGGAATTCAAGAAGAGGTGGGTGCGGTATTCGAGGATAGGGGTGGCCATATTTCTTAAGATGTTCCCCCCCCCAAAAAAAAAAAAATCTGGAATCTAGATGTTTGAGGCACCTTGTGAATAAGAAATATTACATCGTAAATCCACACACACACTCTTACCCACAGCCTCAAAATGTAACCCAACAGCAACTAAGCTCTACTCAATAACCGGATTGCATTTCTAGTCATTCTGATCTACGACCATGGCTAAAAATGGCGAGCTTTTATTAAGAAGTGCCCTGTTCGAATCTTATCTTAGCCAATGGAAGTAGGGGAGACTTAGGCAAGCCATTGTTCTCTTGGCCTCAGCAAGCCATTTTTCTCTTGGCTTAATTTTGTAATTTTGGTTACATAAGTAACAGCACTCACAGCGTGAACCTCGGATGTAGAAGGATATTTTGGTAAGAATGCATCCCTGAGGGATCGAGTGTGTGAGTATCCGTGTGTGTGTGTGTGTGTGTGTGTGTACACAGTGGAGGTGTGGGGGGGCCCAAGGCAGCGGGGCAGGTGTATCCACTCCGGGTTGTAGTCTGAAAATTCAAGGAGCTATCCATGGTTCTGAATCTATTTTGAGGATAGGGGATATGGTTCAGCACCATGGGCAGCCCCTTTAAATTCCAGACTGAAACCCAGATGAGAAAAGGGGTGGCCATATGTCTTAAGATTTATTTTTCAAAAAATCTGGAACCTATATATTTGTACACACACAGACAGAGAGAGGTATAAAAGCCGCAATTGGATTCGCCCTTCTTTCCTGCACCAGTGGGGTGTACCTCTCAAGATTGCCCCTGCTGTGACATGTGCATGGGTCATATCAAAAAGAAATGCGCCTCTTGTTTCCTTCAAAATTATTGTTTTGGTCATGTGCACATTTATGGTGCAGTCCTATGCTCATTCGCTCAGAAGTGAATCGCACTGTGTTCAATGGGCCTTGCTCCCTTTTATCAAGTGTGGCTAGGACCGCAGCCTCGGTCAATGAATTGGTTAATCAGTTAAAGGCACACTCCTATGCAGGTTTAGACAGAAAAAAGTCCGACAGGCTCCCAGCGTTCCCCAGCCAGCTATGCTGGCTGGGGAATGCTGGGAGTTGTTGGACTCTTTTCTGTCTAAACCTGCATAGGACTGTGCCCTTAACTGACTAAGATGTCTTTAATTAATTAATTAATTTCTTCCATTTCTTTATTGCCTGGCGCAGTAAATATTTCTCTTGGCTTAGAGTGACAGAACGGAAAATATTTGCTTTGTCCATGAGAGCCAGTGTGGCGTCGTGGTGAGAGTGTTAGACCTGGGACTCAGGAGATCCGGGTTCTAGTCCCCGCTCGGCCATGAAACTCACTGGGTGACTTTGGGCCAGTCACTGACTCTCAGCCTAACCTACCTCACAGGGTTGTTGTGAGGATAACATGGAGAGGAGGAGGACTATGCAAGCTGCCTTGGGTTCCTTTCAGGGAAAAAAGGCAGGGTATAAATATAATAAATAAATAAATAAATTGTCTGTGAAGGACCGCTTCATCCATACTAGTTTCAAATAATGCCCCCCCCAGGCTGACTGGGGCATGCTGGGAGTTGTAGGACTTTTTTTTTCTGTTTAAACATGCATAGGATTGCGACCCAGTAGAGGGAAACAAATCTGGATAATCATCTAAGGGTACAATCCTATGGCCTCTCAGCACTGTCTAGGGGACCATAGGATTATTCCGAGTCCTGGCTCCGAAGTCCTCCGACCGTGGGGAGCTGGGACTCTGAAGGCAGAGCCCCCCCACTCCACCCCCCTCACAGTTGGCACAGAACAGCTGGCATGGAAAGAACTGAGCCGGCTGCCTCTCCGAGGTTGGATATTGGCCTCGGAGAGGGCTAAACGGGCATGCCAGTGGCCGAAGAAGCTGGGGCCGACAGTTTACGACATACCCAAATGGCGCCCCAACCCTCTTCCCTTCCCCCTCCACGGCACTTCATCTAGAAAGCCGAAAATGGCCATCCAGATGAGATTACGGGTGTGAGGCATGTGGCGACAGAGATGGCCGCCATCACACCATGCACCCTGCAGAGGGTGTACGGAAGCCTCCGTGTTCGTAGGCTTACACGCATTGAGGGTGGAGGACATTGGATTTGCGCCCTAAAACGAATTAATCAGATGATAGCCCTAGCTGATATTGATAGTTGCAAAAGTTTGCAGCATGCATTATATTCTAGGATGATTTATTATTATTATTATTATTATTATTATTATTATTATTATTATCATCATCATCATCATCATCATCATCATTATTATAAAAAAAACCTTTCATTTCAGAGAAGCTGCTTGCAGATTTACCCATGTGTCAAAAAAAGATCCACATGAAAATTGCAACTTAAGGCACTAGGCTAAACTTCCGTACCAGTAAACATGGTTTACAGTCTGGCATATCATACTTGCCTTGCTTACTAATGAGCATCTCACACTTTCCCATCATCACTCGCACATTCCCTTGGTCTTTCAGTCCATATCCTTTGCCTCTGCGGGCTGGACAAATCCTCTGGATCTCATTAAGATTTACCATGTCCGGGTTCTCTCTTGGCGGAATGCAATTTGACATAAGCATCTTAAGAATACAGACACTCTGGTACCTGCATCATTCCTGCTGTGTACTTCTGGGTTGGGCATGGTTTCCCTGTATAAGGGTTTGTTTGCTTGCTTGTTTGTTTGTTTTTCATACAAAGTGCCAGCAATCTGGCCATATTTAACTATATTGCAGGCTAAGAGAGACGTACCGTATGAATCATCCCGCTGCTACTGAAGATACCATTTCTGCACAGGTTGAGAAAAAGGCCAGTTTTGCTTCCACCTGCTGCCATTTGAATGCACCTCCATCATACTGCGGGTTGAAGGTAAAGCTCAGTCTCTCAATTGCAGCTCTTTGGGGAAAGAGTCTCTGGACTCCCACTTTCCTGGGACCCTGTGCAGTCAGGGGTCCAGACTCTTAATAGGGATGTGCTGACATTGGGACTGCCTGCCTGCTTCCAACCCGATGATCGGAAGCAAGCCGAGTCGGGGATTCTCCGCAGACTTCTGTCTCTAACACAGGACCACAGTTTGCTCATCTTTTTTTAAACACTAAGGAAATTTGCGCAAATTGGGTAAGGTTACATAATTTGTGAAAATCAGGGTATTTTGCATGTTTTGTGCAAATACGCACCTGAAAAGCGTATGGGTCTAGCAAAATTTGTGTAAGATCGGCTGATTTCATGCAAATAACGCTAGATCCACATGCTTTCCAGGTACTTATTCGCATAAAACATACAAAATACCCCGATTTACATAAATTGCGCAACTTTATGCAATTTGCATAACCTTGTACAATTTGTGCAAATTTCCTTAGCACTTAAAAAAGGATGCGCAAACTGCGGTGCCTGCACAGGGCTGGTGAACTGGAATCCAAGGAGCCCAATCGTGAAAATCCGTTGGATTTTCACCCTCCCCCATCGGATTCCTCATCCATCCCTAGTCCAGAGTGTGCAGAAAGCTTACATGCTCAGATGTCTACTCATATATGCTTTCCTTTGTAAATGTCCATGTCCTAAGTCTCATGGATATTTGGGCTAGCACCACACAACCTCAGGGAGGGACCAGTGGCACATTCTACACATGATGCTCCTTCATCAATGCACATAGGAAGGGGCTTAGGAATCTGCATCATTAAAACACACACACACACACACACACAACACACACACACAACACACACAACACACACACACTGGCATTCTAAGGGGGTGGAATTACATTAAAAAGAGAGCGCAAATTTCCAGTCCTTAAGGTTCTAAAGAAAACCCTGTCGTTTGGGCTATATGCATAGAAATGGGATGACTCAGGAGGAAGCAGGTCCCCCCAATTCCAGGCAGAAGAAGGTGTCTGTGCTCTGTATAGCACATGGTGGAACACAGCTGGCACTCAAATATCCATCACCTATATAGGAATTGTCCATCATTTAATTGTAATAGTAGTGAATTTCAATCGGCTGTAACCACAAAGAGTAAATTAAACCCTTTACGCATAGAACAAAGCCACGAGGGGGAAAGGCCTGTGGATCAGTAGAAGAGCATCTGCTTTGCATGTAGAAGGTCCCGGGTTCAATCTCCAGCATCTCCAGCTCGGGCTAGGAAAAATTCCTGCCTGAAACCCTGGAGAGCTGCTGCCAGTCAGTGTCAAATACTGGGCTTAGATGGACCATTAGTCTGACTCAGTATAAGACAGCCTCCTGTTCCACTATAACTGTACTGTTTAAATGAATAGCCTGCTCCTTAGTTCACACCAATGTGTGAAATGCACCTACATTAGCAATTACGTAATCATTCCCACTAGCAGTCCTTAATCTGATTTTGGCAGTAGCCAATGCAAAGTTCACTGTCCTTTTGTTGAACGTTATCCCTTTGGAGTCAAATCATGCATCTCAGCTGCCCATCTTTCCAAAGTGATGCACTAGCAGCATCCTTTTGGATAAGATGAGTTCATGTGAATTACGTTTCCTCTAGTTAATGAAGAGGCCAGTCCTTCTTGATAAGCTGGATCTACCCCAGGTGTCATACTTGTCTTCTTCAGATCGTCATGATTGGCACTCTGCTTCTTATGCTGTTACAGATTTGGTCTTTGCTGACCGTTTTCAGACTATATTTCTAGTATTTAGGAAGCCTTTGGTTGCCAGGTAACTACTCATAGCTGATCAATACACTACAAACAAAGCATACACCAAAAATTGTATAGGGTGGATTCAATGTTGGTTCTGTACTAACAAGAATTAGTAAAGGAAAAATCTTTTTGATCCATTTTTTAAATTAGAAATAAACTTCTAGCTTCACATCAAAATATAACTTGCATAAAATGACATGTTTTGTTCTTAGACTTCTAGTCCTAATAGCTTAAAAAGGAGAGATCTCATGCTAAGTACCAAGTTCCCCATTCAATACTGAATACGCTATTCGACTGACAGGTACACAGGCCTGGTGAGCTTCTAATATGAAGCTCCTACAATGCTAAAATCAGCACAAGTTACGCAAATCGCGGCCGCTTTTAACGTATCTTATGCCATTTTCTACGTAAAAAGCACTCCGGAGGGAACCCGGAAGTCTGGCAAGCATCTTGGCTGGTGCTCGCTTTCGGCCCGGCTTGGCAGGCATGGCGTGGATCGCCCACCACTAGCTTTAACTCAGCATTTTTTATTTGGATACTATCCAGGTCATCCTGAACATTATTTTTTATGCCAGTTACCCAGAATTCTGAACCTGTTTGTAAACCTGTATCTTCCCTTTAATACAATTACTACTACTTTTTACTTATTTACATTTTTAAATTCTTAATTATTTATCATTAAACAATTGGCATTTACATTTCATAATAAAGACATCCTATATTGTTTTAAGAGGGGTGGGTTACTATTTTCTCAATAGCCTTCCCAGCAAGTCCAGTGAAGCAAAATTACCTATTTCCTAAAAAAAAAAAAAACCGAGGAAAAAAAACCTGGACAATGCTCATGCTCATTCTAGAGCTGTACAAATCATTTATCACCAAAGGCCAGAGTGCCAGGTGTTCCTATGAGGTCACCAGAGCTTTTGACTCATTGCCATCAGAGTGCTGGTTCATATCCTCAATGGCAAGCCAACGTATATGTTTTCCTGTCATGGAGATGCAGGTGGTCCGCACCCCCACATATGCATTCAATTGAAGGTCTGCATGGAGCCTATAGGTGTACAACTGAACATGCGTAGGGCTCTCTTTGTGCAACAAGGAACCCTTATTTCGTACATTGATATCCCACCTGTATTCCATCATGGACCTCAAGGTGAGGTAGATGGGGTTCTTGGGTAGTCTCCCATTCAGGCACTGACCAGACCCAGAACTGATTAGCTTCAGTAGGGTGCCCTCAAACCATTAATGCAATCCCTTGCCCATTTGTTGTGGAAGGAAGATACCAGTTGGACTTACATGTGCTGAGACCCATAGATGGAATGCCCACCTCGTACATTACCTTATATACCCGCATGCCTAATTTTCCAACCATGCGAAGAGGTCCTTGAACCTGATGGGTGTGTAATCTGGCTCACACTCTATATTTATCACAGCCCTAATTTCTCATTAGAACACATGTCCTTTAGTGAGTCAAGGCTGCACAGACACACCTGGCTGAGCAGAGATTTATTTATTTATTTATTTATTTCATTTCATTTCATTTTTATACCGCCCAATAGCTGAAGCTTTCTTGGCCGTTCACAGCAATTAACAAGACAGTCCCTGCCCGCAGGCTTACAATCTAAGATAGGACACTTGGGAGACGAGATGCCCCCAAAATAGAGATCTCTAAAATAAAGATTTGAAAGCCATGACTGAAATCACCATTCGATATTTTCCCTTGTTTTCAGGTTAAAACCGAAATTTCTCACACATGTACTCCTGATCTCTGCGTCCAGAACTAACTATGGGCACATTATATGTGCATTTGTTTTAAAGCTCAGGTAGGTAGGAAATCAGAAAGTGTGTGTGTGTGTGTGTGTATGTGCGTGTGCACACATGTGCACAAAAAAAAAAATGCTAGAGAAGAATTTGGCCATTTCAGAGATTGTTGTTCATAAGGATGCAAAACCTGGGCTATTTTGAGTGACTTCCATCTCTTCCTCCCCACCCCCCCAGTTCAATCAATCAGTGTTTATTTGGTCCATAGACCTTTTCCACAGGATAATACATAAAAACAAGAATTAAGACAATTATTGTTTAAAAGAAAGTTATTATTGAAACAACGAATAATACATAAAAAACAATTTTTAAAACAATTATTGTTAAAAGAGTTGTTATTCAAACAATAAAATAGGATTGTAAATTATAACAGCAAAACAATATGGGTACTCAGTAAAAAAAAATTAATAATAAAAATATACATATACACAACATAAAACCAGTGCCCATACAGTCTGTTTTCCAAAGTGTTGCTAACAGCCCTTAACTATTTGTGACCTTGTCTTAATAACAGCAGCAAAGTATTGTGCTGTGTTTGTTCAATTTCAACCTTATTTGTGCCGGCCAGCAGCTATGAAACATAAAATACAGTTGACCTTCCAGGCAGCAGAATTAGCACAAGGTTCCTGCAAATGTTGAAACTTTAAGGAAAAGGAGGATTATCCATGACAGTGCCATTCAGTCTTCATGTTCAGAAGCATACTAGCTCCGACTACTGGACATTTGGGAGAAACAACATGGGGATGTCATTAAAAAGATGTGCAGTGCCAGTTAGCATAGCCAGAAATAAATAACGGCCAAGGAAGTGATGATGGTAGGATCTCACACAGACAGAATCTGAGGTCCTGCCTCAGATGAATCTCACAGGGAAATTGACATTTGCACATCCTCAGGGGTATGGGCTTTATATCAGGGGCTTGTCAGCCAAGGCAACCATTTCCAAATATGCATATTAGCAAAACACGAGCTTGCCAAAGTTCTCCAAATTCCATCCCGAAGGTCGTTCCAACTCAAGTCCGTATCAGATTGAGAGCTTTCTTTTTTTTTCTTTTCACATGAAAATCCATGCGTATTTTCGTGCATATTTTCTCCAAATGTGCACAGCAACTGTGTGCATCTTTGAAATGTACCCATTCCTCTCCCATTGATTGAAGTGTATCTGTGCGCATTTTTCAAAAATGGACATTTTTATGCACATTCTTCAAACAGACGTAAGTTGTCAAACACATTGGGGGGGTGTTCACAAATCACGTTGCAAGTTCATATGGACTTCAACTGCAGATTGTATCCGAGTCTGTGTTCATTCCAGAAAGTGTGGACCGGGTAAATCCTGAACAAAAACGAACTGAAACATATCCTTAATGGTGGGATATGTGAAATAGTTATAACAGAGTATCCCTGAGCCTGTGCAAAGTGGCTCTCTTTCAAGCCTGAGTAACCATCCAATCCACACATATCTATGATTACAGGGCATGACAGGTTTGAGACCCGCTGCCCCAATACCTATTTTAAACAAAACATCACCTATCCTCCCACCTGGCTCAGCTTGTCTGAGTGTGGAAAGCTAAGCAAGGTCAGGCCGGGTTATTACTTGGATGGGAGACCCCTCCTCTAGTTTCCTGCATTGAGCAGGGGGTTGGACTCGATAGCCTTGTAGGCTCCTTCCAACTCTATGATCTATGAAATCTATGAAACCCAACTCAGTAGGCTGAGAGAAAATGGTGAACCCTGGTTTTATCATGCATTTTTCCTATGCATCCCATGTTGTTTGTTTCTTTGCTCATTAATGTATCTCTGCCATACATCACTACGAATGTCCTTTGCCATGTTTCCAGGTGCCTCAGGAGACTGAACGCCCTTCTGCATCTTCTGATACACACAAACCCAAGTTCTCCTGAATCGTCAGTGCCGACTAGTTCCAAGCTTTGTGCCTACCGAAATCTGAATAAAACCGACGTTCCATATTTCCATGGTTGTGATGATTTCAGTATAGGAAGATGCTTTAAAATGTCCTAAGTCCATCATTTTAATTTGTGCAATGCCCCAACGGGATACTGCTCCACAAAGGGACCTTGTGGGGAAAATTGAAAATGTAGCTGGTTCCAGCCAACCTGGTGCTGCTCAGAGAACTGGGCCAGAAGAAAAACAAAATTGTGGGGGAGGCATGGCTGGAATCAGCAGCAGGGCCTGGTAGGGTGGTGGGACCCTGGCACTTGCCCCACGATTCCAGGAGCTGATGCTAGCCCTGGCTGAGCTGAAACCATAATGTATTTTCTTAAATATGGTCAGTGTAAACCACAGTATCCACAGCCTTTGAATTGTGCCTTTTGATGCACTAAAGCAGGGGTGGAGAATCTCTTTCAGCCTAAGGAATTATTTATTTTTATTTATTATATTTATACCCCGCCTTTTTTCCTGCAGGGAACCCAAGGCAGCTTACATAATCCTCCTTCCTCCTCTCCATTTTATCCTCACAACAACCCTGTGAGGTAGCTGAGGCTGAGAGTCAGTGACTGGCCCAAAGTCACCCAGTGAGTTTCATGGCTGAGCGGGGACTAGAACCCGGACCTCCTGAGTCCCAGTCCAACACTCCCATCACTACGCCTCACTGGCTCTCCATTAATTCCATTTCAGAGGAGGTTTCAGGGCTGCATTTCACAGGGGGCAGGGACTGAAGGCAGAAGAGGCGGGACCAAAAGTAAAGGAGGCAGGGCTATATAGGGACTGTTAGAGCGTGTGCAAGTGCGACACCACCACTGAAAAGGTCCTGCTCCAAGCAGCCTCCAATCTAACCTCAATTGGGAACAAGGGTGCTTGAAGTATTCTCCCTTCATGAATTCTGATATGAACTGATGTGAATTCTGATCTGCACCTCCTGGATTGATGTGGAAGTTATATCTCCACCAGCTTTCAATCTTCCTGACTGTCCCAGCCAATGCAGTTCTTGACTCAGGAAAAGTATCAAATTGCATTTCAAATTGCATTTGCTGAGAGAAAGTACATTTTAGGGCACAATGCTATGCAAGTTTAGAAAGAAAAAAGGCCTACAACTCCCAGCATGCCCCAGCCAGCATAGCTGGCTGGGGCATGGTGGGAGTTGTAGGTTGTTTTTCTTTCTAAACTTGCATAGCATTGCACCCTTAAAAACATATATTTTAAATGCAAATTTTCATGCAGATTAAAAAGAAGACATATTGATGCGGAAACAGGATGGAACAGACTTATGGGCAAAAGGATGTGAACGTGACATGGACCAGAAATAGACTTATTTGCCCATCCCTAAGAGAGAATGGAACATGGAGCAAGGCATCATTTTAACTGAAACAATGCAAACACTTTACAGAAAAGACAATCACAGTTCTGGGACATTTTCCAACAACTGTGTGAGCCAGGCTAGAAAACTACCAGCAGAACAGGATCCAGTCAGCACAGTCTGAATGTCAAAAAAAAGGGGGGTGGGGTTACCTTGCTACCATCACTATGCTATGTCCAGTTCCAAAAAGCTAATCAGCTCAGACTAAAGGCGCTTAAGTATGTGTTGACTTGCACCAAATAAGTCAGGGTTGGAGAAGTAGCTCAGCCTTTATTATGAAAGATGAAGTTATTTAGTCATAAATCCACAGTGCAAGGAATCTGCAACCTTTGGGCCTGTTGCACAAAAAGCTGCAGTGTGTGGTGTAAAGTTTGCCACTGTTAGCCATATCTCCGTAGTAAAGCACATGCAATGCATGCATGCAGAAGGTCCCTGGTTCCATTTCAGGTAGGACTGGGAAAGACGCCTGCCTGAAAACCTGGAGAGCCGCGACCGGTCGGCGTCGCCAGCAGGGGTCCCCAGACCTTTCACAAAATGGCTGCCGTGGAGGAAGGGCTTGCTCATTCATGAAACGGCTGCCGTGGTGGGCATGGCTAGTCACACAAGACACTCATCTCTCAGAAGGCGGAGTGGTGAGACTCAGAAAAGTAACTTGCCCAAGAATCTAAGCGCAAGAGGGAGGTGGACACTGCGCTCCAAAACACAAGACCACTCTTTTGGACCCAAATGGAGATGGCACTGGAGGGCAGTGCTTTGCATTGCAGCCTGGCAACCTCCCCGTTTCAAAAATAATAAAATTAAAAATCTTAAGAAATGAAATTATAAGCCAGAAGGGGCAGGGAGCCTGGAGGCCCCAGAGCTAGATGGATGGACCAAGGGTCCCTTTCAGTATAAGGCAATTTCCCATGATATGTTGTCCTGAGTTCTTAGTGTTGTGACCAGTCAACACCCAACTGCTGGCAAGAGAATCCACAATACATGTCGTGGCCATCACAGCCAGCCCCAGCTGTGCATAGCACGGGTGGGCAGACAGTAGATCAGGATCTACTGGTAGATCTCTGGGTGATTTCACACGGATTGGCAAGGATCTCTGCTGAAGAATAGCAGCAGTGAAATTATTCTCCCCCTCCCACGCCTGCCCTGAATATGGAAGTGTGAGGAATCTGATAGGGGGTTGAAGATCCAATGGATCTTCATGATTCCCCCCAACCCCCACCCCAATTCTGGCTTGCCAGCCCTGCGGTGGTGCCAACTCATTAAGGTGCGAGTCGAGCCTTCCGTCTCTAAGACAGGATGTCATTTGCTCGTTAAAAAAAAAAAAAAAAAAAAATTCTAAGGAAATTTGTGGAAATTTTGCAGTTTGCACAAATTGGCACCCGAAAGCACATGTGGTCCTTGCATGATTTGTGCAAATTGGCCGATTTTACATGAATTGTGCTAGTCCCACATACTTTTGGGTGCCGATCCGTGCATAGCGTGCAAAATATCGTAATCTGCGCAATTTGCATACATCTGTGCAACTTGTGCAAATTTGTGCACATTGCGCAATTTGAGCAAATTTCCTTAGCTTTTTTTAAAAAAAAAATAATAATGCACAAACCGCAGCCCCTGTTAGAGACTGAAGTCCACAGGGGGGGGGGGAACCCGACTCGGCCCGCTTCCGATCATTGGATCAGGAGTGGGCAGGAAGTCTGCTGAGCTCCAACGAGCCGGCCTTCCCAGCGTCAGCACATCACTAGGGCCCCTGAATTATACTGCTCAAATGAAGAAAGCTTCAGGGGCCGGGGCCAGCATCAAGAGTAGGCTTGGTTGGGCAGCTGCTGAGGACCTACACCCCAGCAGGTGCCCTCTGACAAGAGCCCCCTGGACTTGTTCCTCCTCTTCCCCATTGCGACCTGATTGCTCAGTCAACCTCTTGCTCTTGCACCGCCCATGGAGGTGGTGAGGAGCAGCAGTAGAAGCCACACTGCCTACTGGCTCTTTAGCTCTCTGCCTGTCAAGCAAGCCAGTGGTGGCAAGGATGAGTAGCAATGGCAACTGGTGATAATGGTGGTGAGAAGGTAGACTCACAGAGAGAGGAGAGGAGGCCCCTTGAGCGTGTCTTGCCCAAGGGCCTCCCAAAACCTGGACCCAGCACTGCTTGGGGGGTAACCAGGAGTGGAATTTGTATGGAGAAATCCACTCCCGGTTTTTGTGCAGGAGGGCTGTTTGTCAGCTCAGTTCAGTTCTGGTACTCAAAGCAAATCCATGGGCTCAGTACTCTCAGGGTCAAAGCAGACATCACTTTAAAGACATAACTAGAGAAGCGATGTCCTTTTTTTTCCTGTTCTACTCTAAAGTAAGTGCAGGGGACCCAATCTGGATTGGAACCCTAGTGTGGGGGTAGAGGGGCTCTAACCCTTCTTACCCCACACACAAAAATGTGTGCTGTGGTCCCAATCGGTGGGTCTGCACCTGCCATTTTTATTGCAAATTAGTGAGGATCCCTGTTCCATAGCTCTGGAGAAGTGGAGAGAAAACATGGGGGAACTACACTGCCAGCTTGAGTGTTTTACAGATCTTTGGCCAAGCTATCAGTGGCCTCCCCAAGGATCATAATGCCACAGGGAGGAGGAGGAGGAGGAGGAGGAGGAGGAGGCATCATCAGTGTGCCTGAAGCTGTATAAAGTGATTTCCCTTTGTGTGGGCCCCACAGCCCACCTCAAGACAAAAGTGAGAGTAAGGCCTAGTTTGCATGCACATCGTAAACCTGTGTCTGGACTGTACCACTTCAGACTGCAAGGGGAGCTCTGAGTCACATGATTTGAATGCTCCTCCATACACAATGCTCCCCACACAGCAAAAAGTTGCATGTCAAGGGCATGTTTTCCAGCCTACCCTTTTCCCTAATATGCTTGCTTTCTACATGTAGGAATGCTTTTTTTGTGAAGGTGCATTTGGGGTTTTGCTTGCAGATTACATTTCTCCCCTGTCCTAACCATACTCACTTTTCCCTCTCATGGCTTTTTCTCCGAGTATTATTGGAAAGAATTAGCAAAAATGAATTGAGACAAGGATAGCAAGCCCATCACAAGTCCAGAGTAATACAGTAAAATTTTCATGGACATTGCCAAGGCCTTATACTAGAATACCGGTTTCCTAGGATTTTTGAATCCCTAGGATTCCTGGTCTCTAGTCCATGAAAGATGATGTCTTTTTGAAGAGTACTACAGTAATACCTTGGATTGCAAGTAACTTGGTTTGAGAGCAGTTTTGCAAGACAAGCAAATTTTTAAATATTTATTTACGTAATTTTTTTTACTTGATATACAAGCAACGTCTTGCAATACAAGTACTGTAGTACGGCTTAAATTAAAAATCTCTGTACAAATTTGGGGGGGGGGGAATTCGTTTTGATATAAGAGTGTTTTGGATTACAAGCACGTTTCCGGAACGAATTATGCTCTCAATCCAAGGCATGACTGTATATCACTATGCTTACTGTTTTGGCCTGCAGATGACAGTGTTGCACCATTTATGAAATCCACCAGCAGAGTCTTCTAGTCTTCTTCCGGCTTTCTTTCTGTTGTCTTTGGGGCAAAAAGAAAGTTTAGAGCAGGGCTCTCCAAGCTTGGGCCCCCAGATGTTGCTGGATGACAGCTTCCAGAATCCCTTGCCATTAGCCATGCTGGCTGGGTATGCTGGGAGCTGTAGGCCAGCAACATCTGGGGACCCAAGCTTGGAGAGCCCTGGTTTAGAGTATCTGACCCAGTAACTGGGGCTGGCCTTATCTTTTGTGGATTTTATTAAGCACCCCTCTTCTTTTTCCTTCATAATTTGAGCACTGCTCTGACCACAGGATGGTATCAGCCAAGCTCTGTCATTCCAGGCACTTCCTTCTTATTCAGTATTTCAGTATATTGGGCTTTGGCTCAAAGATGCAGGTCTAAGTTCTCCCTCTCAGTCCTGGGCAGCCTAAGATCTGGAGGGATTTCTAAAGTCACCTTCTTCGTATTAGGAGGACAGACATGAGCGCCGCCATCTTGAATTCTGTCATGCATGCTCCATATGGCTACCAGACAAGGCAACACACATGGGTCCTGGCCTTCTTATCCTGGGGATTCAGGGCTATGTTGCCATGGCCAAGAAATGGTAGACCCATCTCACAAGGGTCAGGATGGATGGAGGCCTAATCTCATTCTTTCGGGGCTATTTACATGGACAGTTGTCCCTTGATATCTTAGAGATGGATGAACCTGTGAATTTCAGTTTCTCTCAGTATCTCATTCTTCCATTCTTAAGTTTGGCTTATCCCATTTCCACGTCTGTTTGAGGTCAGGGGGAGTTAAATGTTCACACATCAATTTAGATGCATTTTGTGAGCATTCCTAGCAATACATGCATTTTTGGCACATAATTTTGCCTAATATATGCCTTTTTGCAAGCAATTTTCCCTGATAGTATGCATTTAATGTTATTTTCACTCATAGATGCATTCTTCTGTGCCCTTCCTCTGAATATATGCATTTTTGTACGTTTTTTTGGTGGGACAACTCCATCGCAACAACATTGAGATACGCGCGAATTTCAAAGGATAACTGAATTTCGGTTTGTGCATAGTAGGTGTGAAGAACTGTTATGGGGTGGAGGGGTGGATTGCCCCACACCCCACACCCCATAAGCCAGATGATGTCAGGGGGTGTGGCCCCACCCCTCACATCACCCCCTTTTTTCTTTGTTGGTGGTGGGGGTTGGGGGGACTCACATCAAAGATAGATAGCAGCACAGGGATGAGAGGCAGCACAACTCACCCATGCAGAGGGAAGAGCACCCACACTTCCCCATGCGTGGGCGACTCCTAACCTGCCCTCTCTGCCAGGCAACCTGCTGCTGTCTCCAATCTACTGGCACGCACCAGCAGGGGAATCTCCATGGTGATCTCCAGTTGGAGATAGCCGCAAGGATGCCCTCTGATGGGTTTCCTCCAGGGGGGCGGGGCTTGGAGCCTAAGCACCTCCCCCTGGAGGAACCCCAAGAGGTGTTGTGGGCTGGATTGGCATGGGCCAGATTAGACCCGCGGGGTGGAGATTCTGCACCCCCGGTGTATAGGTTCAAAAGTGTAAAATTAAAATGCGGACCCGACGGATTTCTTCCCCTTTCCCCTCCCTTGATCTAGGTTGCCCTTTGAATGTGTGAAAAGAGGAACAAGTTACTTTTTTAAAAAATCTACTCTTTATAACAGAGCAGCTCAGGGACTCCCCTCTTTACCGGCAGCTTCCTGGCCCCTCAAATCCATCGTCCTGCTCAGTGTCAGGATCCACCTACTCCATAGCGGTGGATGTGGAGTGACTATTTTCACCCAGCCCTGCGCACAAACCTTCAGCGCCAAGCGCTTTGTACAGGGGTGGGTGCCAGATGTTGTTGGACTGCAAAGCCCATCAGCCCTAGGAAACACAGCCAATAGTATGGGCTGATGGGAGTTGTAGTCCAACAGCATCTGGAGGGGCACAAGTTGCCCACCCCTGGCTTGAAATAAAATCCCTTCCAAGGTCACAGTCCAGAATAGAGCCAGGCACTCTTAGACCCATTGAAACCAATAGGCTTGAGTGCTCTTGACACCACCATGCTGGATTGTGGCCCCAATGCATTCTGTTTGTGAAGCCAGTAGAAAACCAGCTTGTTGTCCTGGTGGTTCTACTAGCTTGAGAAAGTTTTTAGAGGAGAGCGTGTGGAGAAGGAAAGGTTTGTCCAGTGCCTTGTAATCTTGACTTCTGGAGTTCCCAAATCCCCATTTAATCTTTTGCTTCTGTTCTTTCTAATCCAGGTACTTTAATGACTGAACAACTAATGGGAGATTTTGCTGATGACACAAATATGTAGGGATTTCAGCAAACCCTGTGCAATCAGTTTCCCAAGGTGAACGAGGGAGGGAGGTCCTTGCTGGGTCAGAACCAGTGGTGGACTCCGATTCATTCACTGCGTGTGAAGGTGTCATGTCACATCAACATGCCTCACTAAACTATTCATCAAGACTTGGTATTCGCATGTCCTCACGCCTGATGCTCTTCAGATGTTTGCATCATGAGGTGACTGACCAAGAGGCAGCCTGTGGTGGGAAAAAGAGTCGTGGGAATTGTTCTCAAAAATGTTGGTATTGAGCCCACACTTAACAGAGGTACCTGCGACGACACGGTTCCTTACACTTTAGAACCAGGCACATAAACCCTTCTCAGGCTAAGCATCAACACTTTAAAACCTGAGGGGAGGGTCAAATGAAACCTTGCCCCTACTAATGAGGGAAAAAATTAATTCTGGTTATTAAGGATCTATTTTTAAATTTATGATGCTGTGGGCACAAAGGTGTGTGTGTAGATTTAAAAGTAATGCAGGTTAATAACGCCAAGCTGACACGTAGGATTTGGGTAGCAAACAAAATAAAAATAAGTTTACAGTAATACCTTGGATTGCAAGTAACTTGGTTTGAGAGCGTTTTGCAAGACAAGCACATTTTTAAATATTTATTTATTTATTTATTTAACTTGATATACAAGCGACGTCTTGCAATACAAGTACTGTAGTACGGCTTAAATTAAAAATCTCTGTCCAAATTTTTTTGGGGGAATTTCGTTTTGATATAAGAGTGTTTTGGATTACAAGCACGTTTCCGGAACGAATTATGCTCTCAATCCAAGGCATGACTGTACTTTAATTCTCAAAATCTTAGTTCCAGAAAATAACTTTAAACCTGCCTACCCCAAACACTTTGTAATTAACCTAAGTCCCTATAACTCCAAATACTCTCACTCCTCATACAATCACTGATTCCTCTTAAAACTCCTGACAAGACACAAACAAACAACCCACCGCACCTAACCTAACTCCCAAACTCCCTAACACTCCCAACACACTACAACCAACACTCTACTTCTTAACTCGACTGACTCTCAACTCACTCAACTAAACTTTATATACACCTCCCCCCACCCTTTCCAAGGCATCACAAACCACACCCACTCAGTTCAACATTCTATACTCACTAAATATACTAAAGAAGACATACACCAGGGAGCTGAATTGTGGGGTTACGCCCACAGTACCTCCGTCAGGGGTCTTCCAAATCTGGTACATCCATGGGTTCTGTAAACATCTTCAGGTGAATGTATGGATGAGGTTTGTGTGGCTAGGAGCAGGCACACTGATATTCCTGAATCTCTTGCCTGAATAGGGCTACTGTGTAACGGTGGAGAGGGAACCCACAGACAGTGATCCTTGGTGTGAACATAAAGGTGTAAAGGTGTTACAAACAGTTTTCACCAACAAAAGGTTGGAAAGGAGCCCAGTGAAAGGGTGATCCTCCACATTTTGGGTGGCTGTAATGGTGGGATTGCCCTACAACGGAGGGTGCAAGTGGTGATTCCTCCACAATTGGTGTTAGCGGTGGGATGGCAGTTTCTGCCCATATTGGTGTTAGTAGCAGTAGCAGTACAATGCCCCAGTGAAGGGGTGATCCTCTACCTTTTGGGTGGATATAGCAGTGGGATTGCTCTAGAGTACAGAGTCCTGCTTAGGGTGATCTAACTCTCTTTAACTGAGACACAGTGAGAAGGCAAATAAGATGCACAAATAGGCACATGTTTGTGACACCTCCAGGGAGATGTGGGAAATGACTTCTGTGACTCTGCTGAAATCCCACCACTGCCACCACCCCAAGAAAAGAAGTCGCTTTTCTTATTTGTGGCCCTCAAATCTGGGCATTGGTGTCAGCAGCAGCAGGAGGGAATAGAAGAAGATTAATCCCCTCAACTGCAAAAAGAAAAGTTACCCAGGGTCAATATTTATTTATTTATTTCATTTATATCCTGCCTTTTTTTTCCTGCAAAGAACCCAAGGTGGCTTACATAATCCTCCTCCTCCCCATTTTATCCTCACAACAACAATCCTGTGAGGTAGGTTCAGCTGAGAGTCCGCGGCGGCCCAAAGTCACCCAGGGAGCTTCATGGCCAAGTGGAGACTAGAACCCGGATCTCCCAAGTCGCAGTCCAAGACTCTCACCACTACGCCACACTGGCTCTGTTGCAAGCAGGAAATTGTGTTGTGCATATGATACAGTTTAAAGCTTTTTTGTGGGGGAGGGTGGGAAGTTGAGAAAGTTCTGAATGACAGGTTTCTTCTTAACGATTAAGCTGGAAGGATCAGAGAAATGTCAGCCCCTAAAAGGGGGCGGGAGGGAACTAAGGAAATGTAGCCAGTGGGGGGGGGGTGCTTGGAGAAAAGCCACTAGACTCTCATGTAAAGTATTAAGGCTGCAGAGAACATGCCGTTCAAGAGTTTACACAAACACCACACTTTAGGATTGGCTGCAGCTGCCCCGTGACCCACCCTGGGGGAGCAGACCCGGGTTTGTTTGCTGCCACACAACATGTGAACTGGCCCTAATCTCTTCACCATTATGCTCCACTGGCTGATTCAGCTCTCTGCATTCTGGATTAGGGACCATTCTAAATCTGCCAGCCATCAATGTGATACAACAGCCTTCCGCATCCTGGTGTCCTCCAGATGTTTTGTAATTCAACTCCCATCAGCCCCATCCAGCATGGCTATTGGTCAGGAATTCTGGGACTTGTATTACAAAACATCTGGAAAGCACAAGTTGGGGGAGGCTATTATAGAGGTATACTCGGGCCAGATTTACCATATATATATATATATATATATATATACACGGTATATATTTAAACCATGCAGAGAAGAAAGCAACTTTTAAGAAGACTAACAAAGATTCGAGACCTCACTGACAGTTATGCAGAACATACAAATGGGAACCAGGCGATAAATTCACAGTGGTATTTAATGGAACTTGTGATCTCGTATCTTTCGGCTGGTTTTTAAATTCTCATCAATAATTGCCTGCTGACCAGGCAAAGACGTCCAGATGGAAGCATTTGTATCTACCTGTTCCCATTTACTGCTGGCATAAAACCAGTCCTCCCACCATCCCG
This sequence comes from Shinisaurus crocodilurus, assembly GCA_021292165.1. Taxonomy (NCBI): domain Eukaryota; kingdom Metazoa; phylum Chordata; class Lepidosauria; order Squamata; family Shinisauridae; genus Shinisaurus; species Shinisaurus crocodilurus. The sequence goes on from CM037876.1 coordinate 15,411,307, forward strand.
GTTGGAGATCAAGGCCTTTACACAATGTCAGTATCGGCAGAATGTCTCTGGGCCATCACCCACGGCTCGGGAGGCAGGAACGGAATGAATTTGTTTTCCAACACTCCACCAGAGAAAAATGCCATTTGTCATTCCTAAGTAAACAACTCTTCCATCATTTATTAAAATCGCAATACTTTCCTCCCCGGTTTTCGTATCTCAGAAGGGCAGTTCAAAGTGTGAGAAGAGTAGCTTGGCTTATAACTGACACATCAAACATTAACTCGCCTGGGAATGCTGCTGTGTGATAACTTAGGATCATCTGTAGCTCTTTTTTCCTCCTTTTTTTTAAGGGACACCCTTACAAATAGTCCCTTGTTGTCGTTGTGTTTTACCGTCAGGGTCGTTGGGCCATGAACAGCTGTGGGATCGGTAGAAAGCTACAGGTGAAGCTTTGCCCATGATTCCTGCACCATCATGGGGCAAAAGCTTCGCCTTCATATATTGTTATCCACAGGCTGTCTAAATCAGTGTTCTCCAACCTTGGGTCCCCAGATGTTTTTGGCCTACAACTCTCAGCATGCCCCAGCCAGCACAGCTGGCTGGGGCATGCTGGGAGTTGTAGGCCAAAAACATCTGGGGACCCAAGGTTGGAGAACACTGGTCTAAATAAACCTGGTACTGTGCATAGAGCGAGAGACAGAGGTCCTGCCCTACAGTTGCTAAGTGGCCAGAAAAAAACAGCTTGGCCTACTCGTATGCCTTTTGGCGGCAGCTGGGCACATATTTTACAAAATGTTGTAGTAGTGTTGTTTACTCCTCCTGTGCAGTGTTCGTTCTAGTCAGCCATGCCCTTTTTCTAAGGTATACCATTCCATCACCCCTTTACCCTGGTTTTCTGCTTCCCCCCCCCCCCAACATGCTTTTAGCATTCTGGGACCACTCTGAGCCTGCTCACTGAGCTTTAAGGGGCAGTTCTAGCCTTAGGGAATTTTCCCCTAATGTCTTTCGGGGCAATACTTCTACAAACCTTGGGGTTTTCCTACTGCCTCTCTCTTTAATTATTATTATTATTATTATTATTATTATTATTATTTATTTATTTATTTATTTATTACCCACCTCTCCATCTAGATCGAGGCGGGGAACAACAGAAAATATAAAATACATAAACTAAAACAACACAATACATACTATTAAAACATCTTAAAACATCTTAAAAACATCTTAAAAGCATCCTAAAGTTCCACCAGATAGGCCTGCCAGAAGAGTTCAGTCTTTACGGCTTTTTTAAATTCCAAAAGACTGACAAGTTGACAAATCTCCTCTGGCAGGCCATTCCATAATCTGGGAGCAACAGAAGAGAAGGTCCTCTGGGTAATGCTTGTCAGTCTAGTTTTGGCTGACTGAAGCAGATTCTTCCCATAGGATCTTGTGTGTGGATTGAGCCATTTGGGCTACACAAGGATTGGCAAGCTATGAATGAGTGTGCTATGAGTATATGCCTGGCAGATCGCCTTCCCCAGTACAGACCTGTGCAATCATTAAGATCATCGGAGGAGGTCTTGAAGCTGGTTGCATGACCTGCAGACTGCCATCTTGCAGCAACCAGGAAATGGGCCTGCTCCGTGGTGGCACCCAATTTTTGGAATGATCTCCCCCACACACACGTTGGTATTCAGGAGGTGCCAACTGTATCATGCTTTAGGCACCAATTAAAGACCCATTTCTTTAGCCAGGCCTCCCATGAATGAACGTACTTCCCGTAATGTTTGTAATTACGATGTTGTTTTAATGGATTTTATTGATTTTAATTTTTTATTAATGATTCATATTAATGTTTTAGAAATTTTTATGAATTTTGATGTATATTATAATGTATCTTGTGAGCTCCTTGGAGATATTTTAAATATGTTCAGCATTATATAAATCTATTAAATAAAATGAATGAATGAATGAATAAATAAAACAGGTGGAAATAAGCACTGTTTTGTATTTATTATATTTCTATCTCACTCATCCTCCAAGGAGCTCAGGGTAGTATAGATATCCACCCTTTCTCCTCACAACAGCCCTGTGAGGTAGATTAGTCTAAGAGGTAGTGACTGATCTCAAGGTCATCCAGTGAGCTTCATTGCTGAATAGGGATTTGAACCCAGGCCTTCTCAAGCACTTTTAAAATTAGATTCACTTCGGGGGCCTCTGTGCAAGTGAGCGGCAATTAAGAGCAATGCACACCAATAACTGAAAAGGTGGCCAGTCCTCAAAATGTTAAATAATTAATTATAAATTTGTTAACGGCAGGTAGATTAATGATAGCAAGGAAATGGAAAATTCAGCAAGTTTTCACCATTACCGATTGGTATAAAGAAGTATGGGATATGGCATTAAATGATATGTTGACTTGTACTATCAAATGCAAAAGGGGACAATTAAAGAAAAATATTTTTAAGGATATTTGGGGTTTATTTTTGGAATATGTGTTAAATAAGGGGAAAGGGAGTATGCCGTGTCAAGATATGTTGTATTTTTGGAATAATGAATAATTATAGATTATAGAGATATTGTATTATTTGGTCCCGAGGTGATGGGAGCACTATATAAGTTTTATGTGTGTTATTTTCTTTGTATTGTTGAAAATTTTTTAAATTAAAATTAAAAAAAAAAAGAAGAGCAATGCACACAACCGTATCTGTGCACACAGCAGAATGAGTTAGGCATGAGGTGGTCAAGTCTTGAGGTGGTGAAAAAGACTGCCCCACTTCAGACTGATGGTGGAGGGTCACATTTTTTAATGCTCCGCTGCATTTTAAAAAAAAATGACAACAAACAACTTGCTACAAGTAGAAAACTAACACAGCAGGGACCGGACTGGTTTTCCAGGTGCGCTGGTTTTTCCTTGCAGCGAGTTCTTACTTGCAGGTGTGTGCGCATGGGTGGGTGTTTTATAAAGCGGGGGGGGGCATTCAAAAACTGCATTTCATGTATTACATTTCTATACCACCCAATAGCCGAAGCTCTCTGGGCAGTTTACAAAGATTAAAAACCTTTAAAAATACATTATACATTTACATACAACATTTACATACATTAACCATTAACATTAACCATTACCATGGTTACCATTAACCATTAACCATGGTTATCATGGTTCCTACTAACCATTAACTATGGTTACCATTACCATTACCATGGTTACCATGGTTACCATTAACAATTAACCATTAACATTAACCATGTATATTATACATGCATGGTTAATGTTAATATGTTTACAAACATATAAACAGACAACACACCCAGAGACAAACAAATATCGGAACAATTTTAAACAATCAACAATAAGAAAAAAGATCCAGGACCAGATTAAAACCTCATTGTATGCTGCCAAATGCCTGAGAGAAGAGGAAGGTCTTAGCCTGGCGCAGAAAAGATAACCATGTTGGCATCAGATGGACCTCGTCGGGGGAGATCATTTGGACAGTTTTAAAAGGGGATTGTACAAATTCATGGAGGAGAAGACTATCCATGGCTACTAGTCCTCATGGCCATATGCTTCCTCCAGTATCAGAGGCAGGAATTGAAGTACTCCAATTGCTGGGGAACATGGGCGGGAAGGTGCTGTTGCACTCATGTCCTGCTTGTGGGATCCCGTGGGCAGCTGGTTGGCCACTGCATGAACAGAATGCTGGATTAGATGGACCCTTGCTCTGATCCAGAAGGGCTCTTCTTATGTTCTTATATTCCACAATTGGAGGGTCACTACCAAGAAGGCCCTCTCCCTTGTTGCCATCTTCCAAGCCTCCTTCAGAGGAGGCACCTGGAGGAGGGCCTTAGATGATGAACATAGGTTCATGCCAGCAAGTCCACTTGCAAATGGCAATTCCACTTGGAGTTTGAAGCGATATGATCCAGTCTACCGCCTCAGGAGCCGACCACCTCATTCTGTTGCATGTGTGGACCAACCAGGATGGACACCCATTACTTGAGTGATTCATTCAGAGCCTCCACAAAAAAAAGAGCGAAGCCTTCTCATCTTGTAATATTTTGCTTTGGGACTTCTCTGGCAAGGAGTTTTTTTTGTTTTTGTTTTTTAAAGCAAACACCCACGCAAACCTTTTTGGCTCCTTCTCCATATAGTTTTCTTTTCTATATCTGGGGCAGGCTGGCAGATCAGAAGGAATTCTTTTTCTTTGCAGCTGAGGCAATGTTATGCTTTATTAATAGCAAGGCCGAGCTATCAAGTTAAATGTCACCTTGCGTGCAGCTTGCTGGGCGTCTAAGATATCATCACATCAGAAGGTAGGTCATGGAATATGAATCGTGTAAGGAAAAGGCTGGCTCAGAACACCCCCATATCAATTCCTGAGTCAGTGCGCACGCTATTGATTGCTGCCAGCTGTGTTAACTGTGAGCCCCCAAATCTGCTCTCCCCTCCAAACCCATGCCAAAGTTTTGTGCCGGTTTTGTTTTGTTTTGTTTTGTTTTGTTCGTGCTACAAACTCCCAGTTCTGTGCCACAACCCACAGGTGTAAAAATGACCTATCAAATGTGGATTCATAGTTAACACCACAAAAAAACAAAACACCTAACAGTGTCATCTCCCCTCAAAACTAGCGCCAACGTTTTGTGCTGCTTTGTGCTACAGACCCCCAAGTTTTTCGCCACGTATTGTCAAATGTTATTAAAAAGCCCCGTCGTCTCCCCCCTCCAAAACCTATGCCGATGATTTGTGCTGTTATATGCGACACAATCTCCCAGGGTGTTGTTGTTGTTTTTTGACTGCCACCCCACGTGTGAAAATGACATAGAGTCCCCCAGTATTACAGCCCTCGTTGCAAGATGTCGAAAAGTGAGTGACAGCTCTATTTTCTTATCTGTTAAGATGAATTTCCACCAAAATGCCCATCGTTACAACAGGCTCTGTGTGTGTGTGTGTGTGTGTGTGGTGGGAATCTTTGGGAGAGGTGTGCCCGGCAGTGTGTCTCTATGCGCTCTGGCACAGGCACATCGGTGCCAATGAGACCGAGGCTTCCCTGCAACGGTATCCCCTAAGGCAGTGTTCTCCAACCTTGGGTCCCCAGATGTTTTTGGCCTACAACTCCCAGCATGCCCCAGCCAGCGTTTGGGAGTTGTAGGCCAAAAACATCTGGGGACCCAAGGTTGGAGAACACTGCCCTAAGGAAGCACCTGATTTCCCCCTGTAAGGATGATTTATTTATTCTTATATTTATTAATCGCCCATCTGGCCGGTCACCCGTTGTTGAATGATCAACAATCATTCACTTGTATGGGAGAATGTGAAGGAGTACACAGGGGTTCAACCTTCTCCCAATCTCCTAGTGACTCCAGCTAGGAATGTGCAAGGAATCTGGTTGGGGGGATCAAAATGCGGTGGATTGGCCTGGCTCGGGGCCTCCCCCCCAGATTCCGGCCCATCCACCCAGCCAGCACTGGTGCCAACTCTAGCCAGCATGTGGTCTTCCACTTTTAAAGCAGCCCACGATTTGCGTATTATTATTATTATTATTATTTTAGAGGCAGGTAAATTTGCATAAAGTTCAGCCACAATTTGCATGAATATTGGGTGAACTTTACACAAATGTCCCTTGGTTAAAACACACACACACACACACACACACAAATAGCAGCCCGCTTCAAAAGTGGAAGTTGCGGGGGGGGGGCCATCTCAGCCCACTGTCGACTCTCAAGTCAGCAAGGTGACGAAAGTCCGCCGAGCACTAGAGGTCGAGTTTCTCAGTGTTGCCCATCCCTAATTGTGGCATGCTGGGAGTTGTAGGCCAAAAACATCTGGGGACACCAAGGTTGGAGAACACTGCGATAAGGGCAGTGCTGGTTCCATATTCTCCAGGGGCTCATCGCGTACCCATTTATGAAGCATCCGGCATATCAAAGAACAAAATAACTCTCACCAGCCTTCTTTCCTTCCGCTTATATGTGTCTTCATGTGTCTAAAGACAACTTCAAAGACCCCACCGTTCATACTTTGCATACCTAGCATTTCATTCCTTCATAATTCATTGGGGAAGGCAACAAGCTATGGAACCTTTTGGATGGGTTTTTCTTTCTTTTCTTTTCTTTTTTTAAGATTGTGCTTCTTCTTGACCCAAATAATTTAAATCCATCTCCAAGTTAAGATTGTTTCCAGCTTGCAGACGTGGGGTGGTGGGGTGGTGGACCTTGCTTGAAAAGCACCAGTTGAAGGAAAGAAGTCATTAAATCTTGCCTTAGAGCCATGGTGGGGAACTTCCCCCTCCCCAGGGACCGCATTCACTCCAGGAAATATTTCAGGGGCCACATGCCAGAAGTGGGTGGGGCCACAGTCCAAAGTGGGTGGAGTCACCTCAGTCTCCCCCTCCCATGCACACAAATCCCATTTACACACACACACTATTCCCAGCACCTTGAAGCTCAGAGTACCTTGAAGCAGCAGCTCCTCAGTGAACCAGCTTCACTTGGCCCTCACTTTTCATGTCAGGAAAGGCACGGGGCAAGTGAAGCCCAGGCAGGGGAACCATCACCTCAATGTGCTCCCAGTGCCTTCAAGCAATAGCTCTTCAGTAATCCAGCCGCATAATTTTGCCTGAAGGCTTCACTCGCTGTATCAAATGAAGGGCTATTCCCAACCCCTGCAAAGCTGGGTCCACTCACTAGTAATAAAGTGCTCGGGTTCAAGTTCAGTTGCAAAGCTGAACCTGAGTCCTTTGGTGCTATGGAGCACCGCAAGGGTAGTTTTCTGGAGGGTGGGAAAGAGAAAAGGTGTCTTTTTCCTTTTCCCCAATCCTGAAGCCTCTCCCCACCTCACCCCACAAGCCCTAAAGAATTCTGCAACTCTGCTGTTCTAGGCTGGCTTGGGACCGTGAACAGGAACACTCCTATTAAGAGTCGGAGATACACTGCAACATTTTGCTATGGGTCCATACTTTTTGGTTTAGCTTTTGATTCCAAAAGAATTGCATGCATGCGACAACCTCAGGCAAGAAGGGATTAAAGAATGTTCCAGCAAATGCAATGACTACCCAAAGCCATTGCCTATCATTCATATTCTTCCTTCACTCCCTCCTTTTCTTTTCAGTGAGGGTATTGTTTTGGTTTTTGAAGCAAGGCTCACAAAGCAATGAAGCTGGACAAAATAAGAATGAGTAGCATTTTTCATTTGGTCTGTGGTATGTCAGAGGGCTCTGCCCCCCCCCAAAAAAAATTGATTTGGAACCCACTCGTTGCTTTGGATGATAGGTCACCTGTTCAGAGCTTCAAACTGATGTTGCACTGAGGTTCGGATGTGAAGTAGAGCCTCGATTCAGTTCATTTTCCAAACCCTCGGATGATTTCCCCATTGACTAGAATGGGAAAAATCTACAAATGCCTGTAATTTCTTTATTTTGGGGCAGAATTGAATGAAATTTGCAAGCTTAGTAGACCCTTCTTAGAAAATGAAGCCCACTGAAGTTCAGACAACTAGATCCATGCTTCATCTGAGGCATCTGCATAGCCCTAATATGTCGACGAGGTAAATAGCTCTTTTCCCCATGGAAGAACTACTAACTGGAGGGCTAGGAGAACATCTACAGCATGAAAAGCAAGCCAAAGCCCATTTACTCTACAGGAGTCCTTTTAAAATCAATAAATCAGCACCCGGACCAGCCCAACAAATCTTTCCCCCACCAGTCAAGGCCAGCCAAGTTATTTCGGCACCTGAGGCAGAAAATCCCACTAGTGCCTCCTAAGCAACATAAAAACAAAGTTAATCAATCAAATCATTAAGAATTCACTGTCTTTTCATGACACCCAGGCTCAGCTTCCTGAGGCAGCCGCCACACCCTGTCTAAGAGTAGGGATGGCCAAGACCAGCAGTGAAGTAAATTGACTGAAGGATTCATTTTTAATTGGATGTAACTGTCATGGCCTCCCAACATGGAGAAGGCCATCAGTGGCTACTAGTCCTGATGGCTATATGCTACCTCTAGTACCAGGGGCGGTATGCCTATGTACGTCACCAGTTGCTGGGGAACATGGGCGGGAGGGTGCTGTTGCACTCATGTTCTGCTTATGGGATCCTGCTGGCAGCTGGTTGGCCACTGTGTGAACAGAATGCTGGACTAGATGGACCCTTGGCCTGATCCAGCATGGCTCTTCTTATGTTCTTATGTTCAACACCCAGGAATCCCAAGAACTATAGTTTTCTGAGGGGACTGAGAATTTCCCATTACACCTGCCTAGAGACTCTTCTGACGGGATGTAATATTTATACCACATCTAGATCCATAACATTGTGGGGGGGGGGGCGAGATTGACAACTAGATTCTCATCATTCAGAAGGGCAAGGCGCCACCTCAACCTGTCACTTTTATTTTTAAATGCAATGATCAAGCAAATAACATTTGCATAATTACTCTTTGGCAACATAGGGGGTTTTCGAGATGAATCAGAGTGTAGCTATCTCAAGGTGATCTCCAGAAGAGTCAAGTTCTTGCAAAGAATTCAGGTGTGCTGTGCAGAATTTACTTTGCCCACAGCGAACTTACAGAATGTGGCCTCTCTATTTGCAGAATGTTCCGTTTTGATTTCTGGTAAACCTTATTATTATGCTGACTGTCTGTTGAGGCGAATCTCAAGACTGAACATCCCTGGCCCGCTGACAAGACAGTAGCTAGACTGGCAGGCAACCCAGAGCCCTCCAGATATTTTGGACTACAACTCCCCTAATACCCAGCCAGCATGGCCAATGGTCATGGGTTGTGGGAGTTGCTGTAGTTCAAAACATCCAGAGCACACCAGGTTGCATACTTTGGGAAAACTGACCTCCAGCAAGCCAGTGAGAATATATTGGTGAGATTAGATCAGTGTTCTCCAACCTTGCGTCCCCAGATGTTTTTGGCCTACAACTCCCAGCGCTGGGGCATGCTGGGAGTTGTAGGCCAAAAACATCTGGGGACCCAAGGTTGGAGAACACTGGATTAGATTCTACAATCTGCATCAGGGGTTCTTCTGGCCACGAGCTACCTCTCTGTGTGCTACTCACAATGCATAGGTTCCCTGGAGAGAAAATGCTTTCCCATCATTTTTCAATAAATGCTGACCTTGGCTGTTTACTCATTCATGTGAACAGGAAGAAGGGAATCCAGAAACATTCCGCTGGTATGATATAGCTATGATCGTGTCCTTCCACTTCCGTGACCTTAATGAACAGTTGAAAAACCATCGATGTAAGCCAGGGGTGCAAATCCAGCCCTCCTCAAGCCCCAATCTGGCCTTCTGGGGTTTGCCAGATGGCCACGTCCCCTGTCTCCTGATCACCGATCGTCCCCAGGCTGTTTGTGCAGTTTTCTTTCCCCCCCCCCATTCTATAAGGCTGAAATGCCTCCCCTAAGGCTTAGTTACTGGCAGGAAGAAGAGCTTTAAGAGAAAATATGCTGGTAGTATTGGTATTTTGGTCCCACCCCTTTTGCCTTCAGTCCCGCCCACCACTGGAATGTGGCCCCTGCCCCCTGAGAGCTTCCCCGAAATGGAATTTGACCCTCATATTGAAAGGGGTTCAACACCCCTGATGTCAACTGTTCTATGGTTGCCAAAAAAAAGAAAGAAAAGCAACCCATGTGTATCTGTGATGTAGATGTTTCCCTTTGGGAAACAAACAGGAACAGGTCAGTGGTAGAGCACATGATGTGTTACATGTGTAAAGTCCTAAATTCAGTTCCCAGCTGAAAGGATTTCCAGGAAGGCCTTAAGGAAGCCTTGGGCAAAGTGCCCTCTAGTCAACCCCCTCCGACTGCATGGGTGGCTAGGAAACACCATTTAAATTTCCCACAATGCCCTGGAGCATCTGACATAGCATCGCCCCAATGCATTGTGGGAAATTAAAATGGCACCTTCCAGATCCTGTTGGCCAGCATGGGGGGGGAGAGAGACTGGGCTGTTGTCAGTGCTGGCGGGCCCCACTGGCACCCTGGAGCCTTGGCAGCTGCCCTAACATACCAGGTGGTGATGCCCAGCCTGGTGGGCAAGCTGGAAAAGACCCCTGCCTGGGACTCTGGAGTGCAATTGCCTGTCAGAGCAGAGAATACTGAGCTAGCTTGGACCAAGGATGTGACTCAGTATAAGGCAGCTTCAGGTATTCAAGGCATTTTGTTGTGTCAGTCACACATTTGTTTGACTGATGCTGTTATGTGTTGATGTTCTCTTTACCTCAGTTTATGTGCCGGCTGCCATCTGAGAGCAAATGAATGTTCTCCCACTGAATGCCCACTAACCTTTCCCTGGTACTTCGAAATAAGAGCAAAGCCTCTAAATACCACAAAATACACCTAATTGTTCTGAGTCCTAGAGACACGGAAAGTTCAAGGCACTTCAGGAATCTCTAGGACTAAAATCCCACCCACCCCCGTGCAGCTCTGCTTGCCGTCACGCTAGCCACTACCCAGAAAAGACCTTCAACTGGGATCTCACGACCTCTCTCTTCTTCTTGTCAGTCAAAGATTTTGCTAATTATTCTGTGTACAATGGTCAGGCGACCTGACAAAAATCAGGTTTGGACTTTCCCAAGGAAGGAAAAGTCCCCATTTGAGCCACGACATCAGTGTGGGTATGGACCAACTCAGGTGGACCCATCCGCTTCCTGAGAAGCCAGTGAGAGCAGGTCTCCTCGGTCAGGGACAGATAACCTGGTGTGCTCCATACACATCAGACTACAACTTCCATAAAGCCTGACTGTTGGCCATGCTGGCTGGGGCTTATGGGAGTTCTACCTCTGGAGGACACCGGGTTGCCTGTCCCTCTCCTAGACACCCAGACTAACAAGCAGTCTTGACCCAGAAGATTTTGTAGGTGTCAGGGAATATCACCTGACTCTTCTGTCCTGTCACTGCAAGGAAGCTTTGTCAGGTGGTGTGGCTGATCTCTGGCAGTTCCTTCCTTTGGCCAGATCTTAATGGTGGTGGTGCTGTACAGACATGGGGTGCTTCTAGTCGGAGGGCTCCTAAGGCTCCTAATTTATTTGTTTGTTTGTTTATTTCATTTCATTTCATTTCTATACCACCCAATAACTGAACCTCTCTGGGTGGTTCACATCAATTCCATCTGCGTTCCATCTTTCCCTCCTTAATGGATTTTCTGTGGTAAGAAAAAAGATGGAAGAATCAACAGGGACATACAGGAGGGTTACAAATGGAGGACAATCTTTTTGGACACACACACCCCATAAAATTCTGTGGGTGAGGCAGGGCGATGGCATAACACAAGCTGAGTTTGGAAACAGCCCAAATCCCATTGACTTCTTTGTTAAAAAATAATAGACTGAGAATCCTATTGCCTGGAGATTAGACTTCCTGGTTCCTTTTGAACCTGTGTGTGCTTTGTCTTCCCTGTGGAGAACCTGTCAATTCCCCATAAAGACTGAGGGGGTGGGGTGGGGTATCCAGTATTTTAGCATCGCTGTGACTTGGCTGCAATCTGTTCAGCACCCTTGCCATGAAGACCAAAACCAAAAGCAAAGACGGAGTTCTTGTTCTCTCTGGTATAGGTTTCATTTGGTGTAGAAAATGTTCTGCGGTTTTTGGGGGCGGGGTTGTTTCACTTTTTCAAATATTTAAAAGCACATTGACTGGGCTCGCACAACATGTGAAGCCACGATGGCTTCGAAGCCACCGCAGTTTAGCGTGTTGTGCGAACCCAGCACACTTCCTGCAGGGTGGTTTATTATAAGCTCACCTGGGTGGGCTTATATAAACCACCCTGACAAGCCATGGGTTGTTCTAGGGCTTTGTAGCCACCACTGGGCTTGCCGTGTCATCCGAACTCGGATGACATAGCAAGCCCAGCAGTAGCCGAAAACACTAGTGCAGTGTTCTCCAACCTTGGGTCCCCAGATGTTTTTGGCCTACAACTCCCAGCATAGCTGGCTGGGGCATGCTGGGAGTTGTAGGCCAAAAACATCTGGGGACCCAAGGTTGGAGAACACTGCACTAGAAAGTCGTTTGGCAAGAGCAGCAGAAAAGCTTGGTGCTCCGGCCAAGAGCCTCTGACAGCCGCAGAAAAGTGCCCAGGCAGCACTTGACTCGGCTGTCACAGAACAAAAGAGCATAAGAAGATCCCTGCTGGATCAGACCAAGGGTCCATCTAGTCCAGCACTCTGTTCACACAGTGGCCAATCAGCTGCTCATGGGATCCCACACGCAGGACATGAGTGCAACAGCACCCTCCTGCCCATGTTGCCCAACAACTGGAGTACTTAGGCATACTGCCTATGTCAATCAAAAGGCTGGGGGCCACCGCAGCATGGGGCAAGCCACCCACTGATCAGCCTCCTCTAGAGGAGACTGAGCAGAGCACAGCTCATCCCTCCCCGCCCGGCACCTCGATCCTGGCAGAGAGGCGGTGTGGACCCCTGCCTATTACAGCAACACACCGGAAACAAAATAGGGTTAGAAAAACAAACCGGGTGACCAGCCAGATGGGCGATTTAAAAATATAATAAAATATAATATAATAATAAATAAACCAGTGTGCCTGTATCCCATTAACAGGTCCATGGAACAAACACTGGTGATGAGTGATGAAAGATAATCTTTCTGGGGGGTGTTAAAGGCAACTATTACTCAGTTCTTCTTGAAAGACCTATTATGTGAGGAGACTTTCCATTGAAAACATCAGTGAAGAACAGCGTGAGAAGAAATTGGAGGCAATCATAGATCAAAGTGTGTTCTAATGTGTCATAATTACTAAGTGCCAGAACACTGAGAGACTTCTCTCCAGCAGCCAAGGTCAGTATATTTTGAAAGGGAAAAAAGGTATTCACTAACTTCCTCGAGCAAATATACAATACAGTAATACCTTGGATTGCAAGTAACTTGGTTTGAGAGCGTTTTGCAAGACAAGCAAATGTTTAAATATTTATTTAATTTTTTGACTTGATATACAAGCGACGTCTTGCAATACAAGTACTGTAGTACAGCTTAAATTAAAAATCAAATCTCTGTACAAATTTTTTGGGGGGGATTTCGTTTTGATATAACAGTGTTTTGGATTACAAGCACGTTTCCGGAACGAATTATGCTCTCAATCCAAGGCATGACTGTACCTGTTTAGGCAGGATGGGGTTAATCTGCCATCACTACTTCTGCAGGGAGTCTACAAAGGCCTACGTATAGCACTGGAAAGCTGAAAAGTAGTACTATGGTCCAAAACAAACATGATTTCAAACCTAGGTCAAGCAGTTACATCTTTTTTTTTCTTCTTTTTTTTCCTAGGGTAGGCACAGGGCCCCTGATTCGGGTTGGACTTGGAACCGTAGTGTGTGGGGGATGGGGGGCTTTTAAGATCCAGATCATTCCCCCTGTGCCTACTCTAGAGTAAAAACGAACAAAAGATGTAGCTGCTGGACACCGATTTAATGTCTGTTTTGGCCCTTAGACAGGGCCTGTCACAGGTATGGAAAGCAGGCCAAGAGCTATTAATTATATATTCTCAGCGCCAAACTCGGTGTGATGGTGGCAGTTCCTCGTGTGCAAAGCCAGAAGTGTCCCAGGCTTAGGGGGATCATGTGCCCTCTTTGACAGAGGACAGTCCTCTATTTGAAGGTATCCTTTGTCTGAAAGGCTGTCCAGTCCAATTCCACTTTAAAGATTAAAAAAAAAACAACGTAAGAACTGTTTCCTGTCCACAATTAGCACCTGGAGCGCAAGCTGAACAGGCAGGCACAACGCAAGTCACCTCCTGGCCACCGTCTCCCACACTGTGGTGAGATGTACTCTATTTCTATTTAAATCATAATAATTATTTCTAAATTTGCACCTGTACCTATGAATTAGCATATGCAAATATTTTGCATATCGGTGTCCTCTTTGGTCCACTTTTTTGGTGATGCATTTCCTCTTTTGGGGTGATTTGTAAGTAGCAAACCTACTTCAGGCTTATAAGAAATAAGCTTGTGAGATGTGCAAGGGAAAGGGCATGAACCGAAAACATAGAGGAGGGAGAGCAGTTTGGCAATGCCAGAACAAACTGGTGAGTTGTAAACAGCTGCTTGGGGCCAAAGCAAATGTTACTTGAAAGATGTAGCTAGGGGAGAGGTGATAGCGCTCTTCAAGGGCTTTCATAGATTCATAGATCATAGAGTTGGAAGAAGCCTACAAGGCTATGACGAGTCCAACCCCCTGCTCAATGCAGGAAACTAGAGGAGGGGTCTCCCATCGAAGTAATAACCAGTCCTGACCCTGCTTAGCTTTCCACACTCAGACAAGCTGAGCCAGCGTGAGCCACAGGCAACCTTGAAAGGTTGTCACACAGAGGAGGGCCAGGATCTCTTCTCGACCATCCCAGATTGCAGGACACGGAATAATGGGCTCAAGTTACAGGAAGCCAGATTCTGCCTGGACATCAGGAAACATTTCCTGACCCTTAGAGCAATACGCCAATAGAACCAACTACCTATGGAGGTGGTGGGCTCTCCCAGTCTGGAGGCATTCAAGGTGCAGCTGGACAGCCATCTTGTCAGGGATGCTTTGACCTGGATTCCTGCGTTGAGCAGGGGCTTGGACTCGATGGCCTTATAGGCCCCTTCCAACTCTACTTTTCTATGATTCTATGATCTTTTCTTTCTCTTTTACTCCTTTAGAGTAGGCACAGGGGGGTGCAATCCAGATTGGGACACAAGCATGAGGGTCTTTCACCTTTCCCAAGTAAATGTATTTTAGCATCAGGGCAGCAGAGGCAAACTCCATTTTGATTCCTGTAGTCACAATGAAACCATGAATTAAATGAGTTTAAAATACAAACCTGGACATGCTCGGGGCATTTCTTTTTCTTTCTTTCTTTTTTTTTAAATCAGGGTTGGGAGACGTTTTCATTCCTCTAACATGTCAAGAATGCAGACGCACTTGTGGAGCGTGGCAGGGAAGGAAGACTAGAAATGGAAGTTGTGCGCTTCGTGGCTGACACGTGGCTATCGAAAGGGCGCCCACCCCTGAAAGCAATTAACTGTAGAGTATACGATGACCTAGCTACACCACTGGGAAGGACTGAACACTTGCCTAGCCTTATTCAGGCCTTTCTCTCCATGCACTCTCAGTCACGTGGAGAGGGAGGGAGACAGTGGGTCCGCACACGCTCAACCCGCCCGCACCATCGTGCATGAAGTTCCAGCGCTCTGCAGGCTTCCCTCCTTCAGACGTTCCCCCGACACATGGGCAGCGTCGCGGATGGGGTGGCATGGGGCGCGGGGGCGGGGGCAGGCCGGGCGTGCATTGGCCACGCTGCATCTCCCCGCCTGACTGAGGCCGCATGGGAAGAATCGCCTGAACAGGGCTTTCGTCTTCTCTCTATCCATACACTAATTGCTGCTGTGTCGGTACATGATGGCAACCTTGGCTGGGCAACATCAGATGATGTCAGTTGTGTCAATGAGTCTTCGCTGGGGAAATTACCGGTAGTTTGGGCTGAGTGAGTTATATGACCAAGCTGAAAACCATCAGAGTCAGTCTCTATGTATGGATGTATCTATATCTATATCTATATCTATATCTATATCTATATCTATATCTATATCTATATCTATATCTATATCTATATCTATATCTATATCCTGCTTTTTTTCCTCTGGCAAGGAGCCCAAGGTAGCTTACATGGTCCTCCGCCTCTCCATTTTATCCTCACATCAACCCTGTGAGGTAGGTTAGGCGGAGAGTCATTGACCGGCCCAAAGTCACCCAATGAGCTCCATGGCCAAGTGGGGCCTAGAATACAGATCTCCCAAGTCCCAGTCCAACACTCGAACCATTGGCTCTCATTATTCAAACGTCACCAACATGCTGCTTTCTGGAGTTTCTAACCCCACTCAATCTGTTTCTGTACTGATTTTTTCTCCTTTAGATGCAAATGTCATCACCTATAAGTTCCTTACGCCCAGATTATGCGCATGACAGAGCCAGCCGTAATGATAACAAATTGCTTTTTAATTTTTTAATTTTTTTACTCATTGAAGGCAGGTCTAGATAGAAACACTTCTGTTTAGACACATGTGTCCTTAAGTACTGCAGCACTTAAGAGTGTGTGACTCATGGCTTGGGAAGGTTCCCAGGCTAATAAAAGAATGACCATTAGCCTCACCTATGGCTGTGATTATATATATAATGGGAGGTGGTTTAATGGAGGGACTTTAGAGTTCAACAGTGCAACCTTGCTGAGTAATGAAAAGCCATCCACGCCAATAAGAAAAATAAGAGTGCTCAGAATGCATATTCAGTAAGAACTGGTGTATGTGTGTTGTGAACGTTGGTTGAGTGGACCCATCATGGCTGGCACCATAGGTTGGTGGGGTTGGACTAGAGATGTGTGAAGAATCCAATAGTGTGTGGGGGGGGAGGTGAATATCCAATAGATTTTCATAATTTGCCCCCCCCCCCCGGGATTCCAGTTTGTTAGCCCTATGCTGGTGCTGACTCGCCGTGGTGCTAGTCGAGCCAGCTCACGGACTCCCATCTGGAAGACAGGACAAAATGTCTGTCTAAAAAAACAGACATTTATCCACCTCCTTGGTGGATAAGCCCTTCAAGCTCTCACCCCCAGCTGAAATGAAGCCTAGCTCTGCATAATGGCATCTGCTTGCATTCATCCCTTTTAATGGGTATGGAGTGGGCTGAATGGATGCCATCTAGCCAGTATTGGGTCCATTTAATAATGGACTAGTTGGGCCCATGATCTGACTGAAGGCAGCTTCATATGTTCAAGAGGAAGACCCTAGCCTAGCCTTCTCCAACCTGGTGCCCTCCAGATGTGTTGGACTCCAGTTGTGTTGGACTCCAGATGTGTTGGACTGCCATTGGCCATGCTGGCTGGGAATGATGGCAGTTGTTGTCCAACGCATCTGGATGGCGCCAGGTTGAGGAAGGCTGTTGTAGCCAAGCCAAGGTGCCTCCAAGTTATGCATTTCTGCCTAAGAGCAAGCGAAGGGGGAAACAATACCAACCATTTTAAGTAGCCCAAGTTAAGCCTTTGTAAATCTGGGAAAAAGAAACAACTACAGCTCTCAAGCGCCAGATCTGAAGTCAAGTCATTAATCCACTTAGGTCCCATGTCACAAAAGCTTTGCACACTGGAGGGGATTTTCTAAATACCTTTGGGAACAAGTGCATTTTTTTAGATGAGATGTTCTGCTTATGCACACATTTAACTGTGGGAAGGTGCAACCTGCGTCGTTTCCCACTCCGGGGAAAGAGAAGTGTGTGAAAACAGAGCAAAACAATATCCCATCATTCTATCTATCAATTCTGCCCCCCTATCCAATGGTAGTCAAGCACAAATAGTAAGTCATGCTCAACAAGCTCTGGATGGAGATGCGCATTACCGCTCACATCAAAAGACACCCGACTATTTCAAAGGAGCTAGATGGGCATCACAGTATGGCTGCGCATCTATTCTGCACATGGATCTCTCATGCTGCACTGGGGCGCCATACCGCAGCCAGCTATTTCAGGAAGTTCTGATCCTGCAGACAGCTGACAATGATCTTCCATTCCTTTCCATTCATCCCATATACATTTTAGGGATTGAGGCTGCAACCCTAACATGCTTACTGAGGAGTAAGCTCCCCTGAACACAGTGGGACTTGCTTTGGAATAAACATGCACAACATTAAACTGTTAAGATATTAGCCTGGATGCTACAATGATGTGATGCAGCAAAGGACATGTCAGGATTGGATACAGTCAACCCAGTTTCAAATTCCAGGTTGCCTGTACCAACCAGGGATGTTGAAGAGTCCTTGGTCTCGAGTCGAGTCACGAGTCTTTGGACCCGAGTCTCGAGTCCGAGTCCGAGTCCTTGGTCCAAAATGGTGACTCACGAGTCACGAGTCCTGACTGAGTCACTCCCAAAACTGACTCCACGAGTCCCTATTAAAATCAATGGGGTTTCCCCCCAACAAAATAAGGCTACTTCATATGTGTGGCTTAAATAAATTCTAGGCACAAGTGTGCCTTTTTATTTCAAAACTCTGCAACTGATTTTGGCAAGAACAGACCAGGCAGACAAACCCAAAATAACCAGACAGGCAGAGGAGGCAGGGAACCCCAAAGCAGGCAGGCAGAGGCCTTTCTCTTGGACAATTCAGACTGTGGAACTGGTTAAGAAGAGACCAGGCAGGCAGAGGAGGCAGGGAACCCCAAACAGGCAGGCAGAGGCAGCCAAACCCAAAATGTCTGAAAGGTTGCATTTTAGGGAAATGATTTTAAAAAATAAACTTACTGTACTTCCTAAAACCTATCCATGTTGCATCTGAGGAACACGAGTCCTTGGTCTCGAGTCTCGAGTCGAGTCGAGTCTCGAGTCCCATTAAAAATATTGGGACTCGAGTCTGACTCGAGTCAGTGGGGGGACTCAGTCCGACTCACGAGTCGAGTCCTCGAGTCCGAGTCCCCATCCCTGCCAAACACAGCATTCTATTTGCTGCATCAAATTTCCCACTGTGTTCAATGGAGCTTACTCCCCAGTAAACACCTTTAGGGTTGCAGGCTAAATTCCTAAAATGTGTGTGGGATGAATGGAAAGGAATAGAAAATAACTGTTAGCAGCCTGCATGATAAGAACTTCTTGAAATTTCTGGCCAGTTCAGACATTCTCTCTCTACCTTTCGCAGATCAACATCTAAAAGAGCACCATTCAGATGTAAAGTAGAGCTAGCAAGAAACTGATTTGCTGAAAAATGAAGGCAATCGACTCAGTAATATGAGGAGAAACAGATTCATGAAACTTTGAGTCACTGATGCATTTCGCTGATTCCTCAGCATGTTTAGGGATATAGGAAGCTGCCTTATACTGAGTCAGACCATGGGTCCATCTGGCCCAGTATTGTCAACACTGACTGGCAGCAGCGGCTCTCCAGGGTTTCAGGCAGGATTCTTTCCAAGCCCTACCACTAGGAGACGTTGGGGGTTGAAACTGGGACCTCCTGCATGCAGGGCCGGATTTAGAGCATTATGGGCCTGGTGCTGAGGAGGGCGCGCAGCTGAAGAGGGCGCAGAAACACTGCGCTCCTCTTCGCTGCCGCTGCGCCGCCCCCGCCAGGCCTCCGCCTCCCCACCCTCCCGCCCGCCCGCCCACCCACCGCTGTGCCTCCCCCCGCCCTCCCGCTTGCTGCCGCTGCGCCTCCCGCCGCCGCCGCCGCCATCACCACAACCCCCGACCCCCCCCGCCACCTACCTTCTCCGCGTCGTGTCGCTTCCGGAGCCCTGTCCGCGTTGTTTTGGCGGGAGGAACCAGGGCAACAGGGCTTAAACAGCCCTGTTGCCATGGTTTCCCCGGCAAAAAACAACGCGGGGGTCCCGCGCGTCACTTCCTCCTCCTCCTTGGTAGCGGTGGCGGCGGCGGCGGCAGCCACAGCAGCAGCCGCCAGGGCGGGGGGGAAGGTAGGTTGGTGGTGGCAGCACAGGGTTGTTGTTTTTTTGCAGAGCAGGGCTGCTTTGGAGAGGGGGGGCCGCTAAATATTATTTCGCCTGGGGCGCCAAACTGCCCTGCACCGGTCCTGATTGTGGGCCTATTTTGGGGTAGGGGCCTGGAGCTGCAGCTCCAATAGCCCCTATCTTAATCCGGCCCTGCCTGCATGCAAAGCAGGTGCTCTATTACACAGAGCTGCAGCCGCTCCCCTTGGGAGTAAGTTTACTCAGGTGTATGTCCCATTGAACTCAATTCGTCTTCCTTCTGACTGAACATGCATTGATTGCACTGTTAATATCTGATTCCCCCCTTCCCCTCCCCTCCAAAAAATATGGCATGGGAAATCTTTTAAACCTTTGTGTCCACTTTCGGGGGGGGGGAAACATATTTGGGTTTTGTTGTTGTATGCAAAACATTCTTAATGTATTTTGTTATTTCACACACACACACCCAAAAAATCGACAGATTGAAACAATCCATTTCAACGTGAGTGAAACGGCTTCATACGGATAGTTGTCATTTCGAGTCTGCCCTAATTTGAAAAGTCTTTTTGACAATAATAACATAATATGTATTTTTGTGCTGGAACTCCGGCCTTCAAAAAAAAATCCACTAGAGGGTGCTCTATCAACGGCATAAGAACATCGCTGTCTAATAGGTCTGAAATTCCACAGGCTTAACTGGAAGTTATGAGAGAACAAGGTCTCTTTGCGCCCTTTCATTTATTTATATATTTTATGTATAAATAAGTAAATATTGTACAGTGACGGTGGCAGTTAAAATCTCAGCCTTTGGGTTGCTGGGTTTAGGGATGTGTGAGGAGTTCATTCAGGGGGTGGAAATCCGGCGAACTGGCCAGGCTTGACCCCCCCCCAAAACTCCATCCCACTCACCTCCTTCCCTGGCTCAACTCGTGTTCTCCCGAGTCGAGCTGGGGGAGCAACTTCCAGGTTCCCAGCAGGCCGCTTTTTACATAGAAAATGCCGTAAGATACGCCAAAAGCAGCCGCAATTTGTGTAACTTGTGCAAATTGCGGCCACTTTTAGTGCATCTTACAGCATTTTCTACATAAAAAGTGGCCCGCAAGGAACCCGGAAATCTGCCGAGTGGTGAGGTGCATGTCTGCTTTCGGCCCGGCTCGGCAGGTGCAGCATCGTCATCTGCCAAGCCGGCAGCGGATCAGGTCACTGCAGGATCGCCCACCACTAGTTGAGTTGTTTTTACAAGACCACCTAGTATTCATGGTAATGAGCAATCATTGCTAGAGCTGTGATTGGTTTACAGCTGACTCCCTGCACATTGGAGGCATGTCCCGACATTAGATTTGATGGCCTATGACTCGGGACATGAGAAGATATTCCTTGCTGATGGATCCTAAGCCTGGATGACTGTAACTGTAATAAACAAAACGGCCCCTAGAACTGAACCTGCTATTCGGGACCATCATCTGGGCCAATGACTGGGTTCACACAACACGATAAGCCATGGTGGCTTATAAGCCATGTTTGTTTCAGAGTGGCATGTCGTGTTGTCTGAACCCAGCAGCATGGTTTGTTAACCATGCACAAGCCACTCTGGCCAGGTTCAGACAACACAACAAGCCACTCTGAAAAACATGGCTTATAAGCATCATGGCTTATTGTGTTGTGTGAACCCAAGTCACTATCAATCATATAACCATTCACACAGGACAGGAGAGGGAGAATGCAAGGCAGAGCAACCTCCATCTCCAAAGACTTTCTGGGCTCGTGCCAGCAGAGCATGAAAGCAGAGAGGTGGCATTCTTCTGTTTCTCAGCCTCACTTTCTGGCTGGGGCTTACCTTTTAAGATTTCCACTCAAAGGCCAACATACTTCCCCCCCCTCCCTCCTACAGCAGGTCAGAGGAACAGGAGGGACTTGGATTTGGAGGATCCAAAGCATCTCTCAATCCATCCCCGTCTTCCCATTCCTGCTGTTGAAACACAGACAGGAGAGCAGCAAGGGTGGTGGAGGTTTTCTCGCCCGCAACTGGGAGGCTTCTCTGCCTCTGGACCTCCTTCTCTGTGGGCAGGGAGAGAGAGAGATCCACTCTGTCCTATGGCCTTGGGGATACCCTCCCAGGGACCATAAGATGGCAGTCTAAATATATTTGGATAAACAGTTCGTAGACTGAGGCCTTGTGAGCCTGGACTCAAATTATATCCTGGCAAAGGCTTCAAATATTTCTGTTTTTTAAAAAAAGAAAGAGAGAGAGAGAGAGAGAGAGAGAGAGAGAGAGGGAAGTCACACCTTCCAACTGGGACTTTTCTCGATGGTTCAGGCCAGGCCCCATCAGCCAACATCACGTATGCAGAAAACAAGGTTGCTGAGCCGAAAACCATGGTGTGCACAGTATTTTGCATGTATCTCACCCCTGACTGTAACAGATACTTGGCGCCAGCCCGTGCCTAGATTTCCTGGTAGTGTTTACACTTCCATTATCTTTAATTATTTACAGAAAAGAGTCGTTCGATTTCACCATATCCCCTGCAGGAGATAATTAGAATTAGACAGGTGATAGCACATACCTAGCCATTAAAAAAATTACATCTATTACGGACGACTGCACAAGGCCACCTCTCTCTCTCTCTCTCTCTCTCACACACACACACACACACACACACACTTTTCAAATTTCTCCTTAAAGTCCACATTTTCTATGAAACTTTCAGCTTAACTCCTTAAGTACTGGGGACCAGGGAAATTGCATTTACTTGTGCTCCTGGCACCTATGTGTTATAGCAGGGGTGGAGAACCTCCAGCCTGGGGACCTCATCCGGCCTGTGGAAGTTCTTCATCCGGCCCGCAAAGCCTTCCCAGATTCCTCCAGGAGCAGTGCTTGGAGGCCAAGCCCTGCCCCCTGGAGGAATCCCTACCGTTATCTCCAATCTGCACTCAGAGCCCCCTCCCCACCGCGTTATCTCCTATCACAGATCAGAGATAACAGCAGGGATGCAGGGGAGGCGCAAAGCCAGGGGCTACGCCAAAGGGAGCAGTGAGAGGTGCACGAAGGAGGTGCACGACTTGGCCAGAGATGGGAGAAGCGGCTCCTCCTACTGCCGGCTGAGTCCCTTTCTCTGTGCTGAGAGAGAGGCACTGAGGTCTTTGCCTCTCTCAGCGCCGAGAAAGACAAAATGGGTGGAGCGGGAGATCGTGATGTCAGTGGGCGGGGCTACACCCACTTATGTCTTCTGGCCCATGGTGGACCTGGCATAGAGGGAGCAATTCAGCTCCCCATCACAAACAGTTCCCCAGCCCGCCTCAACGCCATAGCAGTGTATCAGTCTTGGGTGTGGGTGGGGATAATGCAGCAGCAAGCAAGTTAAGCACTGTGGGGCAGGACGAGCAAGTAAGGTGGGAGGGAAGGGGTCTGAAGGCAGGCAAGCAGGTGAGAGTGAAGGAGGGAGGGAGTTAACATCTTCTCCAGTTCAGATTAAAAGCCGTGCCAGAGAAGCTGTCTCAGCTCAGGACTGTGACAGCTTGTCTCGAATGCGAGGTGAGCGAAACGAGTCACCGAATCCGTTTTTTCCAAATCAGGAATTACGAAATTCAGGCAACATCATGCATCAAAATGCGTCCAGATGGTTCAGTGGGACCTGGACTAGCATCTAGATCTGCACTACTTAGGCATGTGGGGAAATCCCTCCACACGTGGATGTCCCTGGGTGGATCGGGGCCTTTATGTGGACATCAGAACTACTCCAGCCCCCAAAAGTGGGACGTTACCCCCATGGCATGCATTTAGAAGTGGGCTAACACTACCATCCAAAGCCTCCTTTGCTCGGAAGGAAGTCATTTCGAAAATTGACGAAAATTGAGATATGATAGCACTCTTCCAGTACTTGAAGGGTTGTCACACAGAGGAGGGCCAGGATCTCTTCTCGATCATCCCAGTTTGCAGGACACGGAATAATGGGCTTAAGTTACAGGGACCCAGATTCCACCTGAACATCAGGAAAAAAATCCTGACTGTCAGAGCAATAAGACAATGGAACCAACTACCTAGGGAGGTGGTGGGCTCTCCCACTCTGGAGGCATTCAAGGTGCAGCTGGACGGCCATCTGTCAGGGATGCTTTGACTTGGATTCCTGCATTGAGCAGGGGGTTGGACTCGATGGCCTTGTAGGCCCCTTCCAACTCTTCTTTTCTATGATTCTATGATTCTATGGTCCTTTGCTGTTTTTTCTGCAATGGAGTAACATGGCTTCTCCCTCTGTCAATTGCTGAAGCCAACTTGTGGTCCTCACACCAGTGTGGTCTAGTGGTTAAAGCGTTGGACTGGGACTCGGGAGAGATTCGGGTTTTACTCCCTACTTGGCCATGAAGCTCCCTGGGGGACTTTGGGCCAGTCATTGACTCTCAGCCTAACCTACTTCACAGGGTTGCTCTGAGGATAAAATGGAGAGGAAGAGGAGGATTATGTAAGCCACCTTGGGTTCCTTGGGGGGAAAATGCAGGATATAAAGATGATGATGATGATGATGATGATGATGATGATGATGATGATCTCACAGCTGCCTATGTATTTTCTCTTATAACCGTGTACATCCAGATAGGTCCAATGCAATGTGCAAAACTGCCCAATGTCCAGAGTCAGGTTTTTTTCTGTCGGGGAAAAAACGTCTTATTAAAAGGAGTTATGTACAAACCTCCTAAAAGACCACCTGCGGTGGTGTCTGGTTTGTGATGCTGAGGCCAACGGATTGGGTTGCACAGCGTTCCCTGCACTTTGACTGACATGCCGGTCTCGCGACAAAACTCATTCACTTGAAAATGCACGGGGGTCGCTTTCAGAGGGACTGATTACAGATCGGTCCTTGTCTTCCGTCAGGGCAACTCTCTGCTGTCTCAGTTCTATAGCAGGGATGATTTAAGGGACAGCAAAGGGTGAGCAAAACGATCACAGGTATGTGGATCACCTTCCCCATGGAGGAAGGCTTAAATAATCGGGGCTTTTAAATAATCGGGGCTTTTAAATAATCGGGGCTTTTAAATAATCGGGGCTTTTCAGTGCAGCAGAGAGCTTCTAAAACCAGTGGAGGCCGGTGGCGTGGCTCCAGTGTCAGTGGGGCAGCAGTGTATCCACTCTGGGTTTTAGTCTGAATTTTTTAGGAGCCATCTGTGTTGCTGAACCCTGTCACCAAGATAGGTTCAGCACCGTGGACAGCTCCTTTAAAGTTCAGCCTGCAGCCCGGAGCGGATACACAGCCCCACTGCCAATGCAGCCACCGTCCGCTGCTGTCTAACGGCACAGTCCAAGGAGGCTGCCCATGACCCTCAGAACTCAGAGGATTACGGCGGGCATCTTATGGCGGGTGGAAGGGGGGCGGAGGTGAAGGTCGCCTCCACCCTCCTCCCACCCTGCAGAACACTGAGGTGGCCAATTTCAGCCATCGAGGTGTTTTGTCCCGGAGTGTGAACCGCTGCCAGGATCCTACCTATGCGGGCAGAGCCTGTCCCCTCCCCACTAGGGATGTAACCGGTGCCTCGGGCGGGCGCGAGTGGGGCCGAACTCGGCCCCACTCACACCTGCGCAAGGGTCGCGCGGGCCTACCTGTGGGTGTCCGGCGGCTCCTCAGCTCGGCTCTCCGCGGAGAGCCGCCCGCGCCTCCCGTGCTGCTGGTCCCATCGCGTCATTTCCGGCGCAGCAGAAGTGACGCGACGGGACCCTGCTCCGGTGCGCTGGACCCCCGCGCTTTGTTTTTGGTGGGGGAAACCAGGGCAACAGGGCTGTTTAACATGTTATATCATGTTGTATTTTATGGTTTCAGTTTTTGTGCAGCTCCCAGAGGGCTTTGGCTATTGAGTGGCATAGAAACCAACAAACAAATTGGGGTGGTAGTGAATTCTCTGGTCTTTGTAACGTAGTGGTTTCTTTCTGTCTGTCTGTCTGTCTGTCTTCTTTCCTTCCTTCCTTCCTTCCTTCTGCCTGTCTGACTCTCCTCCTCAACCTTCCCCAAGATTTTCTGGGGTAGTGGCTAGATATCATGCCAGGCTGCTTCATGTTTCTGCTTGAGCCCCTTTATCAGAAAGCTACCAGAAAGGTTTGCGGTTGAGCTTGATGGCAGAGCACAGTAGCAGCAGCAGAGGAGTATATTCAATGCGCACACACACACACACACACACACACCTTGTTTCAAAAGTAGGTACTTTAAAGTAAACAGCAGTAGCTTAAGTTTTCCTTGTGTACTATAAGCTTGATGGTTACAGATTTTGGTAAGCACAATTTCTTAAATGTTTCTTATTCTGTGAAGGAAGGACAAACAAGACAAGTTGTCTGCTAAACCAAGTAAGTGTCAGTCATAACGGTTAACTATTGACTGTTGGGGAGAGAGTGAAGAGAACTCTAACCTGCTAGGCAATGTCCCGAATTCCCTCCCCTGATATGACCAAGTGATTCATTCCCCTGGCTACTCAGAGAAGCTTGGTTTCTCCCTTTGCCCTTCGACCAGACTATAAAAGGTGGCTTGAGCCTTTCTTTAGTGATTGGTGCTGACAGTGAAATCCAGCATCGTTTGAGCTCCGCAAGTGCCGCGTTTTCTCGAATGAAACATAGAGTGTTCGAGGATCGGGATATTTGTAAGAAGACCAAAACACTGGTTTATGAAGCCATTGTATTGCCAACTTTATTGTATGCCTGCGAAACATGGACTATCTATAAATGTCACTTCCACCTCCTTGAAAGATTTCATCAACGTTGCCTCCGGAAAATCCTGCGAATTACTTGGGAAGATAGGCGAACAAATGTCAGTGTACTGGAAGAAGCAAAGACTACTAGCGTTGAAAAAATGATCCTTCAACGCCAACTTCAGTGGACCGGTCATGTTGTTCGAATGCCTGACTGCCGTCTCCCAAAGCAGTTACTTTACTCCCAACTCAAGGATGGAAAGCAGAATATCGGTGGTCAATATAAGAGGTTTAAAGATGTTCGTAAGGCTAATCTAAAAAAATGGAATATAAACATCGAAAACTGGGAAGCTCTGGCCCATGAACGATCTAAATGGAGGTTGGCCTTTCACAAAGGTTCCATGGACTTTGAAGAAGCCCGAGTGCAAGGTGAAAGGGAGAAACGTGCTAAGCGAAAAGCACGTCAAACGAATCCTTTACAGGACCATCTTCCATCTGGCAACCTGTGTCCTCACTGTGGGAACCTGTGTGGATCTAGAATTGGCCTCCACAGTCACTTACGGACCCATCACTAGAGTCTACACAATTTTTCCTCCTTTTAAAATTTCTTTTTTGTAAAAAAAATTTTATCCTGGAAGACAATCTTACTCGGTCACGAGTGATCGCCTGATGAAGAAAAGGTGGCTTTGAGCCTTTCTTTAGTGATTGGTGCTGATCCTCACCCCACATGCATCCCTCTTGGGGGGCGGGGCTGTTTGATCAATTCCTGCCCTGGAGCCCTGAAAGGGTTCAGGATTGAGCAGATGCTCCAACACCCAGCTATGGAGGAGATTTCAAAGTGGTTCTTGTTCCCTGTGGGGGGGGTGGGATATTACCTTGCGTGCATGTTTCCATATTTTGTTGGTGTGGGAGGGAGGGAGGGTGGTTGTGGGGAGCCCTGCAGCCCTGCGGCTTTGGTGGTGTCAACTGCATGACTTGCCTTGCCCAAATGCAGCCCAATCCACCTTGGAAGGGGGACGGATTTAAACAAACATTTAAGAATTCAGTTAACGGTGCGTTTCATCCTCTGTAGGTCCATCTGTCCGATGTCTGCTCCTGACTGTGTGTTTTGCTTGGCCAGAAAAGAACTGGGAAACGGGCCAAAAGAGGCCAGCTTCTTACCGCTTCTTCTCATTTTGGATACAGGCCCATTAGCCCTGGGTGAGATTCGGAGGCAGAGGTGTTGAATGTTAGGCCCACGGACCAAATCTGGCCTGCCTGGGGTCCCAATCCGGCCCTCTAGCTCCACCCCCTTTCCCCTCCACGGCCAGTCATTTGGTGTTTCCCGGCTTCTGCATGTTCCCCAGCCTCCACCTTCTCAAATGAAATGCCTCTCCTAAGGATTATTTACTGGCAGTAAGAGCTTCAAAACTAAAAGAGGCTGGTATGCGGAATGGGGTTTTTTTTGGGGGGGGTGGCCACACCCCTTTGCTTTTAGCACCGCCCACCACTGGAATGCAACCCCCGAGCACCTCTCTGAAATAGAATGTGGACCTCGGGCTGAAGAGGTTCAACACCCCTGTTCTATGGCAATTGGAGGGCAAAATGGATCTGCGTGGAGGGGAAGGTCCCCACCCCCTAAGTCTATGTCCTTTTAGCCAAAGTGTGCCCCACCACCCACACTCTCCCCTTCTACAATATAGTCACTCAGGCACCATAACACTGAGATGCTCTGTGCATTCCCATGTGAACTGCACCTCCCAGAATAATGTGTGGATTGAAATGTAACTAGTGATTCTTTGGATCTCACACACTTTTCCAAATTTCACAGTGCAGTTCTTAACTCAAAGTGAAAGTACCAAAATGCATTTTAAAATTCATAGTTTGTGAGAACAAATATGTTTACCTATGTGTCCATTTGTATAAAATATGCTTAGAAATGCACATCTTGCCATAAATATGGTAAAAATACATAATTAAATACATATTTATATATGAATTTTCATGATTTATTTATTTTTTTTGCAAAAAAAATTGCACATTAATGCAGAATTGGGGCTTAATGGACTTATGAATGAACACACAGAAAACTGTTGCAGACAGATGTATTTCTTAATGTTTTTATTTTGTAGCCTTTATGCGAAGACCGTGAACAAAAGTTCTCACACTGTGTGAAATTATAGGGATGGGTGAGAATTTCATTTCAGTTTGGTGTTGGTAAGAATTTACCAAGAGACTGAAAGAACTGGGCGTGTTTAGCCTTCAGAAGAGGAGACTGAGGGGAGATATGATAGCACTCTTCCAGTACTTGAAGGGTTGTCACACAGAGGAGGGCCAGGATCTCTTCTCGATCATCCCAGTTTGCAGGACACAGAATAATGGGCTCAAGTTACAGGAACCCAGATTCCACCTAAACATCAGGAAAAATTTCCTGACTGTCAGAGCAATAAGACAATGGACCCAATTACCAAGGGAGGTGGTGGGCTCTCCCACTCTGGAGGCATCCAAGGTGCAGCTGGACGGCATCTGTCAGGGATGCTTTGACTTGGATTCCTGCATTGAGCAGGAGGATGGACTCGATGGCCTTATAGGCCCCATCCAACTCTACTTTTCTATGATTCTATGATTCTATTATTAAGATGTCCTAAATTCTCCATATTTGGGACAAAATCAATTTGAGATTAAAAAGAAGAAGAAGAATTGAATGTGGGAGAAACTGCAACTGGCAGATTTGTCCATCCAGACTCAGGGCTTTGGGTGCTTTGCTCATAAAAGTCTGGGTTGAATTGCTGTGTATTCAGCCATGTTCTCCACACTGAGAATAGCTGTGAAGGCTGTGTTGGCCCCAATGTCAGTGGGTCGGTCTGTCCACTCTGGGGTTTAGCCTGAACTTTTCAGGAGCTCACTGTGGTGCTGAACCCTCGCTCCAAAATGGGTTGAGTGCCATGGATAGCTCCATTAAAGTTCTGACCGAAACCCAGAGTGGCTGCGCCGCCCCACTGACACTGCACTGCAGCCGCCAGCCTCCACTGGATGGACCTATTGAATCTGTCTGGTGCGGATGGGTGAGAATTTCGTTTTTCAACTTACTTTTAATAAGCATTTACCAAAATTCATAAAGTTCGTCCATTCTGGGAGAGAAAGAACGTGAGATTTTAAAAATTCAACAGCAGGAGAAAGCAGAACTGAGAGATTAACCTATTCCTAATAAAAAACCAGCAGAGGACGTGGAAAGAAATGTGATAAAATTCACAGCGGGGTCAGAAATTTCATATTCACATCGATGTCACCATATAAATCAGGAGTGGGTAAGCTCTGTCAGCCCAAGGCCTGAGGGTCGAATTCAATTTGAGGGAAGCTGTTTTATTATTATTATTATTATTATTATTATTATTATTACTACTACTACTACTATTATTATTATTATTATTATTATTATTATTATTATTATTCATCCCACCTTTTTTTCTGCAAGGAACCCAAGGCAGCCTACATAATCCTCCTCCTCCTCTCCATCCTCACAACAACCCTGTGAGGTAGGTTAGGCTGAGAGTCTGTGTGACTGACTGGCCCAAAGTCACCCAGTGAGATTCACAGCTGATCTCCTGAGTTCCAGTCCAACACTCTCACCATTACACTACACTGGCTCTCCAAAAAAAAGTAGTGTCATGGTAAGGGCTGCCTTCCAGTGATGGGCAGCAGACTGGTGACTCCTGTTTCAGTGGTGGGGCTCCTAATCCATGGCAGTTTTTATTCAGAGCTTTATAGGCGCTATCCGTGGTGGTGTTCCATGGTGGTGAACCTATTTTGTGGATGGGGTTCAGCACCATGGATATCTCCTACGAAGCTCCAAATGAAACCTGCAAAACCTGCAATGGAAAAGGAGCCCCACCGAAATAGGAGTCACACCAGCCTCCACTGGTGGGCAGTGCCAAAGGCAAAGGTGGAGCCAAAGGCAAAAGGGGCGGGGCCAAAAATACCAGCATATTTTAGCCAAAAGCATCTTCCTGCCAGCCACTAAGCCTTAGGAGGAGCATTTCAACCTTGTTGTAGAAGGGGGAGAAAATGGCACAAAAGCCAGGAAACTACCCAATGATGAGCAGGAGGGAAGGCGGTGGGGGCAGGGGAAGGAGGGGGTGGCCATCGGTGGGACCCCAGAGGGCTGGACTGAGGCCCCAGGAAGACCCGGATTTGGCCCAGAGGCTTGAGGTTCCTCACCCCGATAGGAATTCATACATTTCGAGAGAGAGGAGGTGGAGAATCGGGACCCTTGTTTCCAGCAGCAGCGATTCATCCTCTGCAACGTGTAGCTGGTCTCGGCTCCTCAGAAATATTGTCCCGATGGGTCGTGTGAGCATCTATTCTACATCTTCAGTTAGCGGGCTATGCATGAGCCTAGTCAGAAGAAAGAGGCCTATTTTTTTGTTGTTGCCGGAGGCAATACATATTTACCTTGGCTTAGAAGGAGGGGACGGAAAAGATTTGCTTTGTCTGTGAATGACCACTGTTTTCAAATAATCCCAGGAAAGTGGTCTTCTGCTATTTTCAATTCTTCATAAGACTTAGGGTGCAATCCTATGCCTGTTTAGACAGAAACAAGTCCTGCAACTCCCAGCATGCCCCAGCCAGCATAGCTGGCTGGGGCATGCTGGGAGTTGTAGGACTTTTTTCTGTCTAAACACGCATAGGATTGGACTGCTAATTGGATAATTCAAGAAGGGGAAATTGTTCACCTCCTCTGGGTTCTGAACTATAGCCAGGCCGTTGCCCGCAAGCCACTGACCAGATTGCAAATATTTAATAAAATAGCCTTTCAACTTTCCGCCACTCTCATCTTATTTATTTTTGTTAGGTAAAATGCCCCAGAGATAACATTCCTCTTTGTTCCCTCTGAAGGGAAAGAATAAATTCCATCACCTCAAGTGGAAAATATGTTCTTTTACAGTGACAACAAATGTTTGTGCGTGCGTGCGTGCTTGCTTGCTTTATATTACAAAGCATATAAGAGAAAGCAGATTGTGTGATCCCCTGGAACACGTGAGGCCAAGAATAGGAGGCTGGTGTTTTTTTAAATTATTCTTTTGAGTCTTATTTACGAACAATGGCAGTCCTCCAAGCTACCACCAGAATTTAGAGGTGGGTCTCCTGTTGGATTCACTTCCATGGGGTGGTGGCCCTTCATCCCTCTGCAACAGAGGGGCAGGCCACATTTCCGATTTGAAGCAGAACCTGGGTTGATGGAGAGGCGGTTTGGTGACATGCGAAAGAGGATGGTGGCACTGGCTGGGGATGATGGGAGTTGTAGACTTTATGTCTGAAAGCCATCAAGTTGGGGAAGGCTGCTCCTCTTGCAGGATGAGAGCCAGCGTGGCGTAGTGGTGAGAGTGTTGGACTGGGACTCGGGAGATCCGGGAGACCAGCCATGAAACTCACTGGGTGACTTTGGGCCAGTCACTGACTCTCAGCTTAACCTACCTCACAGGGTTGTTGTGAGGATAAAATGGAGAGGTGGAGGAGGATCATGTAAGCCGCCTTGGGTTCCTTGAAGGAAAAAAGGCGAGGTACAAATATAATTAATAAATAAAATAACATAAGTATGTGCAGGTGTAACATGTGATCACATATAGAACCCCTGGTTGGATGCCCGCAACCAATCAGCAGGGCTGTGCATGTTTTTTTCTACATGATGAGGAAACACGCCCAGAGCACCCATCGCTTGGTTGGCACAGAACAAGCAACAAGAATGCCTTTATCTGGGATACCTGCCCAGACCTGAGAGCTAGGCCATCTGTAGCCAGATGGGATGTTGTGAGAAGAAGATGCCAAGATCAAAGAGCAACCGTGACCTAGGAGAACCCACGATAGCTTGCAGTGGTGAGAGTGCCGCTGCTGGGGGCCCTCACGTCAAGCGAAAGGGGGCAGCAGCGGGGACGACTTCCTTCTGTTTCATTTCTGCAAGTCATGGACTTGGGCGTGTTTTGACGTGCTAATGGTGAAGGCCCACCTTCTAGTGTGGGCAGCCCCACTTTCTCTCCACCCAGTGTTAATTCTGCAGAAGAGAGAGGGCCCCTGAATAGGGCTACAGATGTTACAACTGGGTAGGGTCTGGGTTAGGACCCCTGTATGTTATGAATGCCAACCCCACACTCCCCCGAGAGGCTCAAGATCTTTTACTACAGTCATAATGTGCATTGCCTGCGGCTGCCTCGAGTGTAGGTAATACTCCCTTAATCCTGTACTAAAACATACTGATACACGTAGACATACTGTACTAAATTCCTGTACTAAAACATACTGATACAAAGAATACTTTTATTACATGAAAGGCAGAACAGATACAGACTTCTTGCGTACAAATCTCTTATGCTCAAATACAGACATTAATAGCAGGGTAGTACTATATAATATTCACACTCACACTCTATAAACTCTGAAAAGAATAAAGGCCTTAGACCTAAAAGCTTATGGAAGGCAATAAGATCGGGGACAAAGCAAGAAAGAGTTCAAAGAGCCCAAAGGTGTATACCTATCCTCGTCATTCGTCCCACGAAGCTGACTCCGACAGCAACTGTCATGTAGGTCAAGGTGAGCTGTAAGCTAACCGCCATACTGAAACCCCACTTCTTACACCTTTGATTCCCCTGTTTCTCTAAAGGAGAAAGGAGGGGTCATCCAGATGAGTAAGTAAAACTTCTTTACATGTTCTTAACTAATCCCTGCATTGTCCTATTGTGTTTCACCTCCTAATTAGACATTTCCTTGTGACTACACATTTTTGGGCTATTTCTTCATGTACTTATTTTGCCTATCTCCTCTACACCTAAATTCTATAATTCCATCATCCCCATGATTATTTGCATAGCCTGTGGTCCCCTCCTCCTGTGTACATCACTTAATCTCTTCAGGACAGGAATCTCCTGTTAGATTTTAATTAAAATTCTTATCTTCACTACAGCCAGTCATCCGCCTTTCACCACTCCTCACATCACTTATCTCAGTACCAAATGTTACTCCAGCTCATCATTGTCCACTGTCCCATCAGGATTAGCAATGTTCCAGGTCTGTATCAGTACTTGCCTCTTTCAAAAGAGGAATCATTATATCACAGAAAGCACCCCTCATAACACAGAGTTGTGTATCTCTTTCCCCCAGTGTGTGTCTGTGGAGCAGAGGGGTCTTTACCAAAAGCAACCTCAGGAGGCCATGAGTGTAAGCAGATGAATGGATGGGAAGGGACTGCTTAACCCTTTTCCCTCATCCATTCCCCCACAACAGAATCCACACACACCCGCCGCATTCCCACTGCTTTTCTCCTACAGAAGGAAAAGACCCAGATATTAAAGTCTTTTTTCCCTCATGGGGAAAAGAGTAGGCTGGGGGGGGGGGGACTGCAAGGGAAATACTGGCTGAAAGGGAAAGGGTTTGCTTGATTTAGTTCACAGATGCAGTGATTACTAGAAGCCAGCATGGATTTGTCAAGAACAAATCCTGCCAGACTAATCTGATCTCATTTTTTGACCGGGTAACCTCCCTTGTGGACTGTGGGAATGCTGTGGACATAATATATCTGGACTTCAGCAAAGCTTTCGACAAAGTGCCTCATGATGGGAAGCTGAAGGACTCCCCCCCCCCATTTAAACATGCATATAATTGCGTCCTTACATCTATCAATTGAATTAGAATAAATTTGCATAAGGGTAAAAACAATACTTCTGAAATAAGGAGTGTCTCCTTTCTTTTTAGCACACCTGGTTGCGCAAGAAGTCCTGTTTGTCCATGGGGTCCTTGGGAGCAAAGGTCTAATCAGGAGCAAAGGTCTACTTGTGTGAAGGGAAAAGATCCAGCTGCATCAGCTGAACCAACACACAGAACTTGCCTGATCCAGGGTTTGGAGGGCACTTGGGCAAAACACCCTCAATGGCCCCCCTCCCTCAGTAGGTCTACCTTCTCACCACCATTGTCACCATCTGCTCTTGATCCTCATCCTCTTTCTCATCGTGGCTACCGCTTGCTTGCTCGAGAGGCAGCGAGTCAGTCCGCAAGTAAGCGGTGGCATCTACTGCTCTTCCTTCTCACCGCCATCATTGTCTGGGCCAGAGTGGGAGGCAGGTGAAGAAGCAGGTTCCAATGGGGAAGTGGAGGGGCGAGTCCAGGGGGCTCTTGGCAGTGGGGCCCCGCTGGGGTTTGGGCCCTCGGCAGGTGTCCAACCATTCTTTCCCTTGACACCAGCCCCGCTTGCTGGATTACACTGCAGCTCCTTGCTCAGAGCATCTTAGCAGAGGCATTCCTCTCTACCATGTGATAGAAAAGGGTGGATGCCTGTTTGAATGTGGAGACATCACTCACTGGACCAAAAAAAAAAAAAAGGAGGACAAAAGAGGACACATGTTTGCATATGCTAATTCATACGTACAGATGCAAATTTAGACAGAATGACTGTAATTTAAATAAAAATACAGGGCCAGAGACATAGCCCCCCCCCCTCCAAACCAAAGGCAGTATTTGCCATTTCAGTTTTCAGAAGTACTACTTGCTTGGAACTCTTTTGCTCCAGTTGATCTGGAACTCCTCTTTAGCTGATTAAAAGTTTGTAAGATCAACTGCTGTGATTGATTGGTCGATTCAGCAGCAGAAGAGGGTTTTTAAAAAAAAAAAAAAAAAGTATAGAGCCCCTGACAGCTCAGCAATCTTTGTTTCAGCTCTCCCAGTCACAGTGCCATGCGAGGGAATTGCCTCCCGGATAATGAAAAACCTACTTAAACAGATTAAGGGATTCAGACACTGTGTAATGCCTCTACAAATTATCATCTCTGACATACAAGCTACCATTCTATCAAACGCGAGGCTATAAATACACACTGAGCATAAACGGACTCTTGGGGAACATTCAGCTTTATTTTGGTTGGAACAGGGGGTTTAAATTCATATTGAAAACAAACACAGCCTGGGAAATTACAAATCTTTTGGTGCATAGGTACACATACAACCCTCTAGAAGCAAGCCCATCTTACAAAGAAACAGCGGTCCTTTTCCTAGCATAACCTCCTTCCTTCTTTCAGGGAAGATCCATTCAGAAAAATAGATATTGTGTGTGTGTGTGTGTGTGTGTGTGTGCCTTTAAATTGCACATTATTACACAAAAACATAGAAACTGAACATTATGGGCACATAGAGTTCTGGATTTTAATGTGGCATCCCCCCAGATCGGTGGTGAAATGAGGATGGGACACACATGGTACCCCAAAGCCTCTCTATCCAAGGAAATACATCACTGGGGAGCAATGGCGGGGGGGGTGGCATCAGTCAGTTACGAAATTTTAACTGGATCCAACTCAATCACATTTAACCAGAAGGACTGTGGTATCCTGGCTGGGGCATGCTGGGAGTTGTAGGCCTTTTCTCTATCTGAACGTGCATAGGATTGCGCCTTCAATGACCTTTCCGGAGTGGCTGCCAAAGTAATCCATGATGAAAGGCCTCCCTGAAACATCTAAGGGAGTGGACGGGGGTCTAAGAGATGAGCATACACATGTCATAATGGCGTAGTGGTGAGAGTGTTGGACTGGGACTCAGGAGATCCGGGTTCTAGTCCCCGCTCAGCCATGAAACTCACTGGGTGACTTTGGGCCAGTCACTGACTCTCAACCTAATCTACCTCACAGGGTTGTTGTGAGGATAAAATGGAGAGGAGGAGGAGGATATGTAAGCTGCCTTGGGTTCCTTGCAGGAAAAAAGGCAGGGCAAAAATATAATAAATAAATAAACCAATCACTTATTGAGAAGTCCTGTATTTTTATTTAAATCATGATAATTATTCATACGTTTGCATCTATTCTTATATATTTGCATATGCAATTTCTATACAAATCTTTGCCTTCTTTTGCCCTCTTTTCAGGCGATGCATTTCCCCTTTTTCTGGTGATGCATAAGTGGCTACCTTTGCAACAGCTCGCTTGATCTGCTGTGCCCAACATAGCAATCAACAGTCCCTCCGATCCATGGAGATGTGGGTGACCTTTTTCTAAAAGGTCTTACAAGTGACGTCTTGACCTTCATACATACAGTCTTTTGGGGGCAATGCATAAAAGAAATGTTGGCCAGCCAAGCTAATTTCCTGGTAACCAAGTGGTGCCTGTCGCTTCCAGCAGCTTTCTTGAAAAACAAAAAAAAGGGCACCTTTTGTGTTTCTTAGCAGGAATAATTTAATGCTAAGGTCAGTTGGAAATCCAGAATGGACTTGCAGCCAGGTAACTGCTAGGAGAATTCTGTGCTAGTTTTTGACAATCTGAAATAAGGCAGGAGTGACTGGCAGAGTCGATTGTCTGACAATAACGAACATCTTCGTTCAGAGGCAGACAACCTGGCACCCTCCAGTTGGACTACCGCTTCCATAATACCTGACCACTGGCTATGTTCTTTATATCACCAGTTCTTTATATCAAGAATAAATCTGTATTGTGCTGTGAAGTGTCATGCCTCAGAACCTGCTTGACTCAGGTAGTGTGAATTCACAGAATGTTCCCAGACATTCCAACTGCTCTGGATACCTGAATATTTTCTTCAGTGAGACAAATAGCAGCTTGAAGGGAGGATTTAGATTGGGGACATCTTGTAAGGAGAAATGATTAACCCCACCCTCAGATGCAGATGTGGGGAAGCAATATTAGGAGATCTTTTTCATGGATCTTCTCTGTCCTGTATAGTTCAGCCCTGAGCAGCAACAGAATGTTTGCAGTCCAGCTCCTATGAAGGAAGGAAATACAGTAATACCTTGGATTGCAAGTAACTTGGTTTGAGAGCATTTTGCAAGACAAGCAAATTTTTAAATATTTATTTTTTAAAAAATTGACTTGATATACAAGCGACGTCTTGCAATACAAGTACTATAGTACGGCTTAAATTAAAAATCTCTGTACAAATTTTTTGGGGGGAATTTGGTTTTGATATACGGTAAGTGTGTTTTGGATTACAAGCACGTTTCCGGAACGAATTATGCTCTCAATCCAAGGCATGACTGTAATGAGTGTGATCCAGGCAGTCATACTTAAGAGTATCATACGTAGTGCCTGAGTAACTTAAGTTCCATTGATTTCAATGGGTCCACTCGAAATATGACTAAGTCTGGATCCAACCAATTATTTTGTTTGGCTAAGTTCAATACCTCACACAAACTGTAGGGATAGGAGATTCTGCATGGGAAGGGTGAAAACCAAGGGGGCAGGGTGGTTGATAGAAGGGGCAGAGTAGACAGTGTGAAAAGGAAGTGGAGGTAAGGGTAGGTGATGAAAACAGGTTTAAGAGATAGCAGGGTGCAGGAGAGAAAGAGGGATGAGGAAAGGAGGGGCTCCATTGCTAAAGTTTTGGCTTGTGGTAGAGCACATATTTTGTGCAAAGGCGCCACCAGGTTGGGGAAGGCTGCTTTAGATGTTTGGGACCAGGATATCTCAGGGATTGCATTTTCCCACATGAGCCTACCTGCACATTTCAGTCTCCTATCTCCCATCTATGTTCCACTCCCTGGTGGGTGGGAGAGAGCATTCTCCTTGGTGATTTCAGGTTTGGGACAACTCGCCGCAAGGAAGAGCTTTATAGAAGACAATACTCAGCTAGATGCACCAAGGATCTGGCTCAGTATGGAACAGTTTTCTGCTACATTTAGGGCACGCACAATCTTACGCATGTTTAGACAGAAAAAGGCCTACAACTCCCAGCATGCCCCAACTGGCCATGTTGTAGGGGGGTTTTTTCTGTCTAAACATCATCATCAATCATCATCATCATCATCATCATCATTATTATTATTATTATTTTCATTTCTATACTGCCCAACAGCCGAAGCTAAACATGCACAGGATTGCACCTGGGCAGAGCAATCCTGCGGCTAGTAGACAGCGTCTAGACGGCCATAGGATTGCTTGGATCCCCAGCTATGAAGGTCAGAAAATTGCTCCAACCTCATAGCTGGGGATCCGCACTCGGATCCCCCTCCCAGCTGGCACAGGGGTGGAGACTGAAGGAGACTGGCCCCACCAGGATACGATGTGTCCAGGCTGCGCCTCAGCCTCCTTCCCTCCTGCTCTAAGGCGCCGCACTTAGACAGCCTAAGCACTTTGCAGGGCAGGAGGAGCGCGGAGGAAACCTTGGCCTCCACACTCATCTTGCCCTGCATAGGATGCCCGTGATCCTCCAAGTTCAAGGGGTTACGCGCTGCCTGGCTGGATTGCATCCTTAAATTGGTTCAATCAGAAGTATTTTTTTTCTGGCATATCATGACATATTAGCGTATCCTTGTTCACAGTGTGTGGCATTTACCACTCCGCCCTTTTCTTAAAGACTTCGGCCAACAGACCGTTGTTAGATCCATGGAATATATTATTATATACACCCAATAGCCAAAGCTCTCTCTCTATGCTTTATGTTTGTGGGGCCCTCTTCGTAGAGGTGTTTATAGCCCCACAAGGGGGTCCAAAGACCATAGAAGCCTATTTTGAACTATCCATCGTAGTTGGGATGTGATGAGAAATGGAGTAGGAGCACTTGCAAAGGGCTGGCAGGGAGATCTGGGCCTCCTTGAGCAGCCCAAGTGACCATCCACGCACCCCCTGAAGGAGTTTCAATGCCGTATCAAGAGGCTCGAGAGGCCCCAATTTATTTTCACTTTCAGGGCAAGCAGCCTGCTGCTCGCCCATTTCTAGCGGTTGTTGTTCACTGCTGTATCAATTGCAGCGTTAACATTTTTAGAAGCTCGGTGTATTCCAAAGCAGAGCGAGTGGATATTTTCCATTTCAGGAAGATACCCTGCCCTGACAAGCACATAAAAGATCCTTTTCCTCATGTGGGGTGGGATTCAACATAACATCTCAGTTTCTGAAGTGTTTTTAACAGGATGCTGCCATGACAAAGAAGACACCTTCAGATGTATGCTGTAAAAGTTAGGTGCCAAGTTATGGAGTGAACATGTAGATAGAACGTGCAAATCTTTGGCTTTGATTTTATAAAATCCTGAACAGCACAGCTGTCATCTCAAGGGAAGGCACGGAGGTGTGCAGTCTGCAGAGCACCACTGGGCCTCCATTTGGGTGGGCAAGAAGCCAGAAGCACCGACCAAGGGAGTGCCGAGGGTTCAGTTCAAGAGCCTGCTGTGATAACATGTTTTCAAGCAGAGCTTGGTCTAAGCCTTCCAAAGATAACTAATATTATCTGAAGTTGTAAGAATTCCTTTCTGCTCAGCATGGGTAAGGCCACAGCTGGGATCCTGTGGCCAGTTCTGGGCACCACAATTCAGGGATTTTGAGAAGTGGAACAGGTTCAAAGGGGAAACTACAAGGGTGATAAAGGCGCTAAAGGTGAACCACGAGGATTGGCTGAAGGAATCTATTTATTTATTTCTTATATTTATTAATCGCCCATCTGGCCGGTTACCCGGCCACCCTGGGCGATGTACAATTAAAACAATACAATAAAACAATACAATAAAATATGATAATTAAAACATTATAAAAATTCTTTTAAAATCCTAACCCACCCCATATTCCCGCTTGAACAACCATGTTTTGAATGCACGGTGGAAGCTCATCACGGAGGGGGCATGGCGAAGGTCACTAGGGAGGGAGTTCCATAACGTGGGGGCCGCCACAGAGAAGGCCCTCTTCCTAGTCCCCACCAGCCTGGCTGCTCTGGCTGATGGGATAAGGAGAAGGCCGTCTGTGGCAGATCTTGTTGAGCATCCTACTTGATGTTGCTGGAGGCGCTCCTTGAGATAAACTGGGCCGGAGCCGTGCAGGCTTTTAAAGGTCAAAACCAACACCTTGAATTCGGCTCGGCAAGCAACTGGTAGCCAGTGCAACTCCTTGAGCACTGGTGTGATGTGATCTCGCTGGTGGCTGCCTTTAACCAGGTGAGCCGCCACGTTCTGTACCAGCTGTAACTTCCAAACCGTCTTCCAGGGTAACCCCACGTAGAGCGCATTACAGTAGTCTAGGCGAGAGGAGACCAAGGCATGAACCACTGATGGGAGCAGATAATTAGGAAGGTAGGAGCGCAGCTGCCGTATCAGATGGAGTTGATACAGGCTCATACAGTGCTGCCCAGCTCACAGCTGACACCTGAGCCTCCATGGACAGCTGGGAGTCTAGAATGACCCCCAAGCTGCAGACCTGGTCCTTCAGGGGGAGATGTACCCCATTCAGCACCAGGTCAACATCCCCTAACCTCCCCTTGTCTCCCACCAGAAGTACCTTGGTCTTGTCAGGCTAGTTTCAACATGTTCCTTCCCATCCAGCCACCCACTGCCTCCAGGCACTTGGACAGGGTCTCAACGGCCAACCTTGGTGAGGACTTGAGAGGTAGAGCTGCGTGTCATCCGCATATTGATGACATCGCACCCCAAACCTCCTGATGATAGCCCCAGCAGCTTTAGGTAGATGTTGAATAGCATCGGGGAGAGGATGGAACCCTGCAGCACCCCACAAGTGAGCAACCGAGGGTCCGAAACCTCCTCCCGAAGAACTACCCTCTGGTACCTTCCAGAGAGGAAGGACCGGAACCACTGTAATACAGTGCCTCCGATACCCAACCCCTCCAGCTGGTCCAGGAGGATACCGTGCTCAACAGTATCAAAAGCCGCTGAGAGATCGAGGAGGACTAGAAAAGAGCATTCACACCTATCCAAAGCCCTCCTCATATCATCCACCAAGGCGACCAAGGCCATTTCCGTCCCATGTCCAGGCCTGAAGCCCGACTGGCATGGATCTAAGTAATCGGCTTCATCCAAGTGTGCCTTCAACTGAGCGCCCCCGCACTCGCTCAATCACCTTGCCCAGAAATGGCAAATTGGAGACTGGGCGAAAGTTGTTCAGATCCTGGGGATCCAAGGAGGGCTTCTTTAAAAGTGGTCTTACTGCAGCCTCCTTAAGGGCTGATGGGATCACTCCCTCATCGAGGGAGGCATTCACCACCGCCCTGATCCCCTCACCCAGTCTCTCCCTGCAGCTCATAACGAGCCAGGACGGGCAAGGATCAAGCAAGCAGGTGGTTGGCTTCACAGATGAAAGCACCTTGTCCACTTCATCAGAAGGAAGAGGCTGAAACCGATCCCACAAGACTGGTCTACCATTGGCCTCCTCCCGCTCACTTCCTGTATCCACGACTGTGCAAAATGTTTTCAAGCAGAGCTTGGTCTAAGCCTTCCAAAGATAACTAATATTATCTGAAGTTGTAAGAATTCCTTTCTGCTCAGCACGGGTAAGGCCACAGCTGGGATCCTGTGGCCAGTTCTGGGCACCACAATTCAGGGATTTTGAGAAGTGGAACAGGTTCAAAGGGGAAACTACAAGGGTGATAAAGGCAGTGGTGGGCAACTTGTGATCCTCTAGATGTTTAGGCCTACAACTCCCATGATCCCTTACCATTGGCTACGCTGGTTAGGGTTGATGGTAGTTGTAGGCCCAAACATCTGGAGTTGCTCATCCCTGGACTATAGAAAAGACAACTAGGGTGTGTGTGCACTGTGCGTGGACATATTGGCCACTTGTGAGTTGCATCTGTTTGCTTCATTCACACAAGGATTTTTGATGCAATGAAGGCAACTTGGATTGATATTTCCCTCCAATTTTGGCGAGTACAAGCTTCCTAAATGGCAGAGCATGCACAGAATTGCTCCAGTTCTCACAAAAGGCTGTGGAAGGGAGTCCACATGCTGAGAAGCCTCTAGGTGACTGTAGCAGCTAGATCTTCATACAGTCATACAGGCCATTGTGGAGAGTCTCCTCCCAACCCCCTTCCAATCCCATGCCTCCTGCTGACTCAGTCAACTTCCCTCCAGCATTGCATGGCTTCCTGGATTCTGCAGTGGTTTCCTCATTCTTCTCCACTGCTAAGAGTGCAATAAAGAAGCCAGGCATTGCCAGTAGACACTGCAGCAACCATGAGAGCTAGAAACTTTTTAAAATGTGAAATGAAATCCTAGGATTTTTACAATAGACTGTGAACCTGACAATCAGCCCTTGGAGTTCAACGTTGCTCATCCCTGGACTACTAATACATATTTTCCATAACATGTTACATACAGGGAAAGAAGTATCAAAACTTATATCAGAAGGCACACAGATAAATGAAACATAGACCAAGCAGATAAATGCATAAAGTCACTTTATTTTCAGTATACATTTAATTTTGAAAAATATAAATGCTAAAATATCTCATCTTCTTCATTTCTTGATTCCATAAAAGTCACAATATGAAAGCCTCATAAAACTGTAAAATCCTATAACGTCATAATACGGAATTTCATTGTTTTACTTTTCATATTACTGGGAAAAGATCATTCAACAATTTGAAATGTTTTCTTGCTTTTTGTGAAAAATTTCCTGTTTGTTCCACTGTGTTGATCTTCATTTCAAAATAAAGTGGCTGTGTTTTTTTTTGTTTTAATACGTCATTCCTCCAAAGCAAATACAGACTTTTAATAGTTTTAAAACGAACAAACGAACAATAATAATTATAACAACAATAAAAAGTATCTGAAAGTGCATCTTGATTCCGAGAAATAATGCGTATGCATATTGTATCAGTGAAGACTAAAGAAATAAGGGACAGAAAGAGGGACAGACAGACAGCGAGGCAGACAAGTTCACATTGTAGGTCTGGGACAAAGTTATCTCCGGCTCTTTGAAATTTCACTCCATGTTAGCCCTGAGCAGTTATCTCTTTGCAGAGTTTGGCTATAAAGTTGGTCTAAGCAGCAAGCCTTCCTAAGGCTCTGGTCCTCAATAAGGCCCCATCAAGCCGCTCTGACTGGGCCACTAAGAGAGCGATCCGATGGTCCCCTAGACAGTGTCTAGGGGGCCATACGATTCTTCGGATTCCCAGATCCGAGGTCGGAAAAGAGCTCCGGCATCAGTGGCTAGAATCCTCTTCCCTCCCCTTGTGCCAGCTGCTTCTCCGAGGTCGTAAGACCAACCTCGGAGAAAGGGTAAAGGGGGTGTTCCTGGGGGTGGGAGAGGAGACTAGGGCCGCCAGGACTACAGCCTCCTTCCCTCCCCCTGCGAACTAGACGACCGAACTTGGCGGTCTAGTTGACTTGCAGGGCAAGAAGAGCAGGGAGGTGAAGATGGCCTCTGCCCACTCATAACCCGAATGTCTGGTTTTAAACGGAAAGGCCAGGATCCTTTATGGACACAGTGTGGTGTTGTTCCATCCCTGCCATCACGATGATGAAACGCCTTATATGTTTTTGCGTTGGCAATGAAGAGTGGCCCAAACATTCAGTTTAGTAACAGAAGTGCCAAAAGGGACTGCATCCCCTTTTGAGGATGGTGCTGCTGCTGCTGCTGCCCCGAACCTGGCCACCATGTATCCTGATGATACTGTGCATTGTGTGTGCACATGTGTTTGGTGCCTGGGATGGGAGCCTGGTGCGGCATGGGCCCAAGGGCACCAGCCCAGGAACGAGCAAGGCCACAGTTTAATTTACTCACACTGCACAATGGAATCCAGGACCGTAGATTAGCCCTTCAGGCGGGGTTCAAAAAGAGGGGGCAACCGATTACAGACACACGCACACGCATATATATATATACACCCCAAGGGGGGGGGAGGGAGGAATAAAAGGTTATTATAAATATATAGAAAGTACATGACATGATGTCAAAGTCTGACAAAGTGCGCTGCAGCTCTAGGGCTGTTGAGTCTGCATCCCGCTCACAATGGCAAAACTAGTCTAATGGCTCTGGACTGCACCCCCAAGATCTATAGCAGTGTCCTCCAACCTTGGGTCCCCAGATGTTTTTGGCCTACAACTCCCAGCATGCCCCAGCTGGCTGGGGCATGCTGGGAGTTGTAGGCCAAAAACATCTGGGGACCCAAGGTTGGAGGACACTGATCTATAGGCTTCAAATCTATATAGAATGTTACCCTTTTGCTTGATCGCCAGCGCAATCCTATACTTGGAAGTAAGTCCCATCATGTTCA
Organism: Shinisaurus crocodilurus; assembly: GCA_021292165.1. NCBI lineage: Eukaryota > Metazoa > Chordata > Lepidosauria > Squamata > Shinisauridae > Shinisaurus > Shinisaurus crocodilurus. The sequence goes on from CM037876.1 coordinate 15,455,328, forward strand.
TTGGGGCTTACCGGTACTCCCGAAAAAGTGTTATTAGGGGTTCTATCCAATGTTAGTCCTACGACTAAGACTCGACCCTGGAGTTGGTCCTTCGGGAAGGGCAGGAGGAGTGATTTTTGCAGCGCAGTGGCCTGCAGAGTGCATTGGCACCATGCAGATTATGTTTCAACGGCCGCCTCTACACTTTCACATCCTGTGCTTGCATAAAACTTTATCCCGTCCAGGACCTGTTAGTCCCCCATAGCCTTAAGAGGAGGAGGGTGGCGCCTTTGGCAACAATTGCCACTACGCGCACGGGAGCCGAGCATCTTCAACAAACCCCCTGCTACACAAAAAGTGCTCTTTTCCTGCAGATCAAATATTTTTGGGCACGTCTCCTACACAGTCTGGCTCTATAGTCATTCTGTCATGCCAGAGGATTCTGCGATTTTGGGTGGGGTGGAGGGAGGGAATTAGAATTCCTAATGGAGAATTCTCGATACCCACCTCCCCCGCTCCAAACAGCAAGTCCCAAGATCCTTTGCGGAGGGAAGCTGTGACAGCTAAAGTGGTATAAAAAGACCAATTTGACTCTAGTGTAAATATACCCTTAGTGCTGGTAAAAAAAAAAATTTTTTTTAAATAAATAAATAAACCATCCCCCAAGTCCTGCTAATGCCAGGAACTCATGAAATGCAACACCCCAGACTCTTCTCCCTTGCCGCCCCCTCCCCATTTCCTCCCTCAGAGTTAAGTGGTATACATGACTGAAACAGAAATCCTTTTCCTCTTCCCCAAACAACGTTGGGCGCTGTACAACTAGCCATTGGGCCTGATGAATAGTAAAATAGTTACCAGCACTGAATTTCAAGTACACTTAACAGAGTGCAGGAGTGAAGGACCCTTGTTGGGAGAAACTGACCGCTTGGAATTAACAGATGGGGAAATGTCTCTCTGTGTGTATACATGTGTGTGTTTGCATGCAGATGCTAGTTACACTGCATCTCAAAAACATCACTGCTAGTTTCTAAACTCTCTGCTTCCTTTTGTGCTTTTTACTATTGACTTTGGTTTTGGATGTGGGGGGGGACACTGTACAAACAAAACGGGGAGATGACTGCACCTATGTTCCCGTAATACAGAGGTTTGCTCCAGCAGTAGACGACTTCACTTCTGTACTGTCCGCACCGCCAACTGACTGCAGCTGTCCCAAGGCACATCGCGCGTCTTGATACCTGTGACAACAGAAGTCTCCACTGAGTTGCCGGTGCGGACGGATACAAGAGTGAGGTACTTCACTGCTGGAGTGAGCTACGGTTGTTGTTTGCGAGTGCCGCTGAAAAACAGAGCCGTTGTGGACACACTGGTCCTAATTCAGAAGAGCTTGTAGCATCCCCCCTGCATCGCCCGACTGCCCACTAAACTCGGGGGAGCTGTTGGGGAAAAGCGCGGTGCTTGGGATGTGCACCCACACTGCTGCTCATGTCTGAAGGGGTTCTTATGACAGTGGCCGTTGCCCTTAGCACTCACCTTCAAGGGTTGCATTTGAGAGCTTTCTGAGAGCCACCAAGGGGCACAATCCTATGCGTATTTAGATAGGAAAAAAGGCCGACAACTCCCAGCATGCCCCAGCCAGCATAGCTGGCTGGGGCATGCTGGGAGTTGTAGGCCTTTTTTCTGCCTAAACGTGCATAGGATTGCACCTTCAGTCTGTTTCCGATTGTTGCTTTTAACAGCCAATACATATAGTGCCCATTCTATTTTTCCCCACTGCGTGTTATCTCCTGTGCAGCTAGACACAGTTGGGTTTGGAGTCAATCTACCTGTGCAGCAGAATCGTGCGAGGCAGCTATTCCTGGACTAATGGATTTCACGGGAGGGGTGTCACGCTTTAAATTCTCCCTCGAGGCTAGGGATCTCACCACGAATATCAGGGGGCTTGAGTGGGCCGAAATCGGCCCGGCTCACAGCACCCCAATATTCGCGGCGACTCGTGGGCCTACCTTGCTGCCCGCTCAGTCCGCCGCTCGGTCCGCCGTGCCGCTCACGCGGGCTCCCGTCATGTCATTTCCGGCTGTGACACGACGGGCCCTGTGCCGACGCGGCTGAACCCTGTTGCTGCGATTTTGGTGTGAAAACCAGGCCGACAGGGCTTAAAACACCCGAGCGGCACAGAGAGCGGCCACAGAGCCCCTCCATGGAGAATTTGAGGATCGGGGGGCTCCGCAGCGCGGAGAGTTGAGGCGATTCGCCCCCCAAAAAAACAAGGTACGAAATGCACCACAACTCGAGGCAAATCCTCCAGTGCACACAAAGAGATAGCACATCAGGGAGACGGCTAGCTGAAAATCATTCTTATCAATCTACTATGTCTCGATGCGCACAGCAGTGAGCTTTTTCGTGGGGCACTATCCAATCATGTGATACCCACATGCAGTCTGAAATGGCACAGCCCAGAAAAAAAATACATGTGTCGTGAGTGGGTTTTTTTTAATGGTATACAGACTGACACAGAATGAAATCTGAGCACCTAATGAAAGTAATGTGGTATGAATCCAGCCTAAATACCATACTTGCCTTGTGGACCTGAAATCCACTTTGAATCTACATAAAGATTTGCTAGGTCACTTAGGCTATGCAGACTGACAATTAAGGCTTAAAAACCACCTCCTCTCCCATCAGTTTCAGTCCATTGTATATTAAATTTGCAAGCGTGACCACACACACACACACACACACACACACACACACTCACGCACACAGGTACCAGCAAGTTTGTATAAGTGAAATAATGCTAACAGTACTGGACAGGAAAATCCGCACATGACTATAGTCTGCATCTGCTCCTTTGATAATAGTCATTCCTATCTGAAGGTAATTCACAAGGTGTTACTGCTGTCATGTCAATGGTGTCTGAGCAGGAGGTCTCCAGAAGTCTCTGTGAGATGAATGGAGGCAGTACTGCAGCGGTGGTTGGTGGATTGTGCCAGTTGCGTTTAATTTAAACAGACTCCGCCAAAAAATTATGTGACAGTTAAACACAGGTCTTGATTCCTTCATTGTGTCGTCAGATTGTTAAAAAGAAAATACAAATTGAAGAAAGGAAGGAAGAAAGGAAAGAAGGAAGGAAGAGTAGGCATGTCCAATGAAAGATGTTATTATAGTTGATTTCAGTTCTATGCCATATACCCTTCAGATTGTGTATTTTTTGTGTTTTTTTTGTTCTTTTTGTAAAAATCACAGTATATAACATACTATACAATTATTATTATTAAATTGTTTTTCTTCTTTTTTTGTCTTTTCCTTTTTAAAGAGAAAGTCCGACATCTAGAAATAAGAGGTAGAACTACTCAAAAACTATTACGTTTCCTGCTGCAGGAAAAACAAATTCATTTTCTTTACAGTAATTTTTTTTTAAAAAATGGTTAAAAAATTGACAAAAAATAGAAGTCGCAGGTTAGGCCCCCATAACTAAAAGCAAGAAATAATCTAGGGGGGGAAATAACACTTGTCAATGCAGCCGACAGGTTAAGAATCCATTAAGAGTGTTACAGAATAAAAGTTGCATAGGAGTGGGTCGATCCCACACACTCACTACAGTGATGTCAGAACAGATCTGGGCAGGGGATGTACCGTTTCTGTTTCCTTTGCTTGAGACTACAGAAGCAGAGGCGACATTAAGAGCGTGTTAAGATTAGCAGCATTTTGCAGGAGTGGAGAATTATGGGGGGATTCGCCTGGAGGTCAGTTTTGTTCTGCTAGAGATTTAAAAAAAAAAAAAAAAACAATAACCCAAAACAAAGAAAAACATTGATTCACAACTAAAAAAAAATAACAGTCAGTTCTGCTGATATTTCACAAAACTGTGATAATATATCCTCAATACTTCCACCCTCTGCTGAAAAGCTCAAGAGGAAGCGTACGTACGCATGTGACTGAGAAGGCAAAAACCAAAAAAAAATGTGTCTTGGTCAGAATTAAAGAAAAACATGGACTGAGCAGAAAAATGTACAAGCGGGCTGAGGAGGGTAGACGGAACTTGGAGAAAAGCCTGAAAGGAGAGGAACAGGAATATGTCTTGCTTTTGTCTAGGCAGAGAGCAGTTGAGTATTTGGCTAGGAATAAAGAAGAAAAAAGAAAAGAAAAAAAAAAACCAGTTTGGTAAAAGATTAACAAACAAGTTACAAAGTAGTTTCTGTTCCCTTGCTCCTCCAGAAATAACCACTGTCTTCAGGATCGAGTTCTATTCTAATTTGAGGCACGACTTTCATTGGAGTTCGTGGAGGGCTGGGGAGAGAGAGAGAGAGAAGAGAACAAAACTATAAAACAGAATTTAAACACCCAGATTAACTTCTAGCATCTCGGTCAGGGCAGGATTAATCATTATGCTAAGGAAGTTCTACAGAGGTGACTCTTAAGACTTTGTAGTTAATGTGGGGCCACTGCTTGACCTTGGTGGAAGGAAGTGGGCTCCACTTTGCTTCGGAGCCACTTTGCGCATGGCTCCTCATGGGTGCTTGAGGGTATTTGGCAGCTCTTTGAGACTGCTTGGGTGAAGACCATTGAGGCAAATGCAAATGTGTATCCCGGACGTGGCAGCTTACTAAAGATGCTTGGGCAAGACTATCTAGATGCAAATGCCCACCCGAGACTGAGCTCCTCTGCCTCGGGCAGAGATTATGCAGGTGACGGGGGGGGGGGGGGGGGGGGGGCGCGAAGTGTGGGTCCTGTCAGGCTTTCTCTCCACAGGGAGCAATAGGCGTTTGAAATATGGAAGACGTTTAAGCACTGACTGCTTAACAGGAAAGCCATGACAGAGCTATAGGATAAGCATTTAAGCCTTTTTCCCATTCATGGGGGGTGGGGGTGGAAAGAGACATAAAGAAAAACACTGCAAGTCCACAGGCCTTTAAAGGAAAAGGTGGTCTGGAGTCAGTTGAGTCTCTTCACACTGGATTAGGAAAGGGACCTGCTACCATACATAACACGGCAGAGGGACTATATAACATGTGTATATACAGTACATGAGCACAGGCTGGTGTAGTGTAGCAGCTATTAGAAAGAGCTACAAATCAAGGAGTTCCTTATTTGAATGTTGTGTTTCCCATGAACTTGCCTTAGGCAAGCTACTCTCACTCAGCTTGTCTGTAATATGGGTGTAATAATAACCAACCGTACAGACTTCCAGCGATTACAACAGGATTATGTATGTAAATCGCTTTGAACCCCTGAAAGTACAACAAAAAAGTCAAGTGTTGTTGTTATCATGGGGGACTTGCACAGTGCACTGGAATCTACTTGATGTGGAGTGGTATACAAATATTGTAGATGATGATAATGTTGATGACGATAACATTTTGTGTAGATAGAAGTTTAAAGGCAGATCTGGATGCACACAATGTTGACTCTCTTGCCCATAAAACCCAAGTCATTAAAGATGACAAATGCTAGAACAGAGATTGACCTAACCTGGAGGTTGTGCACAAGCCGCTATATTAGTGCAACCTTCTCCAACCTGACACCCTCCAGATGTGTTGGACTGCAACTCCCATAATTCCCAGCCAGCAAGGGAATTATGGGAGTTGCAGTTCAATACATCTTGAGGGCAGCAGTTGGGGTAGGCTGTATCAGTGGGAGTCACAACTATCATAGGGGTGTACGAGAAATTCATTTAAGTTCATTTTTCATCAAAATTTACCCAGTTCACACCTTCTGGATTGAACGCTGACTCGGACGGACTCTACAGTTGAAGTCTGTACATTTCTGAGCTTGTAATGTGATTCACACGGACCCCACAAAACATGTTCAGCAGCATCCATACACTTGAAAAATATGCATGAATAAATGTGTACTTTTGCAATATGCACAATAATGCACTTTAATTAGTGGGAGAAGACTGCATACATTTCAAAGATGTGCACAATTGATGCATATATTTGGAAAAATATGCACAAAAATATGCAAGGATTTTCATGCAAAGAGAAAAAAACAAAGCCCGCAATCTGATACAGACTCAAGTCAGAATAAGCTTCGAAATGGAATTCAGAGAACTTCGATGAGCTCAAATTTTCCCGATTCACGCATCCCTAGAAGTACCAGAGACCCTGAATTCAGGTAAAATTCAGGAATTGATTCTCAGGAGTGTTGAGCTTTAATCAGTTAACAGTTGTTGCTATCCTGGAATTCAAAAGGTGATGGAAACCATCAGCAAAGCCAGCTGGGTGCTGCTGCCCTGCTTTGTAATTCAAAGGTGAGGTTGCTTAGCACTGGGGTCCCTAGTCAAAACCACAGAAGGAGGAAGGATCATGCCATTTTCATGGATGCCATTCCTTTTTAAAGGGCATATGTGCTTTGTAATTTTATGAATTGTTGTGAACTGCCCAGAGAGCTTCAGCTATTGGGTTGTATAGAAATGAAATAATAATAATAATAATAATAATAATAGTAGTAGTAGTAGTAGTAGTAGTTGAAAATCGAGCCTCCGCCGGGGCAGAACGAGGCCGAGCTTGGCCCCGCTCGCGCCCCGGCGAGGCCTTACCTCCTCTTCGGGGCGGCTTGCACACTCCACGGAGAGCCGCCCCAGCCGCTTGATCCGGCGGAGAACCGCCCACGCTGCTCGATCGGTTCCGTCGCGTCACTTCCGGGACCGGAAATGACGTGACGGGACCGATCAGCGCCTGCGCAGAGGCCCGTCGTGTCACTTCCGGGACCGGAAATGACGCGACGGGACCGATCGAGCGCGGAGAACGGGGTAGGTGGCTCGTTCGCCCAGTCTTATTTACGCCGCTAATAATAATAATAATAATAATAATAATAATAGCAGCAGCAGCTCTTAAATGACTCCCACCTCACCTGCAGCACAGCCTGGTTGCAAACATCATCTCTATAAAAGAGTCTTAACGTTTCAGAAAGTAATTTCTTTTGCTAGGGAGGGACTGATGCTTCGTTGACACCAAACATTTTACGAAAGTGACAAGCTTCACTGAATGGTCAGCTTTTATTTATGTGCCCGGGAGAGGGGTTGTGATCCTGGTATAATTATGCTAACATCAAAGTTCAGTTTCATTGGTAGCCAGAGTACAAATCAACGAGGTGTTATATCTTCTGCACAGGAGTTGTAACCCATCCTACCAGACCAAGAGCCATGCGTCCATTTAAAAAAGTGTTTGGGTTAAGATCACACATCCATAAAGATTCTTACCTTGGCATCATGTGGGAGTGGAGGTAAGGAATTTTATCAGCATGATGTATGGCGTTCAAGGAATGTTGGTGATTTTTCTCCTGTTTTATAATTTAAAATATATATATATTTATATTGATTTCAGAAATGTTGTCCACACTTTTCTTTATAAATGAATTCAAAGTGACTAAAATTAATAAACCCTTGCATTCCTGCCTCCAGTAACACACTGCTGCTCTATTCTCAACACAACACGAGCTAAGAAAATGCTCAGATCTGAGAGCTACACTGGACAACTGTTCCAAGTCAGAGGACTGCTACTAATTAGAATGCTTGATTTACAGGCAATTAAAATACCAGATGTAAAAAGCTGAATGACTTTGGTGGTTTTCTGTGGCATGTCCAGTGGAGATTGCGTCCCACCACCAACCACTGGCAAAACGAAGAAACCACAGGATAACCAGGCAGACCAGCAAGGAAGCTATACACTAGAGGAGTCTTACAAGAGGGACCTGTCCAATTTAATGCACTTGTTCATGATTCCAACATTGATACACACCATAACAAATGTTTACATTAGAATGTGGTTTTACTAAATGGAGCAGATAGGAAGTCTAGTACCATACTCACAGATCTTTCCTGCATTTCCCCACAGGTATGGTGTTGGAATATGCGGTGAGAAGATGTCAACTCTGCAGGGAGCTTTTTAAGTTGACTGCCCAGTAAAGGGTTAAGATAGACTGTTATATTATAGTCTAGTTAAAGGGCAAAGGCAGAACCCAAGCTTCTCTTGGAAATCAGGAGGCAGGGCTCAGTGGAGCAAACCACTTAGTGGTATCAGGGGAGGGAATGCTGGACATTGCCAAGCAACAGGTTAGCATTCTATTCTATCACTCCCTGACAGTTAGGGCATTCTAAAGTTAACCGACTTAACTGACGCTTGCTTGGTTTTAAGCAGAGGGACTTGACCTGTGTTTTCCTTTCCTCACAGGATAAGTAACATTTAAGAAACTGAACTTATAAAGTCTGTAACCATCAAGCTTATAGTACCGGAGAAATCGTATGGAACTGTTATTTACATCTACTTTAGAAACAAGCCCTGTGTGTGTGTGTTCGTTGGGTGAAGTCTGCTGCTGCTATTGTGCTCTGCCATCATGCAGCACCCATGGGAACCATTCCACAAACGTTCCTGGGGAGGCATCCATTAAATATGAATTGATTCCAAGAGACGAGCCTCAACCTCCTTGCTTGCCCCCACCGAGAGCGAAATGGAAGGCCTCACTCATTTGGGATGGGGTGGAGGAGGAGGACTAATTCATTTCAGGCAGTGTGAAGACTTTTTTTAATATTAAGGAATTAGCAACTTTTGTATACATTTGCAGTCAAACTTGAAAATTTTGCTGACACCACGTTTACCCCTGCATCGAAACCCTCACCCATTGCAGAATACACTGGAAGATCTCTTCACGCTCCCACCTGTATCTGAATATTTACCTTCTTCCTATTTAACCATCCAATCAATATCACCCTTCATTCCCTGAAATTAGCATGTCTATATCAGCCGCGGCCGCCGCCCTGCCCACTGGACCTTCTTCCCTGCCTAAAGGGGGATAGTTCGCATGTGGTTCTCCCACTGCATAAGGAACGGGATGATCTGATGATTACGATGGGATAACAGCTGGGGCACAAAGGCACAGAACTGCATTTGAATTTGAGAAACAGACGGGTTGGATTCAAAAGGCCCAGAACAACTGTAACCTGGATTTCACAAAGCGTTTTGAACTTGGGAAATGTAATGTGGGAACCCCTTGAAGACTGGACAACTAGCGTAAGAAGGTAGGGAAGATACAAGTGACAGAAAACAAATATGCAGCATAGCATCACTCTATTGCAGTGTTCTCCAACCTTGGGTCCCCAGATGTTTTTGGTCTACAACTCCCAGCATGCCCCAGCCAGCGTAGGATCCCACGGGATCCCACAAGCAGGACAACAGCGTAGCTGGGAGTTCTAGGCCAAAAACATATGGGGACCCAAGGTTGGAGAACGCTGCTCTATTGAGTGGTTTCCAGAATTGCAAATTTTGGGTGAACAGGCAATGTGAACCCCTAGATTCAACCTGTGCTGGATGGGGCTACACTCCCCTTGAAGACTCAGGCTTGCAGGTTCCAGTGGTGGCCAGGAGTGGGTTTGCACAGCTAAGACTAGTATGGCAACTACTCCCATTCCTGGAGATTCAATGTAGCCATTGGTGATGACGCATGCCTTAGTTACATCCCATGTGGACTGCTCTAACAGGCTGTAAATGGAGTGGCACACAGCCAATGTGGCGTAGTGGTGCGAGTGTTGGAGATCCGGGTTCTAGTCCCCGCTCAAACATGAAGCTCACTGGGTGACTTTGGGCCAGTCACTGACTCTCAGCCTAACCTACCTTACAGGGTTGTTGTGAGGATAAAATGGAGAGGAGGAGGAGGAGGAGGATTATGTAAGTCACCTTGGGTTCCTTGCAGGAAAAACGGTGGGGTATAAATATAATAAATAAATAAAATAAATAAATAAATGGGACTGTCATTGGAAAGTGTTTGGAACTTCAGCTAGTCCAGAAAGTTTTGGCCAGACTATGGACTGGGGCCCGTTCTAGGGAGTGCACAACTCCCTTGTAGCCACAGCTTCACTGGCTGCCAGTCTGTGTTTATGGGCATAATTCAGAGTGCTGCTTATGACTTACAAAGCTGTAGGGGTTTTTTTAATGCACGTTTTGCCCATGATGAGCTGCACTGGAAAGCTCACAAAACTGCGAATTTTGGAACGCAACTCTGTCTCGGCTTGCCAAAAAGCTCAGGAAGAACAAATTGGGTAAATCCACTAAAAAAAAAAACACACAACACCCTCAACAGAGTGAAGTTCCCATCCAGTGCCAGCTCCAGATGTTGAGAGCCCTTGAACAGGACACCTGGAATGGGCCCCCTCCCTCGGTGAATCTACTTCCTCACCACCGTCGTCACCAGCTGCTCTTGCTCCTCCTCCTCTTTCTCATCACTGGTACCACTCGCTTGCCTGACAGGCAGAGAGCCAGGGGGCAAGCAGGCCGTGGCACCGACCTCTCCTCCTCCAAACCACCACCGTTGTCTGGGCCAGAGCGAGAGGCAGGTGAACAAACAGGTTGCAATGGTGAAGAAGAGGAGCTGGCCCGGGGGGGGGGGGGCTCTTCCTTGTCAGTGGGCCCTTCGTGGGGTCTGGGCCTTCGGCAGGTGCCCAACCATGCCTACCCTTGATGCCAGCCCTGTTCTCACCCATCTCTAAAAGAAGAGCCGTGCTGGGTCAGACCAAAGTATCCTCTTTCTCCACAGTAGCCAATCAGATGCCTCTGGGAAGCCCACAAGCAGGACAAGAAGGCCGCCCGTAGCCCTCACCTACTGTCGCTCTTCACCATGCTGCCTCTGGTCCTGGAGATTCCATTTAGCCACTGATGGCATTCATCCTCCCTGAATTTGTGTAATCCCCTTTTAAGGACATCTAAGTTAGTGGCCATCACTACATCTTGTGGTGGGACCTAAGTGAACCCCACCCTCCCAAAAAGGAACACAAGAACATAAGAAGAGGCCTGCTGGATCAGACCAAGGGCCCCATCTAGTCCAGCATTCTGTCCACACAGCGGCCAACCAGCTGCCCACGGGATCCCACAAGCAGGACACGAGTGCAACAGCACCTTCCCGCCCATGTTCCCCAGCAACTGGAGTACGTAAGCATACTATGTACTAAGGAAGAAAGAAAGAATTATGGGCCATTCTACACATGATACATGTTTGTAAAATACTTGTCTCTTGGGTTATGTTTGCAGAGAGTCAGCTACGCATCCGTCACCTTCCCTCTGGTTCTGCTCTTACAAAGCAGAACATCAATGAGCTTTGCATGATTCCAGCTGTTCAGCAAAACGCACACTGAGCCGCATGCGATGCGTCACACGCAATTCCCTTTGGAACCCCATTCTTATCGAGGAAGTTAAAGCAAGAGAAGATGGACAGGGGAGTAAGCAGAGGTGGTGTGTTGTTGTTTTAAACGAAAAATACAATCACATAATCATGGGTATTAGCACAAATTTAAGATTGGACAAGAAGGAAGTGAATGCAACCCAAGCCACCTGAAGGAAGACAAACATGTTAATCGTGCTAAATGGTTCACAAGATGAGCCCTAAAAAAAAAAAATTTTTTTTTAAAGGACGAAGCGGACAAAGATTACGCTTAAGTTTTGATTTTTGGCGACTGAGTAGAGATCCTAAGGAAACCAACAGCAAGAGACAGTGGTGTCTGCTTCTATAGGCTGCAAACTGGAAGGTTAGCCAGCAAGGAAGGAAACTAAAGGAAGTCATTAGCGCGAGTTAGAAGGTACATGCAAACACATCTGGGAAAGAATATAGATATATACATCGTGCCAGAAATGGACTGGATGATTTGGAGGGTTAGAAAGAGAGCGAGCGACAGAGAGCACTAGCGACTGATCTGTTAGCAGCTGGATAAAAGCGATTAAAAGTGGAGGCACAAAGAAGAGGAGAAAAAAGCTGGGGGGTGGGGGAACCCACAAGGTATATATTTTTAGAAGCAAAAATAATTTGTATAAGCCAACAAAAGATGTACATGCCTGCATAAGAAGCCTGGTGTTTGTTTGTTTGTTTTTTAAAAAAAATTATATGGGAGTAAAAAAGAAAAGAAAAGAAAAGGAAACATCTACAGACAAGTGTTGTTGTTTTTTTTAAAAAAATCAATTAATATTATAAGTATATATAGATATATAAATACATATATCTCTCTATATCTGCTTTTTGGAAGTGCAATTCAGACGGAAGCAGGCATGCAAGAGGTTAGTTCTACTCACTGTCGGAAGGTTTGCTATCACTTAGGAAAGGTTCCTGTTCCATGATGTCCATTGGAATTTTAATACTTGGGACATTTTCTGAGTAGGGGCAGTCGGACTGTGAAAGAAACGTGCACAAAATTTCTTAGAATGTTTCCATCTTGCTCACGCTCTCTTTCTCTCTTACTATCCCCACAGATGGATCAGGAGAGCATTTCCAGCCCAGTTCTGGCATTTGTGGGATTCTGCACCAGTTTGCCACGGCTGTAACTGCAGCGTCACATCCAGCAACAGGTCCAAAGGAATAGCCACACAATGCACTTCAGTACACTTTACGGTTGTTCAGTTTATGAATGCACCTTTGAATGGGACCGCAGAACATTTAGGGCAGTATGGGATATGCATTTATTCATGTTATTGCTTATCACATGTATCCTTCTGTTCCTCCAAGGAGATCAAGGCAATCTATATTTGGGACCATGAGCAGTTAACTCTAGAGGAGATCTATATTCAAAAGGCTACAAGGGTGTACTATTCTGCTAATTTAATTTGAATTCATTAACAAGCTTCTAGAACAGCCTTCATAACAGCTTCAAATGTTTGCTACTACAGACAAGAAGCAAGAGGAGGCTGCCGCCGTCTCGGCAAGAATTCCACGCTCCAGCTCTGTGGCGCAAGCGTTGTGTGGTGTGGGTGGGGGGAGCACGGCCTTGATCCCTCCTCAATGAGTATTTCCCTTGTGGTTTCTCTCCAGCCCTAATTTAGCCCTGGGTGACAGAAATCGCTGCTGAAATGCAGCAACCACTTTTCAGAGGCCAGTTTTAGAGACCAGGGGGCCAATCTCGAGCTGGACGTGGCGATGGCGGGCCCACTGCAATAAGCAGTACCCCCTATAAGGCTACAGGCAAGGGGGCAGGCAGGGCCGGCCCAAGAAATATTAATGGCAGAGGTGGAACATCCAAATGGCATCACCACTCATTCTAACTGTAATGTCATGAACTTGCCTGAGCTTGCTTTTTTCCTCTCCGCCCTCCCCATCTCTTTCCCCCTGTATGTCACATCTTTCAAATCAGCCTTCCCCAACCTGGAACCCACCAGATGTTTTGGACTTCAACCCGGTCAATGTCGCTAACGGTCAATTGTAGTCCAAAACTCTGGAGGGCTCCAGGTTAGGGAAGGCTGTTTTAGACCGTAAGCCTGAAGGCAAGAACGGCCTTACTTCTCATGTTTGTAAGCTGCCCTGGGAGCCATTTGGGCTAAGCAGCGCTATATATATATATAGGAACGGACGGATGGACAACTATTTATTTAAAATATTTATATATTGTCCTTCATCAAAATCGATTCTGGGACTGTTTACAACAATCGCTTATTTGTGTATTTGTATTATTATATATATATATATATATATATATATACGGTCTTACTTCTCATGTTTTTAAGCTGCCCTGGGAGCCATTTGGGCTAAGCAGCTATATATTTAGAGAGAGAGAGAGCTGCTTAGCCCAAATAGCTCCCAGGGCAGCTTAAAAACATGGGAAGTAAGACCGATATACACCTAAATAAGCGATTGTTGTAAACAGTCCCAGAATCGATTTTGATGAAGGACAATATATAAATATTTTAAATAAATAGTTGTCCATCCGTCCGTCCGTTCCCCCACCCCATGAATAAATATAAAGAATATATTAAGTAACTGACCATTTCACTGCCCTAACTGCCCAAAGTCCATCTCACCATTTTCAATGGTAAGGCCAATTCTAGGGACAGCAGTTGTTAAGTGGAATTGGGGCTGCCAGCGACATGTTGCCACTTTAAATGAAGATGTGGCCTCTACTCCCAAGTAACTTTCTAGCTGGCTTCATTTCAGGAATTATTAAGGTGGCAAAGGAGTTGAGGGTGGGTAATAAGGGACCTCACAGCTAAGCACTGCCCCCATTCCATGGCGCCTCTTGAGGCTCACAGAGGAAGCTGATAGCAAGATCAAGGCAGGAAGAAAGTAGGACCTTGGATAGCTCCAAGCAGGCTGGAATTGTCTCTAGGATAAAAGGAGAATGTTGTTTCAGCAGGGAGTAAACTCACACCTGATTTTATGGAAGTTTTGCCAGGGACTCATCCTCGGAGCCGGAAGACGACGGCAGGGCTGTGTCCTCTGGCTGAGCGTGGCCTGAATAAGGCACTGACTGTTCTAACTCAGAGGAGGCAACCATGTCCCTCACCCTCATCAGAATCCTCTGCTGCACACTAGAAGGTCTGAGGGCTGGGGATCATGACAGGCATTATCCATGCAAGTGTCCCCAAACTTCTGGTGCATCTGGAAGCAACAGGGCAATGCTCTGTGGTTCCTCAGCTATCACAAATAGCGTGCAAGTTTCTCCTTTTTCAATTTACTGCTTCCTAAGCCTAATCAGTCCAGAGCTTCCTAGAAAGTTACATGCCTTAATACAAAATGGCAGCAGCGGTGGAAATACTACCATGTCATCTCTGTTATGGCCAGCAATGGCCTTCCTCAGACCAGTTTCTGCCCATGGATGGCCAGCTGCTGACTTCTAGAACAGAGCCTCATATGAGCGGCCTTCCGAAAACTTCTGTAGGTTTGCCCCTGCTTTAATACCACATGGATATGGCAATGGTGGCATACTTACTCCTGGTTGACCACCAGCTGAAGGCACAAGGGTGACAATTTCCCTTAAGAATACACAGGATGGAAAACAATTCAACACATTCTAAGGCACAAGGTCAGATTAGCATGCATGTGTGTGTCTGTCTGCAAGGTCCAAAAACGTGGAATTAGGGTTCGCGGAAAGCCATACTTCAGGACAGGCGCTCTTCCTACTGCTGATTTTTTTACACCTGGGATCACCGCAATGTAGGACATAATTGGAAGAAGTCAAATAATATTTTGTGTGTGTTCAAAAAAAATAAAAGAAAGAAAAGGAAAGGAAAAAAGGAAACAAAAATGACAGAATACTCAGAAATAATATTTTCTTTGGTGGTAACTATGGTTGCCAAGGTATTTTATATCCTAAAAAATGAAGTAAGGAGAAAAATGAAGATTTGGGAGTAGAGTGGCTGAATATACAAGGTGGAGGAGGAGGAGTCACATTTCAGTAAAATTTGATAAGGGAGAGGAAACAAAGGTTTTTGGAAATTAACTATCTCCCCATAACTTGAGAAAAATGATGTTGAAAAGCAAGGTTCTTCATATAATACCATCCCCTGGGGACATATTCATATGGACAAACATAATGTGTGAACTGGGCAATCAGAATTGCTGAGAGGAACAATTCATTTGATTGTAGTGACTGGAGAAAAAGTCACTGCAATCACTGGGATTTTTGCCGGCCATCATTCTCATCTCCTGGACATGTGTTAGAACCATCCATCTGAGAAGGTTACCAAGAACAGGCAGGAGAGCTTGCATGCACAAAAACGTTATTGTGTTTCAGCCCCTTCTGAAGGGGTCTGGAAATGTGTAAGACAGGAGCCCCAAGGGAGAAGTGTCAGAGCAATGAGATGACCAGGTACTTCCCCTGGAAGCTGCAGATGTTTGAAGAACTTACCTAGGAAAGTAAGGTTCCTGGTACAAACAGAGATACTGGCCAGTTCTGGGTGTGATGATCCCAATGCAGCCAGACAATTATGAGGTCACTTTCATGTTCAGCTGGATACACACAATCTTTACATCCAGGAGGGGAAA
The DNA here is from genome assembly GCA_021292165.1 of Shinisaurus crocodilurus. Classification (NCBI taxonomy): domain Eukaryota; kingdom Metazoa; phylum Chordata; class Lepidosauria; order Squamata; family Shinisauridae; genus Shinisaurus; species Shinisaurus crocodilurus. The sequence goes on from CM037876.1 coordinate 15,471,036, forward strand.
TTCCACAGGCTATTGGCTTGGGCTGTATGCACAGCTAAAAACTGCATAACTTATCTGTTAAAGTTTGCCTTTGGATGTGATGATCTGGGTGCTGTTAGCCAAATAAAGAAGTAACCATGCATTCAGCTGGCTGATGGGATCCCCACATCTCAGTTTGTTATGCAACACAGAAGCGGACAAACAGAAATGCTCAGGGAATTGTGAGGGGAAGCATGTAGAAACTGCAGACAGAGATGCTCCAAATCCATATTAGGCAGGATAGGAGCATAAGCAGGGCTGTGTATAGTTCCTGCTAAAGTAAATTAACCTCCAGCATCCTGGCAATCCAAATTCTGTATCAAGAAAAAGCTGGATTCTGCAATCTGATGGAAATTTGCAGAATTTCCTCTTAGTTTGCATAATTTATTCTCATTCTGCTAGTTTTAGTGAGGGGTTAAGAGCCAGACAAGGTACTGAGACCTGTCCTCTACAACCACAAGAAATCTCAGTCATCAGCCCCTTCCTCACTTCTGAAATTTCCGCAGGCCTTGCCCACCTCAACACCATACTCAGCATCTCCTGCAGAACTGTGGAATACACACAGCTCTGAGTATTAGGATTGCCCATGTAACCTCACCTCTGGGGTCAGTAATATCCAAGAACCTTCAACTTCATGGGGCAGGGTGGGGGAGGATGATTAGGTACCCAATCCAAACCTTCACAAACCTGCTGCCACATGCTAGCCAGGGAGGGTAAAAGCAGAACAAGTGTTTACAATGGTGAAAATGGCCTTACGTCATCGTTGTCGCTATCCAGGCTGCCTTTCTTTTTCTTCTTCTTTTTCTCGTCCTCCTTCTTCTTCTTGTCCTTTTCTGGAATGACGTCATCAAGGAAACTGAGGTCATGCTGGGAGAAGAGGTAGTCCATGGCCTTTCTGACGGCTACGAGCGCCAGGATCTATCAGGACAGAATTCAGCATTCCCTTACTGGCATGCACCTCTGCAATTTAAGCTTACCTTCTTTGCCACACCTGGTCCAGCGTGGGGCTCTTCTCTTAGCCTTCAACTGGCAAGGAGAGGGGGTCAAATATGCTTAAGATCTGAACAACTATTGGAATAAACTTGGGTCAAGTCGGAAACGGAAAGCTCCACCACTCAGAGTGTAGGTTTTAATTTCTCGAGTCACCCACAATTTTATAGGGATGTGTGAGAAATTTATTTCAGTTTGTTTTTGATCAAGATTTTACCCAGTTTCCATCTTCCAGACTGAACATGGACTCGGATGCAATCTGTGGTCAAAGTCTGTACATTTCCGAGCATGCAATGCGATTCGCAGACACACACCCAAATGTGTTCAACAGCATGCATACATTTCAAAAATGAGTAAGTTTCAAAGAAAACCCGAGTACATTTCCAAAATAAAAATGAGTACCTTTCAAAAATGAGTAGCTTTCAAAAATGCGCACAATTAGGCATACATTTGGGGAAAAATACGCGTGAAAATAAGCATGGATTTTCACGCAAAGAGAAAAAAAACAAAGCTCGCAATCTGATACAGACTCGAATTGGGACGAGTTTCAAGATGGAATTCGGAGAACTTCGGTGAGCTCGAGTTTTGCTGATTTGCATGTCCCTTCCCACAAATCAGTATACATGGGTGCAATATCCTGGAAGATACTGTCACCCTGCCACAGCTGTTCTGCAACAGGCACAGTTACAAAAACTTGTGTACTTTGAAAAATTTGAGGAGAATAAACATGGAAGACAAAGATGTCCTCTTCTCACTTTTAATTTATTGGAAAGGGATCTAGGCATAAGGTTTGTATGCTTTTAATCTGCAAGCCAACCAGGAAGTCCCATATCAAAATAGCTCTGGCAAGAGAGACAAAACACAAGAATTGGGCCTACTTTTACTGGTAAAAAAATATGCATCCACTAGACTGCTACAGAGAAAAAGGGTCAAATTTAGCTTGCAAACACGCTAGATTTGACGTTTTGGCATTCCATGATGCTCCGGATACCTTTTTCCCATTTTTTTTTCTTTTTCAATTCATTTTTCAGGAGACTGCAGCCTACAGGGCGGGGTGGGTGGGGTGGATTCCACTGGGTGAAAATGGCCCCTGGGCCTCTTAAAGTTGCCCACCCACCCTGCATTAGAGGTAAAACACAAAACTGAAGCTTAGTCATTAAACACCAATTGGATTGATCCTCATTTTTCTTTCTTTCTTTTTTTTAGCCCAGCCTGATTAATGAAGTCCATTATAAAGTCTGCCTTACCCCTACGTGCAGCTGCAAACTAGCCACTGTTTTGATGGTGTTTGACAAATACTTCAATGTTAACGCCAGCATTTACCCCACGTTGCTTTTGTGTGTTTTGCATTGCTTTTTCTTCAACACAGAAAAAATAGCTGTCTTGAGGAAAATTGCAGCGCTGTGGTTTGGGAATCATTTCCCCCAGCAAACAGTACTTAAACACAGAAAGTGGCCTGAACCTCAGAGCCTTAGAACAGTGATATCCACTGAGAAGCCCAGAGGGCACCGAGAGTCAGTGTGGCGTAGTGGTTAGAGTGCTGGACTGGGACTCGGGAGATCCGGGTTCAAATCCCCGCTCAGCCATGAAACTCACTGGGTGACTTTGGGCCAGTCACTGACTCTCAGCCTAACCTACCTCACAGGGTTGTTGTGAGGGTAAAATGGAGAGGAGGAGGAGGAGGAGGAGGATTATGTAAGCTGCCTTAAAGGCGGGGTATAAATGTAATAAATAAATAAATAAATAAATATCGCTCTTCCCCTTCACCCATACTCCCAGATCCTCAGCCATTTTTATGACCCCCTATCGCAGGTGAGAAGCAGGCAGGAAGTCTGTTGAGCACAAACAAGCCGGACTTCCCAGCATCAACACATCCCTACGACAGCGGTTTCTGGGACAGCACATGGGGAGACTGTATTTCTATGGGCCTGCTGAAGGGGCAAGCCAAGGGAGGTTGCCTCTTGGATTGCTCCGTTATGTTGGGGATGAGGGTGAGGAATTCCCCTCTCTTTTGTCAGAGACCCCAGTGAGTGAGGGGGTTTCTGGGTAGGGGGTACTGATGTGCCATTGTCTCTTGAAGGAGTATTGAAGGGATGGCTAAGGAGCAGGTTGCAGCAGGAGGGCTATTTGTAAGTGAAACAGCTCTCCTAACAACAGAGAGTCTCCTTCTGCCTCTGAGGAGGGATGGTTAGAGGGTGGTACCAGAGGGAGACTAAGGGACAAACTAAACATTCTCCTAATCGCGCACAGTGGAGCTATGTGTGATTGTTTTCCCTACTCTCCTGCAAGCATGCATGGTCCTGATTTGGATCAAGACCATGGCACTTCAAGAAAGGGGGGGGGGTTCAAGCTTTCCCCCCCCAAGGGGTGTGTGTTAAGAAAAAAGCATCCATTGATTGATGGGTGGGGGGAAGCTTAAACCCACCTCTCTCGAAGTGCCATGGCCCCAATCTGAATCGGGACCACATGTGCTTGCAGGAGAGTAGGGAAAGCAATCACACATACTTCCACTATGTGTGATTAGGAGAATGTTTACTTTGGCCTTAAGTCTTGTAAGTGAGAACGGAGTGTTCCTCAAAAACACAAAATAGGCTTTTTCCTACTCATTCTGCTAATCGATTACATTTTGGGCTGCAAGGCATCTTTTATATGTCTGCGGGGACAAAATGAGTTGGGAGGGGACTGGGACCACCATGGAAGTTGTAAGGGTTCTATGGTGGTGGGAGGGAAAAACTTTGAGTGGAGAGAAGGCGAAGTCAATCATCCACGTGCAGCCTCCATTTCTAAGCTTTCTCCCTTCCTCAATAACTCTGGTGGCTTAACTGCAGTTTGAAATTACGCAATCTAAATTAATTTCAATGGGATTTAAATGCAAATGAATTCTATTTAAATTTATTTGTTTAAATTTTATATTTAAACAAATAAATGTATTTGTTTATAAAAATATATATATTCATTTCTGTCTATGTTTTTAATAACCAACCCAAAAGGATAGTACAGAGAAGTCTGGGGACTAGAAGATATAAACTATAAAACAGACAAATACACCAATTATTTTTGGAAAGACAATCACTTACCCTACTACGCTCCATTTCATATTGTATTATTAAACTTATTTCCAGGGAAACAAAAATGTAAACATTTCTATTTATTTCAGTAGGTGGATGGAGTCAGAGGGAGGGATGGGTTGATCAGCAAAGCCGTACGCAGCATCTCAGATGGCCGTAGAAGGAAGAAAGGATGCCATGGAAAGCAGATGCGAACATTCCAACCTACCATGACTGGGAATATAATGGCAGCCACTGTCGACTTCAAGATCCAAAGGAGAGCCAGGCACACCACCTGGATGAAAGTGAAGAGGTGCACCCGGCGGAGGGGGACGTGTCGCAGGTAGATAAAATCAGGCTGGTGCTTGAGAGGCATCAGGAGCAACTTCAAGCGGTCCATGAACTGGGGAGGAGCAAGGAGGGAAGAGGAGTTCAGCAGCATGGCACTGACACTCACCAAGGCCGAAAACGTAGACAGTTGTTTTCTCTGTAGCTGGTGAATTAGCAATGCCCCAATCTTGTTGTGAGACAGAGAAGTGGAAGCTGCAGGATCCCATCCTCGAAAACCCAAACATGACTGCGCAGATTTTCAGTAGTGATGGGAGAGCTCCGCACAGCCTAAAATCAGATCGGCTCAGGAATAAGCTGAGCTATTTCCCAAAAAGTCAGAAATAGCTTGGTCTAGTTCCCGAGCCCAACCAACTTTGGAACCAACCCTCCCACCCAGCCATCCAATCCTCAAAACAAAGCCCCGCATCACCAGCCCCCAATTCCTCCCCCCTACTTCACTTATCCCAAATATTACCACCTGTTATGTGTAACTGAAAGCAAAGTGGGAGTTCGGGATAGGGCACAGTCCCAACCCTGCAGCTTCAGTGTACACACGTGAGATCCACTGCGGATGTGGAATCCTGCATGAGCTAGCACCCTCCCCTTCATTTCCGTGTTGGGGATAGCTGTGCGCACATATGCCCGCCATCTGTGGGAATGCTGTCTCCAACACTGATGGAAATAGATCATGGGAATGGCCCTTCCCATGTGAAGCTCCCTGCAGATCAAGGCGCCCATGTAAAACCAAGTTTGATCTCTATCTAGCCAAGAGTTCGGACCCATCTGCAGGTTACCATATCCCCACTGAAGGAAACGTCAATGTGGCAGTCCTCTTCCCATGTGACACGGCATGTGGAGAGGAGGATTTCTGTGCCAGTGTCAGATTCCGTGCTTGACCTGGAAACTCTCCAAGCAATAGGAGGTAATCATACGGCAGGCCAGGCTAGGCAATACAGCCATATCAAGGAGAGTCACCGCACTGAAGCCTCCTGCACAGGAATAAGGTACTGGAGAGACGTCCCTAACTCATCTAAAGGGCAAACTTGGTTACTTACAAGAAGACAACCCCTCCAAAGCACTGGTGAGCTCCACATGAGCGGGGTGTGTGTGTGCCCCTTTGTTCCTGCAGGGGACATCATTCCCCAATGCAGATGTTAAGATGTGCACAGAGCTCTCTCAGTCACTGAAAGTGAGGCAGGGGGGTTGTCTGCTTGCACAGTGCTCTATAGGCAACAGAACCTGTGCATTCCTTCAATGTAGTGTTTTCTAAAAAGATACTCACCCCTTTAGCTAGCTTTTATCCCTATGCTGAGAGCATCCCCCAACACACAAACACATACACTTTGGTCTTCCTCACTTTCCTCTACTTTAGCAGTGGCCTCAGTAATGACCCAAGCACAGGCAAGCATTAACAATAAACTATTTGTCCTCCAGTGACATCCTGGCCCACTGCCAGGCTGGCTGACTCTGAATCCAGATTTATCTCAATCCGGTGAATGAAAGCCAGGCCATATTAAAGTGGCAAATACATCTTTGTGAGGGAACACAGAACATGCACTCTTTTTTTTTCTAATAAGCGCAGAAGAGTAATGCAATTAAACAAGGTGCCAGAAAGTTAACAGAAACATGGCCAGCTTTTCCTGGTGCCAATTCAAGGCGCTGGGATCTCTGAAGGGAGTCACTTCCACGGACCATGCCGCATGTTCTCAGTGACAGGAGGAAAAAGTGGCGGGGGTTTTTTTTAGCTTGGCCAAGTTTCTGAACAGCAAGCGTCCTACGGGCTTATGACAACACAGCCACATCAACTCGAGCTCCTGACTTCACTTCACTTGGTGTCTGAGCAAGGCTAAATTCACCGACATGTCACAGAGCAGGACCCAACCAAAATGGGCCTCCTGCTATATACAGAGCCATGCAATCAGTTATTCTCTGGGCAGTATCCAATGCAACATGAGCGCAAGCATAAATTATGTTGCACTAGCATAAGGGACCTGTAGTGCAATGCCAACAGCGTTAGTGCAACTGATTTTCTGAGGAATCCTCTCCCATTCCTCCTATTTATGAAGGAGCTCGAGTCGATGTGGTTGTGTTGACGTAATTTACATTAGTGCTCACGTCACACTGATTACAACCTGTTGAATTAATTGCAACCTTGATTTTTTTAATATATGTTCAAGTCTTGAATCAAAGGGTTGATGTCGAAGGGTGTCACAGCCAAGGGTAGGGATGTGAGAGGAATCCGATAGGGAGGTGAAAATCCGATGGATTTTCTTGACTTGGCCCCGTGGATTCCATTCCGTCAACCCTGCACTTGCATCGACTCAATTGGATGCCAGCCAAGCCAGCATGCGGACTTCTGTTTTTAAAACGGGCCACAATTTGTGTAATTTATTTTTTTAAAAGCTGGGGAAATTTGCACATGTGGGCCTCCACTCCGCAAATTTGCGCAGATTGTGGAGCAGAGGCCAGAATTTTGCATAAATCTGAAATTAACTGTCAGAACATTCAAGGTGGCCAAGGTGGAGTGTTTGCATATGCAGTGAGAGGAGGAGGCTTCCATACCTCTCATGTTAAATGCTACAACAAGTGCAACAGGAACAACAACTACTCGAATCTAATGAGTCGGCCCCAACATACACAAATTGTTTATGTACACAAACATAGCTCTGAAGCAAGCTCTTTTTATAAAAAAATACCCACCACATTAACTTATCTATCGTTTTAATTAATATTTAAATTAATTCCCCAGGTTACAAACGAGTTCCGTTCTTAAGCATGTCTTTAAGTCGAATTTGTATGTAACTCAGAACAGCACAGTGTTCTATACGTTAAAATCAGCATTTACGCAAATTGCGTAGTATACTAAGCTATGTACTCTACGTGAACGACGTAGCACCAGGGAACCCAGAAGTCTGTTCTTAAGTATGGGTTGTCTGTAAGTCGGACGTTCTTAACTTGGGGACTGCCTGTATATTATAATAGCTATATAGCTAGATGATAGATAGATGATAGATATCGTGCCCTTCAAATACTTTTCCTCTTCCCTCCCAATCCCTTTTTTCTTGTGTGTCGTGTCTTTTCAGATTGTAAGCCAGCAGGCAGGGACTGTCTTTTTTTTTTTTTTGCTCATTGATTGTAAGCCACTCCAGGAGCCTTTTCTGGCTGAGGAGTGGGATAAAAATCCTATGAATAATAAATAATAATAGGCAGGTAGGAAGATCTTGCCCTTCAATGATTTTTTTTTTTTCTTTCCAGGTCAGGTTAAACACAAAGTTTTGTGGAGGTGGAATACGATTTGCACAAATATATAAACGCTGGTCAGCTTTTAACACCTCTCTTTGAATGAAAATGAGGTCGGGGGACACACGGGTGGAATTCCAGAAGAGCAACCACATTTGTGTGTGGTAGGAAAACGATACGGGGGGGCGGGGGGGGAGACTCACTGGTTAATTGTGCCATGTGCTTTTGCAGGTGATGAATGACCTACTTCAGAGGCATAGGAAAGGGAGCACTGGTTAATGTTTACTATCTTTCCTGACAAGGGCCTTTGTAATGTCTGTTCCGCCTACCAGAAGGGCCTTGGTTGCTAAGGAGAAAACTTACCTGTACTCCATTAAGGGAAGCAACGCCCATGTAGAGAAACACGCCGTAGAGCACAGGCATGGGAATAAACTACGAGAGGGGAGGAAATAGAGAAGAGAAAAAAGAAACCTGAAGTAAGCAGTTTTTAAGAAATGAAATTCATCCACAGTTAAGCACCTAAGTCCTGGTTTACAGATAAGTGCATATCCCTTGAGTTCTACACTTGATTACTGGATGATGATGATGATGATGATGATGATGATGATGATATTGAAAAATCAGTTAAAAACAAAAATAAGGTATCTAATTTACCAGTAGCATACTATCATAAATCGACTGGAGAAAATTTAACAACAAAAGTGCACAACAAAAAGCCAAGGCAGGGAATCAAAGCATCATACAGAATTCCATAATCTTGTACCACATGCAAGACTTCTTGTCTAACATTTTCATATGGTTTTGTCCTATTCCAATATCTAAGAAATGGATGCCAATTCTCCACCCACTCCCTCCAAATTCTGCTTTCAAATTTTTCTCAAATTCCTTTTTCTCTCTGGCTGGCCCATTTTTCAGCTACTGGGGCCACCGACCAGGGAACTGTAGGGTGATTTGGAAGAGAATTCAAGGATTCTCTGGGATTAGACACCTCTCACTTTACCAAACACACAGTTTTGATAGAAGTTGGGTCATTTTTGGTTAGAGTCTAACCCGGGATTGGCAACTTCAGGGGGTCCAGGGGCCATTTTCGCCCCCACCCCCATGGGAGGCACTCTGCTGTATATTGAGGCGGGGAGAATGGCAATTTGCTGCTGAATTCCAGAGGCAAACCACAATGGTGTGATAAAATAGTCAAATTTAGCTTATTCTCAATCTAAATTTGACCCTTTTAGCATTCCGTAGTGCTAAAGAAGGCAATTTTATTCACACCACTGCCGAATTTGGTGGTGGTGGGCGCTCCAGGGCAACAGGGCGACATGCTGCTCACCCCTGGTCTAACCATTAGACTGAAGACTCATTCACACAGATCTGGGCACAATGGCTCTGGAGAGGTCCTGTCCCCTGAAGGAGAAGAAAAAAGCCAGTGCTGCTGACTCTAAGGAATGTGCATGATTTTTCCAGCCTCAGGCCATGGTGACCTAGGAGCACATGACATGGCAAAGCAGTCCCTTAATGACTTCACCCACTCACCCAGATTGCCCAATGGACTGAATGTGGTCTTCCCACTCGGCTTCACCGTGCGCGGAACAGGAGTATGCTGAAGCAATCAAATGACTGCTGCAATGCATACCCACTTAACCCTCGTCTCTGCATGATCTGAGGCTAGAACAGTGCCGCAAATTCCTAGGAGTCAGCATGAAACTCGAGAAATAGGACCTATGCAGAGTTAAGGAAATATTTATATTCCTAGGCACTGTGATTACATTTTTAGAAGCCAAGCAACTGCATGAAAGGCCCCCCCTAACCACTCTATTGAGTCTCTCCTCCGTCTCCCCCAGTCTCAGCTTCCACGATTTTTCAACAAGCAGTGCTCACACATCATGAAGCCCTTCTTCACAGCCATAAGGACTAGAGCCTTGTTTTTCTAAAAGCCACCCCCCTGAAATTCTTAGGCTTTTGCACCCAACAATAAACATCTCCACATGCACAGCCACTACAGAACACAGAACAAATCTACATCACAATAGACAAGTAGCGCTAAATCGCACAACAACTCGGACCACAATCAAACTCCTTGTTGAGAAAAGCAAGGCAGAGCAGAGGGAGAGCTTCACTTCCTGTTGCGATGAGAATATTGTGAGCCAGACTGTGTCCCACCAACAATGAAATTGTTGTAAACCACCCAGAGTGTTTTGGCTATGGGGCGGTATAGAAACAAAATAAATAAATAAATAAATGAGTAAGTAAGTAAAAATAATAATAATGAAATCAACGACCAAGATGTTAAAAGTAGGCGGGGTTCCTAGCAGAGTCGCATGCAGCAAACATGAAGTGGTGCTCATGAAAGATTCTTCTTGCAGATTTGCTTCAAAATCCTTAGTATAGCTTATTTGTATCTAAGTGTCCGAAAGACAAAATAATTAATATGTCAAAACGCATCTCTCTGTCCCAGGGCCCAGGATAAAAACACAAAAGAAGTGTAGTAACAGGCAGCAGCCACTAAATGGCAGACAGTGCTTACTCAATTGCCTCTCTGGACTAAGGCACAGCAACTTCTTTCCATAGGCAACTAAAATAACACAGCAAGAACTTTAGGTCAATTCTCTATTATTACAGTGTTCTTCAACCTTGGGTCCCAGATGTTTTTGGCCTACAACTCCCAGCATGCCCCAGCCAGCTATGCTGGCTGGGACATGCTGGGAGTTGTAGGCCAAAAACATCTGGGGACCCAAGGCTGGAGAACACTGCTCTATTACATGAATAATCTCTTAGCCCACTGGGTTCCCCTTTTTCGGCCTGCAGTACCACGCGATGATTCGTGACCAAGGCGTGTTGAGCAAAGAAAGCTCTTTACTGCAGTAATAGCTGACGTGAACACGACTGGCTGTATAGCTAAGCTCAGCCTTCCCCATAACCCGGGGCCATGCTGGCTGGGGATAGTGGGAGTTGTAGTTCAACACATCTGACGGGCACGAGGTCAGGGAAGGTTGAGTTGAACTGAAGCCCAAGGACTTTTTTTATGTGTTCATTAAAGCAAAGCATGATGCAAACATCCCTGCTTCAGAATGCAGGGTGAGAATTGCAGGTTGGGCACTTGCGATGCCTCCTTCCTTCCAACCACGCAAGAACTCCCTGCATGTGGAAGACTAGCATGTCAAGGAGACAGCCCGCTCCTCAAAACAGTGGAACAACAGAAACAGTGCAGAAAGAAGATTAACAAAAACAGCTTCTTGTCCGTTCGCCCCACCGGTATGGATATATTTCATATGGCCACCTTCTGAGGAAGGTGGTGCAACTTGCATATTAGACAACTTGAGACCCCCATAGGCTAGCCAGGCTTGAGGGAAATTTACCTGCCTCCGGAGCAACCTGGCAGCTACAGCTAGCCTCCGACCAGCTTCCTTATGACCTTGAAAGAGCTTCTGGAGCTCATCACCTTCAGCAATTCAGGGCATGATCCAAGCTCTGATCCGCATCTGAGGTTTCTTCCCCACCCCCATCCTGCAGGTAGATCTCTGGCTATGCGCATCAGCAGAAAGACTTTCCAGCTGCTATTTCTATTAAGATGTCCTGGGGGCATTTTTCTTTTCTTTCTTTCTTTTTTTTTAAAGTGGTATTTAAATCACTATTTGAATTTCCCATGTCTCCAGAGTTACATCATCCTGGCATGCGTTACACAGGTTCTCATTTTATGCTCTTTGAAATAATTCCTGCAAGCATTTTCTAGAGCAGGAGAGATCACCCATCACAGGATGATGAACTGGGGGGGGGGGGGGGCTTTGATATGATTCGGATAAGGGCTCTTCTTAGGTTCTTATGAAGACTACTGAAGGTCATTCTAAGGCGCTATCCCATCACAGGGAATCATAAGCGTGCATTTGACAGTTCAGCTTAACCGGGAACTCCACCAGGGAACCTGCGGCCCTCAAGAGGTTGTTGGACTCCACCTCCCAACAGCCCCAGCCAGCATCTCCAAGGGTCAGGAATGATGGGAGTTGGAGTACAACAATGCAGAAGGGCCTTCTCTGCAGTGGCACCCACCATGCAGAATGATCTCCCCTCTGAGGTATGTCAGGCCTCAACGCTGGCGTGTCTTCAGGCATTTATTTCCCCCTTCTTCCCTTCCCATTCCTTTTTCCTTGTGTGTTACAATCTTTTTAGATTGTAAGCCTGCGGGCAGGGACTGTATTGTTAATTGTTGTAAACCGCCCAGAGAGCTTCGGCTATTGGACGGTATAAAAATGAAATAAATAAATAAATTTATTTAAATCATATCTGTTCAATGTGGCTTTCCCCCTCCCATGAGCTATCTTTGAACCAACCTCATGATACTTGTGTGTGTGTGTGTGTGTGTGTGTGTATTTAAATTTAAATTCTTTTCTAAACTGCTTCGGGGTTTGTTCAAATGAGAAGCGGCATATGACTATTGCTAATCACCGTCATCCAAGCAGCCACTTTTCTAGGAACGGTACTTTGACGCTAAAATGTCTGTTTCCCATGTTGCAGTTATACGCAGCAGCTGCATTCAGAACTGCTAGGGATAAAAATACACACCGTTGACCGCTTGGAAAAATGCCCCATCTCATGATTCCTGCATAGTTCCACCTGTCAACTAATTGGATACTATTCCTTACCTTGCACACACATTTTATTTTAAATTCAGAAAAAAAGTTTTTTGAGGTGCCCTTAGCCCCACTAATGCAACATCTCCCATCTCATTATCAAAGTGATAGGGAAAGCTCAACCAGAGGAGACTTTATGCTGCTTGGTGAAGAAACCAGTATTTGCCCCACTAAGCATGTAAAGCATGATAGGAAGATGCGTATCTTAAGGCACAATCCAATGCATGTTTAGAGAGAGAAAAGGCCTACAACTCCCAGCATGCTGGGAGTTGTAGGCCTTTTCTCTCTCTAACCATACAGTACATAGGATTGCGCCCTTAAAGTACTTGGGGAGAGATGTCAAGCACTGCTTGGGCTGGGGCCTTCTGCCATGTGTCCACTGCATATCCAGAGATGTGCTTCTCCCTTTTACATGTTTATCCCAGCAAACATTGATGAAATACCAGTGTATCCATGGTACCACATAGTTCAGATTCAGAACTCTCAAAAGGGAGAGATGGAAGGATGGTTATCCATAGATGGTATCCATCTTGCTAGGCAGTCCTTGTCACAAAAACCTGGCCAGGAGGTTGCTGTGAGCTAAACATTCTACCTTCATTGGGGGGGTGGGGGATATTATTATTATAACAGAGGTAGCATCTAGCCATCAGGACTGGTAGCCATTGATAGCCTTCTCCTCCAGGAATTTGTCCAATCCCCTTTTCAAGCCATCCAGATTGGTGGCCATCACTACATCTTATGGAAGTGTATTCCATAGTTTTACTATGTGCCTTGTGAAGAAGTACTTCCTTTTATCTGTCCTGAATTTCCCGCCAATCAGCTTCATGGGATGACCCTGGAACCCAGCGAGCTTCATGGCTGAGTGGCAACTAGAACCTGGCTGGGTCTTGAGTCCCCAGTCCAACACTCTAACCCAGTGTTTTCCAACCTTGGGTCCCCAGATGTTTTTGGCCTACAACTCCCAGCATGCCCCAGCCAGCTATGCTGGCTGGGACATGCTGGGAGTTGTAGGCCAAAAACATCTGGGGACCCAAGGTTGGAGAACACTGCTCTAACCACTACACCACATGCACTGAGCTAGATGGACCAAGGGCAGCATAAGGCAGATTCCTATGTTCCTAAGAGAACACTATCTCAGCAAAAAGCTGCTTATCATGAACTAAGGTATTAAAGTGGACAGATCTGCCAACCCCAAGGAGAAGGAGAAAGAGTAAACAAAAAGCCAAACTCGTTAATGGAGTTGCTTTTCTGACTGACAGCTTTCGTGGGCTCGGCACAGCTAGCGTTTTATGTTCTGCCGGCACTGCAAGGTGGGGGCTGTTTTGTGAGACGTCCTTACAGCAATGGAGCCCACCATGGAGTTTTGCTGCAGGCGTCGAAATCCTGCCGACGTGACTCCTACTGGTGTCAATTTGGGTCACGCAATTCTACCCAGCCCACACTGCGGCTCCAAAGCGTCCCCCCACCCCACCCCCAGAAACATCCTACAGTGAAGCGTGCAAAACAGAGCAAGCCCTGCTTAAAAATGATAATAAATAGTGCACGGCAGGGAAAAGAAGGAGCACGACATGCTGCAACGAAAGGTCACACACAAAAATACCCCGATGGAGGAAATCAGGGGTGAAACAAAAAATGGATGCGATTGTATTAAAACACAGCTATGAAAGGAAGGAGAACGTGCATGCTTTATTTTTCTTATCTTCCAAGGAAGCATATAATTAGCAGGGATGGGGACTCGGACTCGACGACTCGACTCGCGAGTCCGACTGAGTCCCCCCTCTGACATGAGTCCCACTCGAGTCCCAATTTTTTCAATGGGACTCGAGACTCGACTCGGGACTCGAGCCCAAGGACTCCGCCACCGCCGCCACCACACCGCCGCTCACGTTACTGCCGTCGCCGTCTCCCTCGCCGCCACCCACTCGCAGCCACCACCGCCGCCATCGCACGCCACGCCGCCATCACATCACATCTTGAGTCCCCAGTCCAACACTCTAACCCAGTGTTTTCCAACCTTGGGGTCCCCAGATGTTTTTGGCCTAAACTCTGTTTAGAGCGGCGGCAGCCAAGCGCGCCGGAGCAGGGTCCCGGCGCATCACTTCCGCCGCGCCGGAAGTGATGACGGGACCGGGGGGGGTGCGGCGTGTGTTCGTTGATGGCGGCGGCGTGGCGTGCATGGCGGCGTGGCATACGATGGCGGCGGCTGCGAGCGGGGCGGCGAGGGAGACGGCGGCGGTGACGTGAGCGGCGGCGGCGAGCGGGAGGCGGCGGCAGGCGGCAACTCGAGCGGCACGGAGAACACTCTCCGCGCCTCAGAAGAGCGAGATCGGCCGCGCCACCGCCGCCGCCGCGAGGACTACAACCCAGGAGGGCTCGTAATGCATTCTGTGCGGCACGCGCGGCAGAGCAGGGACGAGAAGACCCGCCATTGCGTGGCTTGCGGCAGCCCATTTCCGCGGGAAAGGCAGCTCTCTTCCTCTAGCGGAGACCTCCGCTACCTCATGGCCGCCCTTGGTAGGACTCGGGACTCGAGATCGAGTCACCATTTGGACCTGGACTCGAGACTCGACTCGGCTTCAGACTCGTGACTCGACTCGTGACTCGAGGCCAAGGACTCTCAACTCCCTGATAATTAGCTGCCTCCTTTCACCTCCCACATTGCCTTCCACTTTCTCTTAACATCAGTCCATATCTTCTCTTATGGCTTAGCTACATGTGACCTGGGAGGGCCATGATTGGGTCTCCTAACAATCTATTTCTTTGGCTAAAAGCAGATGTGCGGCTGCGATGCTACGGGAGGCGAGGGGGTTGAACCCTTTCTCTCTGCAGTGCTTCCCCAACTAAAATCCCCTCCCCCCCTGCAATGCTGCTGTTAACTGCAGAGAGAAAAAACTTCCCCGAACGATAGGAGTACTTGTATGTCTCCCCACACAGCTAATGGCAGCTTTGGGGAGGAGAGGGTTTGGTTCAAGTTTGGTTCTTCCTCCTGTGATGTTGTTGGACTGGGGGATTCAGCTGTTTTTAGCCCAAGAAAAAGACATCAGGAGATCCTATCACAGATCTCCCGCATCATTTGTAGTTTGGCCCCCTGGACCCATTTCTTGGGGAATGCTTTTAGGGGGATGTTACCAAAAAATGGCACCTCTGTGGTGAGTTCTCCCTGACTCACTGCAACTCTCGTAAACTCTGAACTACTCAGCTTCGCCGTGCAGCCTTGGTGTAGATGTCATATTTCCCAATCTGTTAACCATGGTTAAGGGACTTGGAGCAGCCTGTGGGTTCTACCACCCTTTCCTTTTCGGATCTATTCATGGCACAGTATTATGTCTGCACTGAGATAAATGAGAGAACAGATAGTGGGCTAATCAAGAGCCAGTGTGGGGTAGTGGTTAGAGTAGTTGGACTGGGACTAGGGAGATCCGGGTTCTGGTCCCCACTCAGCCATGAAGCTCACTGGCTAAATTTGGGCCAGTCACTGACGCTCAGCGTAACCTACCTCACAGGGTTGTTGTGAGGATAAAATGGAGAGGAGGAGGACCATGTAAGCCGCCTTAGGTCCCTTGCAGGAAAAAAGGTGGAATATAAACATAGTAAATAAACAAAATAAATAAACTTGTTGGACTGCAACTCCTATTTATTTATTATATTTATACCCCGCCTTTTTTTCCTGCAAGGGACCCATAGTGGCTTACATAATCCTCCTCCTCCTCCTCTCCGTTTTATCCTCACAACAACCCTGTGAGGTAGGTTAGGCTGAGAGTCAAGTGACTGGCCCAAAGTCACCCAGTGAGTTTCATGGCCGAGCGGGGACTAGAACCCGGATCTCCCGGGTCCCAGCCCAACACTCTCACCACTACGCCACACTGGCTTAGCCAGCATAGCCAATGGTGAGGGCTGATGGGAGGTGCAGTCCAACAACATCTAGAGGACCAGACATTCAGCACCGCTGCTGCAAATGATATGGGGGGGCGGGGGCAAGAGAGAACCTGCCATTCGGAGCTGTTAGCAGCAGTATCCCCATAGCAAACATAGTATGTGGTCCAGGTCTCAATAAGGAAAGTTCTGAACAGAAGGGCAGAGGAACACAACATGAGAGGTGTGGGCAGAAAAGACCATGGATGATGCCTGTCCTTGGAAGGGTAACCCAGCTCTTCACATTTTATTTTTATTTATTGTATTTATATCCTGCCTTTTTTCCTGCAAGGAACTCAAGGCAGCTTACATGATCCTCCTCCTCTCCATGTTATCCTCACAACAACCCTGTGAGGTAGGTTAGGCTGAGAGTCAGTGACTGGCCTAATATCACCCAGTGAGCTTCATGGCCGAGCGGGGACTAGAACCCAGGTCTCCCAAGTCCCAGTCCAACAATCTTACCACTATTTATTTATTTATTATATTTATACCCCGCATTTTTTCCTGCAAGGAACCCAAGGCAGCTTCATTAATCCTCCTCCTCCTCCTCTCCATTTTATCCTCACAACAACCCTGTGAAGTAGGTTAGGCTGAGAGTCAGTGACTGGCCCAAGGTCACCCAGTGAGTTTCATGGCCGAGTGGGGACTTGAACCCGGATCTCCCGAGTCCCACTCCAGCACTCTCACCACTACGCCACACTGGCTCTCATATGAAACATGTCTTACTTACTTTCTTCCAAAGCACCCTTGAGACAAGCTGCCTACAGAGGGACATATGCAACTTACAACACGTATACTGATCCGGAGCACATGTTGAAAACATGAATGTCCCTGGACCTGGAACCTGTTTAGATCTTCCTCTGCAAGATCACCATCTATACCATATACAGGGCATGTTAAACACCACACACACACACTTCTCCAAAAAAAATTAAATAGGAAGCACATTCCTGATCAACTGATCTGTAGTCAGATTTCCTGGTTATGCTTTAGGATTTACTTATGAGGTACACACACACACACCTCGGTACCTGTCTGCATCTGTAACTTAACCATTAATAAATAATCAAGGAGCTGAAGAGGTAAGTGGGGAGGGAAGAATGGGGTGTTTGTTTTTTAGAAAAAGGAACAAAGAAGTGAAGAGGCTGCACTCGCTCACCCTTGCCTTCTTTGTCAAGCAGGAAAAACAACATTTAAGGTGCTGCGTTTCTTTTTATAGACACAACACATTCCTTGCACATTGCTCTGATCAGCGGCTTTTTCTGTGGGGCACATCACACACACTACTCTTTGTGCTCAAGACACGATTCCTACGCAAGCATGCGGACAGCAAGAACTTCACAGGCTGCGTTATATAGAGCCAGAGCATTGTTCCTGCTGGACCAGCCACTGGCCATGCTGGCCGGGAATGCTGGGAGTTGCAGTCCAACACATTTGGAGGGAACCAAGTTGATCATAGGATCATGGAGTTGGAAGGGGCCTACAAGCCCATCAAGTCCAACCCCCTGCTCAATGCAGGAAACTAGAGGAGGGGTCTCCCATCCAAGTAACAACCAGGCCTGACCCTGCTTAGCTTTCCACGCCCAGACAAGCTGAGCCAGCGTGAGCCACAGGCCTGGTTGGGGAAGGATGTGCTAGGCATTCCTCTCCAACTAGTGGGTCAGGGCCTGACGTGAGATGGGTCGCAACAGTACCACCCCAACCACACAGATACATGTTTAAAAAATCACGGCGCGGGCCACCAAATACATGTTTGGGCTAAAACTGGCTGCCAGGTCTGAAAAGGCTGATGACTCTTCTGACTGGTAGTGATTCTCCAGGGTCTCAGGCAGAGGTGTTTCAGAACACCTGCTATGTGAACCGTTTAACCGGATATGCTAGGGACTGAATCTTTGACCATCTGCGTATAAAGCAGTGTTCTCCAACCTTGGGTCCCCAGATGTTTTTGGCCTACAACTTCCAGCATGCCTCAGCCAGCTACTGGCTGGGGCATGCTGGGAGTTGTAGGCCAAAAACATCTGGGGACCCAAGGTTGGAGAACACTGGTGTAAAGCATCGGCAATGGAACACAGGCTTCCCTAGCACGCTGCATAATCCAAATTTTGCCATGCTTGATCATGGACGGAACAATTGGACATCTGTAGCAGTCTGAGAAACTCCCCGGTTTTGGTCCATCAAAATGTGTGTGTTATAAATTCTAGTCCAGTGGGGGAAACTGGCATTTCAGTTCATTCTGATTTTGGAAGTTGGATGAATTCTGTCGGAGGAGGGTAGTATTTAAGCAGCACTTCTTACTTTCTCAGCTTAAGAAAGGGCTGCAACAATTATATATCTATATATCCTTCAAAATGGGCACAAAACCATCTGCATGTATGTGAATGTTAAAACTTGAGATCTTTGGGGAGCTTTCAGGATATGAATCCCATGTTCTCCCCCTGTAATAGTAAACGCAAATAAAATATTTCAAGCCAAGATTTGCCTGAATCATGCACACACATGAAAGGGAACTCTATGTCAGGAACAGCCGGTAGTTAAACCGAAAAGGATAGAACTGCATGTCATCAGCAGGCACCAGACTGCCACTGAAACCAGTAGCCAGCCCCAAGTCAAGTACCTTCCCCTCTATAATGCATAGGCCAATTTGCCTCATGCCCCGATGCCGTTATGCTAAGTGTTTCCCAGCCAATGGCAGTGATGTGGAACAAGGGTGGGGAAAAGCACAGCTAATACTCTGGAAGACAGAAACAAAATTCAAAGCGATCTCGATAGGCTGGAGCGCTGGGCCGAAAACAACAGAATGACATTTAATTGGGATAAATGCCAAGTGCTGCACCTAGGGAGAGGAAACCAAATCCAGAGCTACAGAATGGGGGACACTTGGCTCAACAATACTACAAGTGAGAAGGATCTTGGAATTGTGGTAGATCACAAACTGAACATGAGCCAGCAATGCGATGTGGCTGCAAAGAAGGCAAATGCTATTTGGGGCTGCATTAATAGACGTATAGCTTCCAAATCGCGTGAAGTGATAATTCCCCTTTACTCAGCACTGGTTAGGCCTCATCTTGAGTACTGCGTCCAGTTCTGGGCACCACACTTTAAGAAGGATGTAGACAAACTGGAGAGGGTTCAGAGGAGGGCAACCAAGATGATAAAGGGACTGGAAACAAGGCCCTATGAGGAGAGACTAAAAGAATTGGGCATGTTTAGCCTTCCGAAGAGGAGACTGAGGCCTGACGGGAGATATGATCGCACTCTTCCAGTACTTGAAGGGTTGTCACACAGAGGAGGGCCAGGATCTCTTCTCGATCATCCCAGTTTGCAGGACACGGAATAATGGGCTCAAGTTACAGGAACCCAGATTCCACCTGAACATCAGGAAAAAATTCCTGACTGTTAGACAATGGAACCAATTACCAAGGGAGGTAGTGAGCTCTCCCACTCTGGAGGCATTCAAGGTGCAGCTGGACAGCCATCTGTCAGGGATGCTTTGACCTGGATTCCTGCATTGAGCAGGGGGTTGGACTCGATGGCCTTGTAGGCCCCTTCCAACTCTACTTTTCTATGATTCTATGTCATGAGGATGAGGGGGGAGTTCTACTACACATTAGGGGAGCGGGGTGAAAATCAACACAAGAGCTGCTATTTTTGGCAGCAGACCCATGCTTCACAGAACAGGCAGTTCCACCTTGAGTGTATGAGTTTACTTATTTGTACATGGCAGTGTACATAAAATGACCTAAAAACAGTACAATGAAACAACATAAATACGATATAATAAAAGCAACTTAAAATCTAAATGGCAAACAATAGTATCGAGGAGCATAAAAGTCTTTCAACCAGCTGAAAAGATACTGGTTTGAATTTAATGATGGGGGTGGAGGGAACTGTTTTAAAATGCTTGCGAAAATAAAAAGGTTTTAGCCAGGTGCCCAAAGAGTACAGTGTTGGCGTCAGGTGTACCACCCATGGGAGGGCATTCCAAAGTCAGAACACCATCACAACCAAGTCCCTGTCTTTTGTAGATGATGAAGATACTTTCTTTATAAAAGGAGCACAGAGAGGGTCGCCTCCTCTGATGACCTTAATGCACAGGCAGGTTGATATGGGAGGAGACGCTCCTTCAGCTATTTCAGTCTCAAGTCATGCAGGGCTTTAAAGGTAAGCTACAGCACCAGAGTTTACATGTGAACCAGGTGTGAAACCTCTCACGTTTAGGGGGATGCATGCATTCCCTGCAAAATATTAAGGCAACTTTTGCATAACCAGCCCCAAAAGCATTTATTCTAAAATGCCTTTCCTCTCCTTTGTATGACTTCCTTAAGTCATTTCTTAACGTAACCCCTGTTTTTAAAATCACCACAATGTTGTTTTGAAATTCCTCTTCTGTTATGGTTTTATTATAATCCTTCTAATAAGCTGGGGGGGGGGATCACCTGCCTATTTATTGCAGACCTAGGTAAAGCAAAGAAAGGTTAAAATAATATTTACCTTCAAGATGGGAGCCATGAAGACTGAAACGCCAGTCAGGATGAACACGATCACGCCAGTCACTCTCTGCTCCCTGAAACCAAACCCAGCAATTACCAGACCAGTTCCTATTTGAAGGCATTTTCTAATGTGACATGGAAGTAGGGATGTGTAACAAATCCGATAGGCGGGGTGTAAAACTCCGACGGATTTTCTCAACTCAGATTTCATTCCGTTAACCCTGCATTGGCGCCAACCCAGTCTGACACGAGTTGAGCCAGCATGCAGACTTCCGTTTTTAAAACAGGCTGCGATTTACGTAATTTTTTTTTTTTTTAAGCTGGAGAAATTTGTGTAAAATATGGGCCTCTGCTCTGCAAATCTGCGCAAATTATAGAGCGGAGGCCCAAATTTTGCACAAAACTGAAATGAATTGTCGGAAAATTCAAGATGGCTAAGGTGAAGTGTGTGCATATGCAGTGAGAGGAGGATGCTGCCATACTTCTCATGTTAAATGCTACAAGAACACTGGCTCAGCTTGTCTGAGTGTGGAAAGCTAAGCAGGGTCAGGCCTGGTTATTACTTGGATGGGAGACCCCTCCTCTAGTCTCCTGCATTGAGCAGGGGGTTGGACTCGATGGCCTTGTAGGCTCCTTCCAATTCTATGATCTATGAAATCTATGAAAACAGCTTGAATCTAACGAGTCAGCCCTGAGTTGTACAAATTTACACAATTTGCGCAAATTTAAGCAATTTGCACTAGAGATACGCAGTTCTCTTCTCCAAATTTGTGCAACTATTTTGAGCAATTTCACGGAAGCTGGAACACCACCACCCGGACTTGGCCCACTTTTGGCAGTTAGGTTGGAAATGTGTAGAAAGCCTGTCGAGCTCAAGCGGAATGAGTTTTGCAGTGTCGCACATCCCTACGATGGAAGATTTATAGAGTTGCACTCTCAAAGCGTTTGCCACACAAATGTTAATATTATTGAAACGTGCACTCATGTCTGCTTCACCATGTAAAGTACGTTATGTGAATAGCCCTTTATGTCTGCAATCTTGAGGACTAAAAACCATTTTTTTTAAATGAACCTTTAAAAATGAAAAAAAAAAGAACCACGGGATGCACAAAATAGTTAAGTGTGTGACCAGACAATGTCCATCTTAAAGCTACCCAAAGTGACTGTCACAGGTAGATAAAAAAGATGGTGTGAAATAATTGGTACCAAGCCTCATCCCTCAGTATGCAGAAGCCAACAACTTAAGCACAGCAGGTGGAATGTACATGAACACGCTTGTCAGCCTCTTCTAGTTTCTCCATAGATCTTTCTTCCTAGGGCCTTCTTAAGGATCTCACTATGAAAAGGCCCCAGACATGCTTAGCTTCAGCATGGTTTCTGCATTGTGCGCCTTCAAACCATGCCCTGGGCCCAGATGTGGCTGCGTGAACAAGCTCTCATTTTGGGGGTTGGCATACAGAGTCGGCCGGGTCAGAATGTTAAAATGTGCTCCCCCTGCTTCCACACTAGAACCTACAGTTTATCAAGCCAGGCACACCACTCTTCACATGGTGGCGTCAAGAGCACATAATGCAGGCCACATGCTGAAGCTAAGCAGGTATGAGCCGGGTCAGTGACTGCTTGGATAGGTGACTGCCTGGGCTGCCCACATCTGTTCTCCTGCATTGAGCAGGGGGTTGGACTCGATGGTCTTATAGGCCCCTTCCAACTCTACTATTCTATTATTCATGCTGGCCCTTCAACTTGGTTCAAACAAAACTGGAGAACAACTAAAATGACCCAAGGGAATGAAGAAATGAAGTCTCAGGATGTTGAAAAAATATACCAGTATATAAATAGTCTTATTCTTTGAAGTAGTAACCCAATGTGTTTCAGCCCTGTATCAAATACATGGGAGAGCCAGCGTGGTGAAAGTGTTGGACTGGGACTCGGGAGATCCAGGTTCTAGTCCCCACTCAGTCATTAAGCTCACTGGGTGACTTTGGGCCAGTCACTGACTCTCAGCCTAACCTACCTCACAGGGTTGTTGTGAGGATAACATGGAGAGGAGGAGGATTATGTAAGCTGCCTTGGGTCTTTGCCTGAAAAAAGGTGAGATATAAATATAATAATAAATAAATAAATAAATAAATAAATAAATAAATAAATAAATAAATAAATAAAATACTTGGGCCTTCTTCAGGGGTCTAGTGTGCTAAAAATGCCTGCAGAGAACTCTTAAAGGTTTGTCTCCATGATGAATCCTATAACTGGAGAAAAAATCTTTCAGAGTTCTCTGCAGGCATTTTTTTTTTTTTAAGAACACTTGACCCTTGAAGCAGCCTTAGTTATTTGTTGTAGGGCCGTAATGCATTGGGCTGCTTCAAAGAATAAAACTCTTTATATTTTTTCAACATCCTGAGACTTTTGTCTCTTCATTCCCTTGCTGCCACTTCCTTGTGAGGCCTTATTTACCTTCCAGCTCATCTTCATTTGCTCCCTTTCCACTCTAGGCACATAGGAAGCCGGTTTCCACCAGTTTAGACGGTATGTCCATCTAGTCCAGTATGTCTACTCAGACTGGCATTGGCCCTCTAGGGTCTTGGGCAGAGAAGAGTATTTCTCATCGCTTGCTACCCGCTCCTTTTAACCGGAGATGCCAGGGATCGGACCTGGTACCAGCTGCGTGCAAAGCATGCGCTCTACCACTAAGCGATGTTTCCTCCCTACTCTCTGCAGGAGACCCAGGTCATGGCTGCTGGGTGCAGGTCATGGCTGCCTCCTGGCTTGCCTAGTGTCAGGACCGGCCCCGCTGGCATACCTGACTCCCAGGAACTTGGGCTGCTCGCCAGGCGCCGATGTCTCCGTCTCCATCTTCAAGCTGTCAATGTGTGCAATGGAGATCACAGTAGCAGCAACGTACCAGGGCAGGCCCATGAAGGAACATATGATCATCAGCACAGCCACCCAGAAAAGATCCAAATGGTAGCCAGCACCTTTCTGCAAAGGTGAGAATGGAAAAAACAACAACAGTAGCGTGTTACCTCTGGGGTGATGCCTTTCTCTGGGGAGGAAAGAATCACGAACAGGAGCAATTGCCTTACAGCTGGCCAACTTCTTTTCTTCAATAGGATTGAATGAGTGCTCCAGAGCTGACATTATACGGTGGAGAAGTACATGGCCAGCTAAGAAAGAGTTTTGTTTTTCTTTGTAAAAAGTATAAGTAAAGATTCCTAAGCAGACATGACATGATTTAAGGTACCTGGTAGAAGAAGCCCAGGAAAGCAAAAGGCACAGTGGCCCCTAGTACCCAGTGCAGGTGGCATCTGGTTGACAAGATGAGCAATCTTAGCACAAAATGTTATTTCTTCTTTTCAAATCTTTCTATACCACCTTTTCATCACATGGGATTCCAGAGTGGTGTACCATATACATAATAAAGAGACAATGACTGGGTTCAGACAACACAATAACCCACACTCAAGGGTTGTCCTTGGGTTGTCATTGAACCATGGGTTGTTCTTGAAACGTGGGTTATCGTGTTGTTTGAACCCAGCTGAGATAACAAACCACAGTTCACAACCCAACAACAAACCATAGGTTCTCTTCATGGGTTGTTTGTGGTTAACAAGCCATGGCTTGTTAGCACGGCTGGGTTCAGAGAACACGATAACCCATAGTTCAACAACAGCCCACACTCAACTCTTGAGTGTGGGTTATTGTGCTGTCTCAACCCAGTTAATGGGAGAAGAGGCTCATAACTCCCCCGGCAACCACTCAGGGGTAAGAGGGCACCTCAAAGTTTGAGAACAGTCACTAGAGAGATGGGGACATCCTTGCACATGATGGTCATGTTTACTCATACATAAATCCCACTGAACTCAGTGGGGCTTACTCCCATTGCACAGGGTTGCAGTTTTAAGGTGAAAGAACTCAATGGAGGCTGCTTCTTCTTGTTGTTCTTCTTCTTCTTCAACCCCACCACCCATGACAGGCAGGGGGTGGAATTTCAGAGGGGAAATGGGCAGGGAAAGGTTTAACTTTCTTTTCCAGGAGCATGGTGGTCCTGATCCGAATTGGGGCCATGCACACTTACATGAGAGTAAATAAACCTATCAGGCTCAGCCACATGCTATGCAGTTAACCTAACATGCAGTTTGGCTCATTTATTTATTTATTTAGTTAGTAAGTTAATCGCCCGTCTGGCTGGCCACCCAGATATTGACCCAGTTCGCACGATCACGGTGGGAGAAATAAGCCACAGTGGCTTTTTTTCCCCCTCACCACGTGTGCCAGTCGCATGTTTGGGGGGGAAGTTGTATAACTACCCTCGCCAGCGTGGCTTGTGGTGTTTTGCGAACCCGGCGAGGGTGGCTTGGTGCCGTGGTTAACAAGCCACCCAGAAAAATGGGCTGTTTTAGGGCAAGGATAATTCTGCCACTCCCCCTGACACGTGCATCAAGGGAAAATAAGCCACTGTGGCTTATCTCCCGCACTGTGATCATGCGGACGGGTCCACAGAATGAGTGCAAAGTGCTACTGTGAATGAGAAGCACAGTTGAAGCATGCATTTGTGTTCACCCTTCAATATGCAGAGAAATTCAGGTCCATCCGAAGACAAAGGGACTATCATGACGTAAATGATTCAGCAAGTCAGGGAAAAGTCTCAAAATAGCTTTTGAAAGTAACACAGCCTAGGGCAGATTCTCTGCAAACTTTGAAAAAGAATCTAATTAACACCAGAATTTGCTCCCCTACCCGCCTGAAAAAAAACATTCCCTACAGATATGCTGGCAGAACCATCATTTCTGTTCTCATTTCTTGTGCTATTTCAAAGACACACACCTTCATTCGATGCACCTTTTTAAAATTAAAATTTCACCCCAATTTATCAAGTTATGGGCTAACGAGAAAAAACAATCGCTCAACACGGCCTGCTGTGCCCAAGATCTCAGGGCACATAGAAAGGATTAATTTTCCACGGCACCAACTGAGTTTTGGAAACAAGCAAGAAAATAGTTTGTAAGAAAAATAGTAATTTTTATCCTATTGATTGTGGTGTGAGCACGTTTGGTCTTTCTTCTGATATAGTACTAACTGGAGAAAGACTATAGTTTAAAAGAGAGCTTTAAGTGAGTTTGAGGGAGAGGCGTTGCTTCTCATGGTAGGACACATATTGTCTGACTGTCATTCCTAGTCCAACGGTTTCACAAACAATGGCCAAACCTGCATAACCTGTTCATGAGGTGAAAGAGGGAGGCATGCCCATACTTACCAGGGACAGCAATCCTTCCTTCAAACTGCCTTCAGCTCTCTGAAAGAGAGCCATTGTCTGTCTCAAGCCAATATCTACCCAATGGCTATTCACTGACAATACTGGGCACTTCTTAAGAAATTGAAAATATTTTTACCTCACTTTTTGGTTAGGCTCTGCATACTGCAGTTAGAACAAATGGAAAGAACTGGAGAATATTCACTTTCCACACATAAACACAAAGTGCATTTCCCATAACCAAGAAAAAAACAACATAAGAGCCATGCTGGATCCGTCCAAAGGCCTATCTAGTCCAGCATTTTGCTCACAGGGCCAATCAGTTGCCTGGGGGAAGCCTACCAATAGGAACATGAGTGCTGGTGGCACCCTCCCATTCTTGTTCCCCAGCAAGATACTGGGGAACCAGAATGGAGATACTGGAGATAATGTATACCCATCAAGACTAGAAGCCACTCATGGCCTTATCCTCCATGAAGTTGTCTAAACCCCTTTTAAAACCATCCAACCTGGTGGCCATCACTACATCTGAAAGTCGTGAATTTCATAGATAAACTATGTGCTGTGTGAAGAAAAGAAGTTTGCTTTATTATATTAAGCAGCACTTTGTAGAAAATGTTTAGATTTTGCAACTCAAAATGTTCAATACAGCACATGATTTACATAAAAGTGAAGTCAAGAGACAAGGATGATAGCGGTCTATATGTCCATATATAAGCAACTGTAAATCAGCCATTTAAAAATAAAAATACCTGTTATGGGTAAGGGGGTGCAGCAGGGAGGGGGGAACACACAGGTTTCTGTACTTTACGAGTGCTTTCTAATCAGGCAAGGGTGAGCAAACGGCACCCAGACAAGTATGATTTGTCACAAAAGGAGCATCCAGGATCACGCAGGACGTAAGTATTGCAGCCTGGATACCCCACATCATAATACAGCTGAAAGTCTGGGAATTCTATAGAAACCCAGCCCACAAATTCAAGAGGGCTACACACTTGCCCATAGTTTTATTCAGCAGCTTTTATCCATCTGCAACCGAGGAATCCGATAGGACGATGAAAACCCAATGGATTTTCTCAACTCAGCCCTGCAAATTCCATTCTGTCAAACCTGCACTGGACTTCCGTTCTTAAAACAGGCCACAATTTGCATAATTTCTTTTTTAAAAGCCAGGAAAATGTGCACAAAATCCTGGCCTCCACTCTGCAGATTTGCACAAATTGCATAAATTTGCGCAAATTGCAGAACGGAGGCCAGGATTTTGCACAGATTGTTTTTATTTCTTTATTATATTTATTTCTTTATTATATTTATACCACGCCTTTTTTCCTGCAAGGAACCCAAGGCGGCTTACATAATCTTCCTCCTCCTCCTCTCCATTTTATCCTCACAACAAGGTGGACAAGGTGGAGTGTGTGCATATGGGGTGAGAGGAAGATGCATCCATATTTCTCAGGTTAAGTGCTACAAGAACAACAACAAGAACAACAACATTTTCAATCTAAAGAGCCGACCCCGATTTGCGCAAATCATGATTTACACAAGTTGCTCTAGAGATATGCAGCTCTCGGCTCCAAATTGCGCAAATATTTCAAGCAATTTCGTGAAAGTCAGAAAAAAAAAAAACCCAACCCACTTTTGGCTGTTGGGCTGGAAATGTGTCAAAAGTCCATTGAGTTCAAATGGAACAAGTTTTCCAGCATCGCACATCTCTAGCTGCAACAGGTCCCTTTCCTGTTTTTAAAAGGA
Organism: Shinisaurus crocodilurus; assembly: GCA_021292165.1. Taxonomy (NCBI): domain Eukaryota; kingdom Metazoa; phylum Chordata; class Lepidosauria; order Squamata; family Shinisauridae; genus Shinisaurus; species Shinisaurus crocodilurus. Next base: position 15,498,685 of record CM037876.1, read on the forward strand.
AAAAGTGCTCATTCTGAACTTAAGCCCAAAACAGACATTACTTTAAATGTCTGTCTTTCCCCACTCCCTTCATTTAGGTGTGTGTGTGTGGGGGGGGGCAAACTAATCTTAAAAGACCCCTCTCTACACTAGGGTTGTGATATATTTTGTCTGTCCTTAAAATACTTGTATATCCACTGTGGCGTACTGGTGAGAGTGTTGGACTGGGACTCTGGGAGATCCGGGTTCTAGTCCCCGCTCGGCCATGAAACTCACTGGGTGACTTTGGGCCAGTCACAGACTCTCAGCCTGACCTGCCTCACAGGGTTGTTGTGAGGATAAAACGGAGAGGAGGAGAAGGACTATGTAAACCGCCTTGGGTTCCTTGCAGGAAAAAAGGCGAGGTATAAATATAATTAATACATAAATAAATAAATAAATAAAATATCCCTGAGAAGTTGGTTCAAAAATAGACTTTTACCTGCTGCACCTTTTATTGTGCCATTTTAGCTATGTTTTATACATTATTTTTTTAATGGAAGTTTTAAGAGTGCGATCCTATGGTCCCTAGGCAGTGTCTCGAGGGGCCTATAGGGTACTTCGGATTCCCAGATCTGGGGTCAGAGACCTCACTGTGAGGTGAGGCAAGGCCCTGGCACTCCCATCACTGCCAGGGCCCTGCCTCACCCCTTTCCTGACTACTCTTGCCAATGATCAACAGCAGATATGGAATGCCTACCAGGATTGGTTAGCAGTCTAAGAGAATTCTTGCGCCGTATAACTGACAGCATAACGGGGCTTCTGAGTCCCAATGGGAGCTGGGCTGTGACCACCGTGGCATAGCCAATGGGCTGTAACTATTGGCTTCCAGGCCCTTTTTGTGTAAATGCAGAGATCATCCACCCAGCATTCACCTTAGGTAGGGGAGGTTGTCGAAATTGTGCAACAGCTGGCTCTGTGAAGCCACGTAAATGCCAAGATTGTGAAACAACCTTTTCGAAAGCAAATATTACATATATGATTCACCGAATTGCAAAAATATGAGGAACTCAGAACCTGGTGGGGGGCAAAATCCTCTGATTACACAGCACACGATGACCCAGTTCTCACTGAGGGGGTAAACCTGTGTCTGGGTTGTACATTTCCGACTGCAGGTAGGGACCCACATGACTGAATGCCTCCATGTGGGAAACATCCCTGGCCATAGAAAACTAGCACGTCAAGAAGACTAGGCTAGATCCCTTCTTTTTGACATACCAGGTTTCTGCATAGAGGGATATTTTTCAGATGGAGGAACATTCAATCATGTGAATCCCTGTCTGCATTCTGAAGTGCTATTTATCTATGTATTATTTATTCATTTATCTGAAAGCTTGATATGTTGCCTTTTAGGGTAGTGGACATCAAAAGCTGTTGAGAGGTCCTAGAAAACCAATAGGGATGCACTATCCATTCACCAGGGTGACCAGGGCTGTTTCTGTCCCCAAAACAGGTCTGAAACTGGTTTGGAAAGGGCAATGCTGCCTGGAGTTGGGAATCCACCACACACTCCATTACTTTGCCCAAGAATGGAAGTTTAGACACTGGGTGGCAATTATCCCAAATCTAAGGAAAATGGAGAATGACTGAGATACTAGAAATGGGAACTTGGTGGCCCAAGGTGGCCAGATACACCATTGAAGTCTGGCCCACAGAGCTATCCACATAGCTTCTACTAATCTGGCCTGCATGAGCTTACTTTTGCTCTTGTAAGAAGAAAAGCTGATGTTAACCACAGACATACTCCCTTTGGATAAGTCTGGCAAGGAAGGTGACAACAGTTGCCCTCAATGGCTTCAGATATCAATGTGGCAGGGGGGGAAATGGCCAACTGCAGCCTTTCTGGGGCCAAATGGAGTTTGGCAAACTGTGTACACCAAATATGTGGAAGAAATAGAAAGAGCCATCTGTTGCATGCCCACAAGAGCTTCATTCATGTGCTGAAAACACATGGAGGCGGCTCAGGAGTGCTCCCGGCTGCTGCATCTGGCATGCACAATTTGCAGAAACCTGTGCACGGCATTCCCCCCAACTCTCCTTTCATCGTGTAATAGTGACATGAGAAACATTCTACGATAGCCTTTCACGTTACCAATGCACTGTAGCTTTGGAAGGTGCAGGAGCTATCACTGGGGCTGGGGGCAGGCCACAATTTCCAGCCACCCTATGGATCCTGATGCCCTTCTTTGGCAGTGGATGTGAGACCAGGCCCTATCCAAGCCATAATCAACCCACATGGAGGTATGTGTAGTGTAAGTTCCTCTGCCCCACTATACTAAATATACATACATACATACATACATACTATGCAGATGCTGGAATGAGATAAACGAGGAGTAAAATGTTTATTGCAAAAGAAATAAAGACTGGTGGGGTCCAAAAACATCTTTCCTACCAGGCCTAGCAGTTGGCTGGGCAGTGTTTCCTGACCCAAAGCCAAAACAAAGGCCATCCTTACTGCCTTAGAAAACAGTTCTAACTCTTCTTCTTAGGCTCAAACTAGATGTGGCCATGGAAGCCACGTTTGTTTATTCACATGTCTACCCCATTCACATATAAAGCAGGGGTGGGCGGGGGGGGCTGAATTTAATCCAAAAGGGTGTGCGGATGAGGAGAGCTGAACCCCGGACCTCCTTCTCTCCTAGCAGTCCATTGCCCCAGGCACTTTGCTCCCAGCGTAGTTCACTGCCACTATCAGAGCCAAGCCAAAGGGAAATGGCATTTGGGTAACTGATCTCAAAGAGACGACACAGGGAACAATCCAACACTCTTCAACTCACTTCCCTTTTGGCCTGAAAGCAAGACATACACACCCTCTATATGTGAACAGGGCAGGCGCATGATTAAACTAACAAGGCTTCGGCCGGCATGCCTAATTCCCCGGATTTTTACAATTTCATGTTTGTGAGCTGCCCAGATAACTATGTTATTGGGCAGCCTACATAAATGGTGTAAATGAATGGATGAATGAAACAGTTTGGCTTTTAATGTCACATGTGCCAAAATACATTTCGCAGCATGATCTTAATTTAGATGCATCCAAGGGTGAACCCACGCCTCCAACAAGTGGGAGAAAACCACTTGCTCTGTACCTAATTAAGCAGACATCTAATTATTTACTGTGGCAGCCCTCTTGGCACCCATCCACCATATGAACCATTTTTTCAAAAGCAGCGGACAATGCTATTCTATTCTACAATGTGACGAGATTAACCACTAACAACCGCTTTAATCAGCTGCCTGGGGTTACCAAAAGTGCCTAATGGAAGACCAGCTCTAGGTGGCACGCAGGAGAAAAGGTGCATCAAGCTAGGCTGTAACCCAACGTGAATTGCTTTAAGCAACACACTGGTCCTAAAGACCACTTCAAAATGTATTGCCAATGCATTTTCAGGCTTCCCTCTGAACACTTACCCAACGTACCTCATGGGACTTTTAAAAATCTGCCGTGAGCTCCCGGAACACAGCTTGCCCCATCCCTGTTCTGGTCTAATGAAAGCAGGCACCAACCTTGAGTTTGTGCTCTTTCCGGTTGACAATAACGGCCGTGATTTGCTGGTCCATGAAGAGGAGGATCGTCACCAGCAGCGCTGGGATGGCGGCTGCCATGTACACCCACCAGGGGTTCCCTCCGAAAGGTGGGACGAACCAGCCTCTGTGGGGGCTTGTGGGCTTTGTGGGCAAAAAGATGGAAATGGGCATCAGAGAGATACAGCATAAACAATCTCTGTACCAAATGAACGCTTCTTTGAAAATCACTCAAACATCCAAGTCCACAAAGAAAAATGCGGCCTCTTCACGGGCCAGGGAAAAGAATACCAGACCGACAGGAGCCACTTTCCAATTCTTTATTTACTGTAAAAAGTATAAACTGCTCCACATCAAGAAATATCAGAGCAGTGTAGAGTAAATTAAAGCACAACATACAAAAAATTACAGTAAAAACAAACAGATCAATAAAACAGTGGCTAGAATTTACTCATCAGTCAGAAAACGGTTACCTGGAAACTCTTCACCAAACACTGAAAACAAAGTAACATAGGTGCATGTTTGATCTCAGTTGGAAGGGTAGGAGCCACTACAGTAAAGGCCCTACTCCTGGTGGTTTCCAGACGGATCTCCGAACCATGCAGGACCACCAGGAGTGCCTCTTCAGAAGACACAAGATAAGGGACGAAGCATGTCCTCTCCCTACAGGGCCTTAGAGAAAAAGTTGGGGAGGGGGGCTTGCAAAGGGGGATGGGGAGAAGCTCAGAAACACACAGTGCAGAGGACAGCAGCAGGACCTGGCTACTCTGTTAGGAGCACTTGGCTAACAAGTTTCAGCCACTTGGGCTGATTCATAGCTAGCTCTGTAATGTGTCTGCCGTTTCCTTGTGGTCTGCCCCGCCCCCCCCCCCCCGTACCCCACTGCAGTGATAACATCTGCCACAGGGAACTAGTTGAGGACTTCCGTTCACGCACATGTTCCGCCCATTCCATGTGGTTCCCAGCTGCAAATGTTACCGTCGTGCCATGCGGGCTGGACCAATGAGAAGCAGCAGCCGCTCCACAGAGGTACTCGATGGACCGTGCCTCAATATATGGCAGTCCCTTGTCTTCTTACGCATGTTAGGGAAGGAGCCTTTCACATACCTTGAATTCACTTGGCACAATGAGTTTTGGTGTATCCACCCCCACCAGAGCATCAATGCCACAGAAAATCAGAATGGAGAGGATGATGGCGAAGTCACTGATCAACTTCCTTGCCTGAAAGAAACAGACTACTGTGAACAAGTAATTTTGCTTTGGCTGCAGTTTAATTAAGATACTCCCCCATGTGTGGTTGATGGCCTTAAAAACATGCACAAAAACCTTTAAAACAAAATAGACATCTAAGGGCTACACAAAGAATTCTCTGCCCTGAAAATAGCAAGCCTTGATCCTGCAAGGAAGCAGCAAGGATCAGCAACTAGAAACCCTGTGGCCAAATCTGTCCTCCTGAAGCATACGACTAGCTGGCGCTGGCAGTCCACTTTGGTGGATGAGCAGGCAGCATAGCTCATGTCCCTTCACCCCAGTGCTTCTCAAATAGTGGGGCGGGCCCCCCAGGGGGGGCGCGAGGCTCCGTAAAGGGGGGCTCGTTTGACCTCAGTTAAAAGTTTTTTTTAATATTGTGTTCCTTTAAATCCTGTGCTCCTTTAAATCTTTTCTGCTACAGTTAATAAAGCTATTCTTTGTTGTAAATTGATCCACATTTCTTTCCTTTTTTATTCTCTTATACATTAATAAGGATACAGTGTTATGCAGAGGTGTACTTATAACAATTTTATAGACAAATGATACTATTTACAGTCGCACGGGGGGCACGAAATGTTTTCTTCTTCCTAGGGGGGGCATGACAGAAAATAATTGAGAAGCACTGCTTCACCCTCTCCTCACTGTGCCTCTCCCGTAAAACTAGCTCCTGACCAGGGGTTTTGGGATTCCTGATGGCACAACCAGCTCTGATTGGCAGCGAAACTTGTGAAAGCCTGCAGAAAGGCAGGATTTTAAAGGAAGCGGAGAAAAGAGATGGAAAGAGTGCAGCTAACAAAGCATTTTTCATGCCTAATATGGCGCTCTGCATTAACTGTCTACTCACAGAGTTCAGTTCAATGCACAGACCAAGCCTCAGAGTTAACATGCAAAAACAGAACTTTGCTGGGTGAGAAGCCCAATTTTTACGGGTTGGTGGCTAATCTCACAAGGAAGGATAAGAGTTCTTTTTCAAAGGAACTCTCCCTTTACACATGTATCTACCATGCAGATGTCCATCTAAAGATGGTGGGTCACAGCTGAGATTTCTATCACAACCCAGCTTTGATTTTTGACTGTGGATCCAGATATTTTATTCTACCTCTCGGTTCCAAAGTTTTACCAAGGCTTTTAGTAAAGGTGTCAGAGATCCATTCCGTCATCGGATGGATGAAGGAAGGAAATGTCTATCTGTGCAAGGATTTCTACATGGATTTCAAATGCTGCAGCTGTCTGAGCCTTACTTCAACGATACAGCCACGCCATCAGCTGTATTACCACCACAAACCAAAATACTTACAGTGGTTGGGAAATAACGACTGGTCTTGAATTTCTTCAAGGCCATGGAGCAGGTGTAGGTACCCAAAAAGAGGATGCAAGACATAAGGGTGATGTCAGGAACATATTTGCAATTGTTGCCCGTGAGAATTCCTCCATATTTCAAGCACTCCTTCTTAGTCAGGGATAACCAGTCTATCGTGCCGTTGTGCTGTAAACCAAAAACAAAGATGGTGCCCATTAACTGGGAGCCCCTTAGAACAAGTCCTCATTGGGTTTTTTCAATCAATACCGGGGATGTTGTAAAACTTGATGGAATTCAAGGGAACCACAAAAAACATAGTGGGACCAGAAGGTGCTTCACTGCAAGGACACCACATTTCCCAGAATGCCGATGGCAACTAACATAGCCATCTCTTGTCATGTGGGTGTGGCGTTGTGCTTTGGGCTGTAAGATAACTGCTGATTACGTGGCATTTTCAAGACCACATCCAGAGACAAATGGTACAGGATCCAAGACAAGTAAAAACGGAAGAAGCTGCTTTATACTGGCTCAGATGTCTTCAGATGTCTCCAGATGTTTTAAACTGCAACCCCCATCAGCCCCAGCCAGCATAGCCAATGGTCAGGCATTATGGAAGTTGCAGTCCAAAAACATCTGGAAGGGGCCAGGTTGGGAAAGGCAGAATGAATCCAACAATAATGTTAGGTAGAGATCTTCTGAACTGTGCTACCTAACCTCACCCCCTCCCTTAAAAAAAACTTTTAAAGATGTTGGGAACTGGACCGACGGTAGAACCTTTGGGGAGGGGTCGTAGCTCAGTGGTAGAGCACATGCTTTGCATGCAGAAGGTCCCAGGTTCAATCCCCAGCATCTCCAGGTAGGGCTAAGAAAGAAATCCTGCCTGAAAACCTGGAGAGCTGCTGCCAGTCAGTGTTGACAATACTGGGCTAGATGGACCGGTGGTTAAGGCAGCTTCCTATGGCCCTATATGCAAAGCATGTACCTTATCACTTAACTATGGCCTCGTCAAAGGCAATGGAAGAATCGAGAGGCGCTCTTTGTATTTATTTATTTATTTATTTCATTTTTATACCGCCCAATAGCCGAACTGCTCTCTGGGCGGTTTACAGCAATTAACAAGACAGTCCCTGCCCGCAGGCTTACAATCTAAAAAGACACGCGACACACAAGGAAAAAGGAATGGGGAGGGAAGAAGGGGGGAATTCCCCCCCAAAGTAATTCCTCTATCAATATAAATGGTAGGTGAAAGAAAAGGAATATACTAATAAACTATATTTGCATCTGATAACAAAATCAGGTACAATGTACAAAACCAGATCATTTCTTTCCCAATTTTCTCAAAGCTGCTGCTGAGCCAAGGAAGGAACTGACAGCGATGGGGGAAAGGATCCTGTCAAGTGCTCACTTGACAAGTTTCCGTTGCCCCTCGTACTGTTGTGGTCACTCGTTCTCTCTCCCCCCCCACCCACTCTGAAGCGCTGGAAACGGCACAACGTGACGACCATCCCTAATGGTGTCTTTAAAAACTGCCTTGGTGGTGAGTCTTGCAGCTTGAACAAAAGGTGAAGTGGACGTTGTGTTCCGAAAACAGGGATATAAAAGAAATAGCTGAAGAAAAGAAAAACAGCTCCCAACACAGCACACAGCACACATATATTGAAGAAGGGTTGAAGCACTAGATGGCAATCTTCAAAAATGACACAGATGAACACCACAGAATATCTGTGGAGTGTTGGAAAGAAAGCTAAGAGGCCAAACGTGAGCAGTAGAACCAACCAAACAAGAAAGGCTCTCCATGAGTTCTCTTTCCATTACTGCACCCTTTAAACCAGACAAAAAGCTGTCAGCAGGAGCTTTTGCTGTTTGCTAAAACATTCAAGTTCCAGCATATTTGTAACTAACAGCTTTCCCTGAAAGGATTTCGGCACGAAAGAATCTAGGCTGCTTCCAGTGTCAAAAAAACACAACACTATGGCTTACTAGCGGAAGATAAATTATTGTGTCGCATTTTGCTTCAAGAATCGGTACCCCAGTGCAAAAGAAAAGCTTGCCACATCAAGTGTATAAAGGCATGTGCCTGCAGAATGTGGTGCATTTCTTTTAGAAACCTGGATGCCAGTGCTGCATGAAGTTTTCTTTTTTAAGAGATGCACATTTAATTCTATGTGGACACACATTTCACGTTAGATGGGATGCATGCTTGTTTGGTATGTGGGTATACACAAGTGAGTACAAAGAGCAAAGTGAGCGTTGGCACCCAGGGTCCTCAGTCATAGGTGCATTATTCAGTTGGCTTCAGTTGCAATCCTTCTTTGAGGATGTGGATGAGATTCCTGGACTAATCTTTAAGGGTGATCAAGTGAGACCTTTGGCTTGCTGCAGATGTAATGCTGGCTCCCTGCAAACCAAGGTTTGCAAATCTGAAGCCAGCATCAGGTTACACATAATACCTCCCTCTTTGGAATGAATTCCCCCTCCCTTCCCTTGTTGAACGTGATTTAGATTTACATGTGCACCAACAGTAACCATGATTCTACCATAAACCAGAATTTGAAACCAGAATTTGACATAGTAGCAAACCAGGGTTACAAATGAATCATGATTAGTATACGTTACTCAAAGCCATGTCCAACCATGGTTTGCAGGGAGCCAGCATTACAACTCTAAACCACAGATAACACCGACAAGGGGAGTGAGTGGAGAATTTGGTCCGGAGAACCAGGGTTCCCGAATTAAATATGGGTTGAAAGGTGCCAGGGTTATGCCTGCACTGAACCTTAGTAAATTGTTATTAATAAATGAAGATTGCATCCCATAAGCATAATATATGCTCCCAAGCACTAATGCAAGTTCCCCTCCCCAAAACCATAGCCTGACTGAAATGTATGAAGAGGCAACAGAACTCCTACAACACAGCATTTCATCCCATGGGCAAATTAACTTCATGCCCCAGGTTTTTCCTATTAGGAGAAAAAAATACCCTATTTTTAGAAAAACCTGCCAATTCTCTTGGATTATGTATGTCCCAAACTTCAGATCTCTGAGTGGCTTGGAAGTACCTTAACCATCCAGAGGTGTTATTTCGAGTCTCCCATTTTAAGGGAGAGGCTTCCAAAAGTCTTCTGTTCCAACTTTTCAGACTTAAGACAGCATGTGCAACAAATTTCAACTACCAAGCTAGTATAGACCTAGCTCAACCATTTGGGGGGCCGGGCGGGGATGTATGGCCAGTATCCAAAGGAGACCGCCTGTGCAGGGGAGGCTGGCGGCTCCAGTGTCGGTGGGGCTCCTGATCCATGGCATCTTTTTATTAGAACTTTACATGAGCTATCCACGGTGCTGAACTCCACTCCCCAAACAGGTTCAGCACCATGGATAGCTCATAGACAGCTCACATGGCAAGGTGCCATGGATAAGGAGCTCCACTGACACAGGGGTCATCAGAATCCCCTGCGCCGGTGAGTGGCCAGCCCCGCGGATCTCCTTGCCCAAGCGGCGCCCACCGCTTGCAGAATGGAGATTGAGTGCTTCCAGAGGCAACCCAGAACAAGCAGAAACTCACATTTCTGGAACAGGGCAGGCTGGCAGAGTTCACCTAAGGCAGTGTTTCTCAACCTTGGGTCCCCAGATGTCTTTGGCCTACAACTCCCAGCATGCCCCAGCCAGCATAGCTGGCTGGGGCATGCTGGGAGTTGTAGGCCAAAAACATCTGGGGACCCAAGGTTGAGAAACACTGACCTAAGGCAGCTCCTCTGACCTGTCACGTTCCAGAAGCTAGTGTTTCTGCTCATTTTGGGGGCTTGCCCCCAGAAGCGCTAAATCTCTGTTCCATAAGTGGTGGGGGCTGTTTACAGAAGGGAATCAGCGGGAACTGGCTGCTCGTGGAACGGAAGCAGCAGTGGGCCCTGTTCACGGATGGCCAGCACTGGATACTGCCCTATGTGCATATTATATGTATTATGTATCTAACATTATATATCTCTAACAGAAAGTTGCATGTAACTGAAATGGATGCAGATTCTCACCCGGTCTGCTTCCACCTCCATCTCCCTCCCCTCCCTCCGTTTTCTCCTCTGTGTCAGATTTGAAACTGCACGTTCCTCAGGGGAGATACCTCTCTCTTCTTGTACTCCGTAAAGCACCCTAAACATTGAGGGCACTATAGAAATAATTATGCCATCTGTGTGTGCGGCACGTTACTGGGTTCCATAAGCAAAAAAGATGGGTCACAGAATCATAGGTAGAGTTGGAAGGGGCCTAGAAGGCCATCGAGTCCAACCCCCTGCTCAATGCAGGAATCCAAGTTAAAGCATCCCTGACAGATGGCCGTTCAGCTGCACCTTGGATGCCTCCAGAGTGGGAGAGCCCACCACCTCCCTAGGTAGTTGGTCCCTGGCCTGAGGTGCTTACAGGCTACATTTTGCAACCGAGGGACCCCAAAAGAAAGGGAGGGGAAGGAGAGGCAATGATAATGAGTAGGGAGAGTGGAGGAATGGGAGAGACAAGGGTAGTAAGAGACAAGAGCGTGCATGATCTAAAGAAGAGAAACACAGCAACCGCAACAACAAAAAAACCATAGCAAAGACGAGGGAAGGTTCAAGGTTGGCACTTGCAAGCCAGGCTAGTGAAAGGGGTGGGGGAGGGGGAGGTGGCAGCAGCTATTTTTTGCAACAGATGCACATGGGGACTGATAGGACATGCCATTTCCTATGCAAGTAGGACATCAGCTACGAGCAGCACCTTAAGGCTATGGCACTTGGTCACGGTACATTGTAACACTCAGCAAATTTCCTTCTCCTTTGCTGGGCTACCTAGCAGAATTTCTAATAGGATGCTCTTCCCATTTTTAATAGCCACTTTGAACGGCAGAAATTGTGCTGTGCGTCTTGTGAGGAGTGAGTGGTCTGTTTGTGAGCAAGGGTGATGGGCCCCAGTAACGTACATATGTTATCTGTCTGATACTGCTCCACAGGCCTCAGGACAGACTCGGCTGAGTCCATTTCCTCCCTACACGTGACCCTCACTAGGGTTCTTACATGCCCCCCCAACCTTAACTCTTTCCCCTCCACCCCGGGCTTCCTTTGTCATCTCTCAACTCCACCAAGTTTGCTGGTGTGTGTGTGTGTGAGGCTTCCACCCTGTTTTCTGCCATCTTCCACATCCAGAAACACCTCTGGACTGACATTCCACACAAGAATGATCATGCTGCTGTCTTTAAGCCTCTGCTGAGTGAGTAAACCACATCCCACTCTGGGAATTCCCTGCCTCCATGAAAAAGGGGCACAATTCAGAGAAAATCAACCAGGGACTTAAGCACAATCAATCATTCTAAAACATCCTTATATATCCTATATATCAGGGCTCTCCAACCTTGGGTCCCCAGATGTTACTGGCCTACAGCTCCCAGCATACCCAGCCAGCATGGCTAATGGCAAGGGATTCTGGGAGCTGTAGTCCAGCAACATCTGGGGACCCACGGTTGGAGGGCCCTGATATATATCCTTATTCAACTGTATTGGTCTTTGTTTTATCTTATGTAATTTTAAGAGTAATTTTAAGGCTGCACTCCTATACCCACTTACCTGGGAGTAAGCCTGATGGAATTCAATGGGACTTCCTTCTAAGGAAACCTGTATAAGACTGCACTTTACATCATTTATTTCCATTAATCTAATGCATTTTGAAATGTATTTGTCTCTTTGTATTTTCTTCCTTCAAAGATTGAACAGATGTTATATAATAGGTAATTGATCAATAATGTAGTATTAATAAGGCAAATCCTATATTTGAACGAAAGGCTGAAGGGAATGATGCATTTCTAGAGCAAAATCTTGCAAGAATTAGTATCCATGGTACAACAATAAGGCTGCAATTCTATACCCACTTGCCTCCAATGAACTAACTCAATGGGATTTACTTCTGAGTATGTGTGTATAGCACAGAGCTGTAAGTACCGTAAGTAACTCCCCACTTTTCATTCTATTGAATGAGCCTTATTTCAACATAGGGATTAAAAACAGGAGTGAAAACACTGACATGTGATAGTGCAATTGCACAGAACATTGACATTTCAAAGGTCCACTTTTCCCACTAGTTCCATTTACCATCTCAGCAGAGTTACTTGCAGACCAATCAGCTGATGGCGTGGCTGTATCGTTGAATAAAGAGCCATTAACTGCAAGACAGAAGAGAGAAAAATACAGTGTTTTGAATTCACTACTTCAAAGGTAATGAGAAACAGTTGCCATTAAAAAAACACGTCACAGCTGAACAACCCCTTGGCCTAACTAAAAATAATATCAAGTTAAGACTTGCAATCTAGCTATAAACAGCCGAAATATATATTCTGAATTGCTCCAAAGGCACATAGAAGTTTCAAAAAGTAGACAACATTTTATTCCATAACCTGCACCTCTCATCATTTGCTTGGTACTCAGAGTACAAAAATATATATAATTGCCCCGGATTATTTTGGTGCCTATATGGCTAGATGTTGGAACACTTATCAGTATTCCATTGCAAATTCATCATAAATAAAGCCTCATTTTATCCAGGAGATCAAAGTGCATTTTATCTGCATTACAAGATCAGGACTATTGACTTTTTGCCATTTTATCCTTTTATTACAGAGGGATAATAATTTGAAAGATAAAATGGTTACGCTTGCAATTAAGAAAGAAAATAGACTCAGCATTTTCCTTCTTGGTGTGTGGGGAAAAAGAGACTCCAACCTGTCAAGATTTCAGAAAAGAATGGAACCTATCTATATAGCTTGCACTAAATGATAATAATCATTGTAAAAAAAACAAACACACTTGTTTTAAAAACCACAGTATTTATACACTTTGGGAAAATCCTTCATGATATTTTTAAGACCTCACTGTCAGGTCTAGGCATCAGCTCCAGATTGCAGAGTTCAAGAAATTTTGTTTGAGTTAGAAAACCAATAAGATACGCTCTAGCTTCATCAAAAATGCTAATAGTTAAATATACAAATCTAGGGCTTCTTTTCTTCTTTCTTTGAGTGTATGGACTATGGCAGTATGATTTGGAGGCAATTTTGTATTTGATTCAATGATACTATCTTCTGTTTTACTATCGAGTTTCTGTATATTAGTAATATACAACCGCTTTTATACAACTGTGTCTAATTGTAATGGCCTTTGATTATATACCATAAAGATTACTACTACAATTAAGTTATGTTAGAAAGTATTCAGAAAAGGATAATGAAGGAAGTAAAGGGCAAAACTGATTAAGTACAGGGTGAAGGTAAATTAATCTGTTCTGTTTACCCCAAAGAAAAGACTATGGGGGGGGGGGGGGAGATACTTGACAGTCTCCTCATAGGAAAAGGAGAAGCGGATCAGCTCAGCAGAAGCGATGGGCTGGTGTTGCACACAGCTTGGGCTGCGTCTTTGTGCTGATGGAAGGAGAGGAGTTGTCCCCTTGCACCAACACGAAGACCAATAACTAAGAGAGCCAATGTGGCGTAGTGGTTAGAGTGTTGGACTGGGACATGGGAGATCCGGGTTCTAGTCCCCGCTCGGACATGAAACTCACTGGGTGACTTTGGGCCAGTCACTGACTCTCAGTCAAACCTACCTCACAGGGTTGTTGTGAGGATAAAATGGAGAGGAGGAGGAGGAGGAGGAGGATTATGTAAGCCGCCTTGGGTTCCTTGCAGGAAAAAAGGCAGGGTATAAATATAATAAATAAAAATATGCCCAAATCCTCTACCATGGTCCCAGGGGAGCACAGGACTTTACAGAATCGGGTTGTGAGATTCCGCATTTGAAGTAGAGGTCTGGATAAAGCTGAGTCAATGCTAAGCTCCCTGCCTCCTCATTCACGCAGATCCACTAGATTCCAGAAAAACAGCAGATGCTTGAATGGAAAACTGCAGATGCTTTAAATAGCATCAGGACGCCTGCATAGCCTCACCCCAATGCACACGGCTTTCTAAATGTTATACATACAAGGAGCAAGCCAAGCCTTTATTATTATTATTTTTTTACACTGTTAACAAACCCAGCACGACGATGCACCTCTGTGCCTTTTCTTTATACAATCCTCCTTCAGCGTTTTTTTTTTTAAAAGCATGTCCACCCCTAGGGAAAGTCAACAATAAACGCACATGGAGTGAGATTTAAAAAAGAGAGGCTGCAAACCTTTCGTTTAAAAGCTGCTAGACTGTTTTATATCCTACGATGTTCTCTCTCCACCCACCCACCCCACTGCACTTCAAGCAGTACTGGCTGTTGAACAGCAGAAGATGCAGTAATATAAATAACCAAATCTGGCTGCTGAGCTGAAGCGAAGGCTTCATTTCAAGGGCGGGGGGGAGCTTCTTCCGCCGTTCATTATATCTATCAAAAGAACACCGCGTATGCTGCTTGGGATATAGGTAACTAACAGCACATGTGCGTAAGAGAATCCAAGATGTGGTTTTCCTAAAAGAGCTGCCACGGAGTGTGATAAAAAGGAGCAATCTGACGATATTTTAGGACACAAACACTCACACACAAGTTATTCCATTTAAGCTTCCCCCAGAGCACCAGGCAGCTGACAGAGAGTGTGAAGAATTAACTGTGGAATCCAAAGCAGAAATGTTGGCAACTGTACAGCAAGGAACTACACTGGGCCAAAAATACCCACTTTCTACACCAATAAAATAATGCATGCAAATTTTATGCCAGTAGGTTTCCTTTTTGCAATAGTGTGCGTGCTTTATTTTAAAGCCAGTAGTCTGACACCGGCGGCGTCTGGCCGCAGCCCTGAAAACTTCACTGAAGTGGTCAGGATTGAAGGTTCACAAGTAATTGTAACAGGACAACCTGTGCAATCCCGCTCACTCTGGTGGTGGTATCCTAATCTTTGGTGGAGTACTTCTGTGGTGTGGAAGCGGATTGGCTGGTTCAGGATTCTGCTTCCAAGCGGTACTTGTCCCTGCCCCAGACTCTAAAAGGGCTTTACGGTTAGTATCTCATTTATCCTGATGAAATAAGGAACCTTTCCAAAAAAAATCAGAACAAACACAGCTCTGTGGCTCACGCTGGCTCAGCTTGTCTGAGTGTGGAAAGCTAAGCAGGGTCAGGCCTGGTTATGACTTGGATGGGAGACCCCTCCTCTAGTTTCCTGCATTGAGCAGGGGGTTGGACTCGATAGCCTTGTAGGCCCCTTCCAACTCTATGATCTATGAAACTATGAAACCAAGTGTTTTTTAAAAAAAAAAAAGTTAAATTCAAAATGGGGTCCACTCTATATGGCTAGAGCAGGGAGAGGCAACCTGGAGCCCTCCAGATGTTTTGGATTACAACCCCCCCACAACCCCTGACCAGATGGGAGTTGTAGTCCAAAACCTCTGGAAGGCACCAGGTTGCCAATCCCTTGGCTAGAGCAAGGGGATGAGATGAACATTCAGTTCCTCTTCCAGGCCTATTATTCTAGAATAAGCAGTCCTGAAACCATGTGCCATACAGCTAGGATCAGAGGGATGTTCTTACAGATCAGAATATGTGCCTTCCTTCCAAGCAGGCCTGAGGTCTCGCACAGGTCATTTTGGACATTCAGCACTCTGGCCTGATATTTAATGCAGGACTGAAATTAACCCAGGCATAGGCCACCTGAGGCAGGCAGGTAACTGTAATTACCTGCTACTGAAGAGGAGACCCGATTGTTTCCCCGTTTGGCAGGCACACCAAATGCTCACGTTTGTTTTGCTCAGTGCCAAAATTCTGGCTCATTCCCATCTCAGCAATGAACACACCTTATTACTGGCAAAAGGCAAGTGCCCCCCCCCCCCCCATATTCTGTGCTATGTTGCTCAGGTCCAGTTCTTTGTCTTTGCAGTCCTGTTTTTCTCATGCATTGGTAAGATTTAATTTAAATGCTGGGGAGGGGTGTGGGGGAGACTGAGAGCCACCTTGAGCTGTGGAATGATGACACGAAAACTCTGAAAACATTCGGAGTGCCCCCTCCAAAAGAGGCTAGGAGGGTGGCTACTAGGGGAAGGGCCTTCTCAGTTGTGGCACCCCATCTCTGGAATCAACTCCCCAAGGAGGTCCGCCTGGCGCCTACCCTCTATTCTTTTAGGCGCCAGGTGAAGACCTTTCTATTTACCCAATATTTTAATGGATGATTTTTATTCCTTTTATTCTTTTTATTAGCACCACTGTACCTTGGGATTGAATTTATTTGGCTGCTTGTTTTTACCTTGGTGTATTTTAATATGTTTATGTTTTTGTTGTTTTTATTGGGGGGTTTTTGGTAGTTTTTGTAAACCGCCCAGGGAGCCTTTTGGCTGATGGGCGGTAAAGAAATGTTTTAAATAAATAAATAAACAAACAAATTTTGGTCCGCTCCGTTTACTACAGAATGATACGAAGTGAATAACTCACTTATCTAGGGTTCCTATTAGTCGCTGGGCTATGGATTTCATTCAGCATGATCCCACTGCTGCAGGGGTGTTGAACCTCTTCCAGCCGGAGGGGCTGAATTCCATTTCAGTGATGCTCTCGGGGGCCTGCGTTTCAGTGGTGGGCGGAGCAGAAGGGGCGAGGCCAGAGTGCCAGCGTATTTTAGCTTAAAGCTCTCACTGCCAGTAACTAAGCCTCAGGAGAGGCATTTCAAGCTTTCAGAACAGGGGAAAACCAGCACAAAGGCCAGGAAACCACCAAACCATTAGTGGGAAGGGGGTGGGATCAGGGGTTGGAGGTGTGGCCATCTGGAGAATCTCAGAGGGCCAGATTGGGACCCCGGGTGGGCTGCTTTTGGCCTCTGGGCCTGAGGATCTGCACCCCAGGAGTGGCTACTGGAATGAAATGAAACACAGGTGACGGATTTAAAGGCTTTATATGGAACCTGCGTGTCCAAGGCTGCTCCCAGTATCAGAGGCAGGATGTCTATGCACACCAGTTCCTGAGGCACATGGGTGGGAGGGTGCTGTGGCACTCATGTCCTGCTGGTGGGTCCCCCATGGGCAGCTGGTTGGCCGCTGTGAGAACAGAATGCTGGACTAGATGGACCCTTGGTCTGATCCAGCAGGGCTCTTCTTATGTTCCTATGTAATATGGAATGTTAAGACAGGCAGGGAAGATTCCACGTTTATCATAACATAAGAGTGCTGAGGAAATCCCCATGCAGAAGAGCAGAGTGAGCAACAGAGAACTCACACAGAAGCCCCCTCTTACCTG
Source organism: Shinisaurus crocodilurus (assembly GCA_021292165.1). Taxonomy (NCBI): domain Eukaryota; kingdom Metazoa; phylum Chordata; class Lepidosauria; order Squamata; family Shinisauridae; genus Shinisaurus; species Shinisaurus crocodilurus. The sequence continues at coordinate 15,515,977 of CM037876.1, forward strand.
GATCCGGTGGCATGCAGGTACAGGAATAAAGTGTAATATAGTCCACTTTAAAATGGGAATTGATGGGGTAATAGTCTGCTAACTTGATCATCTTCTTGAACGCATCATAGATGAAGATGAAGCTGATCAGGGACGAGAACCCTTCTTCCGTGAACCGGGTGAAGTACTGGACCAAGAAGCTGGCATCAGTAGCGACCAGAACAAGACACAGGAAGGCCGACCACAAGCCAATCCAGAGGCGGAACTCCAGATAATCAAAGCCATTGTCTCTGCAAAAACAGAGATAACCCACGTGAAAACAGAAGTTGCACACACCATTCCACTTAATTACAACCCACCCTGTTATTTTGGAACAGCTATGGTCAAGGCCAGAGGGAGGGACTCATATTATGCAAACTAGGCATCTTTGCATATATTTGCATAGTTCTTTTTCTCCTAGTTGTGGGGAAGCAAAGAGCTATGTGGGGCACTGAAGCCGCATCCCCCTAACCACTGGACACCATGTTTAGTCTCTCCCATACCAGCTTTTCAGATTTTGCCAGATATTGGACATTTGCACAGCCATGGGAATAATGAATAATGAAATGGGATCATCCGGATGCCACACTCAATATATTAAGTTCCATTACTGTGCATTGAAAATGCAGAAATCCCCACAGCTCCAGCTAGGATGATTCACCTAATTCGTTAGATGGGCAATACTGAGGCCGCAAAGGGAAGGAACCGTAAGCTATGCATGGAGAAGGTCTTGGGTTCAATCCCCAACATCTGCACTCAAAAGGACTTTAGGAAGCAGGTCCAGGAAAGATTCTGCTCTTCCTGGAGAATGAGTGCAGGCAGAATAGACACTACTGAACTAGATGGACCAGCAGCCTGACTATGAAAGCAGCTTCATCAGATCAACGCAGCCACACCTTTTTGGGGCATTCCTCCCCTTACTTGAACCAGTCTCATAGAATCTTCTGCCAAAAAAGAAGGAGAAAAGCCCAGGATTTAACTGCCTGCTCCCAAAAGGTGGGGGTAGTTCCCTTACATATGACCCACTTAAAGAAGGGCACTGTCATTCGCGGATGACACACAGAAGAGGAAAAGATTGGTTATGTGCGTAAGATAAAATGCTGTTCTGGAGCTTTAGAGGCCAAGTCACTTGGCACTTTAAATCAGGCCATAAGGAGACAGCGTAGACCCTGAGGTACTGGTGTTTGTGTGTTCTTGGTGACCAATGTGACAGCGGTAGTTTCTTTGTAGAAGAGAACTTTGGTTCCAAACAGGGCCGTCTTGGTGGAGAAGAAGCCAGGAAGGAATACACAGTTCAAACTTGCATTTTCTTGTGATTAGGAAATATCCTAAAGCAACAGCAGGAAGTGTGATGACAGAATCTCTCTTCCCCCTTTCTGTTGTATAATAGGATCCCATTGCGTAACTATAAGTGTCTCACTCGCACCAGGAAAAATTCAGATTACACGTGCAAATTTGGTCCCCTTTACAGATCTGTTTTCTTTTCTTTTCTTCTTTTCGTGTGTGTGTGTGTGTGTGTGTGTGTGTGAGAGAGAGAGAGAGAGAGAGAGAGAGAGAGAGAGAGAGGTTCTAGGACAGCCTTCCCTAAAAGGGTGTCCTTCCAGATGTGTCAGACTACAACTCCCATTATCCCCAGCCAGCATGGCCATTGCATCTGGAGAGCACCAAGTTGGGGAAGGCCGTTCTAGGGCATTCTTTCTGATAGAGGCAACAGTGGCACCAACCCTGCAGCTCTCGTACTTACTTGCTGAAGTTAAATAAAAGCCGTTCGAAGACCAAGACGGGCCCGGTGCTGCTCAGAATAGTGAGTGGCTGGCCGGCGAAAAGGCAAAAGACAGCCCCTGTCACTGCTGTGCCCAGAAAGCTTTCTAACACGCCCTAGGACCAGAGGAAGAAACAGGTGAATACATTTCACTAGCCGTTTCTCTTTCTACTCCATTCTCAAAATACCGGCAACGATTACATAGGGCAGGATGGACAACCTGCGTAACGCAGTAAGTGTATTTCTTTACCGTGCATGTAAAATCCAGATCCGTGGGGAAATGAGATCATTAGTTGTGCCACTGTGGCTTAGAAGGCTGCGCTATAAGTCATTTCAAATCTCACATCTGCCATGCACTCACTCGGCGGCCTGAGGCAAGCCACACTGTCAGCCTCAGCTTCCCCTCCATCCGATCTATGGGGATAATAATACTGATCTGCATTGCAGGATTGTTGTTATTATTACTATAAGGTAATGTTAAAAATGCTTTAAACACTCCAAAGCATCAAAGAAATGCTTCTTGTTTCTACTGTTATTATTACTGTTAGTATTACTATTATTATGTGGAAGACCGCAGCTCAACAGGGGTAGAGTACCATAACTCAGATGTGGAGCACCTGCTCTGCACGCAGAAGGCCCCGGGTTCACTCCTTAAAAAGGATCAGGTAGCAGGTGATGGAAAAATCTCTGCCGCAGATTCTGTAGATCTGCTGCCAGTCGGGGTGGATAATCCTGGCCATGAGATTAATGTAACATATTGTATTCAAGTGCGGCCACCCTTGATAAAACAATCCGGAAATCACAACTGGTACAAAATTATGCAGCTGCCAGGATGCTGACAGGGACAGCTGACAGGAAGTGTATGGCACTGATCCTGAAAGAGCTACCTATCTTTTCCGGGATGAATCCAACAAGATGCTATTGACCTCCAGCCAGAGTCCTAAAAATAAGAAGAGCCATGCTAGATCAGACCAAGGGTCCATCTAGTCCAGCATTCTGTTCACACAGTCACAGTGACCAACCAGCTGCCCATGGAAAACCCAAAAGCAGGACATGAGTGCAACAGCACCCTCCCGCCATGTTCCTGCAGCAATAGGTATACAGAGGCATACTGCCTCTGATACTGGAGGTAGCATATAGCCATCAGGACTAGTAGCCATTGATAGCCTTATCCTCCATAAGTTTGCCCAATCCCTTTTTAAAGCCATCCAAATTGGTGGCCATCACTACATCTTGTGGAAGTGGATTCCATAGTTTAACTATGCGCTGTGTGAAGAAGTCCTTCCTTTTATCTGTACTGAATCTCCCACCAATCAGCTTCATCGGATGACCCCATTGGGTTCTAGTATTATGAGAGAGGGAGAAAAATGTCTCCCTATCCACTTTCTCCACACCATGCATAATTCATACACCCCGATTATGTCTCCCCTTATTCACCTTTGTTCTAAACTAAACAATCCCAGATGTTGTAACTTTTCCTCATAGGGGAGTTGCTCCAGCCCCTTGATCATTTTAGTTGCCCTTTTCCGCACCTTTTCCAACTTTACAATATCCTTTTTTAGGTGCGGTGATCAGAACTGTATATAGTATTCTAAGTGTGGTCACACCATAGATTTGTACAAGGGGAGTATGATATTGGACAGTTTTATTTTCAATTCCTTTCCTAATTATGCCCAACATAGAGTTTGCCTTTTTCACAGCCGTCACAAACTGGGTTGACATTTTCATTGAACTGTCCACCACAACTCCAACTCTTTCTTGGTCCGTCACTCACCGCTAGCTCAGATCCCATCAGCTTATACTTGAAGTTAGGATTCTTTTCCCTCAACATGCATCACTTCACACTTGCTTACTCTGAACCGCATTTGCCATTTCCATGGCCTTTTCTCCCAGTTTGGAGAGATCCTTCTGGAGCTCCTCGCAATCCCTTTTTATTTTAACCACCCTAAATAATTCGGTGTCACCACCAGCAAACTTGGCCACTTCACTGCTCACTCCTAAACAGCTTGGGGCCCAGGTATCTGAAGGAACACCTCTCCCTGTATCAGCCTGCTGGTGCTCTTAGATCTGAAGCGAGACCCACCTTGTCCCATTATTAGGGAAAGTACATCATGTGGTGACATGAGATAGGGCCTTTTCCAGTGGAGACCCATCTGCTTAGCCAGGCATTTATGAGTGTTTAGTTGCCAGCTGCAATCAATCTTGCTGCCGATTGCTGTATCCATTTTCTCAGATGATTATTTATTGTATTTTATTGCTGTTTCAGTGTTTTTGTTTTACCATTGTTGTTACCAGCCCTGGGATATATTTTTTTTATGAAGGGTGGGATATAAATAGAATGAGAGGTATGGACAGACAGACAGACAAATACGGAGATGCCACATACCAGGTCAGAGCATGTTTCTAATATTGTCTGAAAGGATCCAACAGACAGTAGTCTGAGCCCATCCAGTCTTTCCACAAAGTAGATATTTGTCACTGGTCCAAAAGGGGAACTGCCCGTAATTTAAAGTCTATCTCAAATGGAAACCGCAAGCAGCCCTCTCCTCTTTGAGACTGTTTTGAGGGGGGTACATGGTCTTGAACGTGAAAATTTGTTCAAGAAATCTTCAGAACCTGCTAGGATTATCACTGAACACAACATTAAGATCCAACAATAAAAAGGAAAAGCTCAACTAGTATATATAAAATCTTAGAGACAGTTACTTATTATAGTACCGAAGCCTGGCAAATTTGCTCTCAACAGTGGAGACTTCCAGCCAGCTCAAGCGACCAAGAGTTGTTGCTGCCCTCCTAATGTTCAAAATGCATTTTAAAAGTCATACAAAAAAATGTAAGGGCTGGCTTAGGATCAGGGAAAACACGAGAAGTAATAACTGAAAGATTGGTTCTCTCTGCCTCACAGCTTCAGAACTTTGGAGAACACAACAGGTGATCTAAAAAAGCTTCTCTGCCACCCTGAGGGCTAGAGACATACTTTCAAAAAACAAAATCCACAATTCCCAGGATTCTTTGCAAGGGCCCACAGGACTATTTAGTTATGATTTCGGGACTCAAGGACCATATATTGTCCGTTTTACTTGTAAGATAACTATACTGCAGTTGAACACGGAGGTATCACTCACTTTCAGAAGACTGGACGTTCTTTAGTGCAGCAGGAACTTTTGAAAACTACTGATTCACTGGCGCTTTTCAGACATAATTGGTAAGGCGTTACATGCACAAACAGCAGTGAGCATTGGACTCGTGTGCCCCTCCTCCTCTCTTCCTCTTCCAGCACAGCTGCAAGGAAGAGATCAGATGCTTTTGCTTCTGCTTTCAAACTAACCAGAGTTCCTTGTTATGTTCAAATGGGGAGGGGACGACAGACAGGGGACAGACTATAGTTTGTGCAAACAAGCCAGGATCAAACCAATGATTTATTATCCTGGCTTGTTAACAAATCATAAACTAATCAGTTCCCGCAGTTCAGATGTAATGAGGTATTATTGTCAGTTTGAAAGCAGATGCTTCAGATCTTCTCGTGGCTGCCCTGGAGGAGGAGGAGGAGGAGGAGGGAGGAAAAACAAGCCTGAGGTTCACTGTTACTTGTGCATGTAACACTAAACCATTGTCTAGTATTATGTCTGAAGGGATTGTTGTTTCAGTATCACCAAATTTAAAGGGGAAACTTACAGGTCTAATTTCGGATATTTCAAAAGGTTCCCTTGGATACATGCATGTGAAAATGTTTCCGCAGATTACCCCTCTCCTCATGCAACTTCCTTGATCCATGAACCAGTGTCTCATGGCACAAGCGAAAAGGGATTTTTTACCTTGCAGGAGGAGGATTCTTATATAACCAAGTACAGTAATACCTTGGATTGCAAGTAACTTGGTCTGAGAGCGTTTTGCAAGACAAGCAAATTTTTTTAAAAAAAAAACTGACTTGATAAATGAGCAAGGTCTTGCAATAGGGATGTAACCGCTCGCCTCGAGCGGGCGTAGTGGGCCGAAATCAGCCCCGCTCACGCCCGCCAGAGACTCGCTTTGATATGAGAGTGTTTTGGATTACAAGCACGTTTCCAGAACGAATTATGCTTGCAATCCAAGGTATATCTGTACAATTTTAAAATAAGCTTCTTTAAGGCAGCCTTCTCTCACCTGGTGACCTCCAGATGTGTCGGACTACAGTTACCATCATCCCCAGCTAACAAGGCCAATGACCTGCCTTGATGGGAATGGTGGGGAAGTCACCAGGTTGGGGAAGGCTGCTTTAAGATTTGTCTTCCCATTTAAAAAAAAATGTCAAGGTACAAGCCACATTGCAAAGCAAAGAAACTTCACTTTGTGCCACGTTGCAATGCTAAGAAAGGAGTTATATCAGATGCCCTTCACAGTAAGTCATGGATTCCAAATTTTGTGGACACCATGATTTCCCTTTCCTGTTCGGAAACATGAGGAATGAAAAATAAAGGCACTTCACAGAGTTCCCAGGACAGCCATAGAATACTTATGCCTGCGGGGGGTGGGGGGGTGGACGGACTGGAACACTGAATTGGATGGATTGGCTAAAGTATTTCGTTTAATTAAATATAAGCAAAATTCTTAGCAGCAGAAGTTATTGCTTTTACAGAAGCAATAAAAAGAGAGGATTACATCTTTGAAAGCACACGGCATTGGCCAAGTCCTATATAGTTCACGGTCCTAGGTTGACTCTTATTATTATTTATTTATTTACGGTCATAGACCAAAACCAATTTATACAAAATCGTGCAGACTCATACGTAATCTACAATAGGGCATAACAAGATTTATTAACATGCAAGAAGTAAAAATTTAAAATTTATCATAAATATTAAGAATAAAAACTAAAAGGAAGCAATATTAGATTAAAACTAGATAGAACTAGATAATATAATAACAATTTTACTTCTGCTCATATTTAGTGCGGATTTTAACCACATAGGCACAAAACGTAGCTACCTGTCTTGTAATGTTAGGACTATCATCGGCTAGCAATTTTCTTATACAGGTCTTATCTGGCAAATGTAATAAAGTCTCTAAAAAAGGGGAAATAAGTTTAGTCCTCATTTCAGTATACAGTAATACCTTGGATTACGAGTAACCCGGTCTACGAGCTCCTTGCAAGACGAGCAAAATTTTTGCATACATAACGTCTTGCAACACGAGCCCGGTCTCGCAATACGAGCGGAACTGCCGAGCGAGCGGGCGTGCGCCTCCACTTGTCTCCCTTCCCGGGAGCCGGAAAAGCGACTGCTTTTCCGGCTCCCAGGCAGGGAGACAAGTGGAGGAGAGGCATGGCCACTCACGCTGCTGCGCCAGCTACGAGCAGGGAGCCCCGTGGAGGCAGGTTAATTTGTTTTATTTCTAGTTTATGGTTGTGGAACGAATCGTTCCAGCTCTTTTCTTGATTTGGTCATGAATTTGAATAAACCCCACTTTTGTTTTACAGTTTAAAAGTGTTCTATGGCTAAAAGAAGCCTGCTTTCTCAGAAACACTAAGCCTTGATTCAAGGCCTCAAAAACCAAAACCACCAGCCATATAGTAGCAAACATCCACTGTGTGTGTGTGTGTGTTACAGAGTCAAAATACTCGGACAAGGCAATGACAAATTCCTCAAGTACCTCTGAGCCAGTGCTAATATTGAACTGGCAACTATACAAAAAATAAATCACAAAGAACTCTAACACAGTTCCCAAGAATCTATTTTCTTCAAAGGTCTTATTTGCAGAGATAAGGAAGAGCCTTCACGCACGGGAGGGAAGTGTTCCAGTGCGTCATCAAACGTAAACAAGAGTAGTTTCATTGAACACACAGAGGAATGAATGGATTTACAAATGACATTGGCCAAGTTTGGCAAACGTCAGTGGGAGTAGAGGCTATGAGGGAGCAGGATCACACCTGCCTGCCTGCCAGCCTGCTCCACCCGCTTGGGATGTCTGACCCGCCTATGGGCCTGCTGGACTTCCACACAAGGACATAACGTTTGCACAGTGACTATATGCGAGTAAAACCCAACGTGTAACAAACTGTGCGGCCGTTAACCTACGTAAGATCTGGGAACTGACTTTGTCCTTTGAGCTTCTGGAGAATGCAAGTACAGTCATGCCTTGGATTGAGAGCATAATTCGTTCCGGAAACATGCTTGTAATCCAAAACACTCTTATATCAAAACAAAACCCCCCCCAAAAAAAATTTGTACAGAGATTTTTAATTTAAGCCGTACTACAGTACTTGTATTGCAAGACGTTGCTTGTATATCAAGTAAAAAAAAAATTAAATAAATATTTAAAAATTTGCTTGTCTTGCAAAACGCTCTCAAACCAAGTTACTCGCAATCCAAGGTATTACTGTATTGCAAACTCTTCTGGACATCTCATGGGCGTGGCTGAGGGACAGGTGCACCCACTGGATGTGTGGGGAACAGTGGATGCAATCCAGCTCCCTCACTATATCCATCTGCTACACAAGCCTTCCCCAACCTGGTGCGCTCCAGCTGTTTTGGACTACAACTCCCATCAGCCCCAGCCAGCATGGTGAACGGTCAGGAATGGTGAGGTTTCTCCAAAGCACCGGGAGAGCACCAGGTTGGGGAAGGCTGTGCTACACAAAGAGAAGCTCTCCTGAGCCAGACAACTGATGCAGAAATGTGTCCGTTTTATAAGACTAGTTGGGCCGCTCGTTCTGTGCCTGCTTTTTAAATTATTTATTTATTTATCTTATTACAGATCTATCCCGCCTTTTTTCCTCTTGCAAGGAACCCAAGGCGGCTTACATGATCATCCTCCTTTCCATTTCAACTTCACAACAGCCCTGTGAGGTAGGTCAGGCTGAAAGTCAGTGACCAGCCCAAAGTCACCCAGTGAGCTTCATGGCCGAGTGGGGACTAGAACCCGGATCTCCCGAGTCCCAGTCCAACACTCTAACCACTACACCACATTTGTCTCACTGTATATATTAAGGAAAGTTGCATAAATTTATTTATTACATTATATTATATTATTCTGCCTTCTTTCCTCTTGCAAGGAACCCAAGGCAGTTTACATAGTCTTCCTCCTCTCCATTTCATCCTCACTAGAACCCTGTGAGGTAGGGTAGGCTGAGAATCAGTGGCTGGCCCAAAGTCGCCCAGTGAGCTTCATGGCCGAGTGGGGACTAGAACCCAGATCTCCCGAGTCCCAGTCCAACATTCTAACCGCTACGCCACATTGGCTCTCATAGTAAGTGCTCGGAGGCTGAGCATGGATCCTCTACATCAGGGATGCAGAACCTCTTTCATTTTCCATTTTGGAGAAGCTCTTGGAGGCCACATTCCAGTGGTGTGCAGGGTTGAAGGCAAAAGGGGTGGAGCCAAAGCAAAAATGGTCAGGCCAAAGTATCAAAAAAACAAAAACAAAAAACCCAAAGCCAGCACATTTTAGCTTAAATCTCTTATTGCCAGTAAACTAAGCTTAGGAGAGGCATTTCAACCTCTTACAATGGTAACAAAACCATGCAAGAGACAGGAAACCACCAAATGATCAGTGTTCAGGGAAAAGGGGTATAGCCAGCTGGGGAGCACCGGGGAGCTGGACTGGGGGCCCTGGGGGCCCTCGTGCCTGAGGTTCTGCGTCCCTGTTCTACATATTTACACTGTCAAGAAAACAGAATCTCCCTTTCCTGAAGATGAGATACCATCATCCTCTTGACTTTAGGGTAGCCATATCCTTTCTCTTTTCTAAATCTATAGACTGTTACGTTTGCCTGGCTCACTGTCCCGGCCTTCACCCTAAAGCCCTGACTGCCAGACTTACTTCTTGACCGGTTTCCCTCTCTTGGGAGTGCTAGAACCAGGGATGGGGACTCGGACTCGAAGACTCGACTCGTGAGTCGGACTGAGTCCCCCCTCTGACTCGACTCGAGTCCCAATATTTTTAATGGGACTCGAGACTCGACTCGGGACTCGAGACCAAGGACTCGTCAACATCCCTGCTTGATGCCACCTGCAGGTGCTGCCTGGACCCAGTTGCAGTAACAATCCAAGTTTATTTTTTAAAATCATTTTCCTAATGGAACCTTTCAGACATTTTGGGTTTGGCTGCCTCTGCCTGCCTGTTTGGGGTTCCCTGCCTCCTCTGCCTGCCTGGTCTCTTCTTAACCAGTTCCACAGTTTGAATTTTCCAAGACAAAGGCCTCTGCCTGCCTGTTTTGGGGTTCCCTGCCTCCTCTGCCTGCCTGGTTATTTGGGGTTTGTCTGCCTGGTCTGTTCTTGTCAAAATCAGTGGCAGAGTTTTGAGATAAAAAGGCACACTTGTGCCTAGAATTTATTTAAGCCACACATCTGAAGTAGCCTTATTTTGTTGGGGGGAAACCCCATTGATTTTAATAGGGACTCGTGGAGTCAGCTTTGGGAGTGACTCGGGACTCGTGAGTCACCATTTTGGACCAAGGACTCAGACTCGGACTCGAGACTCGGGTCCAAAGACTCGTGACTCGACTCGTGACTCGAGACCAAGGACTCTTCAACATCCCTGGCTAGAACTAGACCCAACAGACAGCCTGAAGTTCCAGCCCTGTTCTGCTTTGCCCGTCGTTTTCGGGAAATCATTCTCCAAGGACTGGTTGGATGTGCTTGGGGACTCCAGCTTATGTGGCTTGCCTTTAGGTATTCCTGGGACTGAGTGGGCAATATCAGCATGTCCCTGGCACTAACCGAGTCGGGTCTGGGCCTCTAGTCAGAAGACCAGCATCTCTGAGACTCTGGCAAACCTTCTCTTCCAGTCACCTTCTCCTCCCTGCCTGTCTTATTTGAGGGACCAAATTCCGTTTCAGAGCAGCTGTCCGGGGCCCACATTCCAGTCGTGGGTGGAGCTGAAGGCAAAGGGGGCGGGGCCAAAATCCCAACATTCTGTACCTTTCTGCCAGTAGCTAAGCCTGAGAAGCCTTTCGACCTTTCAGAATGGAGAAAATGCTGCACAAAAGGTGGGAATCCACCAAATGATGGATAGTCAGGGTGAAGCGGGTGGGGCCAGGTGAAGGGGGCATGGACATCTAGGGAACCCCGGAGAGCTGGATTGGGCCCCCAGGCCTTAAGTTCTGCACCCCTGCTACAAGGCATCCTCCCCTATTTGAGGAGAGTAAAGGAGGAGTGCCTGTTTTAAGGCAGCAGTTGTTGTAAGTATGTGTAAGAAAGATAATATTTTTTAATCTGCCATCTGATGAATGGGAGCCACCTTATCAGTCAATTAAACGTTGCTGTGCAAATAATGATATCTTTAAGAGATATTTATTTATTTATTTATTATTATATTTATACCCTGCCTTTTTTCCTGCAAGGAACCCAAGGCGGCGTACATAATCCTCCTCCTCCTCCTCCTCTCCATTTTATCCTCACAACAACCCTGTGAGGTAGGTTAGGCTGAGAATCAGTGACTGGCCCAAAGTCACCCAGTGAGTTTCATGGCCGAGCGGGGACTAGAACCCGGATCTCCCAGAGTCCCCGTCCCAACACTCTCACCACTACGCCACGCCACACAAACGCACACAGAGGTTTTATTGTCATCAAGTCCGATGGAACAATCATCATTTTGTGTGACCTTTTTTGGTCAGCCCAATAAAGGTATTGCACTAATATGGATTTTGGAAGTTTTAGACCAGTGTGGTGTAGTGGTGAGAGTGGGGACTCGGGAGATCCGGGTTCTAGTCCCCGCTCAGCCATGAAACTCACTGGGTGACTTTGGGCCAGTCACTAAGCAGGGTCAAGCCTGGTTATTACTTGGATGGGAGACCCCCCCCTCCTCTAGTTTCCTGCATTGAGCAGGGGGTTGGACTCGATGGCCTTGTAGGCCGCTTCCAACTCTGTGATCTATGAAATCTATGAAACTGACTCTCAGCCTAACCTACCTCACAGGGTTGTTGTGAGGATAAAATGGAGAGGAGGAGGATTGTGTAAGCCGCCTTGGGTTCCTTGCAGGAAAAAAGGCGGGATATAAATATAATAAATAAATTTTTAAAAAGTATGACGTGTGCTGGAAGAATGGAGGGGGGGTGTTTAGCACTGGACACTATCTCCATCTCCACTTCCCCCACGGCCTCTGAGAAGCTCCTCCCCCCACCTCTCCACCCGTCACAAAGCCCACGGCAAGGAGCCAACTAGCTCACATCCAAACAGTGAGCCTCACATCCAAACAATTGAGCCTCCCCCCCCCCGCAAAAAAAAGGTTAATCCCACCCACAGGTGTGGTTTCCCCCCCCCCTTGGAATTTTAACACATCCCAAGCATGATTTTTGACGGTTAAATTGACCTACATCCAGGACTGCCACCTCTCACACAGGAGGCCTTGTATGCATGATTCACTTAAATGTCTACAATGTAATATTTGCATCAAACAGGAAGATCTATGGGGAGACCAAAAAGAGGGGGGGGGAAACAGAGCTAAGATTACCAAAACTAAGATTACCAAAACTAAACTAAGCAACAAAAAGAGGGGACCTTAAAAACAAAATAATAATTAAAGGATAGATGCCTTGCAGACCAGGAAGCTCTGGAAGACGTAAAGGAGAGGTATTTGTTAAGCTAACTTCCTTCATGTTGAGAACAAATATTTGAGCAGTGAGAGCAAGATCAGCATTGACTGTACTTGATAACAGTTTGTCTCCCCATCTCCTGGAATTTTGTGTAAGTAGATTAATTTTGTTTAGATTTGCTGCAGACTCGATACAGAATTCTTGATTTCTCTCTCTCTCGTTTTTTCCTATATGCAGGCCACTAGGGAGTTCCTGTTTTAAAGGTAAATCACTTTGCTTGCATAGCATCCCTTGTTCATTTCTGGTGGGAATGTTAGCATTAGCTTAAATCTACATCGAGAATGTTTCAGGGCTTAATCTGACTTTGCTAAGACCCAGAATTTATTTTGAATGCCAGAGGTCAGTCCTGAGTCACATGAGAGATTAATAAAGAGTTATGTGCAGGAAGCATGTGCAGAGTGCCTTTCGTGAGCCTCTAAGTAACCACACTATATCTCACACCTCTGGGATTATGGGGCTTCCAAATGAGAAGATGTAGCTTCCCAACAGATTTAACCTCATTTTAAAAATCTTAATTAAGAGATGGAATGGTGGTTGACATTCTACCCATCATCTGTCTGATACTGATTAGCCATCTAAAAGCAGAGAGATGAATGTTGCACTCTGAGGTACACCAGTTGCTGGGGAACATGGGCAGGAAGGTGCTCTTGCACTCATGTTCCTGCTTGTGGGTTTCTCATGGGCAGCTGGTTGGCCACTGTGTGAACAGAAGTGCTGGACTAAATAGAACCTTGGTCTCATCCAGCATGGCTCTTCTTATGTCTTAAATATTTATTTTGTTCCTTCCCTGCCACATCCTACCAGCTTTGAGGATCTTGGCCTCAAGTGATGAACAGGTTGCCCGTTAGGGTGACCAGATGGGAAAAGGACAGGGCTCCTGCACGTTGCATAGTTGTGCAGAAGAGGGAATTTCAGCAGGTGTGGCTTTTGCATCTGGCCACCTTATTCCCCATCCATACTCTTCATTATTACTATGGTACCACTACCATAATCACAAAACACAGAAGTTAAAGTCTGGCTTAGATATAATCCAATCCTACGGGTGCTTGCAAGGTGATGCTGCTGCTGTACCAGCACTTGCACTGGCTAATAGCCACCATGCTCCTGTTCCTACTTGGCACACAGTGGTCAATTTGGGCTACTGGCCTTGGTGCTTGTCTGAATTAATATTCCTGTTTTACTGTTGCAAAACCTGTGCAAAATGTGTGTGGTTGGGTTATTGATCCTGCGGACGTACACAAGGCTGCTTATAGCATTGCCCCTGCAGTGTCCAACCTTCCTCCATTCTGCCTTTCCTCCAACAACTGATGTGTGCGGGATCTTGCATGGCACGGCTGCCCCAGTATCAGTGGAGTTGCACAGTCCAAAGTCACTGCACAGAATCAACACCCGAGTGTTTTACTAGAACAGCGCAACACCATGACTTATAACGGTGCACTGGTGCAAGAGCTCTTCCTCCGGACCCTATCCATTTTTTAAATTTTGGCAGCAGACCATAAGATGGAGCTGTTAAGATGTGGCCACAGAGAATGGTGCATTGACTAAGTCCTTTCTGTTGCACAGGAACACAGGTAGCTGCCTTATGCTGAGTTAGGCAAAAACAGGAGGAGAGGAGCATCCAATAGCAAGCAAAACAGTCGCCACTAACAAACAGTGAAAGACATTCTAGTTGTTGAAGAATTCTGCAGACATCTTTTCACAACCCCCTGAGGAAGGCCTTAAAAAAAACATAGGCCGAAACGTGTTGGGCTCCTGAATTTGAAACAAATAATAAAGAATTTGCATCCTGAGATTGAGAACTTGTTCTCTCCCCCGCCCCCCTTATGCTGAGTTAGACCATGGGTCCATCCAGCCGCAACCCTCCGGGGTTTCAGGCAGGAATCTTTCCAGCCCTACCTGGAGATGCCGGGGATTGAACCTGGGACCTTCTGCATGCAAAACAGGGGCTCTGCCATTGAGCCATGCCCCCCTCCCTTGCAACTGCAGAGGTGTGACCTGGATTATTCAGAACCACGGCTAACCTGCATGTTGTCGGTGGCATCTCCCAGAAGCCCTCCAAAAGTGATGGCGTTAGTTACAGTAGCCAGATAAATGAAGAGAATGGCGGACAGGGCTTGGATGTTGAATGCGTCGTAGAAGTCACTGGGGAAGAAAGGGGCTTTCCTCTTGATGTCTTTGATTAAACCACCACAAAATCTGAAGAAGAGGAGAACCACACATCAGAATTCCATTAGTCGAGGCAGAAAAAGGGAAATCTGAGCAAGAAGGGTGTGCGCCGACGTTTACAACCATCTAGCAAAATGTCCCTTCTTATGACACATCCTTTTATCACTTACTTGCCAGTTCGTTGCAGTTCCTCACAATCCCCATGTCCTCCACCTCCGTTTCCCCCTTCATGAGGGGTGTCTCCATTCATCTGCACATTCTCAGTACCTGAATACATGTTTTTCCTGTGCAGAAAGAAAGAACGAGAATTCAAATGGGCATGCATGCTGGGTACAAATATAATGGACTACCATATATACCAATGAGCAATGCTAGCAAAATACAAAAATTCAGGCTCAATTAAATTCTCTGAATTCCATCTCGAAGCTCATACCAATTCAAGTCCATATCAGATTGCAAGTTTTTTTTTTCTTTGCACATGAAAATCCATGCATATTTTCGTGCCTATTTTTCCAAATGTACACATCAATTGTGCACATTTTTGAAATGTATGTATTCTTCTCCCATTAAAGCATATTTGTGTGCATTTTTCAAAAATACACATTCTTTCATGTACATTTTTCAAAAGTACACAAGCTATCAAAGGCATTTTTTTTTGGTCTGCAAATCACATTGCAATCTCAGAAACGTATGGACCAACTGCAGATTTCATCCAAGACTGTGTTTAGTCAGGAAGGTGCAAACTGGGTAAATCCTGATCAAAAACGAACTGAAATTAATTTCTTATAGATTCCTACTCATCACTAAAAAGTAAAATGCTAGCACCCTCTTCATCTAGCAATAATAAAACATGTGTTTTGTCTATTTAGATCTCATATAAACTATAACATAGAAGTCCATACCACAAAAGCTCTGGCAACAAAACTACCATAAACAAGGTCTCAGCTTAGCAAAAAACTGGAATGTAAAGGAGCTCATGGTTCTGAAGCTTCACAGAAATCTTTCCATGGCTCTGTAAGAAGAATATGGCTATCACCCTCCATATGGAGGTGCTGATTATCACAAATAGCATCTCCACATGAGCACTGCTCAGGCTCACTGGGGGAACTGCTGTTAAATTTGAACCAGGCATATATCTTACCACAGTATGTCAACCAAAGGGTCTTTCCTTAATCTTCCTTGGAAAGGTTTGAGCACATTGCAAGTGTGATCTCTGAGGAAGCTCCTATCTAGGTTTCCCTCTCATCATTCCCTTCTACCTGCATTGTTTGCAGAATGGTTTTGTCCCCTACCACTGCTAGGAGAAAAGCTTAGCTATCTATAACATGCATTCCGCTCAGAACAGTGTCAGCAACCAACACTGCATTATACCCATATATAAATTTGCGTGTGACGCTGCCTTGGAAGCACAATCACGGCCTTTTCTTCAAACAGACCTTCTCACCCAGATCAAGTTCAGGGGAAATTGGTCCTGGGGACTGCAGAAGGAGCCAGCTATGCACTGCTGCAACTGGCTGGAACTGGTGACATCTTGAAACCAACTCCCCCTTCCCCAGAGCCATTTTTTTCAACTATTTTACAATTGATTGTGCTTTTGATACAAAAAAATGGGAAGGCATGAGCAGATGGGATAAGGCAATCAACTGCAGGTTTTGTACATTTATAAGTACCCTAAACTAGCCAGTGGTGGACCAATCCAGTGCAGAGCAGTGAGCTGATGGGCAACCACATGCTTGATTTCCTACTACTGTCCCTCTCTTCTCTTTCCAGCTGAATCATTTGCATTTCAGCCAGCAGGACCAGACTGGAAAGCTGCCGACACCATGCCTGAATTTCAAGTGGCTGCAACACTTGAAAAGCACCAAGGGCATACTGAACATAATCCCTGGGTCCATGGGCAAGATCTGATCCACTGGCTGCCAGTTGCTGGTCCCTAGCTTAGAAGCTCAGCCCAATAAATCCTCTGCCTTTTCTAAAGCCAACAGTTGTGCCTATTTGGCTCCAAATCAACACATTTGATTGTTCAACAGGCTGGATTCGATATGATCCCTTCAACAGCATCGCTGGCCAATGATGTGGTACTCACCAGCTGCAAGGAGACATACCCAGCATGCAACTCTGTTACCTTTTGTCAGAAGAAGGGAGGGATTTAGGGGGCTCTATCCTGATGGCAGGATCCCACTCCCCAGGGGGAAGCACAATGACTTCATCCAAGAACTCATCGATTCCAGCAATCAGATCCTGCCTGTCTTTGGCTTTGTAGGCAATGTCATGGAACACCTGCAAAAGGGGGAGGGGGGAGGAGAGAGTGCTAGTTGGCACATCTTTCTATAGGTACACAGAAAGGTACCTTATACCAGGTCAGATTGTCCATGTAACCAAGAACTGGCAGCAACACTCCAGGTTTTACAGGAAGAGGTATTTCATATCAGCTGCTACCACATCCTTTTAACTGGAGATGCCAAGGACTGAACCGGGGACCTTCCATACGCAAAGCACGTGCTCTACCGATGAGCTACGGTCCCTCCCTACTATAGAACATCAGCAGTAGCCAAACCACCAGCAGCGAAATGGCTTTTCCCCTAAAGCAGAGCTGGGGAACATGTGGCCCTCCAGATGTTGCTGGACTGCAACTCCTGCCAGCTCCAGCCAATAGTGGGGGGACTTGCAGTCCAACAACATCTGGAGGGCCACACCATCTCCACCTTGCCTTGAAGGTTTTTCCCTTAAGTCCCAATTTCTCAAGCTGACTGAGGATGCCTTCTCAGTAATTCCATCAGCACATCAAGCTGGAACATCACATGTAATTAAGAGTGGCATTCTTGCTGGTTGTCCAATGACTCTCAGTGCTACTTCACAAATGATTATTTGAAAAAGCAAACGCAAGCATACACCTAAGATTTCTTAAGAATGCTTCACATGAGAGCAGCAGACCCAAATATCTGAACACAAGGTGCCACCATAGAGCACTAAAAGTGCAAGCGAGATATTTTCAGGTAGGTGGGAGAGGGGTACTGAGCTCTTCTTCCACTTACAGCTTTCCCCCATAACCCTTCCCCAGGGCCATTCTCCACCACCCCAGCTGGGCTGATTTTCAGTTGCTGCACCCAACTGGAAATAAAGTGATGTGGGGGAGCAGGTTGAAAGGGACCAAAAGACAGGGAAAGGATTGAGCACCATTCTCTCACCAACCACTTCCCCACTGAAAGTTACCACTTCCCCACTGAAAGTTACCTCCCAATCCTGCCACTTTACTGCTGTTCGGTGGCGATCTGTGTTCAAAGACACAGGACCATCATTGTCACATGCAGTTCTGCCCTGAGAGAGCCAAGGTTCACTGCAGTTCCTTGTCTGTCACTGAATGGCAAACTCACTCTTGCTGCAATGTAACACGCCAAAGAGCCTTCAAAATCCCCATCCCTGGAGGCTCATGGGAGCCCATTCCGAACGTTTTCTGGAAAATTGGTTTTCTGCAAAATCGGCTCTTTGTGTTCGCAGGGAGAAATGCTTCCAAGGCAAACGAATGCAAAGTAAGCTCATCTACTGCACTCATCAACCTGGAAGGGAGATTACCTCATCAGACATCAATGTAGCAATGGCACGGCCAATCTCGTGGTACGATTTAGCTTTGCCTTTGGGACCCAGCAAAATGAAGAGAAACCTGAGCCCAAAGGGGCGGGGGGGAGGGGGGGAAAAACAAATATTGTTATGATTCAAAATGTTTCTTTAAAAAAAAAAAAGATATAATACGCTCAGTAAAATTTGTACTCATTAGATAAAGGCAATGGAGCATAAAATTCATACCAGTAGCATTTTTTTAAAAAGATGTAGGATGGACAGCTTATTGTATCATTAACATTAGAAAGATGTAAATGCCCACTTACTGGGTGCATAGCAACAAATTATGCAAAGAAGATTTTCTTCCCCCAGAAGTACATAATGTTCCAAAACTCCCACTGAGGACCAGCAAAGACACAATGGGAATGATCCAGAAAAAGTTAAACATTACTAAAACTGGGGAGACACTGTTTTCCACGCAGTAGGTTAGATCCAGACACAGTCGTACTAAGAGTAGACCCACTGAAATCAATGGGACTTAAGTTACTCATGACTAACATTTACATTTATTATGTTTATTGCAATGGGTCTACTCTAAGAATGTTTACGTCTGGATCCAACCCAGTGTTTCAGGGTTTGGGAGCATATTTTGCCAGAAAATGTGAGCCCTTCCGAAGCTGTAATGGCCAGTGCCACTGAGAAGTAATGGCATCATAGTTAAAAAGTGCATGTGGTAATGCATGCACAGGCCATGATAAGCTCCATCTGTCTTTCACTTTTGTACATTACAATATAGGTTCTCTCTCATGCCATTGAGCAGGGGGCTGGACTCGATGGCCTTATAGGCCCCTTCCAACTCTACTATTCTATGCTTCTATGAACCTTTACAAGTAAAACTGTTGGCAAAAAGTTAACCGCACCTCTATTACTATAGCAATAAAAGTTATTTCACAGGCCAAGTCTGTCCCTTGGACAACTACCTGGCAACCCCTGATATTTGCAGCAATATCATTCATAAACATTAAGAAAACACTAATTATTCCATCAACAATAATTCCATTAGCTACCCAGCTAATTCCATTCCATCATTCCATTAGCTACCCAGCTAATAATGACGGAAGATGTGGGCCACGATCGGACATGCAGAGTTTTGTTTTATTTATTTAGGAAACGTATTGCTTATATTTGTATATAACAATTCTCAAGGCATCGAACAAAAATAAAACCAAATACAACTGAATCATCAATAAGACAATTAGTAGGGAAAGACAAATAAATCAACCAATAAAAACGGGGGGAAACACATAAGGAGTTTATTTAAAACTGCAATCCTATGTACACTCACCTGAGAGTAAGCCCCATTGAACAGAGTATGGTTTACTTCTGAGTATCCATTTATAGGATTGTGCTGCAAATAAACTGGCCTTTAAGTTTAAGTTGAGTTAAGTTGATTTCAATGGGCCTAAACACATCTTTAGCTATTGCTTTGGGGAGTTAAAGACTGAAGTTCAGTGAATTGTTGCAGTAATGGTGTTCAGTATATTTCATGTAGGGATGTGTGAGGAATCTGACAGGGGGTATCATAGGGATGTAACCGCTCATCTCAGGGGGCGTAATGAGCCAAAATCAGTCCCGCTCGCGCCCCCCGAGACTTGCGGGCCTTACCCGGGTCCCCGCTCACCTCTCCACGCAAGCCGCCGTGCCACTAGCATGGGGTCCCGTCGCACCATTTCCGGCTGGCTGGAAGTGACGCGACGGGACCCCACGCTGCGTCTTTTGCGTAGAAACCAGGGCAGCAGGGCTTAAAACGGCCATTTTAAGCCGTGTTGCCCTGGTTTCTACGCGAAAGACGCGGTGCGGGGTCCCATTGCATCGGCATAGGGTCCCGTCGTGTCACTTCCGCCCCCCCCAAAGGTACAAAACACACTCCTAGGTGAAAATCCAGCGATTTAGTTCCCTGGATTCTGGTATGCCAGCCCTTGCTATGATGTGAGTTGAGCCAGCCCGCAGACTTCAGTCTCTAAGATGGGCTGCGATTTGCACATTAAAAAATAAAACAAAACACCCACTAAGGAGAACTGCATAAATTTACATAACTTGCACAAATTGACACCCAAAAATCACACGGATGTAGCGCGCTCTGCATAAAATAGGCTGATTTGCGCAAATATCCTTAGCATTGAAAAAAATGCACAAACTGTGGCCCGTCTTAGAGACAGAAGTCCGTGGAAAAAAAACCCAACTCGGACCGCTTCCAATAATCAGATCGGAAGCGGGCAGGAAGTTCCTCAAGCTCAAACAAGCCTACTTCCCAGCATCAGCACATCCCTAAATTAGCTAACCACAAAAGTGTTAATGCCATAGAGAACCTCCCTAAAGCTTTTGCTATACATATTACACACACACACACACACACACACACACAGGTGTATGTACTGAGAAAAAGCAGTTCCCTCAGGGAAGGCACACATGCCAGATATGAGTAACTGAAAGAAGAGAAAAAGAAGATAGTGACGCCTGGCACCATCAGACAACAAGAAGCACACTTGTGGCCTCAGGGCTGGAAAGAATCGCCAATTGTTCCCTGACATTTAAACCTATCCTACCAGCTTTAGAGTGCATAACTTGCTCCGTAATGATCCAATCAATGTGGATGATGGTATATCATCCTTTACTATCTTTTCGGCGCCAGGTTAAGACTGCCTTCTATGCTGAGGCATTTAACAGCTCCAAATAGTACACGGGGTGGTGGTTATGTCACCTTTTTTTCCCTTTTCTTTTTTTTAACCAGTCTACTTTTTATAATCTTGTCTTAGCTACTTAAGTAATTTTAAACTTGTTTTTAAAATGTCTAGTGAAATTTTTTTTCGATGTTTTTATTGTTTGTATTTTTATACAGGCAGTACCCGGGTTACGAAAGTCTCGACTTACAGACAACTCATACTTAAGAACAGACCGCCATATATGTAGAAATCTGAGTTAAATACAATGGTTCTTACTTACGAACGAACGCATTATACTTTGCAACACCTTGAAAGCATTGTGAGTGGCTTATGTTCCAACTTACATACACATTTGACTTAAAGACAAGACTTACGAACGGATCTCGTTCGTAACCCAAGGACTGCCTGTATTGTATTTTATTGTAAAATTATATTTTATTGTAAAATTTTATAATTGTTGTAAACCACCCAGAGAACTTTGGCTATTGGGCGGTACAGAAATGATGATGATGATGATGATGATGATGATGATGATGATGATGATAACAACAACAATAATAATCAAAAAACACTTGAGCGCAATTGGTATTGATAAGATCACGATAGAGCAGTTACAAAGAGTGGAACTGCTAGGTACTAGCTGCATAATCAGACAATACCTCACTGACTATTAGGTACTGGGTTGTACTCGAGTGGTGGGGTTCCAAAAATCCAGTCCAAACATCTGGTGGATCGTGGATAACAGGATAATAATAATAATAATAATAATAATAATGATGATGATGATGATGATAATAATAATAATAATAATAATATAAACATATTCATAAAATAAATAATACTGACATTTTGCAGTATGGATAGCTTTTTGCCTGTAAAATAAATAGCTGTCGCTACAAAAAAAAGTTTCTGCAAGAGATGTTGAAAGACAATTTCTAGCGATGCCAGAAAGGTTTAGCAGGCTAGGGTCCTCAAATAAGCTTTGGAGGCTTCCTCATGCTAGTCTCAAAGGACAGGTGACCATCAGAAACTCCTGAATTCTCCTCTGACTTGGATTAAAATCCAAGCTGGGGGGTGGTGGAATTGCAGCTGTTCCCCACCAACAGTAGCACAAAATGGTTGGGTAGGGGGCAAACAAAGAAAGCTGCCTGATGCCAAGGTGCGGAGAAAGAAAGGAAGAAAAGGAAGGAAGGAGAGTTCACATCTGCGCCCCTCCCCGCACACCCACACATTGCTCCTGCATGCCCCCTCCCGTATTCTTTTAATTTGTGCATGTGGGAGTGGGGGAGCATGTGAACCCCCATACTATTCATCCATCTAACCCAGTATTTTCTACTCCGACTAGCAGTGACTCTCCAGGCTGGGTCTCAGGCAGAAAGATCTTACATCACATCAGCTGCTCCCTAATAGTTTTAACTGGAGACGCCAGTGATTTAACCTGGGTCATTCTGTACGCAAATCAACCCGGGCTACGGTCCTTCCCTGAATGGTCCCAACTTCTTCCTGCATGCTACGCGGGCGCTCTAGCCCTTCAGCTATTTCCCCATGCGTGGGGAGTCGTGGGGCTGTGCTTTTAGCAGCTGCAGCCATTCACCTACCTCTGTCCTCAAAAATGGCTACTCACATTCTGCAGAGATATACCGGAGCACAGAGTGTTAATCATCTCACAGCAACCGTGAGAACAGTTTGGTAGGGGCTGCTCGGCAACATCCTTCAATCCCTCTCCTCCCCTGATGCCTTCTTGCTTTCAGTCCCTCTTTCCATCCATGGCCATCAGCAGGGGAGGTTGGTGACTCCTATTTCGGTGGGGCTACTAATCCTCTGCAGGCTTTATTTGGAGCTTTATAGGAGCTATCCGTGGTGCTGAACCCCATCCCCCGAATAGGTTCACCACCATGGATGGTTCCTATAAAGCTCCAAATAAAACCTGCAATGGATTAGGAGCCCCACTGAAATAGGAGTCACCAGAAGCCTCCACTGGGCCATCGGTTGCCTCCCCATTCTTGCCCACACCCCATGACAAAAGATCCTCCTCCAATTATTCAGTAGGGCCAACGACGCCTTCATTTATCACAAGCCAATCACTGGAACACAGTCTCCATGATTAGCACAGAATTCCACCCAGCCCCCCCCTTCCCTGCAAGACGTGTACGTTTATAGAGCGTGCTGACAGGAAAGATTAGACTACTGCCTGAAATTAAATTACTGGCGCTTTATTTTTATACTGACCAGATGGCTTTCTATTACTGTCACATTGCATGTGTGTTTATGCATATTAATATGCTAGTAAATACTATGTTATCTACACAGAAACAAAACATTAGGCCCCAATGAAGCTGCTGAGGACGGAAAGCAATACCATTCTAGATTATCACGGCATATGGGTTGGGAGTCAAAGAGCAACCAAAGACTTGGGCATCCCCGATGGAAGTGTTGGGCTTCCCCCCTCCCCTTGAACTGCACACACACACATACACCCATGCCAAACTGTGAATTCCTTTTGACACTTTCTTGAGTTTCTTCATCTGAAATAGACGAGGTTTGCAATGTGACACGGGGAGCTTCTGCGAGAGCAGCGGTTCTCAACCTTTTTTGCCCCATGCACCCCTTTCACCATATGTCAGAATGTCATTTCCCCCCCTTTCCAAGATTGTCTGACTTAATCTGTGCCGTACAATAAGGTGTGATGTCCTGTAGATGATGTACAGTCTGTAGAATTGTAATCTGTGGAAAGATCAGTATTCCAACAGTTTGGGTCTGTGGTCTCAATCCCCCCCCCCGAAACCCTAACATTCCCCCCCCGGTGGGGGGGAATTCCGCCCCTGGTTGAGAACCCCTGTGCTAGAGCAACACAAGTTCAAAGTTCCCCTGGGCATGTAGAGGTAGCATAACCTAAGAACATACGAAGAGCCCTGCTGGATTAGACCGAAGGCCCATCGAGTCCAACATTCTGTTTGCACAGCGGCCAGCCGGACGCCCACAAGCAGGACAGGAGATCCGGGTTCTAGTCCCCGCTCGGCCATGAAACTCACTGGGTGACTTTGGGCCAGTCATTGACTCTCAGCCTAACCTACCTCACAGGGTTGTTGTGAGGATAAAATGGAGGAGTGGAGGAGGATTATGTAAGCCGCCTTGGGTTCCTTTCAGGAAAAAAGGATAAATATAACAAATAAATAAATAAATAAACAGCTGCAAATGTTTTTGAATCTTGGCTGCGACCTTTACCCGAGGCACAGAAAGAAGCAGTTCGATTAAAAATCAGCACCAAATCCAAATTTTGTTATCAGAATGTATTGTGCAGATGACCTTTTTATCATTTATATATTTTATCCTGAAAGCAGATGCACATGATGGAGGAGAGACAGAATTTGTTACTTGTACAGAATCTGGAGTCAAGGCCCTGTTCCTTGCTGATGACAGGGAGCATACTCTAGTAGCATCAATTTATCCAGTACACACTAATAACTGTTTTATTTACTTATTTATCTTCATTAATTTTAAAATACGTTATACCGCCTGTCATGTATAACATATCCAGCCAGTTTACAATGATAAAACTATGGTGCAAATATAAATTAGGCTAAAAACTGATAAATGCTGGGCAAATCCATTTTTGGTATATGTACCAGTTTTTAAATAATACAGGATCCAAGAGCATTTTAGCATCTCCTATAGTACGGTAAGGAAGCTTTCCCCAACCTGGTGCCCTCCAGATGTATTTGGATTACAACTCCTATCGTCCCCACCCAGCCCGGTCCCTGGCTGTGTTCGCAATCTGGATTGTCACACACACACACACACACACACACACACTTTTGAGTAAAAGTTTTTAAAAAACACAGAAAGGGAGCTGCATGCAGCATCTGTAACGTAACATGCAGTTTGACACTGACCAGTTTCAAGGAAGAGCAGCGTAAAAGTCGAACAAATAAAAGACCTGCACACCTGGATCCCATGTGTCCTCACAAGGGATCCTGGAGCACTCTCCTTGGATCTGCTGTTGCAGCCCCTTGGAGCAACGTGGTGTTGGGGGCTAAGGCCTCCTCCTCCTCTCTCCACATCCTTATCACGGAGGAGAAGGCTATCCATGGCTACTAGTCCTGATGGCTCTATGCTACCTCCAGTATCAGAGGCAACATGCCTATGTATGCCAGTTGCCGGGGAACATGGGCGGGAGGGTGCTGTGGCACTCATGTCCTGCTTGTGGGCTTCACATTGGGGCAGCTGGTTGGCCACTGTGTGCACAGAATGCTGGACTAGATGGACCCTTGGTCTGATCCAGCATGGCTCTTCTTATGTTCAAACTCTCTCTTTAAAAAAAAATTAAAAATAGAGCAGCTTTCCCCAATCTAGTGCCCTTCAGATGTGTTGGACTACAACTCCCATCACCACCTGGCCAGCATTTTATTTAATTTAATTTATTATACTTATGGCCCATCTGGTCAGGGGAGGCCACATTAGAGTTTATAACAATTCTGTGATGCTACAACCATTTCCAGGTATTACACTACAACTGGGAAGAAGAGACTGGTCACTGCAGTTCGACCACCAGTCACCACCCCCAATCCTCCCAATAATGTAACATCCCCAAAAGGAGGTTTCCCAGGAACTCTGTATTGAAAACAATGCGATTTTTTTACTTGGATTATTTCATAGATCATAGAGTTGGAAGGGACCTACAAGGCTATGGAGTCCAACCCCCTGCTCAATGCAGGAAACTAGAGTAGGGGTCTCCCATCCAAGTAACAACCAGGCTTGACCCTGCTTAGCTTTCCACGCTCAGACAAGCTGAGCCAGCACTGAAGCGGTTATTTAAAATTTGAATACAGGTTCTTTCCCCGTTGTTTAGATTTGAGTAACATGGCAACACCTTCGAAGGCACTCATTTACCGGGTAGGTACGGGGACTTCTGTTAGAGCACCGAGCATAACTGCTTGCTGCAGCCGAACAAAGGCAATGAAAGGAGCTTCCAAGAAGTCTACTTCTCCGACCAGGACGTTGGAGGCCTCGGCATCTCGAGGTAACTTCTTCATGAACTTGTTCTTCAGCTGCATGAAAAGAGGGAAACACAGTAGCCTTGTTACGACAAATACATCTGACTTGGGAATTTGAGATGCAAAATACGTGAGATATCTTTTATTGGGCCAACCAAAGCTTGCCCACTTTTACATCAAAAGAAATTGGCCCAAAGAAGAGCCGTTTCTTGACTAAAGACTGACCGTTGAGATCTGAGCCCCCTATCTGATGCTACAAGATCCATCCCATTATCTTGTAATTTTCTAATTTCAATATTCACTACATTCAAACACACATGAACTAGAATAGAACGCAGTATTTAACATTTATTTATAACATTTATACACCAATTAATATAAGAAAATCTCTAAGCAGTTTACATTAAAATACTTATGTAATACAGTATAAAAATAATAATTAAAAAAACATTTCGGGGGGGGACAATCAACGGTAAAACAAAGCAGCACTGCAGGCCAGGGAAAAGCCTGTGTAAACAGGTAAGTTTTCAAAAGGCATTTGAAATTTGCCACAGTTTCTGCCTCTCAGACCACGTGTGGGAGAGTGCTCCAGGGGGTAGGCGCCACCACTGAGAAGGCCCACTTTCATGATATTACGTGGTGACATTCTATTGGTCACAGAACAACCAATAAATGCAAACATTTGTCATGTTTTGATGATACTCAGTGCCCCTAGCTGCCGCTTATTCTCAGCAACTACTTCTTTCTCCTTCATTACCTTCATTGTCCTTGGCTTTGTTTGCCCTTGCCTCTTTTTAATCTGAGTAGCCGTGACACCCCACATGATTTACTACAAAAGTATCTCTGATGTCATCACATTGGATGCAGCAACGTGGCAGCTAGGGATGTGCGCGGAGCTAGACTGTGGGAGTGGAAGTCCGGCAAACTCGACCCCCCCCCCCCGAGCTCCACTCACCCTACCTTTTCCCCGGCTCGACTTGCGTTCTCATGAGCCGAATCGGGAAAAAGTGACTTCTGGGTTCCGGTGCTACATTGTTTACAAAGAAAACAGCCTAATTTGTGCAAATGAGGCCATAATTTGTGCAAATTAGGCCGTTTTCTACATAAGCAATGTAGCACTGGGGACCCAGAAGTCCAGCAAGCACCTCAGCTGGCAATCGCACTCAGCTTGGCTCACGCACCATGAGTCGAGTGCCGGGCGGGTCGCCCATCTTTACATGGCACCATTGACACAATCACATGAGCCACCAAAGCAACTAGAATTGAACAGTAGCATGGGCAACTGAGAGTGAAGGGGAGTGGGGAGAAGGAAAATGGTGCCAAAAACAACATTAAAACTATATGAATGTATAAGCGAGGAGTGCAAAACATAACTGAAAATGGGAGGTGGTTTTCGATTCTCATGGAAATGAACAAGAAACAAGATATGTTGTTTCAATTTAGTTCTAATCCCTACCCTCTGATGGCATCTTTATTTATGATGAATGGGTTGCTTTATGCCCATCCTTTCTTATTTCTGTTAGGTAATTTGGTCCTTCTTCAACACAGGATCCTGATTAAATCCCAGAATGCATCCTGCTGATCTATATGGCAACCAGGGGCAACAGCTGGGTTAGTGCAGGCTATGCAGTTTGCACAAGCTCATAGGTTATGTTAGTGCAGCCCGGGGTTATACCTTTTGTTTTGTTTTTGAGGGATTCTCCTTTAGAAGAAGGAGTGCCTATGCAGATACCCCCTTAAAGGATTTATTTATTTTATCTGTATGTCACTTTTATGTTAAAACAACCCAGTGAGCTTACAAAAAAGACAAAATACAATCATGTATTTTAAAAAATTAAAAAAAAAATTGGAACACAACACAAAACAAAATGGAATCACTAGAATAATAAAAATTGAAAAGCAGCAGGTCACAAGAGTTCCTTAAAACAGCATATCCTCAAAATATTAAAAGCTAGCTGAAATTTAAAACAACCAAAGGTCATCTAAAAATGGAAAGAGAGTAATAGCGTACTGTTTATTTAGATCAGGAGGGGGCAACATGTGGCCCGCGAGCGGCATACGCCCCCCTGGCCTTTTCTGTCACCCCCACTTGCCTCGCTGCCCTCCCACCACAAAAATTCAGTGGCATGGCAGCGGGGAAAACAAAGCCCCTTTAAAAGGAAAATCTGCACTTTAAACCAAAATAGTCCCTTTTTGTCACCGCATTGCCAAAATTTGGCAGCAAACTGCTGATTTTCCTTTTAAAGGGGCTTTATTATCCTGCCACCATGCTACCAAATTTCAGCAGCAGGCCAAGTGGGGGCAGAGATGTGGCCCCTGCTGGAGTTCGGAGAGGCAATATGCCCCTCCCAACCCCTGGAAGTTGCGCACCCCTGATTTGCAGTCTAGGGTTGGCACAACAGTCAACTGACCGGTGATATACTGCCAAATATCCCATGATGCCAGTAATGCTTGAAGAACTGGACTACTGCACAACTGCCTTTAAAAATGTATTTTTGTGATTTTAATTGTGACTGTTATGTTGCTTTGTTTCTTTTAATTTCATATTTCTTTTAATTTTGTACTTGAACACTGACCCTGATGTTCCAAGATAAAAGCCAAAGAGGAGAGCTGTTCAGTGAATCATTCACACATACAGAAATTTTACCTAATTTTATTTAACGTTGTTGGAAGTTATAATAATTCAGTTTTTAGAATTTAATTTCATCATTTCAAAGTGTTAAAAAAGTATCCTAAGTATCAACCCTGATAGCAATTATTGCATTTTTAAAAATTAATCTAATAAAAAAAATCATGGCCAATATTTGATGGGTCAATTGACCAAATCCTTTTTGTCCGATCAAATGCCCAATAATCTCAGTGTTTGAAGAATGCAGTCTCAGCATGATAAGAGAATTGCCTGGTTCACACATCACAACAATCCAGGGGTTTGTTTGTTTGTTTGTTTGTTTTAAAAAACAACCTTGGGTTGTTGTGAATTGAACAAGAAAGAGTGACTGGGTTCAGACAACACAATAACCCACACTCAAGAGTTGAGTATGGGGTTGAGTGTGGGCTATCGTTGAACTGTGGGTTGTTGTTGAAATATGGGTTATCATGTTGTCTGAACCCAGCTGCGCTAACAAGCCATGGCTTGTTATCCAAGAACAACCCATGAAAAGAACCCATGGTTTGTTGTCGGGTTGTGAACTGTGGGTTGTTCACCATGGTTTGTTATCTCAGCTGGGTTCAGACAACACGATAACCCACGTTTCAACAACAACCCATGGTTCAACAACAACAGCCCATACTCAACCCTTGAGTGTGGTTTATCATGTTGTCTGAACCCAGTCAGTGAGTGTACTGGCTCCCACTACCCAATCGCTCCCACTGCAAGTGGGAAGGGCTAAACAATCCAGGAACGCTCAGTCCCTGGGTTGTTTACATTGTGTACAAATCAGTGTCCTGGGTTCCAACTTTGGGTTGTCTCTCCCCACAACAACCCAGAGTTCCTCGTTTGCACACAACACTAAACAACCCAGGGATGGAATGTCTCTGATTTGTTTAGTCATTTGCAGCAGGAGCGCTTGGGTGTCAGGAACCAACACACTCACTTGTTCACAAGTTAAAAAAACTGGGTTGTTGTGATGTGTGAACTGGGCTAACACATCATAAGACATAATGTGTACTCTTTCCCTTGTACTACCACCAACACACATGTTTGCAATATATGCAATTGCATCTACAAGTCTAGAATTGGACATATGTCATGAGAAAGACCATGAATTATGAAGATTTAAGTTGACAACAGCTGTATACTCATCTGTCATACTGACAGAGATAGAATCCCATTCATTTTAATGGAATTACACAAGAGTAAATATGTCTGCTGAACTAGAGATACTTATATTTGCAACATTACTAGTGAGCACCTGAGTTTCATAATTGGGAAAGGAGACAAATATTTATGGAACAAAATATGGCCCTACCATTCCCTGATTTATTGTTAGTGGAAATTGTATAAGAAAAGATCTTAAACTTCAGACTGACTCGATGTGATGAATTGATTTCAGATGCTTCTAGAGGGGGGGAAAGTTTCCACTTCTTATTCCATTAAAAAAAAGTGTAGATGGAATGATAATCCAACTGTAATTATTCATGTCTTTAGTGTTCTAGGTGACATCATATACACAACATTCCCCATATCCGTTTCAAATAAATTACAAACCAACATTTGCGTCTGAAAGCACACACAAACTGTGTGATGTGGAGAGTGAGAGACATCTTGGGATGTTGCTTTCTCCCACGACTCGTATTATTTCATTTTTCTCCCTAAGAGAATTCATGAGCTGCCTGGCTATGTAGATATACTGCCAATTATGCACTCTTGTGGTCCCACAGCTGCTTAAGGCTTCCTTACAATCCAAACACTCACATCTGCCATGCCAATAAGAATGGAGGAGGCAGCTGCCCAACCCTGGTTCCAGTTGTACAAGGAAAGCTGCTAAGGTATCATTCACTGGTTTCCAGGGGTCCTCAAAAAACTATCAATGAGTCCCCAGTGAGAAAATCAGTAATATCTAGGCAAGCATCCCTGAAACACAGTGTGTTTCACTGTGTTTCACACTATCAATCATCTGCAATGTGCAGCCATGGGGAACCTTTAGTACGTTTTAGGGCACAGTCTCAGTTAACATGGGGCAAAACTGAGGCTCAACAGGACTAATCCGTGCCCTGCGGAAATCAAGCATGTGCTCCCCAGAATAATCTGCAACATCCAACAGTTTCAATGTGTAAAGAGTTATCTGAAGGTCAAATGTTACAAAACCAAGGGGGTGGCTGACCCAGAAATATACTAAAGCCACATTGGGAGCCTTCTCCTCTGAGCAGAGCATATGCCGTAACTGCAGCAGAGCAAGTTTCTAGCACTTATGATAAAAACATAGGAAGAGCCATGCTGGATCAGACCAAGGGTCCATCTAGTCCAGCATTCTGTTCACACAGTGGCCAACCAGCTGCCCATGAGAAACCCACAAGCAGGACAAGAGTGCAACAGCACCCTCGTGCCCATGTTCCCCAGCAACTGGAGTACATAGGCATCCTGCCTCTGATACTGGAGGCCGCATATAGCCAACCAGGACTAGTAGCCACTGAAAGCCTTTTCCTCCATGAATTTGTCCAATCCCCTTTTAAAGCCCCCCAGATTGGTGGCCATGGTGATGACAGACCTGCTGAAGTCTAAAGAGCCAGAGAAATGACAGAGTACAAATTCCAGACGACTCAGGGGTGGGGCTTCAGTGCCCTGTAAAGTCCTTGCCCTCCCCCTCACATGTAGAAGCAGAATACATTGTGCAAAATAAGGTACTTTTCATAAATTTATCTCAGTTTCCATTATTTATACAGGTTGCAGAGTTCTAAAGGGTGAAGGGGGGCATTTTCTCCCTGGCAGTATCTCTCCTTTATCTTGTCCATGTCTTTCCTCCTCCACATTGTCCCCGGATGACCCTATCAACTCAAAAACCTTCAGCCAAAATCTTTATGCCAGTAATTCACAGATTAATTCACTACTCCCATTATGTCTCCCTTCATCAATCCCTTCCTGTGGTAGCTGCCCTGACATCTTTCCTTAAGATGTTCTGCAAACAGCTTAAACATGTTAGCAGAGTTAGGGCACAATCCCATGCCTGTTTAGACAGAAAACGTTCCTACAACTCCCAGCATTCCCCAGCCAGAATGCTGGGAGTTGTAGGAATGTTTTATGTCTAAACAGGCATAGGATTGCACCCTTAGTTTCTTATCTTTCTATCCAACCTCTTTCTGTCCTTCCATTCCAACCTAAAGCAGATTGATATTCAGTAAGTGGTGAAAAGGCCGATCTGAAAGAGAGATCTGTGAAACGGAAAAGTTTGCACCATTGCTCCAAAAGTCTGACTCTATATTAGTTTATTACCTAGATTTTTGAAATTCAGCCGGTGTCCAACCATATCCCCAGGGCACTCGCACCTCTAGGTGCATGTTTTGTAATGATATCATAATACAAATAATAATGAAAGATGAATCTGTTAAGACAATGGGGCTCTAACTTGTATGTACCAGCACAAGCACGCAACCCCGAAACGGAGAAGGAACAAGGACTCAGAGACCAGAGAGAGAAAGGACTTTCAAAAGTTTTAATAAGACTTTAAACTTGTTGTCTACTTTTACTGTTATGGCCTGCAAGACGCAGCAGACTATAAAATCCAAATAAATAAGTTCTTGTAATGTTTTTACATTCAAAAATAAAAATACAGATTGAGTAGACGCCTGTTCCTCATTATGTTATATGTCAGTTTGAGTACAAAGGGAGCCTCGGGGCAAACTAGAAGGCTGGGGAAGAGTGCCTGAGTCCAGAAAACGCAGCAGAGTGTCTGCAGTATAACAGTGTACCAGGGATTATACAACCTTGCATGGGCCTTAATAGGAGACAAACGAAGGCAAGGGCTAGAAGAACTGTTATCACCCTAAGCAGACGACCTTGATCTTGTAATTGCTACAACTGGGTGTCAAAGGCGTCTCTCAGCTTTACTCTGGAATATCCGCTGTACGAACAGGACTGGGAAAATTCCCCAGGCATCTAGCCATCTGGATTCCTAGAAATTTGATGCAGGCCTCGAGGAAATTTGGAGGATTTTGCATAGGGCTAGATTAGAACATCACCACCACCGCCCCTCGAAATCCGCTGCAGTTGTTTACACCTTTGAAACTATTTTTCTGTTCCTGTGTAGGCTGCTGTACTACTTTTAAGGTGCAATCCTATGCATGTTTAGACGGGGGGGGGGAGTCCTACAGCTCCCAGCATTCACTGCTTCTCTTGTAAAGCATGGAATGATGGAGGGGGGACAGAAACATTTGTTGTGCATTTCACAACTGAAATAATACCCATGGTTGTCTAAAGCCCCCCCCACCCCAATCCAGGATCTCAAATCGCTAGCTGTATCACTGTTCAGGACACTCACATGATCAGAAGTTGACTGCCATTCTCCTCAATTCCCTGCCTTTGCATCCTATATGGACAGCCTTTCCCCTGCAAGGATATCTTCTGCCAGTTTCCTTCCATGTGAAGAGGTGAACAGAAGGAAGAAGGGAAGTGTATGTGTAGGGCAACTATGGCCCTAGAGAAAGGCCATAGTTGCACCTTGCCTTCCTTTCCTTTCTTCTTTTCTCTCTCCTTCCTCCAGCATGAGTTCCCTTTCACCCCCTACATCCTAGTTCAGAACTGCACCACACAAACAAAAATTGCCTTAAGATGGAGTGAAAAGACCATTCGAGATGGTTTGCATGTCCAGTTCATTATGAAGAAGCCCATTTAGCAAACTCCCCAAGCTAACTAGTCCAATGAGCATCTTTGCAATACAGTGAAAACACATGTGACTTTCCAGAGTTCTGTCTGGAACCTGCTTGCATTAAACAACTCAGACTAAATCAGAACCGTCTGTCAAGCGGTCTAAAAGTCACGATAAAACATACCACTGAGTGCTTTAGGAGCACAGCGTGAATTCTGAAATTCAGCTTTGCAGGCTTGTGACCTGTACAGGTGGTGGAATCCAGCCACTATTCAAAAGATACATATCGAGGACATTACGGTGATCAGATACAGGTGTTAGGGAACTGCCAGCAACTGCAGAGGTTAAACCATCACTAGCACAGATCAAGGAAAGAAAGGAGAGGCTGCAAGAGGCCCTTACACAATCCATGAATGAAATGAGCTCTGAACGGCAGGAAGTCCTGGACACATCTCTGCTAGGACTGAGCAGGTCCTCCTTCACCAAGGCCAACTTCTTTTTAAACTTTAGAATTTGCTTTGGCCCCAAAAGAGCTGGGGGGGGGGGAGAGACTCTCTTGTTGATATGGAAACACAGGAGTCAGGAAAGTGCAACAAACACTGGGACAAGGGAGTGCTGTGTACATCATCAATTCAATGGTCCAGCTGGCAACACTCATTTAAACACATTCTGCATCTTAAGCATGTGCTTTACCAAAAAAAAAGGGGGAAACCTGTTTATGTTTACCATGGTGTATACCTATCAAAGCATATTTTCTGCTATTTCCATATAGCACTGAATAAAACTGAGTAATAAGGAAAGCCAGGCCAGCAGTACCGATTTCCCCAAACATTTCTTTAAACTTGATAAACTTAAAATGCTAGCTGACGGGGGGGGAGGCAGTTAAGATTCATTGTCCATGGGGGCTGCCAAGGACATTTCAACAAAGCATAGAGAACTGAACGATTTCTTTGGAGTCCTGGGAACGCCAGCAACTATTAGAGGACGGCAACAGCATAAGAGCCCAGTTTCCTGTGGACTGTTCACTTAGTCCATAAACAGGAGGAATATTCTGAAGAACTGAGTGGGGGCTAAGAAAGGACACATTCTGGGTCTTTTATGTTGGGAGATACTGGAGTCTGCTTCTGTTTCCAAACAGAAACAGATGAACTGCCTTTTAAAAAAAGTGTGCATATTCCCAACTCAGTCTTCTCCAGTGTGTATACACCAGACTTCCCCAACCTGGGGCTCTCCAGATGTGTTGGACTGCAAGTCCCATCATGGCTGGAAATAATAGGAGTTGCAGTCCAACACATCTGGACAGCACCAGGTTGGGGAAGGTTGGCGTATATTCTCTCTCTCTCTCTCTCTCTCTGTCAAAATTCAGCAGTGGTGCTGAATTTGTGCAGCAAATCAATGCTTTTTCACTTTGCACCAGCATTGTGCTAGCGATGGTTTAATCCAGCGTGATCATCATAAGCGCTGTGCCATCATTGGATACTCCCTTTGCTACTCATATTTGGCCAGAGTTTCGTCCTCCTTGATCTATACATCCTGGCCAAATGATACCATTTTTTTAAAAAAAACAAAAAAAACTGTGACTCATGCATTGCAACATTGCATCTCAACATTATGTGTGTTAAAACCATCCACTACAAATTTCAGGAAGTGCAAACATAAGTGAAAATGGAAGTTCTATTTTCACTGAATCTGAGGAAAAAGGAAGCTAGCAGAACATTAATGAAAAGCATAGGTATTAGGTGAGGGAGAGGAGCAACCCCCTTTTTGGTTTGATCAGAAGACAGCAATGTAAATGTTGCTTAATAGCTGAACTTCTATAAAACATATAGGCTAGTATCCAATGATGACTCAGAGCTAGCACTAATGATGTTGTGTTAGTGTAAACCAACACTTGTGCAATGTAACAAAGGGAAAAAGTAATGACGCACTACTGAACCTCGGCAGCAAACCACCACTTTTCCCCATTGCGCTAGTTAAATTGTGCAAGAGTTGTTTTACACTAACGTAAAGTCATTAGCACTAGCACTGGGGCACCACTGGATACTACCCATATGTATAACGGGAGGGGGACAAAAACAACAGTCTTAACAATCTGGAGAGGGGGGGACCCTCTCAAAAGCTATGAATGAATCTCAGAATAAAAGTCAAAGAGACTCAACCTACATAAAGCCTGAGTTGCATAACTTGAGTGTCGATAAATGTGCCAGTGTGGCATAGTGGTTAGAGTGTTGGACTGGGACTCAGGAGATCCAGGTTCTAGTCCCCGCTCAGCCATGAAACTCACTGGGTGACTTTGGGCCAGTCACTGACTCTCAGCCTAACCTACCTCACAGGGTTGTTGTGAGGATAAAATGGAGAGGAGGAAGAGGATTATGTAAGCAGCCTTGAGTTCCTTGCAGGAAAAAAGGTGGGGTATAAATATAATTAATAAAAAAATAAAATATAATAGTAGTAGGCGATCACTCATGGCCGAGTAAGATTGTCTTACAGGATAAAATTACAAAAAGAAAATTATAAAAGGAGGAAATTCTAAAAAATTGTGTAGACTCTAGCGATGGGTCCGTAAGTGACTGTGGAGGCCAATTCTAGATCCACACAGCTTCCCACAGTGAGGACACAGGTTACCAGATGGAAGATGGTCCTGTAAAGGATTCGTTTGACGTGTTTTTCGCATAGCACATTTCTCCCTTTCACCTTGCACTCGGGCTTCTTCAAAGTCCATGAAACCTTTGTGAAAAGCCAATCTCCAGTTAGATCGTTCATGGGCCAGAGCTTCCCAGTTTTTGATGTTTATATTGCATTTTTTTTTTAGATTAGTCTTAAGAACATCTTTAAACCTCTTATACTGACCACTGATATTCCACTTTCCATCCTTGAGTTGGGAATAAAGTAACTGCTTTGGGAGACGGCAGTCAGACATTCGAACAACATGACCGGTCCATTGAAGTTGGCGTTGAAGGATCATTTTTCCAATGCTAGTAGTCTTTCCTTCTTCCAGTACACTGACATTTGTTCGCCTATCTTCCCAAGTAATTCGCAGGATTTTCCGGAGGCAACGTTGATGAAATCTTTCAAGGAGGTGGAAATGACGTTTATAGATAGTCCATGTTTCGCCGGCATACAATAAAGTTGGTAATACAATGGCTTTATAAACCAGCGTTTATGCATATAATATTGTTGCACTATCATGGTGGGAGTGAACACCACAGGTGGCTAGCAGAAACTATTGCTTAGCTACCAAGCCCAACCATAATTTGTAGAACCCTGGACACAAGGAACCTTTTATTCTATTTATTTATTACATTTATATCCTGCCTTTTTTCCTGCAAGGAACGCAAAGCGGCTTACATGATCCTCCTCCTCCCCATTTTATCCTCACAACAACCCTGTGAGGTAGGTTAGGCTGAGAGTCAGTGACTGGCCCAAAGTCACCCAGTGAGACTCTCCCGAGTCCCAGGCCAACACTCTAACCACTTCACCACACTGGCTCTTACAAGAGAGCCATCATAAGATTCTACCTTGGATCCTGCCATTAGCTTCCACAGTCTATTGTCTCATCACTAATGATTCCAGCAGGCTCCACCACTGCCCCACTCACTGAGGATATGCTTAACCTCCACCTTTCCTGGCCTTGCCCAAGAGGCCAGTCTTTTTGCAATCAAAAACTGGCAACCTGAAGATCAAAACTAAACACTGAGAACCTAAGAGCAAAATTACCAGTGGGGTGTTGATAACAGGTAGAGTTGTAATATCCCATTTTCTTCATGTTTCAAAAGTATTTCCCTGAGTTAACTAGAAGAGACCTGTGCATCTTATTTTAAACTAGTACTCCCCAGTGGTTCTGTCTTATTAGCACAGCATGCAGCTTTAACTGCCTTGCAGTCCCTATATCCCTTTTTTAATAATCAGATAGATCACCTTTTCATGCTCAATCAGCAATTTCCAAATATAGCAAGTGAGACCTTGAATAAACTTCTAGCCAAAATTCTGATTCCAGGTATAAATTATGAAGCAAACTGGTTTGTTTGTTTTTAAATATACATATAGCTGCTAATTACGGTAGTTATAATTTACAATCAATAGCCTGAAATCAACAACATATATTTTGGAAGAGAACAAGAGGAGTGCAGAATTCACACTGACTGAACCTCTGAGTTATTTTAATAAAGTGAATCAGTGAAATAAATGCAGTAAGTTTATAAAGGTCAGAGGAAGAAGAGTAAAG
The DNA here is from genome assembly GCA_021292165.1 of Shinisaurus crocodilurus. Classification (NCBI taxonomy): domain Eukaryota; kingdom Metazoa; phylum Chordata; class Lepidosauria; order Squamata; family Shinisauridae; genus Shinisaurus; species Shinisaurus crocodilurus. The sequence continues at coordinate 15,553,294 of CM037876.1, forward strand.
TTATTCAGCATTCAATGAACTGGAATGCAAAACGGTATGTAACCACTTGTGTGCTTGACCCTTGCCCATCATGGCTTATTACATCAAATAAGGAGGGGATAGCCGGCTGGGTCCAGGAGGTTGTAAACGCCTCCTTGAGAGAGGGAGTGGTGCCGGCCTCTTTGAAAGAGGCGGTGATTAGGCCACTCCTCAAAAAGCCTAACCTGGACCCCGATGATGTTAATAACTACAGGCCGGTAGCTAATATCCCATTCCTGGGCAAGGTGCTTGAGCGAGTGGTTGCTGGTCAACTCCAGGCACTCTTGGATGAAACGGACTATCTAGATCCATTTCAATCTGGATTCAGGCCTGGTTTTGGAACGGAAACTGCCTTGGTCGCCCTGTGGGATGACCTCTGCCGGGAGAGGGACAGGGGGAGTGCGACCCTGTTGATTCTCTTGGACCTCTCAGCGGCTTTCGATACCATCGACCATGGTATCCTTCTGGATAGGTTGTCTGGGTTGGGAGTTGGAGGCACTGCGCTCCAGTGGTTCCGATCCTACTTGGGCAGCCGATTCCAGAAGGTGGTGCTGGGGGATTACTGCTCTGTCCCTTGGCAGTTATGCCATGGGGTGCCACAGGGCTCTATTTTATCCCCCATGCTGTTTAACATCTACATGAAACCACTGGGAGAGGTTATCCGGAGGTGTGGGCTGAGGTGTCATCAATATGCAGATGACACCCAGCTCTATCTCTCCTTTTCATCTAATCCAGGTGAGGCAGTGGCTGTTCTGAATCAGTGCCTGGACACAGTAATGGACTGGATGAGGGCTAATAAACTGAGATTCAATCCAGAAAAAACGGAGGTACTGTTAGTGGGTGGTTCGTCTGCCCGGCTAAGTGATATTCAACCAGTTCTGGATGGGGTTGCACTCCCCCTGAAGGATCAGGTTCGTAGTTTGGGGGTGCACTTGGATCCCCCAACTGTCACTTGAGGCACAGGTCAACTTGGTGGCACGGAGCACCTTTTATCAGCTTAGGCTGATATACCAACTACGTCCTTATCTGGACAGAGATAGCCTAGCTACAGTTATCCATGCTCTGGTAACCTCTCGTTTGGATTACTGCAATGCATTATACGTGGGGCTGCCTCTGAAAACGGTCCGGAAACTTCAGCTGATCCAAAATAGGGCAGCGAGATTATTAACCGGGACTGGCCGACGAGAACATATTATGCCAGTGCTTTCTCATCTGCACTGGCTGCCAGTCTGTTTCTGGGCCCGATTCAAAGTGCTGGTGCTAACATTTAAAGCCCTAAACGGCTTGGGACCAGGGTATCTGAAGGATCGTCTCCTCCCATATGTACCTGCCCAGACACTAAGATCTTCCTCAGCGGTCCTTCTCCGAGAGCCCCTGCCAAAGGAAGTGAGGCAGGTGGCTACTAGGAGGAGGGCCTTTTCTGCTGTGGCACCCTAGTTATGGAATGAGCTCCCCAAAGAGGTTCGCCTGGCGCCTATTTTGTATTCTTTCCGGCACCAGGTGAAGACCTTTCTGTTCTCCCAGACGTTTTAATCATTTTAATCTTGTAATTGTTTTTAATTCTGTTATTGTAACTGCTGCTGCTAGCTCTGCTGTTTGTTTTTAATCTGTGGTTTTAAATTTTATATTTTATATTGTATTTTATGATTTTAACTGTTGTAAACCGCCCAGAGAGCTTCGGCTATTGGGCGGTATAAAAATGTATTAAATAAATAAATAAATAAATAACCACTGTGGTGTTTAACATCTACCCTAAATATATAAAAATGGCTGGTAATTCTGCATGGAGAAGTATTCTGTGCCCGGGTGCCAGATCTCCAGTGAGGAAATCTTATGTAAGGGTGGAACTACACATTACAATTTATAGCGTAGGGTGGCCATATCTATTAGGAGATAGATAGATAGATAGACAGACAGACAGACAGACAGACATATACATATATAAACATGTATACATATACACATATATCTATTAGGAGCAGACCCTAAAACTTTAAATTTAGTACAATGCAGTTTAGAAATGGAAGATGAAAAAATCCTGGAGGAACATGCAAATTGAAAAAACAAAAATGCATGTCCAGCAACTTCAGATTGCTCCGTGTGCTCTTTTCTTTGTTTGTTTGTTTCTTTCTTTTTTTGGCTTAATAAGGCCCTACTAGAACACAGATTAACCCAAATCCTGGTTACTGTCTTACTACACTGCGGCCAGCAATGTTCTTACTTATTACACTGTATAACTGAGTCCATTATTCTGATACCACATACTTGCAGGCAGTTTCCACTAGAATCACAGGGCCACTAAAAGCAACATCTATTTCCTAGACATGAGCAAAGTGGCTCAACGCATAAATAGAAAACATAATGGACAGAGTTAGAATGATTTCATTAAGGAGATTTAAATCAGCAACTGAAGTCACGAAGGGGGAAAATAACCCTACGTAAAGCACAGATATAAATAAGTTCTCCCGTTGTTTAATTCATATCGTTCCTGAACATGGTTGCATGTCAATCGGTTGTTACAACAATTGAAATATATTGGCCTGCAACTAAATAGAACTTTAATATAACCTAGGAGCAACTCAATGGACATAGAATCCACTTGCCTTTTGCACTACAGAATCATCTGCTTAGAGACAAAATGGGTATATTAATGGGTTTCTGTGAAATTAATGCAGTTCTGTTTGCTTCTCTGGGCACACATGCAAGGACACCAAGCAAGAGTACTTGCTCAGTGAAGAAAGGTATAAGCCCAGTTCAGGTGTTCTTCTTAATGGCTTCACTGAACGCATGAACATTCCAGTCCCGCCACCCCAGGGAAATCAGGGTCATGGATCGTGTGGATCTCCACAAATAGAGGACGTTCTCCTGGTCAGACTGTCACCCTCCACGCATATAGGATGATAGATGCAATAATGGAGGGGTGCAAGCAGGGCTGGAGCACTCCCTCTCGTCACACCTTCACAGTGAAACCAGAAAGAAGAATGCCTGAATGGGGCTACTGTTACTCAGCAGAACAGTGTTACTACATCAGATGGAAAATAACTAGGGATATGTGAGAAATCCAATAGGGCAGTGTTCTCCAACCTTGGGTCCCCAGATGTTTTTGGCCTACAACTCCCAGCATGCCCCAGCCAGCTACGGTGGCTGGGGCATGCTGGGAGTTGTAGGCCAAAAACATCTGGGGACCCAAGGTTGGAGAACACTGCAATAGGGGGTGAAAATCCGATGGGTTTTCATGATTCAGCCCCCCAGATTCTGGTTTGCCAGCCCTGTGCTGGTGCCGACTCACTATGGTGCAAGTCGAGCCAGCTCACAGACTTCCATCTCTAAGACAGGCCGCAATTTGCACATTAAAAAACAACAACACACAACTAAGGAGCTTGCGTAAATTTACGCAATTTGCGCAAATTTCCTTAGTGGTTAGAAAAAAATGCACAAATCGCAGCCCGTCTTAGAGACAGAAGTCCGTGGGGGAAAAAAACCTGACTTGACTGGCTTCCAACCATCAGATTGGAAGCAGGCGGGAAAACTAATGAGCTCAAATGAACCGGACTTACCACATCCCTACTGAGTCCAGTCTAAGTTTATATACATTTTTATGTATATCGCCCTGAGAGCTTTGGCTATAGGGCGATTCACAAACTGAATTAATAAATCAATTGATTAATTAATAGAGTTAAGCATGTTTCCCATTTATTCACATGGGAGAGTAAAACATGGGCCTAACCCTCTCCCTTTGACATCAGTGGGACTTAAGGTGGTTTAGCTAGGTGAATTCTGCCCTCAATGTCCATGCTGTTTGGTTGACTGTCATAAATACTGCAGGTGGACTCTCAGAAGCGGGCAGATGGCCAAGACAACCATGGCGCATCAGCAGCCCCTCCGTTTATCTTACGCGACATTTGACGTTATTCAACAGCTCCCACATCAGGGTATTCAGCATTCAACAGCTGCCATGCAATCCTATTTCATATTTGGTACTGCTCTGGCAGTCGTATTTAATGTCTGGCAAATGGGGCCTGGGAAAAAAAAATGTTGCAGTGTGGCGTGCTCCTGTTCATGGTTCCAGCCAGCCAGCCATGCCTTTTTCCAAGATACTCCATTTCATTCCCACTCCCCCACCAAACACCGATTTTCCATACCCACCCACCCCCACCCGCAGTCTGTCAACATTTTATGTCCAGTTAACATGCTCAATCCTTATTGGGGTGTTTTTGGGAGGGGTCTCCCCTGAAGGTCTTTTTCTAAAGTGTTTTTTTTTTCTTTTTAACTTCTGCAAAACATGGGGTTCCCCCAAGCCTGCGGATACCTCCATCTTGTGCATGGATGCACAAGATATATCAGCCTTCCCCAACCTGGTGCCCTCCAAATGTGTTGGGACTACTAGGATGGGACTACAACTCCCAGCATCCCCAGCCAGCATGGCCATTGACACCAGGCTGGGGAAAAGCTGACATGTATGATATTTGAGATGTCATGGCAGCATTTGCGGAATACTCAATTCCATTGCATGTTGACAGTGTTTAAGAGGTACCCGTATTTTTTCCGTGTATAAGACGCCCCCATGTATAAGACGCCCCCCCCACTGGGCAGTTTTGCAACCGCACGGTTCTCTCCTCGGCTTGCTTCCGTGTACAAGATGACCCTCAATTTTTAGTCTAACAATTTTAGGAAAAAGTATAGTCTTAGACATGGAAAAATACTGTAACAGCTTAGGAACTTTTTAAACGTGAACCCTGCCAAATTCAAAACAGTGAGGAGATGGCTCAACAACTCTACACAATACAAGTTTCAAATGTGAGGTACACTTAAACATTCAAATTCTGCATTCAAAACCTGAATGTCAAATTTGCATGTTCTGCCAAATTTCAAATATTCATTTTCACACTAGCTAATTCTACACTCCTACACTGATGTGCAATAAATTGCTATTAAAAAGTAGCTTCGGGGTAGCAGCCGAAAGCAGCAGATATTTTAGAAATCCAGCTATGGCCTTTTCTTTTCCTTTCTGTATTGTGGAAGGATAGGTTTTCTAAAGCCGTTTTCTCATCTTCATGCGAACAAGGCTGTTATGGGCGTAAGCCAGAGGCGGGTAACTTCTGGAGCTCCCTGGGGCCATTTTCATGGAGAGCCCCCAGCAAAAGTCCTAAAATTGCTGGTTCTCCACCGAAACCACTCTGTAGTGCTACAGAGTGCTGTAGTGTCACTTTCAGCATGTTTTCAAGCTAAATTTAAATTTAAATCTTTGGGTGCTCTGTAGTGGCTTTGGAGTGCCCAAACGGCCAAATTTAGCTTGCAAACAATTTTTTTTAAAGGGGGTGGGGGATCATGCGGCTCACAGGTTGCACGTTGCCCACACCCAGCATAAACAAACATCAATATATCAAAAAGCTGACTTCCCCATCAGACTAGCCTCCAGCAGCCAAAAAAGCAAGAGAGTAACACAGCTTTCCGATTTTTGCATATTTGCTTCCTAAACAGCACGGTGTTTCAAAACACAGCCTTGAGGGTTCTCAGACTTGTAGGCAGCATTGCAAAATAATAAATGCCAGCCACTCCACTGTCAAGGGAAAGGCAAAGGTCTTCTCTCATCCTCCTCAAGATGCCACTAAATAATTAATTGTTCCCTTGCTGCACTTATCGATTGTTAAAGCAAGCGTATCACACAAGCCTTTTCTGGTGTAAGGCAGAAGAATCTGATGGCTCAGCATGTTCAAATCTGCCGGTGATTTCGGTGTTGTATTTATGGGACGCACACAGCCCTGTGCGCTACTTCAGCTGACTAAGGAATGGCTAATTAATCGACTTTTGGTCAATTAATCTGTTGTGAAGAATTCACTCAGATTGAGGATACAGAAACATTTCTACCCCATTCCGACATTTAGTTGCAGTCTAAACATTATGCTTACTATGCGTATAAGCCTGTATTCGCATAATGCTTATGTTTGTTTGTTATGTCTACCATGCACGGCAGGTGTGTTGGATCTTTCACCCTCAGGAGTTCCTCTCCTTGATTCCGTGATAATCTGACATGCCAAAAATTTCCCCTGTGGAACATCTGTATTCTGCTCGAGGGCAATGAAATTCTGTCTGCTGTCGTGCATCCACCCAAGCTGTCAGCGCCTGAGTGACCATAGACTATCTAGCATTCCATTGTCTATGGTTGTTCTTTCTACAGGCACAAAGACATCTTTCACTCTGCAAGATTACTATCTTTTAGGCACCAGAGTGTGACCATCTGAGAAACCCCAGAGGGACAGACTGGGACCCTGGGAAGGCCAGATTCGGGCCCCGGACCTGAAGTTTTGCACCCACGCAATAGTGGATATAGAAGGCACAACACTGACCCAAGAGGATCCCACCCAGTATTTTAGTCAATCTTAAATGCCATTTCCTCATCAAACCTTTGCAGTAGATGTGGCCGATGCTTATCTGTTCCAGCAAACAAATTCACCCAGTAGCTCCCAGAATCCCAAACAAACATCAGAATTACTGCAGCTTTAAGAACCAGAAGCAGTGCCCCTTCCTGGGGCAAAGACCGTTGCTATCGTGTGTCCCCCGTTCCCCACATCCCTTTCTCATGCTTAGAGCCACCTTTCAGGAGAGGCAGCAGCCGGAAGCCTCTGCAGGCTGACAATGGAGGAGAAATCCCACCTTCCTCTGTTATCTGCTGCCAGGTTTTCCTAGTGGCCAATTCCAGGGGGCTGGAGGAGAAAGGGGGCTACTGGGAGTGAAGGATACCACTAGAGAGCTGGTGGTCATGTCTGGAGAAAAAACATTACTCATTGGAGCTACCTTGGATACCCACTGGTGAAACAGGGAGATAAAATGCTTCAAACACACATACACACACGCCAGGACCCGAAAAAATGCAAAGGGGAAAAAACCCCTGAAAATTGCCAGCAACCAAGATGAGTGGAAGTTTTAAATTCAGTCCACTCAGACTTTTAAATCATTTCGTAAACCCTGCTTGACTTTACTTAAGCTTCACTCATGTGCCTTGTTTCAGATCAGGGTGCATTTTAAAAGTTATGAACCTTGAAAGTGGGCAGGGTGACGTGGAGAGAGAGTGAGTGAGTGAGTGAGTGAGTGAATCTAGAACCGTGACACCAACTTTATGTGTAAGGTAGGGGAGAACCTTGGCTGAATCTAGAGTTCTCTAACAGGAAAAGGTTTGGACAGGCTTCTTTTGGTCCATTGACAGGATAGAGGAATCGTGCAGGAATTATAAATCAGCAACTGACACAGCTGGTGGATTTCTTGGAAATAGTGCTAAACCACCAAGCCAGGAGCCACCAGTCTCATCACTGGCAATAACACAATGGCTTCTTAAAATGGCCGGTTCTTAAAAGTGGCAACTAGCCAGCCGCTCTTGCCTCCCCCCCCCCCACCAGTCCTCAAGCTCTCGTCTCCTCTTAAGCATCATCGCATGTTCTGCTGGCACATCATCACAAGGGGGTGCCGCTCAGGAACTCCAGGCTTACCTGCTCTTTGTCGGGTTTGTCAGAGATGTCATTCAAACTGGAGGAAGTCAAGTTTCTATGCGTCATGGCTGGGCTGCCTGTAAGAATAAGATCGAGACCCCTATTAAAACATCATTTGCAAAGTACTAAAAAGGACACAGATGCCCAGGCTACAGAAATATTTGACCAAGGCAGCTTGCTGATTTGTGTGGAGGGAGTTTGGAAGCCTAATATAAGATAAAATGTATTATTAAAAAATATAATAGCTAAATTAATCTAAGGTAGAAGGTGTTCCCAATCAGCTAATGCAAGTACCCACACTGAGCAACTGCAGAGTAAGTTGATATGGCTCTCCCCAACTTCACTCCATTATCCGCCACAGGCCAATGGGAGGAGTGCCACTGCCTTCACTTCCTGCTTCTGGACTTCCTGGAGACATCTCACTGGCCATTGTAGGTAACAGTATGCAAGGCTAAATGGACCGTTGTTTTGATCCAGCAGGGCTGCATATACCTTCATGGTTACTTGACTTGTTTTGGGGGGCAGCAAGAAAGCAATACCATGAGCACTGGCGTGACTTAGTCAGCCAGGAAAGCACAGCTTGTAAAGAATACCTGAATGATGTCCTAACATATAAACCGCTCTCCGCACACCCCACCCATCATGTCAGATAGTGGACAAGGTAACTGTAACAAGCATGATTACTTTCCTGCTCCTGGAAATGCTCTAGATCTCTAGATAAACTGTCCAGATTAATAACGATTAATAAATGTAAATAATTAATAAATAAATAAATAAATAAAAAACAACCTTACTTGGCACTATAGGATGAGGAATGTTCTGGATGGCAACTAGCCAGGAGAAGAAACCTTTTGACCTTCCTTAATGAAATCCTCCAACCTATGTTAATTCTGCAGATGGTAAGCAGACTAATCAAGGTCAGAGATCAGAGGAAGCCCACAATCCATCAAGAAGATACCTGGTGCCCTGGTCCCACAGATCTATTCTGCTGCAAGTTGTGGAAAGAGGGGCAAACTTTGACTCGAATGGAGGCACAGTAGAACTGATTTGTCCTTGTGACATTGCCTGCCGGCTGAAATCCCATGAAGCCAAGAACTGTTAAGATTTCAGATGCATATAATTGTACTGTGTCATAACCAGCTTCATGGAAGCCAGGAGACCATTAGAAAGACACCAACTCCTTCCTCTGTGGCTGCTCCCTCTCCATCCTCACATCCTCCATCCTTCACATGCAGTCCCTGCACCCGGTGGTCTCTGCGTACAATGCTATGCCAACATAACATTCCGGTTGGCTGATAGCACAGGCACAAACTATGGTAGGACATTCGCAAACCTATGCACTTCTCTGCTGGTGCAGCGTAACTGGGTTTCAGGGATGATCATTCCTGTGGACACTGAACGCAATCCAAAAAACTAGGGCCAGTTATTTCACTGGGAGAAAAGCATAACTCTTCCCCACTGAAATCAATGAATCTTAGGGAGCAATCCTATTCAAGTTGGGAATTGTAGGATGTTTTTCTGTCTATACATGCCTAGGATTGTGGCCTTAAAAATGTATTTTTTTTGGCTAGATGCCATTCACTCTAAAGTCTGGCTAGTTGGGAGACTTCACCAACATTACAAGATGGCAATTGGCAAGAAAGGCACTGCTGATTCTTTAGCCAACAGCTAGCTCTGACTACCACAGCAATTTAGTGACTATTTCCATGCAATTCCTTTAGCTAAAGGTGTTGTTTTCAGAGGCCTTGCCGAGAGGGGGGCTGGTCAAATAACTTGCACAAAGTAAGGACCAACCTGAGTTTTTATTTATACATAAAACAAAAAGATGTCAGAAAGAAGACTTTCTCACCCTACCAACTGACAGTGGTGCAAGCAGCAGCATGCCGATTAAGCTACAGGTTCAGGATCACCCTGATTTGGCTAGTCGAGGCTGCATGATAGTCTGGGGTCAGGGAATCCCCACACTTTTTAATTCACTTCTCCTTCCGACTCACATAAAGAATATGTAAACTATATAAGAAAGTGAAGCCAGTTACAGAGTACGTGAATGCAATGACTCCATGTTTGGTTGTGATGTGGAACACTCTGGGCCAAATCCCCATTCAGACACGTAATACGTTTCAGATGTGATAAGCCACCAACCACCAGAAGATAATTGATATGCAAGCAAGGTGAGCTTCAGTTCAGCAGCAGCATGGAAAAGAAAGCAATCCCTACATCCCAGCTTTGCAACCAACCTGTATTGAACTGGTCTAGGGCTCAAGGTAACCACCCCTGAACTCCAGTTCTGGATCCTTGAGATCAATGGCTTGAGCTGGAAGGTGGAGAAGCTGTGGGCTGGAGACTGGCAGGTAGCAGCCGGAAACTCGTGTTCTTTTGACCAGTCAAAGTGTCAGATATTTTTACTGCCTGTCAATTAGAGGTTCTGATATATAGCACACCCCTGTTCCACTCTGCAATTTGAGGCCTGAGCCCAAATAGCATGCAGTCACTCGCTAGACTTAGAATCATAAGAGTTGGAAGGGGCCATTTAGGCCATCGAGTCCAACCCCCTGCTCAGTGCAGGAATCCATTTTAAAGCATCCCTGATAGATGGCCGTCCATTCTCTGCTGGAGAGCCCACCAGCTCCCTAGGCAGTTGGTTCCATTGTCTGACTGCTCTGAGACTGTCAGGAAGCTTGTCCTGATGATCAACCGAAATCTGCCTTCCTGTAACTTAAGCCCATTGTTTCATGTCCCACAGTCTTGGATAATAGAGAACAGGTTGTGGCACTCCTCTGCGTGACAACCCTTCATGTACTTAGTCCTAGCCTCAGACTCTGTGGTTCCCGATTCAAGCCCCAGAGATCCCGATAAGAAGAATGGGGGGTCGTTTCCACATTCCAAGAGGCATCTGGGAATTTTAATTTCTTTGTAGCTCTTGCTTTTTACATGTTGATCACCAGAATAATTTTATTTATTAATTTATTTATTTATTATTTGCATTTATTTATCGCCCATCTGGCCGGCAAACCAGCCACCCTGCACGATGTACATAAGATAAAAACAGAATAAAATACATTAAAACAGTATAAAATTTTAAAATCTTAGCCCACCCCATATTCCCGCCTGAACAGCCAAATTTTTAATGAGCGGCGGAAGCTCAGCGGAGAGGGGGCATGGCGGAGGTCACTTGGGAGAGAGTTCCACAGTACGGGGGCCACCACAGAGAAGGCCCTCTTCCTCGTCCCGACCAGTCTAGCTGCTCTGGCTGAAGGGACAAGGAGAAGGCCGTCTGTGGCAGATCTTGTTGAGCGGCCTATTGGGGTTGCTGGAGACGCTCCTTGAGATAGACTCAATAACGCCCACCCCAACACACACACACACACACACACACACACACCCTTCAAGCACACTATTCCCTGGAAAGTCTACGCCCACACTCCACCCCCGCCATCCACTTACTTAGCCATCCCACGCTGGGGCTGCGCTGCACCCGGATTTCATCATCCAATGTGCGGGTTGCTAGGCAGGGCACAGAACTCTCAAGCGGGCTGCGGGCTTTAGTGTTGCAAGCAGAAGGCAGAGCAGGAGCCAAGAGCGACAGCAGCAGCGGTGCGGAGGAGAAGGCGGAAGACAGCGGAGTAAAGAAAGAGGACGAGAAGAGCTAAAGCAACTGCATAAGCAAGAAAGTTAAGACAGGAAGGCATTCAGACAGACACCCGTGCTAACAGGGAACAACGCTCACCCGCACAACAACTCATGTGCCAAAGTGTGCCAGCTTCCTGTAGCTGTATACTTGTGAAAATGGTTCTGCGCGCATTTGTAAACTTTGGCCCCTTGCAGCTGTCAAACTTATAAATCATTTTGAATTTCTATGTTATGTATAGAAATTAATTAATCTTTGGACTGTAATTCATGTTGAGAAATGGGCCACATTCTGACATTAGCACCCAGAAAACAGCTGATACCTGAGAGCATTTGGAAAGAAGATGGCTTCTGTTTGGACCGTTATTCATAGCCAATATGCACATCAACGAACAAAAACATATTCCGTTTTGTAACTCTTCGAACAGGGTGCTAATGACTTATCTGCTTCTCTTTTCAACTGTCACCTGGAGAAACATCTCCTCTTCCACACACCCTTCCCGTCCTATCTCTGCTCTCATTATTTTTCAAGACCTGTTAATGCATTATTTAGCTACTTACAATAACCTGAATGGCACTCAGATGAATAAAATTCCCTTGTTCTGTCCAACAGTAAGCCTTATTGTTTACTGCTGAGTTCTTGATGCATTTTTAACAACTTCTAGTTTAAATAAGTAATCGTGATAAATAAAGGATTAAATTCTCCATTTCTAAACTATTGCTTTATACGAAGGGCTACAGCTGGGATCACAAGGTTTCTTATTTCCAGCGTGGGCACTAGCTTAACTTTAAGGCATGGTAATATCTTCTCTTGGGCCAACATCCACTGGTGGCAAGCTTCTGAACTACGTTAATGCTAATAGGTTTTTCTCACAGTCCAACCTGCGTAATCCCAATAAAGTACATTAACTGAGCCGCCCTGTTTGTCAGACCATCTAATTTCCTGGACCACCATGTATCCATGTATCCAATTATGCCCTCAACAAAACACAGGCACTATGGGTTGGATCCACACTAGAGTAGACCCATTGAAAGCAATGGGACTGAAGTCAAATGCAAATGCCGAAGGCAGGGCTCCTGAACAAAACACAGGCACTATGGGTTGGATCCACACTTAGAGGAGACCCATTGAAAGCAATGGGACTGAAGTCAAACGTAAATGCCGAAGGCAGGGCTCCTAGTATTCAAACCAGGCTTAGCCAGCCAACTGCAGGGTCAAACTTCGCTCACAGCTGTTCCAAAGGGCTCTGTGGCCAGAGCCCATGCAGCCTACACCTCCGGTCCCCAAGCCTTTTGGATCAGGGGGCATATTTGGAATTTTGAGAGTGTATCGTGGGCGCTCTCACAAAATGGCTGCCATGGGGGGGGTTGCTGGTCACAAAGCACTCATTTTGCAGAAGGTAAACTGGAGAGTAGAAAAGCAGCTTGCCCAAGAACTTAGGTACAAGGCAGAGATGGGGGTCCGAGCTCCAAAACACAAAATTACTCCTTTGAACCCAAATATAGATAACTCTGGAGGGCAGCGCTTCGTTTTGCAGCATGCCATCCTCCCAGTTTAAAAAGCAATTAAAAGAATCTTAAGAAATTAAATAAAAACCAGGAGGGGCAGGAAGCCTGTCAGTCACCAACGGCAGTGCCCATGGTCACACTGGTGCCCGCAGGCACCTCGTGGGAGACCCCAGGTCTACACAGTCCACACAGTACCCCACTGGATTTGGTCTCAGCCTCCCCTTGCTTTCAGAGGCACTGCCACTGAGCACGTCCAGATAGTTCCATGCAAGTCCCACCTGGGTAAATGTATGTTTAAAACAAGAACCGAGACACACATTAAAGAAGTTATCTAAATCCTCTCCTTGGCCGAAGCCTTACTACTCATATGTCAAGACTCCTGATTTCTCCCCTCCACCACCACAGCCTTCTCCATCTATTTCAGGGGTGGGGAAGCACGTTCAGCGCAAGAAGCTCTCGGGGGCCGCAGCGATGGGCAGGAGCTGAGAGGAAAAGGGGTGGGACCAAAGAAGAAACGGGTGGGGCCAAAATACAATTATTTTAAAAAAAAAAACCACAACATCAAATATCAGCCTATTGTAGCTTGAAGCTCTCCCTGCCAGTAACTAGGCATTACAATAGGAGGGGAATTTCATCCTTTTAGAAGAGTGGGGGAAAGGGGGTGGGGCCGGGGGAGAGGGGTGTGATCATCCGAGGAATCCTGGAGGGCCAGTTCAGGACCCTAGGAGGGCAGGATTTGGCCCCCAGGCCTGATGTTCCATATCCATGATGTATACACAACACTCAGCATACTGTTTGCGCAACATTAAACACTAGCACCAAGAAAAGGTGTGGAGGAAATATGAAACACCATGTGTGTGTGTGTGCATACACACACACACACACACACACCGAGTATGCAAAGCAGCCTGGAACAAAAGACAAGGACCGTCAGGATCAGCATTCGAGAATGGTTCCCACTCTCAGCACTGAAACCCTCACTTAAGGAATACAGTCATGCCTTGGATTGAGAGCATAATTCGTTCCGGAAACGTGCTTGTAATCCAAAACACTCTTATATCAAAACGAAATCCCCCCCCCCAAAAAAAATTGTACAGAGATTTTTAATTTAAGCCGTACTACAGTACTTGTATTGCAAGACGTCGCTTGTATATCAAGTCAAAAAAATTTAAAAAATATTTAAAAATTTGCTTGTCTTGCAAAACGCTCCCAAACCAAGTTACTTGCAATCCAAGGTATTACTGTACAACTATTTGAGAGCAATACAAGTGAGAGGAGTGGACTGGAGAGAAGGAGGGGAGAGAGCTGAGAGACAGGATTAGGATTGTGAGGAGATTAGCTAGTGAGTGCAGGGATTAATATTTTGGGAACAGTTGGTGAGGGCGGATTGGAAATAGAATAGGGTGGTAAATGAATTAATATTGACTGAAACTTACATATGAAACTTACTTCAAGAAACTGTAGTATTTTAAAATTATGTAAGCCACCTTGAGTTCCTTGTAGGAAAAAAGGCCGGGTATAAATGTAATAAATAAAATAAATAAATACATTGTTTATTGAAGCAACCTGTGTGGGAAGCTGTGCTTTATATTTGGTCAAAGAAGTATAAGGTAGGGATAACGGAAATCCCGAGGTCAGTGTGAGAGGGGGTACGGGTTAGAGGAAGAGGAACCCCCAACCTTACGTAAGCACACCCACAGATCCCAAAAAGGAGGGCAAGCTTGAGGGCCCCTATGAGGGGAGGGGCGTCACAGGTTCCATTCGAGAACCGTTCCAGCTCTCAGCACTGAAACCCTCTCCTAAGGAATACAACTATTTCAGAGCTTCCCCAGCCTCCAGCCATCAGTTCCTCCCAAGATGGGACCTGCTGTTGTCTCCGAACTGAGTCACTTCACACAAAAACCCTACGGGACGCCAGGGTGCTGTGCAAAGCTAGGGACCCAGTCAGCTGCTCCTCCCAGTGGCAGATGAGTCCCTTCGTGCGTGCGTGCCTGTGGCAGCACGAGGAACGCTAAAATGGGCAGGGAGCCGGGCAAAGGTATCGGTGGGTGTGGCCGCCCCCATGGACCCCATCCAGCCCGCGGAAGGCCTGGTGTGGGGCAATAGATCCTACAGCCCATCCATATTTACTTCTGCGTCCCTGGAATAAGCAGACACTAGACCTGGCATCTAGGGAGAAGCATCCCAGGATACCGTCTCCATAACTCAATGGAAGTCCCATCTGGGTAAACCTGCATTTACCGATGGAATTTGAGGCCACTCAAAGCAGTTACTGGAATGCAGTTTTAAATAGCCTTAAGTTAACACAGTTTTACCAATGGAATTTCTACTCATCCTCTCTCGCAGGGTTGTTGTGAGGATATAATGGAGAGGAGGAGGATTATGTCAGCTAAAAAAGGTGGGATATAAATATAATAAACAAACAAACAAGTAAATAAATAAAAAGAAATATTCCCTCATAATATTATCATATCGTTTTATTCTTTTTATCCCTTTTAATCTTTTTATTGTTCACCGCTCCAGAATCTGTTTAGATGTGGAGTAGTATATAAATGTTGCAAATAAACAAATAAATAAATATCACCAGCTTGCGATTCCACCAGCCCTGCTGAAAGGCCTCCCTCAGGAAGGCTCCTCCGTCCTCAGCTGCCACCGCCAGCAGCCATTCCAGCAGGCTGAGCTGAGGGAGATGAGACAGACAGCATGCCCATTGTACCAGCCCTGCTGAAAGAATTAATTCTTTCCCCTCTTCCCTCCCCATTCCTTCTTCCTCGTGTGTTGTGTCTTTTTTGATTGTAAGCCTGCAGGCAGGGATCGTTTTCTTTAACTGATTATATATGTAAGCTGCTCTGGGAGCCTTTTTGTCTGAGAAGCAGCATAAAAATACTTCAGATACATAAATAAATAAATATCAGCTTGCAGTATATTATAACAGACACATATGGAACGTATTATATGGAATGGTTTCCCCCCCTAAAACCTGAATAAAGCATCATGCCAACCAGTGTTACCCACACTGGGCAATGAGGATTATACCTTTTTTCTTTGGGGGGGTTGCTTTTAATGGTAATTTTAGCTGAATATTGCATTTCACATGAGCATTTTTATTATTATTATTATGCATTTTACTGAATTATGCTTTGAATGTTAGATTGTAAGCTCATTAGGGACAGCAACCTGTCCGTTTTTGCCTATGCAACTCTGGAAGGCACCAGGTACACCAGGGTTGGAGAACTTGGAGCTCTCCAGATGTTTATGGACTGCAACTCCCACCATCTCTCACCATTGGCTATGTGAGTTATAGCTGTTGGGAGCTGCCACACATTCTTCACCCCTGCTAAGGCTGTATGCAGGTGGGGAGCTGAAAGTAAAATAATCCCGCATGTGAGACCTCCTGCTCCTAGAAATGTAGCATATCAGGATGAATATTAAAGTTTTTAAGCTTCCTCCCTGATATACTAGTTTTCTAATGCAGTTTTAAAAAAAAAAAAAACATGATGGGAGACTATACCCTGTTGGTCCAGTCCCAACAGGTCCATAAAAACTGACTCTGGTACCTGCATTGTGCATGACACAGAAGCTAGAAACATTTGTCTCTACTGTTTTCCTGAGCCTTGGACTTCTAGCCCTGGACTTCTATATACATACCAGGGGGAAGCTCTGAACAGGTGTCCTTACCACAGACTGGGGCAAAGTGCTTTTAAAAAAGGGTGCAACCTAAAAGGAGCATCTTACAAGTATAGTAACATCCTGGAATAATAACATTTTATGTGTATAGAGTGGATGCCTGACCACAGAAGGTCGATATGTTGCATCTTTTTTGTTGCTGCAATCGTGTGAGTGGTAATTCTTCTATTACAGTCCTGGGGGTTTTCTTTTCTTTTCTTTTTTAAACTCAGGTGTGTGTTTTTCCTGGCATGTTGAGAAGCATGGTAAGTCCTCTCTCATCCATGCAGTGCTGCAGGGTTTTAAGCACTGCTAACACCTACATGTTCAAAATCATGAGATAAGCTTAGAAATCTTGAGATTTCAGAACAGTACTGTTGTTGGTGATTGCTTTGCTTGCCTTTTGGTTTCTGAAGCTTTTGTACATAACACGATTGTGCTTTGAAACTTTTCTCCATGAGAACTACCGGGGGGGGGGGGGGACACTTAACCCATCCCTTCCTGATTAATACAGTAATACCTTGGTTTGAGAGTAACTTGGTTTGGGAGCGTTTTGCAAGACAAGCAAATTTTAAAATATTTATTTAATTTTTTTTTTACTTGATATACAAGCGACGTCTTGCAATACAAGTACTACAGTACGGCTTAAATTAAAAATCTCCGTACAAATTTTTTTGGGGGGATTTCGTTTTGATATAAGAGTGTTTTGGATTACAAGCACGTTTCCGGAACGAATTATGCTCTCAATCCAAGGCATGACTGTACACCAATTCTCCAAGTTTGTTCTCAAAACAAAAGCCTTCACGCTCTCCAAATAGCATAGGAGACCTCTTATGTTGCCCACCTGTGATCGTGCACACCAGTATTAAAAATGGCTGCAGACCTATTTTCTCTGTGACCAGTGATGCTGCCAAAGCTGGCCATCCATGCCTAGGAGGTTTCACATGGCTCAATTTTCCATATTCAGCTTCCGAGGACACATTATGCGTGTGTAACACTAGATGCTTTACTCAGTGTTTTACTTGTCTAAGCAGTCTAACGAAGACTAACACAAACAAAAACACGCCCATATCTTTCCCCAGTTAGCAGCAGAGATATGGTTAGAGCAATGCACCACGGCGCTAGAAGCGTTCAGAAGCCATCACTGATACGTCCGTCAGCATGGTCTGCTAATCTAGTCGTGGGTTAGATGCGTTGCCATGAGGTGACGTGGAGTTAGTGGGGGGTTTTCGGTGGGTCTCTAAGGGAACGCCACAGCGCACTGGCCTCTGCATTACCATTATCGGGGTTGGTAAACATCCTACTTGCACTGGAGACAGTCTTCCCGATGTCGGCCAATGAGCGCAGGTTGGATTTTTTGGTCTGGTGTCGATGCTTCCTGAGCAGCGTGTAGGTGACCTTGTCTTTCATGTCTTGCTTCAGTAGCCCTGTCTCGATCTGATTGTCAACAACCATCTCTGGGGTTGGAGAGCGGGTAGAGAAGAAAAGGAGAACATGATAAATCAAAAGAAGGAAGCTGTTTGAAAGCTTGCTGCTAGGCTGCTAAATTCCCCTCCACCCAGCATGCATTCATGAAGGGCAGCCTTGTCCGACCCGGTGACTTCCAGAAGTGTTGGACTACACATGGACAACAACGGCCATGCTAGAGGGGAGTTGTAGTCCAACATATCTGGAAGGTCCCAACTTGGGGACGGCTGACGTAGGATTTTGCAGCTTCATTTCGCACACAACTATTTTACAGCGCCATCCAATGTGGCTGCCCATCACCCTCCCAACTCGGAGGATTACGGGCATCCAATGGAAGGCGGGAGGAGCAGCCGAGGCAAGGACTGCCCCCCCCCGCATTTCTCTTGCCCTCCAAAACATTTAGACGACCAATTTCAGCCATCTAAGTGTTTTACCCCTGCTCGTGAGGAGGTGGGGCTGAGGTACCGCCTGGATTCTTCGTAGGACAGCGGTGCCTCACTCCTCCCCGCCTTGCCCCACAGAACACACACACCCAGCGCCGGCTCCGAAGACGGCCTCCCATCTTCAGAGCCGCAGCCGGCGTGGAAAGAACCACACTGGCTGCTACGGCAGAGGGAGGGCGTTCCACACTCCAAGTCCCAGTTGTGACCTTGGAGCACTTTTCTGAGAACTCCAACTTTTCCTATGGCTGGCCAGACAGCCTACCGGACGTAGGATTACACCCTTAAAGGACTTCCCTTTTATTTTCTTTGGAATGGTTTGTCCCTCTTTACATTGTGTTAATGAAGCAGATGAGGAGACCACCACCCCAGCTCAAGAGGCTGCATACCTCACAGTCACCTAAATGTGCCAGTATTCAGCTGGTAGCTCAGGGTGGCAATTTTAGCTGTGCAACCCACCCACACCTCAGCTGTTACGTTCCTACCCGCCACATTCAACTTTACACATAAGATTGTAACATCTGTAGATACCCTCAATGAAATATAAACTGTTCCCTGCATTTCCTGCATGCATGCACTAAACCGCCGGAATTTGATACAGAACTTTGATTCCTAAGAATCTTTGTTTGGGTTTAAAAAAAAAAAAATTAAAAAAAAAAATCAAGTGTCTAGGCTCCATGCTGTGATGAAATTGTTGTAAATGTGCAAGCACTGTACACTGAAGAAACTGGGACAGGGATTCCATAGTGGACAAAAAAATCCCATGAATTGCCCAGCTCCTTCCTATGCCCCCTTATCCCCTTCCTTCCCCACCCCCACAGCCTTACTCTGCCCCCATTCCTCTATGACCGTGTTCTCCAACCGTGGGTCCCCAGATGTTTTTGGCCTACAACTCCCAGCATGCCCAGATCTTGGGGGGGGGCACATTCCACTGGTGGGCGGGGCCAATGGCAAAAGGGGTGGAGCCAAACATGTCTGCATATTTTAGCATAAAGCTCTTACTACTAGTAAGTAAGCCTTAGAGCGGTGTCCTCCAACCATGGGTCCCCAGATGTTTTCGGCCTACAACTCCCAGCATGCCCCAGCCAGCATAGCTGGCTGGGGCATGCTGGGAGTTGTAGGCCAAAAACATCTGGGGACCCACGGTTGGAGAACACTGCTCTATGTCCTTTATAATCCCACATCTTGCCAGTATACTCGAATTTCTGAAAATCCACCGCAGAACAGTGTTTAGAAAAAACAATGGAAATTAAGTGTGCAATCCCATAGAGACATAACGGGACTTACCGTACTTCTGAAGTAGGCTGTTTTGCACAATTTGGAACTGCAGGACATTGTTTCTCTTGGCAAAAGAGAAACACGCCCCCATAAAAGAGTCGGCTCTTACAAAACAGGACAGATGTTGTACTGAATGTGCTGTCTGTCTTTGAGAATACTTACCTACAACCTGAGGGAGCGATGAGGCCTCCAAATCCAACATGATCGACCCTTTCTCTATACACGTCCTCAACTCAAACAAGCTATGAAGGGATAATGTGGCAACATGCGGTTTACTCCATCTCTCTCCTCCTTGTTCCACTTTTTCTTCAAACTTTATCCACCTGCAAGAGGCAAACAAGCGAACGAAGATGAACTTGCAAAAAAGCGATGCTTTTTCAGTACTGTCATTTCAGCCGGTGGTGAGGTTAATGAAGAAAGGTGGTCTCAGAAAGGTAGAGCAGGCCACAGAGAACTCCTGTCTGCATCCCATACAGTTTATATTTGGTACACAGGAGACACAAAGACCTTCGAGACCATACAGTCCTGATGGATCACAGGGAGCATCCCTCCTTGCCTCAAATTCCCAAAAACCATTCAAAATGTAGAATGTGTCTGTGTAGGTTTAGATTGTACAGACAGTAAAGTGTTTGATTTTCTGCCTCTGCATGATGCAGGTGCAGCTGATGCATGCCATTTCTACAGGCAAAGGGTGGTGGCGAAACCGGAGGGATGGTTGGAAGATTACTGCTCACCAGAGTTGTTGTACTCTGGAATTGCTGGTGAAAGAGAACAGGAGGTACGTTCACTGGAAGATTAATGAAGAAGTTATATTGTTGTCATTCTAGTGGAAAGGGTGGACGACCCAAGTTGGAAGAATTTGGGAACGTGCTCTTCTATGCTGAAAGTGAACATGTATTCTTCTACTCTGATGGACACGGGGGGGGGGGGCACGAGAGAGGCAGCCGACTGGGCAAGGCCCAGCGCGCTCCGAAGCCAGCGGCCTCCTCTGTTTTCTTCCCCTTCTCTCTGGGAAGGAAAGGGAGATAGACCCCTACGGAAGTAAACCGGAACCCCTTGCCTCAATTCAGACATCACACCAAACCAAGATTTGCACTAATCAAATTTAAGAACCAAAACCATGGTTTGCGCTTCTAAACTTATGTGCCCAACCAAAATTTTGAGCTGCTTGTCTGCTTTCACTTTCCATCTGCTCAGTACCTCATTCTCTAGGTACAGTAATCTGTGCAAACAAAGAAACAACAGAAACTATGGCTTGTCACTTCAGACACCAGCTCAAGCCATAGTGACCATGAGTGCAAACCATGGTTTGCAAACCTATTTCAAAACATGGTTTCCGATTCCAGTTTGTAGTAAATAAATAAATAAATTTGCCTATTCAGATTTCATGCTTCCTAAATCATGAAATTTAGGATGAAATCCTAAAGCTTCCAGTTAAGCTTCCTAAATCATGGCTTGACTGTGATGTCTCAAGTGAGCCATTGCAATCGAAGGTTTCCACTTCTTGTGTGGTCTCCCTTCAAGACGGTGTTAAATTAATGCACGTCAAAGAAATCCACCAGGAGCTGGATCTTCCATTATTACGGTGGGATTTAATGTTATACCTGCTGGACCTCTCCCTGCCACACGGCTATTAAAAGGTAAAGGAGCTCCCATCAGGTCAGGAGTTTACAACCCTTGCATGTGGTTATGAAACAGCCCTTAGGCGTGGGAAAAGATGTTTTACAAGGGATAGCATTTGCCCTTTGTCCTAATCTTCAACTAAAACAAGAGAAAGACAGGCTTGCTCCCCCCCCCCCCCAGCATTTGTCTGAACAAGATTTCCCTGAACCATTACAGCAACTGGAAGAAAAATCAGGAAACATTTGATTCTGCCCTTTTAATTAACACAGTCTTCGTTTCCCATGAAACAGACATCAGCTCTGCTTTTTGTTCTGCATTTACATTGCAGGACCTAATAAGGATTTTGCTAGGCTGTGGGGGCAGTGGATGAGCTATTGAGGGACTTCATGTGCTTCAAGGCAGACAATGCAGGGCTTGAAAACAAGCCTCTCATCATGAAGGCTTGAAAGAAAGGTGCATTTTGCTCAAATATGTCTTTAGAAATAATTTTAAATGCTCAAACTTGCTGGTGCCCATTGACAGATCTTGGGTTTCAGAAGCACTGCTGGGCATGTGTGTTTTTACAGCAAATCAAAACACACATATCTCATTCAAGGATTACACTTGTGGAAGATCAAAAGTCAGAGATCCCTAGGGTGGCCAGATGCAAAATAGGGCCGAGCCCCTGCACCTTTAAAAGTTCTGCCAAAGAGGGAATTTCAGCAGGTGACGCCTCCCCTGTCCTCTTTTGCACCTGGTCACCCTGTGTGCGAGGCAGCCACTGTGTCCCAGCCAACACCCTTCCTTCTGCTACATAATGTTATACAGCTCATCCCTTTACACAGCTCACATGTAATTTCTCTGCATATCAATCCCTCAATTTCCCTCTAAACAGAAGTTTTACTCCTCAGGCTCCTAAATCTTCATCAGCAGTCACACAGAAATAATAAGAAATTATTCTGAACAGGAGCACTCCCAAGTACAAATTATGAAGCAGCCTTCTTTAACTTGGAATGTGCAAAGAATCCGGTTGAGGGGGTCAAAATCCGGTAGATCAGTCTGGCTTGCCCCCCCCGGATTCCAGTCCATCAACCCAGAGCTGGCGCAGAGTCGCTCTGATGGGAGTCAAGCAATTTGGTGGTGTTGTTTTCAAAGCGAGGGAAATTTGCATCAACTCCAAAATTTCACTGGCTTTAAAAAAAAATAATGCAAATCGCGACCAGCTTTAAAAGCGGAAGGCGCAAAAACAAAACTCGACTCGGACCACTTTCAGCTCTCGAGTCGGCGAGGTGCCGAAAGTCCACAGAGTGCAAGCAGGTCAAGTTTCTCAGCGTCGCCCATCCCTATCTCCAACTTGGCTTCCTCCAGATGTGTTGGACTACAACTCCCATCATCCCCACCAACATTCCAGTGGTAGTACTGTCTGGGGTGGGTAGGAATTGTAGTCTCCAGAGGTGAGTGCCAGGTTGGGAAAGGCTGCCGTGAGGCATGTTATGGTTCATCTTTTGCCACTCAACCCTTGTTAACAATATCTTTAGCCTTTTCGTTTCCTAATTTGGTTTCAAAACCGATGACAATTCAGCTCATGCCATGTAGTTACTTCCCATATTACCTTCAAAATCCTAATAAATGCCAAATATATTAGGAATCTTGAATACAAGGATCCCCCACACAGCACCCATGGGCACCTCCAATGGCACCCATGAAGGGGTCCCCTAGTTGCAGCCCATGGGCACCCTGCAAAAATGTTTTATTTTCATTTTTCCCATTTTTTTAAATATATGTACATGGATTTGTATGAAATACATACAACTTTCTAGCAATTATACATAGGCTTCAACAAAAGCAGACCAAATATCCAAATAAGTATCCATTTGAAGTGGACGTCTATACGCCACCCATACAAATGGGTATGGGTATTACAATATTGAAAGTACTGTAAGGTCCTCAATCCATTGCATTATAGGAGGTGAGTGTTTATCCTTCCAATGCTGTAATGTCAGTACTTTAGCTGTCAAAAGGGCACAGAGAATCCGTTTACACTGACAATTTATTAATTTTCATGAAGCAGGCAAATAATTGAAAAAAGTGTGTACATCAGTGAATATTAAAGACTGTTCCAGTGTTCCAGTACAAAATTTATCATCTGTATAATAACTTCCCCACAAAAACAAGCAACTATTGGACACCACCAAAACAAATGTTTAAAAGTAGCATTAGCTGTCAAATCAAATCAAATCTTTATTATGGTCCAAGACCAGCATAAAGCATTGGCTGTATTACACCGCCAGCAATTAGCTGAATTAGACAATCCCTTATTAAAGAGATGTTGTGGGAGTCCAATAGATACAAAACTAAAGTTTTTGCTGAGGAAGACGCAACTTAAGATCCATAGATGCAACAGTTAGATGCCAAAGCGGCAATCCACTGATTAGGCATTTTGTGGTGGTGCCAACAGCTGTTTCTCAAATTCCCAAATGTGCTCACAGGTCCAAAGAGGTTGGGGACCTCTGCCCTAATTCTCTAACTCTACTGGATTAGAAGGCATAAAAAAAAAAAAACCAGATTGTCACCAGCATAGTCCAGTTGATACAAAACTGGACGTGGGAAATCTGAACTGAAGCCCAAGTTTAGCTTTGGACACTCTGGATGGCTTTCGGCAAATTATATTCTCATTTCCCCACCTGTAAAATGGGTTTACATCAGTGTCCCGTCTCACTGAGTGCTGAAAAACAGTGCCAAATTGGAGACTCAATTTATTTCTTTTCTTTTTCCTTTCACAAAGTTTGGGAATGCCAGAGCTACATGGTATTGATAAATCCATTAGAGTTACTTGGGTTCAGGATTCCACCTCATTGTGGACACTAAATTAATATGGAATTATGTATCACAATAGGAGTCATCAACTGTACAGGAGGAATTTGGAGGGAAAGAGACATTCCAAGTAAAGCTATCAGCTTCATCAGTAGACTAACCAGAGTGGACCAGTTTTAATCAATGGGTCTGTGAGTGAAGGGTACAGCTGTTCCTTCTAGGTTGCTCTTTTGGTTATGGTGCATTGTCATAAATAGGGGATGGGGAAAAACAAAGCAGAGTGGCAGCTTTTTTTTTTTTTAATCCAACTGCAAGTTCTTACATTGCCTTCAATATCTTAAAAAGCAAAAGGGCATCTCTAAGAAGGTTTTCATAGAATCATAGAATCATAGAAAAGTAAAGTTGGAAGGGGCCTACCAGGCCATCGAGTCCAACCCCCTGCTCAATGCAGGAATCCAGGTCAAAGTATCCCTGACAGATGGCCGTCCAGCTGCACCTTGAATGCCTCCAGAGTGGGAGAGCCCACCACCTCCCTAGGTAGTTGGTTCCATTGTCTTATTGCTCTGACAGTCAGGAAATTTTTCCTGATGTTCAGATGGAATCTGGGTTCCTGTAACTTGAGCCCATTATTCTGGTCCTGCAAACTGGGATGATCGAGAAGAGATCCTGGCCCTCCTCTGTGTGACAACCTTTCAGGTACTGGAAGAGTGCTATCATATCTCCCCTCAGTCTCCTCCTCTTTTAGTAGTACACACATTTATTTGCATGATTAAAGGGTTAGAAGGCAACTAAATGGTCTTTAACTGGTTGACAGCCTTACTTTTAGGAAATAAAATGTATGCTGAGAAGCCTATAAAAAGCCATGCCCTCATGTTCCCTTCTGCCTTATCAGTTGTATATATTTATTTCATCCCATCTTTCCTGTAGTGAGCTCACTTCAATTTATGTGGCTCCTCCACTTTTCTTTCCTACTCCCCCCCCACATATTCCTCCAGTGAGGCTGTCTTGTAATACCTATTGCACCCCAAATACCCACCCAAATTGATTAGCTACACTAATGAAGTCTGATCCCAAAGCTGAAACTCAGCCTCAGCTCTACCCAAAGGGCCTCTCCACAGCCACGAATCTCTCCAAACCTAGAGAATGAAGCAGGATGAAGCAATGAACTGGGGAGTAACAAGACAGATATACGTCAGCCTCATCATAAAAATGGAGCCCATCAAGGCTGTGGAGTCACACAAAACTGGAGGTATTTTGGAAATTTGCGCAAATTTGGGCATTTTGCGCAACTTTCACTTTCAAGAGCTATTCGTGTCATGCAATTTTCCCATTCGCACGAAACAAACCATGATCGCAAACACGAGCGCAAATTGAGGAGAGACGAGCAGTGAGCTGATGTTTGGAGCATCTCGACAAGCTCAAACTTTGCTCATTCACCGACTGCTGGCCACAGTGCAATGTCAGAGTTCATACTTTGCTTCTACAAGGGTTTAATCACTGGCTTCTCCAGTTAAAAAGAGCCCTCCAGTTGTATGGCTAGGAGAACCCTCTGCCTAAGTCTCTGTGGAACCACTACTTGTCAGAGCAGGAAGGACTGGACTAGATGGGCCAGTGGGTTGACTTTGTACAGGACAGCTTCCCCGTCAAGGGCAGGAGAAGGATCACCAAGTAGGGTATTGTCCTAGGTTACGTGGAGAGAGAAAAACTACTGCCTTCATGCCCAAGCTCTTGGAAGCACACAAAACCAAAGCCATGGGCAGGGTGAGAAAATGTCAGGCATCTTATTTTGCTGCCAGTTTTACAGAGCATTTATTTATTTGTTTATGTTTATATTTATAATTATATCCTGCCCTTCATCGCAAGGAGCACAAGGCTTGTCTCTTGCTTAAGTTACAAAACAGAAGAAGAATTCCTCGTGGTTGCACATCTTCTCCAAATCAGCACCAACCTTGTCAATCTGAGCAAATTGCCGTGAGTGCAGCTCTCCAAGTGTCCTTACTCAAATTGTTTAATCCTTAAGTGGCACTATTGAACAGTCATTTATCGCCTTTTCAATTGTGGCTGTTACATCTAGGACTTCATCTAGTACTACAACGGGGAAAGCTCAGCAAAAATTCCCCCACCCACAAAAAGGAAATCTATGTACACCAAAGCAGCAGTTGAACATCAACTTTTTACTTCCTGTGCTGGCTACATTTGCTTTGGAGTAGAATTAAAAACGCATCTGCGCTGCATTAGATGAAATTTCTGTGATGAGGGATGAAGACATAATGTCCCTGCTTGCGGTGGCCTTCATTCCCAGTTCATTAAGTGCAAAGAAACCAAGAGAGAGAGAAAAAGTTCTCTTTTGGGTCTACAAGTTAGCTTAACATATTCACTAAATACCACACCGGATCAATCTTTGGCTGGCACTGTAATGAAACAAGAAAGCTATAAAAGCAGCAGGAAGTTTCCCAGACACAAGGAAGACAAAAGCTTTTCATCCCAAAAATGGGGGTACCTGCCTATTAGTCTTCAATGAGGTGGTACACCTGGGTCTGGGTTGTATGGCTTCACAGTACAAGTGGGGACTAACGTACTTCCATACAAAAAACACGGTCCACATATAAAAGTATGTGGGAGAAAGGATCGAAACCTACTCTCTTCCCCCAACATCATGTCATTTCAATCATTTGGGAGGGAACATAGCTCAGTAGTAGAGTGCATGCTTTGCATGTAGAACAGGGGTGGGCAACATCCAGGGAAACACTGGGCCAAGCCCCGCGAAAGCACCCCCCCCCCACGGCTACCAAAATTGCAACCGCTGACAAGTTTGCTGCTGCAATTTTGCAGAAAAACTCAGCGCACTCAGGGAGTGTGCACTTTGTTCAGAATCATAGAAGAGTAGAGTCGGAAGGGGCCTGTAAGGCCATCCAGTCCAACCCCCTGCTCAGTGCAAGAGAACAGATGTGGGCAGCCCAGGCAGTCAGCCATCCAAACACTGACCCGGCTCATACCTGCTTAGCTTCAGCTTGTAATCCAAAACACTCTTATATCGAAACGAAAATTAAAAATTTGCTTGTCTTGCAAAACGCTATCAAACCAAGTTACTTGTAATCCAAGCTATTGCTGTATTCATTTGGAGGGAGGCTTCCAGGAGCGTGATTCTTCTTCTACCTGAGGTGTGTCCTCTGCGCATGTCTTGTTTGGTTGAAAAATCATACGGGGGGGGGGGGGGTTGGGGTTTGCCACTGCAGCAGTTTCACTGATGGCGGGGTCAGCAAGGGCCACAAAATCAGAGGGGGGACTCGCACATGGCCTGTGGGCCAGGAAATAAGCTACAGCACAGATCTTAGGGACTCCACAAATTTGGGCTTGCCAGTCAAAAACTGTGTTCGTCTCTGATGCTGGCGATGAACCACACTGTGCTCTTAACCTTGGAATCACTGTGTGTTGCAGAGAGGTTCTAGGACACGCTACAACCCTTCATGTGTTTATCTGTCGCACTGCATGAACATGGAGAGATGCAGAAGGTCCCAAACTCAGTCCTCAGCATCTCCAGTTAGTAGGATCAGGTAGCAGGTGATGAGAAAGATGTCTGCCTGGGGCCCTAAAGAGCTGCTGTGAGAGAGGTAAGCAACCTGGTACCCTCCAGATGTTTGAGACTACAACTCCCATAATCCTTTACCATTGGGGCTTATGGGAGTTGAAGTCAAAGCATATGGAGGACACTAAATTACCAACCCTAGAGAAGACAACATAGGGCTAGACGGACAGATACTCTGATCTGCTGTACTTCCTATCTTCCCATGTCAGCCCCTCCCTGCAGTCTGAAATAATACAGCCTTCACTCAATCAGAATTAGGCCTAAATGAAAACTAAAAATGTGTTTACAAGGGCAGCTTTGGAGGGAAACAATATACATCCAACCCCCACAGCATCTGAAGGCCTATCTGCCATTATTCATCTTTCCCTGCAACATGAAGCCGCCGGGGAGCATTGGGCATGCTCTACAGTGCTCTCCAAATTCATGCAGTGCGACAGATAAAACACATGAAGGGCTGTAGCGTGTCCTAGAACCTCTCCGCAACACACAGTGATTCCAAGGTAAGTGCACAGTGTGGTTCATTGCCAGCGTTAGAGACCAACACAATTTTCGACGGGCAAGCCAAAATTTGTGGCGTTCCTAATGAATTGTGCAGCAGCTTATTTCCAGATGTCAACCCAGAGGTTTCCCAAGAAGAAGGGACCATGGGAAGAGAATATAGCTCGGTGCTTCAGTACATGTCTTGAATGCAGGTCTGATTTATTTAGAGCATTCATATGCTGGCCTTTCCTAAAAATTCAAAGAGGCGACCAGAAAATACAAATGCAGTAAGAACGATGTTGCTGCTTTAAAAAATAAATAAAAATAAAATCATTCCCCAGCATCTCCTGTGATAAAGAACAGGTAGCAGGTGATCCTTCTGCTTGAGGCCCTGTAGAGGAGGAGAGGGCAATCCACTGCCCCCACCGGCACACCGCCGAAATTCAGCGGTGTGGCAGCAGGGAAGAAAAGCCCCGTTTAAAAACAGTGATTCATAGTTTGCTGCTGACATTTGGTGGTGCAGTGGCAAAAAGGGACTTTTTTTATTTAATGGATCCCCGCTCTCCCACTGTCCCGCTGCTGAGGTGCGGCAACATATTCAGCACTGCAACAGCAGGACAGGGGTGTGGCCCCGATTCATGGAAGTGGCCCACCCCTGCTGTAGAGCCACTGGCCACTAGAGTAGATAATACTGGGCTAACTCGACAAGTAGACTGACTTGGTATAAGCCATCTTCTTACGGGTAGTATCCACTTGTGCCCCAGCGCTAGTCCTAGTGCACTAACATAAACCAATGCTTGTACAACGTAACTAGTGCTTGCTAGGACAATGGAGAAAAGTGGCAAATATTACCCATTGTTCCTGGCCTTTTCCAAGATGCTTCCAGTGTAACACTACATTGATATATCAGGGTTGCCACTAAAATTTCAATTTCCATTTCCCTGACTTTCCTTGACCAACTTTTGTCATTTTCCCTGACCACCATTCAAAAATAACCCCAAGTTAAAAGAATTCATAGGTTACATTACATTAAATAACGGTTCTATTAAATAGTTTAAAACCACACACAAGTACTAAAAGTCAATTTTTTAAAATCAAGATAGGAGCTTCCATATGAGCTTATGAATGTATATATATTTTTTGTACTTTCTTGAACTGAACGCTGCATTGCAAAATTCAGAGAAGTGTAAAATTTGAAAGATAATTAGGTTCGGATCTGCACATTAGTCCGGGAGGTGCGAAACAGGTCAGTTCACTGAAATTCACAAAGTTCGAATTCTTCCAGCATCCCTAACTGCAACAGGCCTCTTTGCCATTTTGGCTAGAATAGACAGAAACAGCTACTCTTTTGGAAAAGCTAGAGGTGTATACAGGGCAAGTGCAAAAGCTGAGAAAGGGGTGAAAGTAACTAATGCAAACCTGCATGCAAAACCCCAGATTAAAGTGTCCCTAAATGAGTTCTTTCCATTACTGAGGACAGCCCCACATTTTATCATTCATGTGGGAAATATTTATTAACATAAGCATCTCCCATAACATGCATGCAGCACACATGAACATGCAAACATCCAGTATGCACACACCTCGGAAATCTGGTCCAATCAGTTTTCCGAAATGAGTGTATACTGGTATAGAAAGATGCATGTGCACTGTGTGATGGTCACAAGTTACATGTTTGCCATGCGAGACACCAGTGTGTAACACCAGTGTTTCCCCACAGTAATCATAACGTATGGAGCTGCCCTAAGAAGCAGGAATTCTGGAGTTAAAGTGAACAAGGTGTTATTCACAGGTAGGGGGTTAATCTATCCAAATATAGCCAGAGGCCCTTAAAATAGAATGTGGAGAAGGAGATTTAGCAAAGCTCCAATAATAAAGAAAACTGAGGAGCTAATATTTAATTGTGTCGGGGAGGCGGGGAGAGATGGAGAACGCAGACCCTGGAAAATACTGACTCAGCATTCCATTGTCCAGTGGGTTTCCTGACATCGTTTCTTCTCCTCAAAGAGAAAAAGAAAAGTCCAGACTTGGGAGAGAGATTGTAACGTCACAGTAAAATCTCAGTTAAGCAAACTCCACTGGAATTATTGCTAGGTTGATTACACTGATGGCAGCCCAATTAATTATTGTCTAACTGTGCCATCCCTCCAGCACAATTTATCTGTATGCATTGTTCTCAAGCGGCCATAAATGTATTGGAATCTACTAAGAAACCAAATAGGGTTTTGTTTTTTCATTTGTTTACATTAACACCACAACTCAAAGTGTTGCATCTAAGCTAATCCCAAAAAGAAATTACTAAATGATGGGGGGGGGGAGCATTTTAGACACTTTAGACTGTTGCATTAAAATGATTTCAGCTGACAGTTATTCAGCCCATAGAATATAAGAACAACATTTGCATTTATATCCTGCTTTTTGAGTGAATGAAATGTTTCGTACAGTATATGCTATCCCAAAAATCCTTAGAACAACCCTGTGAGGTAGACCAGCGTTATTATCCCCATACTGCAGATGGAGAACTGAGGCTAGCGGAAACCATCTAGTGAGTTAATGACAGCGGTGAGATTTAAATGGGGGACTTCCTAGCTCAAATTATATACTTAGCCACTACACTATAATAGTTATCTAAAAATTAGAAGAATAGATATTTAAAATCTGTTTTTTAAAGGTAAACTTTCCATATGAATTCCTGATGTTAAAGCTCAAGTATCCCTTCCTGACTTTAGTGTACAAGCAAAGACGCCCCCCCTCTGTTTATCTTTTGAATAAAGGATACTTTAGTAGCTCTATTAGCCAACATTAAAGATGAATGTTGAAATAAATCCTCAGACACCATTTTATTGAAAAATAATTATTACATGTATAGATAACCCCATCTCAGGGAGAAGATGCTCCCCCAAATTAACACACAATGTTGTAGCACCAGGTTCCTCTACAGGGGGTCTTAGGTCTTCTTCAGAACCCCACCCACCCACCCCAAAAAACCCCAACCAACTCACAAAATTGTGCTCACCTTGCCGTTTCCTTCCACTCCATCTCTTGCCCATCGACAGCCAGGAGTTCGTCCAGCTCCGTGAAGAGCTGGGGTGGCGCGGGACTGTCATCATCCTCACCCAAAATGAAGCGGATGCGTTCAGCGGCAGGGGAGACTGCAGAGGTGAAAATACTGTGGTTAACGGACTGGAGGATGATCAAGGAAGCGCGGTTTCTCTCCTTCTTCCCCTTCTCCCCGCATCCATTCGGCTGTTTCTCCTGGTTGCCTGCTCCATCTGACATTGTAGCTCCGAGTGTGGGCTGTTGCTTCCCCCCCCCCTAGGTGTCTATGTCTATGTCTCTTTTTTCTTTACACTTACTTCTAAAAACTTCAAGCTCGGGGTAAAGTTCAAGAGGACGTGTGTCTTCTTCCCCCTCTCTTTTAAGCTGCGTGTTAACAGCAAAGCCCACACAGCTCCCTGTCAAGAAACAGTAGAGAACTTCTAGGCTCAGCACCAATTTGCTCTATGGTGCATGCCCGGGGACCTTTAGTACTCTGATCAGCTGAGGTCCTTTAAAGTCTTTTTCTTTATAGGCAGAGAACCAGTTTAAGCCAAACTATTTGGGGGGCACCTCATGGAAGAGGAAGTGGCTTCCCACTGCCAACTCTCCCCTCCCTTTGTACCAAGCTGGAACTTTCATTGGCTTGCATGGCAGCATGTAGCCCCCTCCGAGACTCATTACCAATGTAAAAGGGAATATTTAACAAAATAGGCCGTCTCCTCTATTCATGGGAGACTGTGCTCTGGTCCATTTAGTCAAGTATCAAATACGCTGAAAAAAGAAGGGAGGAAATCAGCCAACCCATCTACAGGTAAAACACTGTCCATGTAACTAAAAGGAACGTCAATTTTGGTCACATACTCTCAGGGTATAGCAAATAACTGCATGTTCTCAGGGCTCCTTTAGACTTTTTAAGCAAAGGAGGGAAGAAGCCAGTTTTAGGGCCATTTAACCCAGCATGCAGGGGCAAACCCGGGTACCCTCAGCAAGGAGCTGCAGCCAACCACGGTTCCCAATCAAGTGCATGTGTACAATGCACAATAATAAAGAGCCTTGTGGCACTTTAAAGACTAACCAATTTATTACGGCATAAGCTTTCAAGGACCAGACTCCACATCATCTGATGCAGATGGATTCCCACTCTATATGGCAAAATCTGACGCCTTCCATTGTAACCATTTCCACAGGAGTAGCCATGTTAGTTTGTTGTAGTAAAAACAACATTTATTATGGCATAGGTTTTCACGGACTAGAGTCCACAAAAGCTTATGACATAATAAACTTGTTAGTCTTTAAGACTTTAGCAGACCGCACAACTTTAACAGACTAAGAGCTCAATCCTGTGCAAGTTTAGACAGGAAAAAGGCCTACAACCCCCAGCATGCCCCAGCCAGAATAGCTGGCTGGGGCATGCTGGGAGTTGTAGGCCTTTTTTTCTGTCTAAACATGCATAGGATTGCCCCTTAACACAGCCACCCCTCTGGAAATTGTATAATACGTATGTTTGCCCCTTTCACATTTTACATTTTTAGGAGTACAGTTAACTCATCAAACGTACACACCTAGACATTGCTGTATGCAGTGCCCCTTAATCAGTGCCGAGGACAAAAAAAAAATGACAAATGACCGAAACCCATTCAGAAAGGAGTTGTGTTTTCTTCATTTTTCTCTTGGGGGCGGGGAGGGGAGAAGGACTGAGTCAGAATCACAGATCACCACCCGCTAGAACTTTACCTTAAAAGGTAGTTTTTAAAAAATATATCCTGCTCACACTTTTTCTTTTACACATACGTGTAAGAGCAAATCATAAAAATGTCTGCGTGCATCAAGACGACATCGTACATCCAGATCTGCGGGATTAGAACTGGGAACTGCTGGCTCTGTGCACAGCTGTTCTGTGAGATGAGCCACCAGTTACAAGGATGGAACATCTCCCGGACAGTCAGGAGTTCCCAAGTACCAGAGTGACTCCAACCACTCACCCTGACCATTTGCTCTCGTCAACAGGAAGGGCCATAAACACTTCCTATCTCCTGGATATGTTCTTCTGCCTCCACACCTCCTGGCTCAAATTCCCACTCCACACTTGCCTACAGCTGAGCCCTGACAGATGTCACAAGAGTTTACGGGCATGTCTTTAAGTGCATTTCTCTCATTTTAAAGGGTCACCCCTTTATTCTGGAAGACTGCAATGCCACAGAATAATACGGGTATTTCTTACTCAGAAAGTTCAACTCAAAGTATGTAGCCAATACATCCTAGGTTACAACTCCAACATTCTCTGCTCTAGAATGTCCCATTATTTTAACATGTTGTTCAGGGACATCTGCCTGCAGATTAAGTTTAAATTAATACTGTCAACCATTTACAAAATTTAGTTGAGCAATCAGCTGCCTTTTGACCAATTAAGCAACTAGATTTTAGGGCATTTTTCACATCACCAAAACCTCTCAATACACATGAGAAAGGTGTATGCTGAATTTAATAAATGCTACAGCTCACTTTGGGAACCTGGGGGAAGCCATTGCTAATAAATTGTTTTTCGTTCCCTATCATGCCAGAACCAAAACAATGGGAGTGTGCTTAGTTTGCAGCCCTAACAATTAAAACGTTTCCCTATTGATTAATCAACTAAAGGTTTTGGTGGGTTTTAATATACTGGTTAATGCTTGTAGATAAAAAGGGATAGACAGATAGACACTTTTTTAAATGTTCAGCTTTTAAAATACCATTTTTCTCACTGGCTTTCCTATAACAACAGGAGTTTCCCAACCCAAGACAGACAAGGCTAGAATATCAAAAATACTTTTTAAAAAAGAAAATCAAGATCAAGATTTGTTCTATGTGTGGGGCGAAGAAGTAGGACTGTATTATAGATGTTTTAGGATAAAATGCAAAAGATTGCCATTTTAGTAAGGGGAAGGGTGGTTTGTTTGAAAGAAACTCTTTCAATGAATCAAAACTAGTAATGAATCAAATGAATTCATTACTAGGAGGCAGTGTGCATATAAGCAGAAAGAACTAAAAACTTTGCCAACCTGCTTCTGACACAACACCATCCAAACTGTTCTTCAGCCCACTGCTGATGTAACTGACACTCATTCAGTAGCTCACTGGAAATTCAAGGAGCCCAATTTCCATTATTTATACTTGGGCAGATTCCATGCCTTTCTCAGAGAACAGCCCCAGTCAAAAACTTTTTGTTTTTTTAAATCGGGACAGTATTTCAAAATTGAACAAGAAGTGTTGAAGGGCCAACTATATCTGCTTTTTCCACAGACTCATTTCCTATGCAAACCAAGACAGAGGCAAATGGCCCTCCCGTAGGGTGGCCAGATGTCCTACTTTACAGAGGACAGTCTTCTACTGGCAGGTGTCCTCTATTTGAAGAGGTTCCAGTCCACATCTGGATTAAAATCAGAGAACCTTAAGGAGGCACAGGAGCAGATCAGCAGTTAGCACCTGGACAGCAGACTGAGTTGAACCCTAAGGAGAGCCCTAAGGAGGGACAGCAGCAGATAAGAACCCTAAGATAAGACCACTAAGATAAGCAGCAGATAAGAACCCGAACATAAGACCACTAAGATAAGCAGCAGATAAGAACCCGAAGATAAGAACCCTAAGGAGAGTCAGCAGCAGATCAGCAGTTAGCACCTGGACAGCAGACTGAGCAGGCACTAGTCCAGTGTTCTCCAGCCTTGGGTCCCCAGATGTTTTTGGCCTACGACTCCCAGCATGCCCCAGCCAGCTATGCTGGCTGGGGCATGCTGGGAGTTGTAGGCCAAAAACATCTGGGGACCCAAGGTTGGAGAACACTGCAGTCAGTCTTCTCCACTATGGAGAAATGTATGTATTGTATTTCTATTTAAATCATCGTTACTATTTCTCAGTTGGCACCCATATATAAATTTACATATGCAAATTGGTGTCCTCTTTCATCCTCTTTTTTGGCAATGCATAAGTGGCCACCCCACCAACCAGCATGAACAGCAACAGAAGCTTTGATCGAGTCCTCGCCTGTTGCACATCAGCTGCTCGCTCCCATCTCCTGCCTTGGCTCATGCGCAGGAATAAGCAACTTGGGGCACAGAAAACAAGGACGCGAGCAGAGCTTCTGTTGCTGTCACGCAGCAGGGAGGGGCTTAATGAGCCCCTTGCCTGCACCTCAGGGCAAAGCCACACATTCCCCCACAACCGTGTGTCTTTACGTTTAGACCCCTGCTGCTTCTCCCATGCACATGGAGGCAGTGCGGGGAGGTGAGTTTGCAGCACAGAAGCTCTGGAGAGGAAAAGTGCACAATCCTTCCCCTGGCTGCTACTGCCCCACTGCAACTCTCGCTACCAACTGCTTTTCCCACAAGACCAAGTGTTTGCTGTACAACAGGGATGGGAAACACAGCCCCTTTCACAAAGAACAGCTCTCCTCAGAGGAGGAGGCAGGGTCTAGGGCACACAGCTACCTTGCGGGACTATTTCAGCCTCAGGAGTCTCCTAGTTATTGTCTCCCTATCCATACAGGCCTGTGGCTCATGCTGGCTCAGCTTGTCTGAGCGTGGAAAGCTAAGTAGGGTCAGGCCTGGTTATTACTTGGATGGGAGACCCCTCCTCTAGTCTCCTGCATTGAGCAGGGGGTTGGACTCCATGGCCTTGTAGTAGGCCCCTTCCAACTCTATGATCTATGAAATCTAGCCTTGTAGGCGCCTTCCAACTCTATGATCCTAAGGCCCTGTTGGTTAACCTAGTCTTGCCACTGGCTCCACGATGTGCTGGTCAAGGTGCTTAGGCTGCATGCTCAACTACTGCCTGCCTTCCCATCTGCTGAGCACTGCTTTCCATTAATTTTCATTTTATTTTATTATATATATATATATATATATATATATCCTGGCTTTCCTCCGAAGAGCTCAAGGCAGTCTACATAATAACACTGACAGAGAATGACTGTCCCTGAGCATCATGGTGGAGATTTGAACCCAGGTATTCCCA
The DNA here is from genome assembly GCA_021292165.1 of Shinisaurus crocodilurus. Classification (NCBI taxonomy): domain Eukaryota; kingdom Metazoa; phylum Chordata; class Lepidosauria; order Squamata; family Shinisauridae; genus Shinisaurus; species Shinisaurus crocodilurus. The sequence goes on from CM037876.1 coordinate 15,589,290, forward strand.
ATCCTGCTCTGACATTCTAACCCAGGAGTGGACAATGTGTGGCCCTCCAATTGTTTTGGCCTACAACTCCCAGCAGCCCTGACCATTGGCTATGCTGGGTAAGGCTAATGGGAGTTGTGGGTCAAAACAGCTGGAGGGCCAAAAGTTGCCCACCCCCCTGCTCTAACTGCTTCATCACCACACATCCTTGATAAGACTGCAGCTCCTTGCCAACCTGAACACCCTGAACAGCGGCTCCTCTGTGGACACCAGACTTTTCATGTAGAGATGTACACTTTGCATCTGAGGAAATGCAAATGGCAATCCATGCCAACGGCCAATACTGACTGGGTTCAGACAACACAAACCCAGTTAACCACAAACAACCCATGAAGCGAACCCATGGTTTGTTGTTGGGCTGTGAAATGTGGGTTGTTCACCATGGTTTGTTATCTCGGCTGGGTTCAGACAACACGATAACCCACCTTTCAACAACCACCCACGGTTCAATGATAACCCACACTCAACCCATACTCAACCCTTGATTGTGGGCTATCGTGTTGTCTGAACCCAGTCACTGTCTTGCTTAAATATACTCTAGGATTGTTGTACAGCAGCTGCAATCTGCTCAGCACACCTTAACTTATCCCAGCATCCTAACTGTTTACTCATTCAGGTGGTGAGTCAGAAGCTGAGAGAGAAAGAGCCACCCAAGAAATAGCAGGGGCTCTTGACTTACTTCCCACCCATGCTAGAGTAAGCCAAACAATAGGACATTTCTATTAAAAGAAAAAAGGCGTGGAAAGACAGAGAGTGAAGAGCTGGGTTCTGTCACTAATACACAGAATTGGATCCTGACTAAGGGCAGCATCCAATGGCGCCACTCCGTCTCTGCTGGTTCCGCTGCTCTCGTGGCTTCTGCACTTCTAAAAATAACCCCAGAAATTAGCGGAAACTTTTGTTTCTGGATCAGGACAGCTCAATAGAGCTCCCTTCTGTGCGCTCCACTGACCTGCTCCGTTCTGGAAATGAGCATTTCCACTCGTTTCGGGTTATTTTTTGAACCGCAAAGGCCCTGTTGGGCAAGCCGTGGGTCCCACAAGAGCATGGGCATAATAGGATACTCTGCTTTAGTTCCACTGAAATCAATGGGACAAGATAGTCAGGAATAAATTAAGTCCTGTTGATTTCAATGGGAATAAAGCATCACTAACATAGTCTGGATCTAATCCATGATGATCTTGCATGACACAAGATAACAAAGCAAAAAAGTGGTTTCTGAGGCACCTCGGAATTCCTTTTTAGCTGATCCAGGAAAACTTACTCATTTGTTTGGGAGGATGCTGTAACATGTACCGCTTGTGGGCTTCCCAATCCCATGGGCATCTGGTTGGCCACTGCGGGAACAGAATGCTTGACTAGAGAGGCACTTGGTCTGATCCAGCAGGGCTTTTTTAACGTTCTTATGTTTCTGTTATATATATCCTGCCTTTCTGGATCAACTAAAAATTCAACCCGCTGACAATTTAGCAATACAGTATAATTAAACCATAATATCAATCATTCCAGTAAAATTGTTCATATAATCAATGATTCAACAACAACAACAACAAAATCAAGGAAAAATAAAGATTTCACCTGTCTTCTGGAAGATGATGAGCATGGAGTGCAGGCTGGCCTCCTTATAGAGGGAACACCGCCATTTTGGTGCCATAATTGAAAAGGCGTTGAACCCTGAACCAACCTCTGAATTTGACATAATCTCAGATAGCCCTGAGGCAGGCACACTCCCTTTGCATACTGGGTGAGTGCCATTCACTCATACAAAAGTAGCACATGATACAGTTCTTCTGTATTGAACCCATTACAATGTTGCCCCACCACCACATAAAGTATTACGGTAGTGCAGTGTTCTCCAACCTTGGGTCCCCAGATGTTTTTGGCCTACAACTCCCAGTTGTAGGCCAAAAACATCTGGGGACCCAAGGTTGGAGAACACTGCGGTAGTGGCACCAACCCTCTGGAACACTCTCCCCTGTGTGGTTCAAGAGGCAGAACCCGGCAAGCTTCCAATGCTTCTTGAAAATACATCCGTTTACACAGGCTTCCCCTGACCTGTAAGGGACTATGACATTGTCCTGCTTTTATTGTCTTTGCTGTAATGTGTTTAATTATTTCTTATTTTATATTGTTTCTATATTGTATGTTATATGCAATCTCTAGACACTTAGAGATTTCATTATATTAAGCCAGCCTTCCCTAACCTGGAGCTCTCCAGATGTTTTGGAGTACAACTCCCAGAATTACTTATCATTAGCCATGCTGGTTTGGGCTGATGGGAGTTGGAAGTCCAAAACATCTGGAGGCTGTATTAAGCGGTACAGAAGTATTGTAAATAAACACACAGAGAGAGAGAGAGAGAGAGAAATACCTTGGATTGCAAGTAACTTGGTCTGAGACTGAGAGCGTTTTGCAAGACAAGCAAAAAATTTTTAAAAATTTTGACTTGATAAACAAGCAAGGTCTTGCAAGACAAGTAGTGTAGGGATGTAACCGCTCATCTCGAGGAGGTGTAGCGGGCTGAATTCGGCCCCGCTCACGCCCGCCAGAGACTTGCTTTGATATAAGAGTGTTTTGGATTACAAGCACGGTTCCGGAACGAATTATGCTTGCAATCCAAGGTATTACTGTATAGCCTCTCTAGCATTTGGAAAGCTAGGGAGAAGGCTAGGAAAACCTCCTTCTCGCTGGTGTGATAGTTTCTATGTGCACACAGAGGTTGCGTGTGTGTTTTCACATGCAGGAAGCATTCAAGATGCAACACCAACACCCACCTGCAGACTTAAGTTGCACAGTCCAGAAAGGACTGTACCACATGCTATTTCTACATAACTGAATGTACCCATTCCCACACATGCCATATCAGTACAAACTCCTTTTTCTTACTCTTTATCTCCGCTTCAGCTGCATTTTAAAACAAGCACATTAAAAGTCCAAAATCCAAATACAGAATTTGCCGGGTCACAAGGTCTACTGCGGCTCAAGCTTCACCGCAAGCGCTTTTTAGTACCACTGTAGGTTAATGGGCCGTTCACTGGTTATTTACATGCTCTCTTTAGCAAGAACAACATATTTTCATCTTGGCCCCTGGAGGGAACAGGTTGTGCTGAGCACACCCTAGGCCCATTCTAAAAACTGGAGGCCAATTAACCTGAAGTAGTGAACTCTGATCCTCCCCCTCCTACGGTGTGACCTGCATGTGCCACGCACAAACTCCCCCAGCTAAAACTCCCCTGGCCGACCAGTCTACCACTTCCCGCTCACTCCACATACAAAATAAGCCACCAAAGGAAGTACCGTTAAGGAGAAGAACAGTCACCAGTTTTACAAGTTCTCCTTTTCATTACTGCCTCAACCCTGTAAACAACCCACGGACACAAGCATATAGGAAAAATGAAATCCATAACCTGAGGAGTATTTTACTTTCAGTATGCAAGAGTATGAACTGCAGATAACCAATCAATGACACAAAAGACAGATAATTTTACATAGTATTTTTGAAAGGCTTTCCAAAAAAAATTTAGCCCACAAATGACTGCCACAGATGGACTTTTGCAAAACTACAATGCAATATATTTTATATCCTGCAATACAACACCTATTATTTTATATAGGTGTACACACACACACACACAGTATTTATTTAGTTTCTGCTAATCTTGCATCATCTTCCTTCTCCCTGCCACCCCATCCCAGGACCCATTTGAGGGACAATGCACTAATACACTGCTTCTGCAGAGCTTTTTCATTCGTTCATTCCGATGGAGTAGCTCAAAATGAAATAAATGGAGCAGGACTTACCACCCACTCATGCAACCCGCCTCTTTTGTTTCATCCTCAAAAGGTAGCAAATCCTTACAACAGATTTCAATAGGAACCACTTGCTAGCTAAAGATCTCACACATCAGCAGTTTCCTCCCAGTTCAGCTAAGGCTACTCCTGTGTGCTCAAGTTATGCCCTCAAGTTCCCAAGGGCAAACATCAGTTTACATCAGTGCTGGAAGAATCTCAAGGATCTTGCAGATATAAAGAGACGTCTTGGTGCATCAGAACATCCAACTGCAACGTGAGCTAATTGCACACATCTCTATAATAGTATAAAAGCTCCAGCGCGATATTGTTTTAAGATTATTTCCTTATCTTGATTCCTCCTGCTTGGTAAAGGAGTCTATAGCTGAACACCAGAAGCACAATCCATCAAAAAGGAACAGTGGCGTAGTGTTGGACTGGGACTCGGGAGATCCGGGTTCTAGTCCCCGCTCGGCCATGAAGCTCACTGGGTGACTTTGGGCCAGTCACTGACTCTCAGCCTAACCTACCTCACAGGGTTGTTGTGAGGATAAAATGGAGGAGTGGAGGAGGAGGATTATGTAAGCCACCTAGGGTTCCTTGCAGGAAAAAAGGCGGGGTATAAATATAATAAATAAATAAAAATAAATAAACAGGAACATAGGAAAGCTGCCTCACACCAAGTCAGGTCATTGCTCCATTTAGCCCAATATTGTCGACACTGCCCGGCAGCAGTTCCCCGGGGTTTCAGAATGACTTTTTTGCGTGCTCTACCACTGCCCCATCCAAATGAGTGGGAGTTGTGAGACATTTTGAAATTTCCATGCACTTTGATCGGGCCACCAAAGATTGAGCCGATTTTGAATCCCTCTTTTTTCATAGAGATCCAAAACAGATTTTAATAAATAATGCAAACGAGGCATTTCTGAAGTTAATCAATTCTTTCTATCTGAAATTTGGTTGTTCTGATACTAGGGTCAGGGGTGGTGGGAACAGAATACCTACAAATGCCATGCCATTTGGATGGAAAACAGCAAAGTTACAAGCAAGAGAAGAGTGGGTGGGTTTTTTTCCATTCAAAGCAAAGGGAAGTTTAAAGGATGGCCCCCCCTTTTTTTAATTGCCACTAAAGTGGGACCCCTTTGTTGAATTTGGCAGAAACCAATATGCTTGGACACCTCTCTTGGCATCCGACAGATTCACTGCCTCTCCTGATTTATTTATTTTTATTTCTTAAAGATTATTTTTATTGTATTTTTTTAAATCTGGGAGACTGGCCTGGAAGGTCCCAAACAGGCTCTCCGGGATTCCCCAGCTAGCCCCACCCCTTCCCTGGCACTACCCCACCCCTCCCACTCATTTGCGGTTTCATGGCTTGGCAGCAGTTTCCCCTTCTAATGGGAAACAGATGTGATATGCCCGTGCAGCTAAAGCTTTTCCACCAAGGAATAGATAGAGAAAAGAAGGCTTATTTCCAGATGTACTTCCCTCGCTTTTTCAGCCCATAGATGGGGAAAAAGGGATCTGGACAACAGGGCCTCACTGTCCAAAACTCTTTGCTAAGCGACAAGTGTTCTGTTGCTGCAGGAGAGAAGATCGGAAGCATCTTTGGAGTGTGCCAAGGGGGGCAGTAAAGTGATGCCAGTGGCGATTTTTGCTCGTCACAGCCACATAAGGCAGCTTGGCCATGCATCATGCCAGAACTATCTTCAGCCATTGCTATTTACAGTATGTCCAGCAGCAGTCTTCCGTTTATGCCAATGTTTAACAGAGCTGAGAACCTTGTTTCCAGTCCCAGGAATGTGTGTTCTGCAATATGTAGCAATAAGGAAAATCACGCTGCTGCTGTTCACCAAACAACCACTGCCTGTCCTTGCATGCTTGGGATTAAGGAGAGGTGCTATTATTCAAAATGTGTGTCACACAACTGTGGAAGCCACTTTGTAAAGGCTATTGTGTTGAACCTCAGGCCTGCAGGCCAAATCCGGGAGTCCCAAACAGGCTCTCCGGGATTCCCCAGCTAGCCCCACCCCTTCCCCTGGCCCCTCCCCTTTCCCCTCCCACCATCATTTTGTGGTTTCATGGCTTTTGTGCAGCAGTTTTCCCCCATTCTAAAAGGTTGAAATGCCTCCCCCTACGTCTTAGATACTGGCAGTAAGAATTATAAGCTACAATATGCTGGCATTTCTGATATTTTGGGACTGCCTCCTTTTGTCTTTGGCCACACCCACTACTGGAATGTGCCCCACCCACCCCACTGAGAGCTTCTCTGAAATTGAATTCGGCCCTCAGGCTGAAAGAGCTTCAACTCTCCTGCCCTAAAAGGCAGCCTATAAATAAGTATATTTATATACTAGGCTAGGAGTGCCTACTATCAGCTTCGGCTGATACGCCAGCTGCACCCCTTCCTAGAGTTGGAAGACCTAAAGACAGCAGTGCACGCACTGGTAACTTCGAGGCTCGACTTCTGTAATGCGCTGTACATAGGGCTACCTTTATACCTAGTCCGGAAACTTCAATTAGTGCAAACTATGGCAGCCAGACTGGTTGCTGGTACGCCTAGGGGTGCCCATATCACACCAGTTTTAAAAGCACTCCACTGGCTGCCAATCAGTTTCCGGGCGAAGTATAAAGTGTTGGTTATTACCTTTAAAGCCCTACATGGTTTGGATCCAGGCTACCTACGGGATCGCCTTCTCCCGTACAATCCACCCCGCACACTTAGGTCCTCTGGGAAGAATCTGCTTCAGTCAGCCAAAACTAGGCTGACAAGCATTACCCAGAGGACCTTCTCTTCTGCTGCTCCCAAATTATGGAATGGCCTGCCGGAGGAGATACATCAACTTGTCAGTCTTTTGGAATTTAAAAAAGCCGTAAAGACTGAACTCTTCCGGCAGGCCTATCCGGCGGAATTTTAGGATGTTTTTAAGATGTTTTTAAGATGTTTTAAGGATGTTTTAAGATGTTTTAATAGTATATATTGTGTTGTTTTAGTTTAGGTATTTTATATTTTTTGTTGTTCCCCGCCTCAATCTGGATGGAGAGGCGGGTAATAAATAAATTCTTCTTCTTCTTCTTCTTCTTCTTCTTCTTCTTCTTCTTCTTCTTCTTCTTCTTCTTCTTCTTCTTCTTCTTCTTCTTCACCTGCTTTGCATGCAGAAGGTCCCCAGCTGGATCCCCGGCATCTCCAGGTAGGGCAGGAAACGCTCCTGCCTGAAACCCCAAAAGAGCCGCTGCCAGTCAGTGTCGGCAATACTGGGCTCGATGGACCGATGGTCTGACTCAGTATAAGGCAGCTTCCGATGTTCCTCTGTCCTGCCTTTGTGGGATGCTCAAAGCAGTTCACATTTTTTTTAAAAAAGTTTAAAACTTTAAAAGAGAAAGCAGAAGGGCTTCCAGTCTCGGCTGAACCCAGTTCCTCTCTCTTTCGAAATTATGCACTAGAGATCAGTGGATTTAGTGGTAATAAAAAACATGTTTTGCAAACGCTGCTGCTGCAAAGATGTCATCGTAGGGTTAACTCTGGAGCCTGCTGCGAAGCATCTGCAATGCCGGAAAGACGGGTGACCTAAACTCTTATTCAATTGCCTCCTTTGGGCAAGAGGAACAGAGAGTTCTGCTAAAGGAACGACCTGGACAGCGCTGGAGGAAGTGCCTGGCATCCCATAACTGTGACTCTTTCAAGCCACTTTAATGAATGGCGGCAACTGTCTCCGAAGACTGAATGAGATCGCCACATCCTCTCCTCTTTCCCCCGAACTGTCTACTTCTGCCATGCAGCTTCCCCTTTTATTATCAGTTGTGTGCTATTATATAAATTTTCCTCTTTAGGGACTGTAATTTCTTTTGTAACCTGTGAAATCCTAAGGCCAAAATTGGGGGAGGGAGGGAGGGAGGCAGTGGGACCAAAGAACCAGACTATATTAAAGCAAGATGAATACTTCAAATATGAATATCCCCTGGTTTTTTATCTGATGCTTCTGCAGAACTGGAGAGGGGAACAACGAGGAGGGCCTCAGATGTTTGGGCTTATGGGAAGCGCTGGGAGAGTTAAGCAATGAAAACAAAAATGGGAGTTTAAACGACAGAATCCAAATCTAGAACAAGACCTAGAGGCCAATATATACTATCAGCAGAATCAAGTAGTATAGTTTTTTCTGGGTATACTATGTAAGACTGCAGGAGTGTCTTTTAGGGGGTGTAGGTTGCATGTCTGAAACACACACACAAAGAAAATCTCCCCATGTGTAGAAAAACAGTGTGTCAAACAGAAGATAAGGAAGACACCTTTTATCCTGACATCTTAGTTTTCTATGCGCAGGAAGGGGAAGTTGGTTTGATTTTTGGTAAAGGAACATTCAAACATGACACACTGTTCTTAGCATAGATAGGATTAGATTAGATATGGAATGCGCTTCCTCCACGGAAGTGGCAGATCTACTATACCTTGCATTTCATAGCCATTGGGCCATATTGCTTACACAAGCAATATTTACCTGTGTGCATTGAGATGGGCTCTAGTTCATGAAAGCTAAAATGCCACAATATAATTGCTAGGCTTTATAATTGCTAATATAATTGCTAGCATGGTTAATGAGCCACCGTGGTTGTTAACCCCACTGCGCATGCTGACTGAACTTTCCTAATTACCCTGGCGTAGCTTGCCATGTCATCCGAACCCGGGCAGTGTGGCTTGTTTGAGGGGACAGCAATCCTCAAGTAACCCATGGGCTGTTGTTGGGCTGCTTGAGCATTGCTGCTCCCCCAAACAAGCCATGCCCCCTCAGGTCTGGACAACACAGCAAGTCATGCCAGCAAGGCTAATTAGGGAAATGCAACCAGCATGCGCAGCGCAGTTGGGGGGGGGGGAGCCACTGTGGCTTATTTCCCTCCCTGTGATCATGCACACCAGCCTGTGTGTGTGTGTGTGTGTGTGTGTGTGTGAGAGAGAGAGAGAGAGAGAGAGAGAGAGAGAGAGAGAGAGAGAGAGCGCACACAGGCAAGCACTAGCCCCTGGTAGGCTTCTTTCCATGTGATGCCTCAAGAAACATATGAATGGGGCCAGAGAGTGAATATATATGTGCAGAACAGGGACCAAACAGAATAGCATCTGCAACATATAGGCCAGCCCTACATAGATAAGATCACTTCCCACTGACCAAATACAGATGCCTCATTTGTTATGCAAGTATCGCTTAGACAACAGCAAGCTCACAAACAGCTCACCTGTTCTTTCCTCATCATGTCAGCAATGATGAGAGGAAAGCGGCATTCTCAAATGACTCTGTTTAAACCTCTTTCCCCTCTGATGACTGGAGATGCCCTGCCCTTCCCCTCACCCCCGCCCCACCCCCCCAGGCTGAAGTAGCCCATCTGAAGCCCATTTTTAAAACTGTTTTGCCTGATCACTACTTTTGGCCAATAAGCCAGGAAGAAAGCCTCGGTTAGGTGGTGCTTATCCAAACAAAAGCACAGGGACCACATATATATTTTACAGCTTTCAAGTTTGCCAACCCCCTATTCTACTTCCCCATGTTTTCCATGCTGAATGTGAACAGCTACAGAGACAAAAACAACAACTGGTCCCTATTTGCTCTCTGAAGTATTTCTTTCTACATAAGAAACAGTTCCCGGCTTCTTCTCACACTCGAGGGCAGCCTTCCCCAAGCTGATGCCTTCCAGAACTTTTGGGTTTCAACTCCTACCCACGCCAGCCAGCCTGGCTGGCTGATGGATCAGGAATCCTGCAGAGCACCAGGTTGGGGGAGCTTGCTCTGGTGTCACCAAGAAATGGAGCCCCAAAAAGGGTTTTGCATATGAAGAGGTATAACTATGCAGACAGGAGCTGCCTCAATTCTCAAATAATGTTTTCAATTCTTGGGCAAACAAAGCAGATTTTTCAATCAATTTATAGATCATGAGCTGAAGGATCCACATACAAAGCTATCGAAGTCCACCCCCCTGCTCAATGCGGAAGACTAGGAGAGCAGGTGTTAACTTTTAACCCATTCTGGACGCAATAATAACCATGCTTGACACCTGCTTTTAGCTTTCCATGACACACTGCCATCAGTCAAGTTACTGCATGCCTGGCATAACCAAATCTTTAGCTAGAAAAAATCAGTAAGAGGCAAATAAATCATCTGTTCCACTCACAACATTGGTTTGCAAGGGACGGTTTACACAAGGTCCCCTGCCCTCTAAGGTGTCCCTAAGTGTGATACAGAAGGCTTATTAAGCCCCCGGTAGACCGCCATGATGGGCAAATGGCCTGCATTCACTTTAGCTGATTACATCTAGAGATGTAAAATTTGCAGAAGTTTTGAAGCCATTGTGGGGGGATGTTTTTCCCCCAGGGGTGTGGGGGGGGAAACAGAAATTTGGAGGGAAATTGAAGAATAGATTATTATTTTTAGCAAATGGATCAGTATTTTAGAAATATATAATATTTCTATAATAGAAATTGTAGGTATGGGGGAGGAGATAGGGACCTCTGTGCCTACTCTAGAGTAAAATAAGTAACTGCTAGCTATGTCTTTCAAGTAACGTCTGTTTTGATCCTAAGATTTATCAGCCGTTGGAGAGGGGGCTGGGTTTTAGGGCTTTTCATGGCTGGGTTTTTATTCTATTTAATTCTGCTTGAAGTGGTTTTGTGGTGTGTGTTGCTGTTTTTGTTACCTTCTCCTGAGACTATCAGTCAGATGAGGTAGGCCATGCATGAAAACTGATTAAGAATGTCACATGGAGGACACAACGTAGGGATGGGCAACCGGCCCAGCACTCGACTGGCAGCACGCTTGCCTGAGTGCTCCCGCCGTGCGAGCTGACCCGAGCACGAGCTGAGGCACTCGCCAGACTTCCGGGTCCCCAGCCTTACGTCTTTACGTAGAAAATAGCATAAAATACGTTAAAAGCAGCCGAAATTTGTGCAAATTCAGGCCGTTTTTAATGTATCTTATGCCATCCTCTACCTAAATAACATAGCGCCTGGAAGTCGCTTTCCCCAGCTCAGCTTGCGGGAACACGAGTTGAGCCAGGGAAAAGGTAGGTCGAGTGGAGCTCAGGGGATCGAGCCCAGCGAGTTCACCAGACTTCCACCCCCCCAATCGAGCTCCGTGCACATCCCTAGCGAGCGGACAAGGTTTGCATCGAGCTGACGTGTTTCTTCCTATGCCAATGCAACTTTCCCCAAAAAACCAGTTTCTCACAACTCAGTAAAAAGCTACCCCAGTTGGGATAGACTGACACTGCCAGGACTGTGACAAACACTCCTAAAATTAATAACTATGACTTTGGTTTCAGGTGGCTCAGTGCTGAATGCAGCTCTTGTCAGTTCTAGGCAGCTCTCGCGTTTTAAATAGAATAAAATAAATCTGTTATCCAACTGGAGCTCAAAACACACTGTGACATTACAACTGTTCATCATGAAGAAACATGTCAAGTTAAAGAATCAACCTATTCCATATTATTTGTTCCCAGCTCTCCCAATTAGGGATGTATGGATTTTGTTACATCCATTCTGCCTGTGATTTGTAGATTGTCAGGCTTCTTTAACTCCGTCATCCACTAATCGAGTGAATCAGATCTTTTTGTAGGAGAATTTCATTCGTTTTCAAGTGTGCATTAGAACTGATGCGCATTTGCGCTAGTGCACACTTGCGCAAGTATGCATTTGTGCAAATCCCCCCAAAAGTTTTTTTTTTTTTAACGGTCCGCAAGCCCACAGAATCCACGCAACTTGGGAAAAGCCAGTCCACTGAGGAATCCGCAGGTCGGATTCATAGAAATCTCTGAACTTATTTGAACCTGTTGCAGATTTCTCCAGCATCCCTATCAATCTATTAGCACGTCAAGCACTTAACACTGGTTTACATCTTCAGTGCTGCCACCAAATTTCATCCAGGTAGGCAGGCACATGCCCAGCCCCACACATATGACTAATGTATGGACCTTGTATGAGTGCATTTCCCATTTCACACATTATTTCTTCCAACTGATGCTCCCAGGGGAGCAGAAACCTGTGAAGAGCGATATGCAAACCCTAGAACAGAGAGGGTCGATTTCTATACTCTCAGAGGCTTCTTGCTTCACTATTCTCCCAACGGTGGGTCAGGAACTGGAAACATACGCTGCTGCACATGTCGGTCCCCATCAAAAGTGGTCAGGCTCCACAATTCATTTGCTGCCATCAAACAGTAAGGGTGAGGCACTGCATACAAAATCAAGAACAGAAGCAGGGGGAGTATACACCAGACCTCCCCATCCTGGTGCCCTCCAGATGTGTTGGACTCCCATAATTCCCAGCCATGATGGGACTTGCAGTCCAACACATCTGGAAAGCACCAGTTTGGGGAAGTCTGGAGTTTACGCACTGGAGAAGACTGAGTTGGGAATATGCACACTTTTTTAAAAGGCAGTTCTTTGATGCTCCTCTGTTTCTGTTTGCAAACAGAAGCAGATTTCAGTAACTTCACAGATTTCATAGATCATAGAGTCCAACATAAAAGACACAGAATTTATCATTTCTTAAGTGTTAAGGTGTGGAATATCTGTATTACTTGAAACACACACAAAAAAATTCATTCCCCTGCACGTGAAATCATGGGTAAACTTCTTACCATCCCTTAACTAGACATTGTGTAGGACTCACCAGGGCCAGGTAAAGATGCTTTGGGGGCTGCAGCCTGTGGGCCACAAGTAAACCTGCCCTATAAAATTGTGCAGAGGAAAGTCAACAGTGGTACCCAACATGTGAACTAGGTCTTAGGTATGCAGAGAGCATAACTCTGGTTCCAAGTGCACTGCAAGCAAGCTACTGTAACTCCAAGCTCCTCAGAGGAAGAACAAAATACAGATAGAAGAAAAAAATAAATATGGTGAATCCAGTGAATGGGTTCAGACAACACGATAACCCACACTCAAGGGCTGAGTGTGGGTTGTTGTTGAACCATGGGTTTTGTGGAAACATGGGTTATCATGTTATCTGAACCCAGTTGAGATAGGAAACCATGGTGAACAACCCATAGTTCACAACCCAACAACAAACCATTGGGTTGTTCGTGGTTAACAAGCCATGACTAGTTAGCGCAATTGGGTTCAGACAACATGATAACCCATGTTTCAGCACCAACCCACAGTTCAACAACAACCCACACTCAACCCATACTCAGCCCTTGAATGTGGGTTATTGTGTTGTCTGAACCCAGTCAATTTCTTAATGATATTATGCTGTGTGCCATCTATAATGGCCTCTGACAGGCTACAGCTGTCCAAGGCCTCAGGCAGAAGGCCTCATCTCCACCAGGCCTCATCTCCACCAGAAGAAGATGTTTTGTAAAGCTAATGGGTCTTAATTGCTAATTCAAGACCAAGCCACCCCAAAATACTTTGCATTACAACAGGGAAGAAAATATTGTTGTTAGGAAAACTCATTTCCGCTCCAGCTACTGTGAGGATTGCAGTTAAGCTCAGAGGGAGCAGGGAATCCTGAGGGGGGTGGCTGATGACATCAGCATTCCTGCTAATAATAAAGTGCTGGCGTTGCGTCCCTATAAGCACCACACCACTGCACTCTCCTTTTAAGTGGAAATGTTAAGGACTGAACAAGCAACCATCTGCATGCTCTGTTACTGAGCTACGGCCTCCCTGAGCTATCCTCAAGATCAAAGTCCAGGGTTCTCAAAGTATGGGGTGGGCACAGTTGCTAAGAAAAGAACTCTACACAATACTCACACACACACACACACACACACACACACAATGAATAGATACAGGCCTGTGGCTCACGCTGGCTCAGCTTGTCTGAGCGTGGAAAGCTAAGCAGGGTCAGGCCTGGTTATGACTTGGATGGGAGACCCCTCCTCTAGTTTCCTGCATTGAGCAGGGGGTTGGACTCGATGGCCTTGTAGGCCCCTTCCAACTCTATGATCTATGAAATCTATGAAATCTATATACATTCACAATAATTACACAACTGTAAATATCTACCACTGCTTGGCACTCCTATGACTGGGTTTTCACAACTAGCCATGGTGGGTTGGCATGTTGTCCAAACCTGGATCAGTTCCCTCAGGGTCTGTAAATCTGACAACTTTTTTTTTATTTAGCTGCATAAATCTCGGGCAAAATAAATGTTTAAAAATGGGTGGTGAATCAGTGACGGCCTTTCCATTGTGCCACTTAGGCACTTTGAAGGAGCTGTCACCAGCTGTCACTTAGGAGAGCGCAAAAAGCAATCTCTGGGGTTGGGGAGAAGGGTGAAAGGGGGGAAAAAGCCCCAGCGGCCGCAAAAAGGGGCATGGTCAGCGCGGGAGAGGAGACAAGATGGCTCCTGCCGTGGAGTCCCCTGGGATAGCCGCGGGAGGACCGAGGGGGAAGGAGGACAACGCACGGTGCACCCTGATCATCTGTGTCACTAACAATCCACACTGCTTAGCTTATTTGCAGGGCGGGCTGCTGTGTCGTGTGAACTCAAAAGATTAAAAAGTAAATAAATGTTTAGATGAATAATAAGAGAGGTTCTTCAGAACTTCCTAGTGCTGTTTACCTCTCTCCACCTGAAAAAGAAGTGGAGAGGGTATTAGATGACCTTTGGATACAATCAACAGATTAATTATGACTGTTTGCTGTTCTAAAATCATGGGGGGGGGGATAGTAATGCATTTTGTGCTTTGAAATGAGGGCAGGTCCCTGAGTGACAGCTCTCCCTTCTCCCCAAGCTCATTAGAGAGGAATCAGAAAGGTAGGCTCGCAAGGTGCCGCGCAGCAGGTGTTGCAGCAAAATGTCAACAGCAAAAATCAGCAACCGTAGGAAAAGGAAGAGAAGCCGAGATGAAAGTGGGGACACTCGGATGAAGCAGAAGTGGGCCAAGAAACCAAAACCACAGCCATCCCCCAAAAAAGGTTTGTAAGAAGGAAAGATTTAAAAGATGTTCCGTTTTGCCTTGGGGGGGAATAACACAGATCCTGAGGATTAGCTGTTGTGTTGATTCTACAAAACAGAGGAAAAGTTCCAAACAGCAGGTGCTGCTGCCAAATTGTCAACAGCCAAGTAAGCAACTCTAGGAAGGAAGAGAAACCGAGATTAGGAGAGGCCACTTGTGGATTAGGTCTAAGTGGAAAAGAGACATATTACTAGAACAGGATGAAGAAGCTCCTGAAAGAAAGCATTGTGCAAACAGCTCGCTCACACACACACACACACCTCCTCATGTGTCTTGCTCCAGGGGGAGAAAACAGGGTCAGCAGAGGGGAAGGAGGAACTTGCTATCCTGACTTTTGTTGCATATACCGGTACTCTTAAATCTCACTCATATAAGGACAGGATGGGGAATGCACAGAAAACAGCTGAAAAACTGTTGTTAAGTGTGAGCTATGGAACAGGTAAGGTTAAGGAGCAGCCGATAAAAGCTGTTCAAGGTTATGTTACTAAAACAGGGGAGAAAATAATTCAAGTGCTTGTTATTTATTATTCAGTAGTATACAGTTGAACGAAACGTACCCAACCACCAGGATATTGAATTTGTGTGTGTGTTCTATCCATCTTCTGGCAGTATATCGACTGACATTCAGAATTAATTATCTGTCCCACTTCAAGGAATGAGGCAGGTAATAGGTAAAATGGGAAGAACAAAGCTGTAGGTATGGATAGGTTTCACTTTTAACTCTGGGCTGACATACATGGATAAGTTTGCACATGCTTTACATACAAGATGTGTTTATGGACCTTTTCCAACATGGAATTATCCCTCAATCAGGAAAACCTATTTTTGGATGTAAGTGGCAGAATGTGATGAAAATTGTCCTCTCTATATAAGAAAAGCACAGATGCATAATTATATGTAAAACTTTTTTAAAAACTGGGAGTTATGACAGAGCTCCAGGTGGCTCTCAGGTTTGAATAAATTCTAAATTCTTTAGAAGATCAAAAATGTGGAAAGCAGCACTTAAACCAGTGTTCTCCCACCTTGGGTCCCCAGATGTTTTTGGCCTACAACTCCCAGCATGCCCTAGCCAGCTGGGAGTTGTAGGCCAAAAACATCTGGGGACCCAAGGTTGGAGAACACTGACTTAAACTATTTCTGTCCTTCTGTCCCACAGATGGAATGCAATGTAGCCTATGTGGGATGCAACTCGCAAAATTCAATAAAAATAAAAGTGCAGCAAGAACTGAGAAGGCGGGAGGAGCAGAACTAAAAACATCTACAGAAACTAAAAAGCAACCTGTCACCTTGACTATCCTTGCTTATCCAAGTGCCCCGCAGGAGCTCAATCCATATTCCTATTTTTACCAGCAGCCTGTATTGCATCAAATCAATGAGCGCAATGCTCATTTGTGGACACCCAGTCAAAAATTGGAGTGATCCTGCAGCCCTAAATATCACACAATGTTAACTCTGGTCTTTCACTACGCTTATCCCTGTGAAAGTGTGGAGGAAGGTCCCCCCTTCAGCATGTGCAAGCAATCCTGTGACCCCCCTCCAAAGTAGGAACAACACATACTGCTTTCCACCTTGCCCAACAAAGTGTTTGTTGGTTAATTTGGTGATGGATAACAATAGGAAACCTATTTCTGTTTTCCCACAGTGCTCTTGGCTCGTAGGTCTTTCCTTTTCCTTTGATGCCCCTGTTCTGCTGCCCTTGTTCACTGTAGATCTTATCCTCTAACACGGTCTTCTCCAACCTTGGGCCCCCAGATGTTTTTGGCCTACTGACTCCCAGCATGCCCCAGCCAGTGTAGCTGGCTGGGGCATGCTGGGAGTTGTAGGCCAAAAACATCTGGGGACCCAAGGTTGGAGAAGACTGCTCTAACACAGTCTTCCTCGACGTGGTGCCCTCCAGATATTTTGGGCTTCAATTCCCATTAGCGCCAACCAGTGTGGCCAATGGTCAGGGATACTGGGAGTTGTAGTCTAAAACATCTGGAGGGTACTAGGTTGGGGAATGATGGAAGCTACAGTCCAACACATCTGGAAGGCACTAGGTTGGGGAAGGCTGTGTTAGAGGACAAGTTCTACAGTGAACTTGAGCCACACAGAGAGAGAGAGCCATTCACTTGAATTTTTCATACCTAATTACAATTCCACATACCGGTAAGCAAAGTTTTTCTTCTTCTTCTTTCAAGCTCTATTAATGAAACTTTAGCAATTAATGCTTTAACTAATTGCATGGCATTTAAAATTTAAAGTAACATTTTACAACCCATTTACGTGCTGTTTTCCTAGTGCTTTAGAGTTAATTGGGTTTTTTTGGTAGCGCACTAAATACCTTGTTAGTTATTAGTCAACGAGGCAGGAAAGAGCAGCTGAGGGAGATCGTGTTTAAGGCAATATGGATCACATAAAGCAACAATTTTCAATTAGCAAGCTAGTACCTTCTGGCAAAAGAATGGATCTTATGATTAGCCTTTTAGCTAGATGTAAAGAAGGTAGGTCATAAAGGACAACCATTACTTTACGAGTTCATAACTGAGGGAAGAAATGCAGACAACCAATTAATACCTTGACTTTTGCCTCTTAAAGCTTGCACAAGGGATGGAAACAGGAAGAAAAAGGAAACTATAAGGAACATAATTTTAATGCATTCAACATACGTAAATGGAGGAAAGCAAAGAAAGGTACATATTAAGCCATACAAACAACTAAAATGGATGAATGGGAGGATAGCAGGAAGACGTTTAAAAGGGATTTTTTTGTCCCATCACAAATGTACTGGTGAGTTTTAATTACAGTAATACCTTGGATTGCAAGTAACTTGGTTTGAGAGCATTTTGCAAGACAAGCCAATTTTTAAATACTTATTTAATTTTTTTTTACTTGATATACAAGCGATGTCTTGCAATACAAGTACTGTAGTACGGCTTAAATTAAAAATCTCCGTACAAATTTTTTTGGGAGGGATTTCGTTTTGATATAAGAGTGTTTTGGATTACAAGCACGTTTCCGGAACGAATTATGCTCTCAATCCAAGGCATGGCTGTATATACGTTAAAAAAAAATTAGAACAGGAAGTTTGGAATAAATAGTTTGGAATAAAAGGGTGGCCTTTCTCCCATATTCGCTGAAAACTATAAAGTGAGCCTAAAGTCAGGTTTGGGAGGTTATTCTGTGCTTTGCAAGAACTTGGGCACCTTTAATATTGGGTTCTTATTTATACACCAGGAAAGAAGGATGGATGATGATGGGGAAGGGGGGGAGGCATCATAGATTTCACAGATCATAGCGTTGGAAGGAGCCTACAAGGCTATCGAGTCCAACCCCCTGCTCAATGCAGGAAACTAGAGGAGGGGTCTCCCATCCAAGTAATCACCAGGTCTGACCCGACAGAGTTTTATAAAGTCAGAAATAGCATACACAGTGAAAAAAGACTTCTCGCTATGTATCTGAAAACCCAATGAGTCATTCAGTGAAACAATGACAGTAGACTCAGTAGAGAAAGGAAATTAAATGCAGAACTTGCGCGATGGCCAAAAGCACTGATGGATACATTTATGCAGGATATGGGGCTACTATTTATTTATTTATTTATTTATTATTTATTTATTATTTTTAATTATGTTTCTATACTGCTCAAGAACATTCATGTTCTGAAGCAGTATGCCTTTGATTGGCAGATGCTGAGGATGAAGAGCAGCAGATGGCTATCGCAAAGATGCCTTGCCTGTGACCTAGTCTGGGGAATATGGGTAATATCCAGCCTTGTCTAGGTGCTAGTGATAATGTGCTGCAGTAAATCTACACATGCACAATGGGGGGAAAGCGGTGATTTGCCACTGAATTTCACCAGGTAAATCAGTGCTTCTTCCCACTGCACTAGTTACGTTGCACAAGCGCTGGTTTAGGCTACATCAGCCTAACATCAGCAGTGCTTGTGCTGGAACTAGGCTGGATTCTACCCTATATATCTAGTCACTGTTAAAGAACAGCTTCCTGAAAAGATGGGGGAATGGTTCGTTTGTTCTCCAACTAGGCCCCTTCTACATTGTTAGAGACAACGCCTGTCTACTGAGAAAGAAGGAATTCCAGAGTACTTTAGGCATACATACTTCCTTATTACCGTACCTGTGGGTAATTCATAGCCCAATTTCCTGGTAACACCTGTTTTGCATTATTTATTTATTTAATACATTTTTGTGCCACCCAATAGCCGAAGCTCTCTGGGCGGTTCACAACATTAAAGGAATGGAAGGAAATCTCTGGCTGCTTGAAAAGCATTATCGCAGACTTCCTCAACATGGTACCCTGCATATGTTTTGGACCACACCACCTCCCATCAGCCCCAGTCAGCATGGACAGTCATCAGGCATGATGGGAGTTGCAGTCGAAAACATCTTGAGGACACCATGTTGGGGAAGGCTGATTTATACAATAGATTAGTGTTCTCCAACCTCGGGGGCCCAGATGTTTTTGGCCTACAACTCCCAGCATGCCTACAACTCAACAGCTACGGTATTATCCACATTGTTACAAAGTAGCTCTCTTTTGAGTAAACAGTACTGACTCCGTTTTGAGACAAAGCTAATAAGCCAGGCTAGGGATACACGAAGCTGGAAAACCAGTTCCGTTTGAGCTCGACAAACTTTCAACACATTTCTGACCCGACAGTAACAAGTGAGCCGAATTGGGGGGGGGGCAGTTTGGCTTCCATGAAATTGCTTGAAATATTTGCACAAATTTGGAGCAGAGAACTGTGTGTCTCTAGCACAATTTGCACAAATCACAATCGACTTGCACAATCGAATTGCACAAGTCGAATCGACTAATTAGATTCGAGTAATTGTTGTTGTTGTTGTCGTCCTTGTTGTAGCATTTAACATGAGAAGTATGGAAGAATCCTCCTCTCACTGCATATTCACACACTCCAGCTTGGCCACCTTGAATTTTCTGACAGTTAATTTCAGATTTGTGCAAAATGCACAGGGCCAAGCTGAGAAAATCTATCGGTTTTTTCACACACCCCTGCCGGATTCCTCACAAATCCCTAAGCCAGGCATCTTCATCCCCAACTCAGCAAAAGTGGGAGAAAGGCACAGGAATGGGGCTTGAGAGCGATCCTGTCAGAAATAGATCGAGCAATTCCGTTTCTAATGGACTTCCTAAAATGCATTCCCCAAAGGCAAAGGTGGGGGTAAAAATTGAGCAAAACATGAATGTGCTGGACAGCAGGTGTGATCGCTGGTCAACAACCTGTGCAATGTGCTCCTATTGTTGCATTCCAGCCTTGACATGTGTCATTAAGACAGTCATTAGCATGAAAGGTCATCTTTTGCTAACAGAATGGAGATTGTAAGAAGGTAAGCCATCATCCCCAAGCACCCTCTTTTGTTATATGAGATGAAAATCCACCTCAGTCTTTATCCCATAGCAAGTATCGCCATTTCCAGTGCTTGTAAACATTGTCTGGTTCACCAAAGTTGTGATGTCACACAGCCTTTCTCTGAAATATATAAGAGCCCTCAGGTCTGGACAGCCAGAGTCTCCCCGCCCCTGCCTTTCCCAGCGGCCTGGATGGGGGTCATGCTGCTGAAATCACTAGGTGCCTCCCCCACAGGGGTAAGGTGCCATGCTGCTGCTGAAATCATTTAGGTCTCTCCTTCCAGAGGAAAGGCTCCATGCTGAAATCACTGTAGGACTAACCTCCTTCCCACTGAAACCACTAGGCTCCTTGCTTGCCAGAGCAAAGTGCCATCACTTGGGCGTCTTGCCCCCCATAGTCAGGACTTCCTGTTTTCCTTCCTCTTCACTTGAGACCGGGAGTGGCAACACTCCCTAGTTCTTGTCTGCAGGAAAGGGCTTCAGCCCAGGGAAAGGTATATTGCTGTAGGAAGTTCTTAGTAGATTGTAGTCTCCTCCACCCACTCATCGTCCGTGTGTGTGTGTGTGTGTGTGTGTGTGTGTGTGTGTGTGTGTGTAGCCTTGGGAAGACTCCTTCCCACAGTCTTGAAAACTGCTTTTAGGCCTAAAGCTCAGTTTCGCCAAGAATGCAACTAACTTCACCATCAGGGCATAACTTGGTGAAGGCTGGAGCATCCCCAATTGCTGTAAGTGTTAACAAATCCATTTGCTCAGCTAATTCTCCCAAAGCCACCTTGTGCATTTGAATCTCTGTAAACCTCAATAAATGTGCCATCGTGGTGTTATCCTCTTTAACAGTGTCTGAGTGTAGATCTCTTTGGGTGGGAGTCACCTTCTTAGCCATAGACGCTCTATTTGCCAATGTCTAAAGATTCCTTGTAAGCTGCGGTGCACGTCTTGTTGTAACGTGCGCAAGTTTGTACATGGGTCTAACAAGAACACATCACATAACATCAACCTAAATGGAACCTCAACTTAGTAGTGGGCGATACTCCTACCACCCTGACTCGCAGTGCGCTCAGCGAGCACTGCCGCCGTGCCTGCCGAGCCGGGCTGAAAGTGAGCACCAGCCGAGACGCTCAACGGACTTCCGGGTTCTGTCCGGAGCGCTTTTTACGTAGAAAATGGCATAAGTTACATTCAAAAGTGGTTGCGACTTGCATAACTTGCACAAATCGCGGCCATTTTTAAAGTATCTTATGCCATTTTCTACATAAAAAGCGCTCTGGACAGAACCTGGAAGTCACTTCCCCAGCTCGGCTCGGGAGAACGCTAGTTGAGCCAGAGAAGCAGGTAGGTCGAACGGAGCTCGTGAGGTCAAGCCCAGCGAGTTTGCCAGACTTCCACCCCCCAAACAAGCTCCGCACACATCCCTACCTCAACATATAGAGGTCGTATAGCAGAAGCTATAGCAAAAAGCAACCTTATCCTGCTTGAGAGACATATGTCTAGCCAACTATTGGAAAACAGAACCTTGCACTAGATGGTTACCATATCTCAGTTCAGGGCATGAGAGTCCATAATCTGACCTGGTTCTCATGTGCTACCAGCACGTCTAGGATGTCCAGTCCAACCAGTCAGACCACAAACAACCTCTGATTGCACCACCGTAACGACAGACAGTGGACCAGGCAGCTACCTATTATAAAGTGGGAACAGAATACTCTGGTGTACCAACAAGCAGCCAGTGAGTCACATCAGCTTGTAGATCTTCCAGGAGTGCCTGCTGGAATTACACAGTCCAACCTCTGTCTGCTCTGCTGAGAGTTCAAAGCACAGGAGCGGGGGAGGGCACCATTAAGGCAAGATATTCAACAGGGCTTTATCCCACTGCCAAGCAACTCACTGGGTCTCACAAGGGTCTCTTTGTCTTGGACCATCCCCGCCAGCCCCCTCCGAACACATGGGAAACGGGGAAAAAAATCCCCATCTGAAGAGGGACAACTAAGCTGAGCTACTTGGCAGTGCTGGATCTGAAGTTATTCAGTCATTTGAGCCAAGACATATTTTCAGTATGTCTCTGCTTTCACACATAGCTTTCTACCGTTCCTAACAACTTTTTTTAAAAAAATACCTTTAATGAGGGATTTGGGGGGGATATTTCTCCAGCTAATACCTTAATATCCAGATAATCGTAAAAAAAAAAAAAAAAAAAGCAAACCAGTAAGTATCCAACCTATGTTAATTGCTTGTTTTCTCCTCCTGTTGGCATGTCATCAAGAGTTTACATTAATTTGTCTATAATAAGGCTTTATGTTGAAATGAGACCGTAAGAGTTTAAGAGTTCTCGAAATTCCCACCGTTGATTTTATAGGGGGAAGACCGTTAACTTTCTGTAACTACAAATTCTCTCCAACATTCTTTTGTTGGATTGAACAATGGTTTAGCATTATATCTGCCACAGGGATCAAGTCATCTGCAGTCCTGCCCATGCACCAATATTGTCAAATTGCACCACTGAGTTCTCAAGTCAGCCATGTTACCTGATCACCAAACCATGGATTGATCTCTGGGAGCAATGATGGACTTCCACACAGCCCTGACCTCCCTCCTCCTCTCTCACATGGGCATGTCCTCCTCCCCTCCCCCGCCTTCCAGTTCTGGCGGTAACTTTCATTAGTGATACACCTGCACCGATGCGTTCACTCACCATGGTTAACCCAAACTACAGTGTCTAAACCTGCTTCTGACCAAGGTTTCAAAATGTGGCTTGGCACTAAGCAAGGTTAGCCAACGCTGACCATCGTTATCTCCGCAACTGAAAGGGAGGAGGGAACTGCCACGGGAGATGGGAGGAGAGAGAGTGGGAACAGCCACACAAGTCTGCACGTGGCACCTGATCGCCAAACTACTGCAACACCACAACCAGAGATACCAGGGACTGAATCTGGGACATAATGGAGGCCACATGCTGAAGCTAAGCAGGTATGAGCCGGGTCAGTGCTTGGATGGGTGACTGCCTGGGCTGCCCAAATCTGTTCTCCTGCATTGAGCAGGGGTTGGACTCGATCGCCTTATAGGCCCCTTCCAACTCTACTATTCTATGATTCTAAAAACAAAACTTTTTTCATATCTCAGTTTATTAAGTCAAGATAAGATAATCCAAACACAGCCATTGACGATCACCTCCTAAGTAATAGTGGACACACTCAAATCCAGTCCCAACAAAGAATGGAAGCTCTGAAGCAGTAAGATTTCAATGGCTAGCCAAGCTGCACAGTGCCAAGACTGCAAAGGGTTCCAGAAAACAAAAGGGGAAGAGGAGCAACAAAGGCCATTTTCTTCTCCAGTGGTTTATGAAGGTGAAACACTGAACACTCTTTCATTGATGCATTGCAATGCAACACATAATGGATTTAGGAAGGTCAGAAGAGAAAGTCCTTCTTCAGCAAAACAAGAAATGAGCACACTGGACTCATGGACAGTCGAAGGAAACATAATCGCCAGGACACACACATACAGCGGGCTTCCTTCAGGAAAGGAATTTAGAAGTCCAGAAGACCAAAGGCTGTTTTCCAGACTGAGCAATTATGCTGGAAAACATGCATCTATGGTGTACCAATTTTGGTTAGACATCCACCAGAGACATGCATCATAAATGAGAGCCAGTGTGGCGTAGCGGTTAGAGTGCTGGACTGGGACTCGGAAGATCGGGGTTCTAGTCCCCGCTCGGCCGTGAAACTCACTGGGTGAGTTTGGGCCAGTCACTGACTCTCAGCCTAAACTACCTCACAGGGTTGTTGTGAGGATAAAATGGAGAGGAGGATTATGTAAGCCGCCTTGGGTTCCTTGCAGGAAAAAAGGTGGGGTATAAATATAATAAATAAATAAATAAAGTTACTGCATTTGTTCTACTGTACGTGTGCGAATACCCACCGAGCTCCACCCTTCCCTACTCCCTCCACAAAATTATACTATGCCATATGTGATATTTTTAATAGGCTTCTTTCTCACTCTTTATTGGAAGACTTGGAGCAGCTTGGGCCTCAGTATGGCCACTTCCATCCATTCCCTCAGTCCATTAAAAAAAAAAATCCATGTTCTTTGAAAATGTGGTTTGTGTAAAACGGAAAAAATGTTCAACATAACCAAATAATATTTAGTGTTCATTATTATACCTATTTTGGACATTGGATTCTGAGAGAATAATGGCTTAACTATGGCCACCTAGTGAGTTTGTGGCTTAGGTGTAATTTGATTACATGATTTTCCCCTATTCACATCATCATCATCATCATCATCATCATCATCATCATCATCATCGTATTTCTATACTGCCCAATAGCCGAAGCTCTCTGGGTGCTTTACAGCAATCAGTAAAAAATACAATACAATATGAAATATACACAATAAAAACATCATTAAAAATTTAAAACCAATTTTTTAAAAACAACACAAATAGCTAAAACAACATGACCAGTAAAAATAAACAACAACATATGCCTTGTTTGTTTAGCCAGAGCAATTTTTCTCACCTTTTTAAACTTTATAGGCTGAATGACAACTTGGTCGCAGAGAATCTAGGTCAACTCCTTAAATGGGGGGGGGGGGCAGACTTCCCCAGATGTTATGCATGAACTGTACATGCTAATTTGTAGTTTCAGCGCAGCTATACCCAAGTCAAAAGTTCTAAGAGGAGAACTCTTTCCACTCAAATTTTTGGAAGGGCCAGTGGGGTGAAATGGGAGGGGGACGACCAGATTACTTTTTTCACCAGCTTCCCCTTTTCACCACTACCAGTTTTGCCAGCTGCCAGCATCCCCCTCAAAAGATACCAATTCACAGGGGCTGGCGGGGGTGGGGAGGAATGGCAGCCACCCAGCAGTTAGGAGAATCACCACCGCTGCCACCAGTAAGCCTTTTGCCCCCCCCCCTCCCCTGAAAATCGCTGAAATATACCTGTCTATGGTCAGCATCTAGTTGATCATTCCTGCTTTCTAGGACTGAATATGTATACTGGGCATCATTCCAATCACTTTTGGGTTTTTTTAAAGGACCGTGATGATGTTGAAGCATGCACTTTTTGGGCCAGGAAATAGTGAAGCCCACTGCATCGATATTCTTGAGCCCAAGCCAGAATTAGCAGCCAGTGTTTCCAGGTTACTACAGCCTTTTTAATAGCAACGATTAATGCCAATTCCCATATTACAACCGCCAAATGGAAGCCGCATTCCACAGCTCGATGCAGGGGAGCTGTAACAAAGAAATGCTCAGCATGTTGATTCCCCAAATCGCACAAGGGTAGGTAACTCAATACTTTACTTCCCTCCCCAAATATGGACCGTCGCCATGCAGCAGCATTTTCTGACGGCTGTCACGTGGGAGCCAGGCTCCAGAGACTGGCGCTGGATCACAGCATGGCGAGAAGGGATACGTGTGCAATTTGTACACAATCCCTCCGTGGGATTTCTCTGCCTGCTTCTGTCATCGCCGGTTGCCTATTCCTATACTCTGCTTTTACTAGACCTGCTAGGGGTCAGGGTTAGAAAGTTTGGCCCTGTATACATTTGTACATCATGGCAATATACAGGCTGCAACGGGGATGACAAAAGTTCCCTGGGGAATGTCGAAACAGGAGATTCCTTGGCTACTGCTGGAGCCGCTTAGCCCTAATGCTGGATCTGGTTAATTTATGAGAGAAGGGGCTGATTATAATAATACTTTGCATTTGTGTAGCACTTTAGCAGGATCAAAGTACTTCGCATACATTATCTCAGTAATCCTAAGAACAGCCCTGTAAAATAAGTCAATATTATTATCTCTCCATTACAGGTGGGACTTGGAGTGAGTAGCTTGCCTGAGGTTGCCTCGTGAATGACTGAGGATTCACCAGAGAATTCCCAGTTCACACTCCTAGCTGCTACACTAAGCTCTGATACATATTAGCGGTAAGTTTAATCACTTGGCCTACTTTTTTTGGATCGGTGGGCACATTTGGAATTCTGAGAGTGTTGTGGGCACTCTCACAAAATGGCTGCCACGGGGCGGCTTGCGCATTCATAAAATGGCTGCCATGGTGGGCACGGCTGATCGCAAAACACTCATTTCCCAGAAGGCAAACTGGGGAGGCCAAAAGAAACGTAACTTACCCAAGAACCTATTACAAGGTAGAGGTCAGAGCTGCAAAACACAAAGCCACTCTTTCGAATCCAAATAAAGATGGTGCTGGCGGTGCTGTACTTTGCTTTGCAGCAGGCCAGCCTCCCAGTTAAAAAAAAAAAGTGTAATTAAAACATAAACCTTGAGAAATACAATAAAAAAACAGGAGGGGCAGGGACCCTGACGGGTGCCAAAAGAGGCGTGTGCAGGCACACTGGTGCCCACGGGTGTCATGCTGGAGAACCCCGGCTTAGTCACAACCACAGATCCAATAGAGGCGAAGTACACATAGTTAAAAAAAAAGTGTGCTTATGACCTGTTCTGCCTCTTCCTTAACAAAAAGCAGACACGCAAGGGGTGGACAATACAGACTGTGACCCCCCAGTGCAGAGAGGGGGATATGTTAAATATGTAAGTAAGAAAATAAGCACGCACAGACCGATGTTACTGCTGCGGCATAGGAACTGGCGGCCACATACGAAGTGGCTCTGAGTATTACAAAAGCACAGGTGAAAACAGGTGAACGCCGCACAACACTAACCGTGGTGGGCTGCTGTTTAAAAAAAAGCAAGTACGGTTGTTCTTACAAATAGACCGAACGCTGAGCTTGCGTTTTAGTTATAAGAGATATCTGGTCTTGCCCTACATTAGTATATCCTTCAGATGAGAAAACAGGTGATAGCCTTATAAGATAAGGCATACTAAAACAATTACAGCACAGCGTATTGCTCATTGACTAAAGATATCAAAACCTTCTCACTCTACAGTGCCAAATGTTTAGAGGATACCAGTTGCAACACGTTGCAGTGTGGATGACGAATGTCGTCAACCCGAGCTCCCCATGCCAACGCAGGGAGCTGAATAAACCGGCTAAGAGGACCCTGCTGTTTGCCATACACTCTCAGCCAGAATTCCTCCTAGGTGTAGAGCTTGCCAGACCCCGTCATTCTAATCAATCTGGGACATATCGAAGCGCTGGAGGAGGTGTTTGTTTTATTTAATGGGATAATAACTGTGTGTGTATGTGTGTGTGTGCACATGTGCGTTTTACTCTATCTACAAGGCTGCCATAATATGAAGCAAATATTTGCACAGACTTTGATTTTTATCCACTTAAAAGCAGTTAGCAATTGTCCATGAGGGGGGTAGTGTGTAGGCCACACGTGTTTCAACAAGTTGCCACTTGTTGGTTAAGTGGCCCTTCACAGGACAACATTTCAGCTTTTATCTACCTTACACAGGTTTCACAGAGTTTCATAGATCATAGAGTTGGAAGGAGCCTACCAGGCCATCGAGTCCAACCCCCTGCTCAATGCAGGAAACTAGAGGAGGGGTCTCCCATCCAAGTAATAACCAGGCCTGACCCTGCTTAGCTTTCCACGCTCAGACAAGCTGAGCCAGCGTGAGCCACAGGCCTGTATAGTGATACCTCGTACCAGGCAGAATCCAGAACAGTTCTGATGTAAGGATTTCCTGGATCCCTGTGGAGTGCACTCAAAGAGCATGAGCAGTCCACAACAGAACAATGCGAAGCTGCTGCAGCAGCATCGCTCTAAGAGTAGCAAAGGTCCATTTCTGCAGCCTGGGGGGCTGGATTTTGCCCATCAGGGCCGGCCCAAGGCATTTTGCTGCCCGAGACAAAGGACAAGATGCCTTCCACACCTCGCTGCCACCACCATATTCCACATACAGAAGCTGACTATTTACTTCAACACTGGTGACAGGACAGCATCCTCTACTGCAGTGTTCTCCAACCTTGGGCCCCCAGATGTTTTTGGCCTACAACTCCCAGCATGCCCCAGCCAGCATGCTGGGAGTTGTAGGCCAAAAACATCTGGGGACCCAAGGTTGGAGAACACTGCTCTACTGCACCTGAGGGCGGCAGGTTAGCTTATGGGATGCAGGACAGGCTGCCTGGCACACAGAGCTCTGTCCTCCAACACCTTGTCACTGCTCTGCGTCCCCCAGCCTCTGACACCTGAGGCATCTACAACACTCTACTTAATGGTAGGGCCGGCCCTGCTTCGCAGCCATGTTGCACAATGGACAAAGGTGTCACCTGCTCAACACGACATCACTGTGTCCCACTGTCAAACATTGTGACCGGGGCCATTCTGGTAACTCTGGGAAGAACCTGGCAGACACACACACACCTCCAATCAGGAGAAGAGCCATCTCTGAGGTGACCTCTCACATCTCTGTGGGAAGAGCACCTGCTCAGGAGTTAGATGGCATGCCCCTTTATCCCACACCCCTCTGGGCTTGGGCCCTGCCCCACTTCCCAAGCAAAGTCACTTGGAGAGCAGAACCAGCCAGGCAGAACTGGACATGCAGCTTCTTAACTGGCAGGCAACTTCAGTGGCTCATGAAAAGCTTCACCTGCTAATTCATAGAAAACAAGTGTCTGGTAAAGGTACAGGAGCATCCCAAGCCATGCGGAGGGGTCAGCTGGCGCAACTCTATTTTTATCAGAAACAGAAACTGAAGAAGAGATACGGGTCAACTCTGAGAAGTCACTAAGTCCATAGCAAACATTGTTGTTTGAACTTGGGACTCCTGAATTCAACCAGATTATCACTTCTGTGCTCACATGCACGAAAATCAATGCCAAACGCATTTGTCCCTATTACAAGGTTTAATCAGCTGTAACTGGTCGCTGCCACTTTAATCTAAACTTGTACCAGTTACGTGGATGTGTAAACACTGTGCTTCATCACTGAGGCACTTTCCACCTAGAGAACGCCACATGAATTAAGACTACAAAGGCCACCGTTTCTGACGAACTTCCCTCTAGAAACAAACAGCCATAAAAAAAATATACTCGGGGATGATTATCAAGAGTTCAAGGCTAATGGGCACACGTGTCAGTGTTTTCATTGACTAAACATTTGCACACCTACCAAGTAACATGCTAACAGTTCTGCTTCTCTTCCCAAATGGTTCTATCCCCACCAGTTCTTATTTGTGCTTATTCTTAAGTATTCCTTGAATGTTTACAAGAAGGGATTGGATTCACATCTGCCAGGGGATGCTACGGGGTATACTATACCCTGTTTCAGGATAGAAGATGGGAATGGACCGAGGAGTACAAGCTACCTATACTCACAGGGTGAGAAACAACAGCACCAACTGTGTAGACAAAAAATTATTGTCAGTTCCCAACACATCTTGAGCATCAGCCTTTCTCAAGGGGAAAAACTGCTTCACAAATGATCAAGCTAAGGCAGTATATAGGAGCTGGTAGCGTTCTTTCCCCCCTCCTCTGCTTTTTCACAGCTGTTGGAGCTCCTTTTTGTTGTTTCCTATACTCAAGGAACCCTTTTCCCATCCAGCTGCTGCAAAATGCCTGCATATGGCAGAGGATTCTGGGATGTGTCTTCAAATGCACCTTTTATTCGCGCTGGGCACCAGTGAGTCCTGTTCGGCCTCACCATCTGCCTCTGCAAACTGGGAGTACAGCCCAGAACACACTCAGCACTCCCCTGCAACTCCAGCCAGTGGTTCACAGCGTGGCCTTCATAACTATGCCACAGATTACCGGATGGCATCTTCTAGCATACTGTCCATTAGGTTCCAGCTGGAATTCTTCTTTTAAAGGAGGTTTCTAGTCCTCACCGTTGCAGAGATCAGATTTAAAAATGGAAGGCTGCAGCTACTGTGAATCCAGGGGACAGGCCCAGGAGGGTCTCCAGTGGTGAGGGCAAGACACAGCTCCCACAGTTTCCTAACGTAGTGGGTGGGGCGTCCTCTTCACTAATGTGTAGATGCTTTACATACAAATTACTAATTAAGGATCCAGCAATAGAAAAGGCCAGACATACTGTCGACTCTCCCTCTTGCCAGACCTGTACTCCCCTCATCCTATAATCTACTACTACTACTACTACTACTACTATTACTACTACTACTACTACTACTACATTTATATCCCACCTTTTTTCCTCCTGCAAGGAACCCAAGGTGGCATATGTGATCCTCCTCCTCTTTATTTTCTCCTCACAACAACCCTGTGAGGTTGGTTAGGCTGAGAGTCAGTGGCTGGCCTAGAGTCACCCAGTGAGCTTCATGGCTGAGTAGGGACTAGAACTCGAGTCTCCCCGGTCCCAGTCCAGCACTCTATCCACTACGCCACACTGGCTCTCCTATATGCCAGGCATGTTGATCTCCCTGCATGCCCCCTGTCTCCCACTGCCATTGTCCGATCAGGCTCCAGAATTGCCATGGGCCAGTATTACTTGCATGCATGAGCGAGTCAGCTGCCCAGCCTGATGCTGGCCCTCAGGCGCGCCATTGGCCCACATGCTGTACTGTCACAGAAGGGTTTATAAACCTAATGCCAGAAATAGTCCCTCCACTCCACGCCTAAATCTGGATCCAACCTGTTGAATGGGTTCAGACAACATGATAACCCACACTCAAGGGTTGAGTATCGGTTGAGTGTGGGTTGTCGTTGAACCGTGGGTTGTTGTTGAAACGTGGGTTGTGTTGTCTGAATCCAGGCCTGTTAACAAGCCTCGTTAACCACGATTAACCCATGAAGAGAACCCATGGTTTTTTGTTGGCTTGTGAACTGTGGGTTGTTCACCATGGTTTGTTATCTCAGCTGGGTTCAGACAACACGATAACCCACGTTTCAACAAGAACCCACGATTCCACGACAACCCACACTCAACCCGTGAGTGTGGGTTATCATGTTGCCTGAACCCAGTCATTGACTTGCAAGTAGTAAACATGAATAGGAGCACACACAAACCAAGTGTTTTACATTCAGGGTGAAGGTTGCCATTTTCAACACTGTTATAAACAAATAAGTTGGATAAAGGCCTATTACCCAGAGAGAACACTGAGCCCTATGTCACTGGAGTCTGTATTAAATCCCTCCCACTCCACACCAAAACATAATGGGTGAAGAAAGGGAATAAGAGCTCTCTCCCCTGTCCATAAGCACATTAACCAGCAGGGCCGTTTAACTTTAACAGCAGGTGGGGACATTGGCTTAGTCGTAGTGGAGAAAAAGTATCGACCCAGCCTAAATCTGATCCGTTGTGAAGACTGCACCCTGCAGTGACAGGGTCATAATCATAATTCAGTTTCTGCAAGGAAGTGGACTCCAAAAAGCAAGAGGCTGCCTGTTTTAACTTTGCACTCTTTGAAATCGCAGATCAAAATTCTATGGAGAGCTTCCGTGCCACAAGGCCGCACAAAATAATGGGAGGGAAGCACTGAAATTGGCAGTGCGCTACAGTTGGGTCCGTAGGGAAAACACTGAAATCTTATTCTGTTTCAAGGGAGAAGCACTGAAGCTATATAAAGCACGCAGTCAGTTCTCCCATGAAGTGACAGCTCTGCTCGTCTTTCCTATCTGCTCATCATTCCAAGATCAGTTTACAGTACGTAAGTCCTGCAAAGGGTATCTTGTGAGACTGTCGCCCCGGCCAAATCTAAAGACAATGGGGAAATGCGCACACAAATGTGCACACACTTCATCAGCCTGCAACTTTATGTCCAAGAATAAGGGCATATTTTCACATTTATCTAACGTTTCAGCTTTGCCCAAAATGTTGCACTGAAATTCCATCTTGAAATACAAGGCAGCCTACTCTAAAGCTGGATAGCGAAAGTCATATATCTAGTTGGGCTTCCCTTTTCAGAAGATCAATACCTCTGTTTAAATTCCCATGTCTTGTGTTGCCAAGTAAACATTTATATAGAACCAACAACGAGCTCGGTTATGCAGAAAACCAACAAGGACTAGCCCCAATTACATTGGTGCTTGACGTGAGAAATCCAAATGGTATCTCTGCTTCCATGAATTAATGTGGGACCCAATCCACCAGAGAGTTACCCTGTGCACACCCTGTTGCTCATACGCAGTTGATGTTTATTTAAATAGGGCTTGCATAGGAAAATCTCCTGATGGATTCTAACCTCACTCTTCCGCCCTTAATGGGAACATAATCACTTGCCCAAGGCAAAAAGTTCACCTTGTCTCATGGTATGGGCTGCTTCTGAAATCAAAGTGATGGGACTTCTCTATCTTTGCAGGATTAAGATCGGCTCCTTTACACATGTTTTCCCCCCACGTGTTTTCTTTCTCTGCTTTTCTATATGTTCCATTACACAACCACAAGGGTGTCTTCTCTGAATACAAATAAATAGAAGGTGATGTATGCGGGAGTATGAGCCTTTACTTATTTCTTTTAAAGAAGTATTTAAGGCGGGGTGGGGAAGATTAATTATAGACAGACTGTGGACTAAGATGCTTCAGGATGGAGAGCAGGGACTCTCACAGAGAATTCTCAATATTCAACTACCAAGCAATTACCCAAGATTCTCTGGGGGAAAGCCATGACGGTTAAATTAGTATAAAACTGAAATTGATTTATTAATGCAGTCCCACTCAGTGAAGCTGACAGATGAGCCATTGTCTACTTTTATATCAATTTAATTTGTTTCCATCTCCACCATGTAAGAGAATATTCCAGCAGAAAAAGATTCCTGCCTAAGCTGTATCTGTCTCAAGCGCACTATCACACATCACAACATTAGCCCAAGACAGCCGTCACCTCTGAGAATATTGTGCTCATCTGGTGTCATCTACCCTCCTCTGAACCCTCTCCAGTTTGTCTACATCCTTCTGAAAGTGTGGTGCCCAGAACTGGACGCAGTACTCAAGATGAGGCCTAACCAGTGCCGAGTAAAGGGGAATTATCACTTCCCGCGATTTGGAAGCTATACTTCTATTAATACAGCCCAAAATTGCATTTGCCTTCTTTGCAGCCACATCGCATTGCTGGCTCATATTCAGTTTGTGATCTACCACAATTCCAAGATCCTTCTCACTTGTAGTATTGTTGAGCCAAGTGTCCCCCATTCTGTAACTCTGCATTTGGTTTCCTCTCCCTAGGTGCAGCACTTGGCATTTATCCCTATTAAATTTCATTCTGTTGTTTTCGGCCCAGCGCTCCAGCCTATCGAGGTCACTTTGAATTTTGTTTCTGTCTTCCAGAGTATTAGCTGTTCCACCCAACTTTGTGTCATCTGCAAATTTGATAAGCATTCCCCGTACCTCCTGATCCAAGTCATTAATAAAAATGTTGAAGAGCACCGGGCCCAGGACCGAGCCCTGTGGTACCCCGCTCGTTACCTCTCCCCAGTTTGAGAAGGAACCATTGATAAGCACTCTTTGAGTCCGATTCTGTAGCCAGTTGTGGATCCACCTGATAGTTGTTCCATCTAGCCCACTCTTAGCTAGCTTACTAATCAGGATATCATGAGGCACTTTGTCGAAAGCTTTGCTGAAGTCCAGATATATAATGTCCACAGCATTCCCACAGTCCACAAGGGAGGTTACCCGATCAAAAAATGAGATCAGATTAGTCTGACAGGATTTGTTCTTGACAAATCCATGCTGGCTTCTAGTAATCACTGCATTGTTTTCAAGGTGCTTGCAGACTGACTTCTTTATAATCTGCTCAAAAATCTTCCCGGGGATTGATGTCAGACTGACTGGCCTATAGTTCCCAGGTTCCTCCTTCTTGCCCTTTTTGAAGATGGGAACAACATTTGCCCTCCTCCAGTCGTCTGGCACTTCACCTGTCCTCCATGATTTCTCAAAGATAATGACAGTGGTTCTGAGAGTTCTTCTGCCAGTCCTTTTACTCTAGGTCAGCTCAGACCCTGGAGATTTAACTCGTTCAGAGTAATCGGTGCTCCTTGACCATTGCCTATAATCTCAAGCTGCATCCTCCCTTCAGTCGCACTTCAGGTTTGCAGGGGGTCTAGACCTCTTTTGGGAACCGACGAAGTAGATGGAACACTGCTGCCTTTCCTTTGTCTTCGTTATCAATTGCCATCCTCTGCGTAGTTGAACCACCAGTTCTTCTTCTGTCTTTACGTGCTTTATCTGAAGAAAGCTTTTTTGCTTTAGCATCCTCGCTAACTTAGCTCATTCTCGCTTAGCTTCCTGACACTATCCGCAGGTCAGCAACTATCACTGAATACATCAGCCACCCAATAGACCAGTGTTCTCCAACCTTGGGTCCCCAGATGTTTTTGGCCTACAACTCCCAGCATGCCCCAGCCAGCTATGCTGTAGTTGTAGGCCAAAAACATCTGGGGACCCAAGGTTGGAGAACACTGCAATAGACCATGACAATACTGGGCTAGATGGACCCATGGTCTGGCTTTGTATAAGGCAGCTTCCTATGCTCCTGTGTTTCAGCTCAGTATCAGTTAAAACAGTGTTCTCCAACCTTGGGTCCCCAGATGTTTATGGCCTACAACTCCCAGCATGCCCCAGCCAAGGTTGGAGAACACTGAGTTAAAACAACACCGCCTCTGGAAAGACAGGGTTCCTCCACCACCTTCCTCTGGAAAGACAGGGTTCCCTGACCAAGAGGGGATGGCAGAGTGTTGAGCCCTTACGAGGCAGAAAGGTGTGAAGGTACCAACGTTTTGCACAATGGAGTCTTGATATGTTGACTTACAATGGCATACAGAGAACAGAGCCTTATTTACAGTTGGATCTTTGCCTGAATCATAATCATGTGCTTATTGATTCAGGAGAGTGTGGGTGTTTCTGAAGGCCTTGAGTCACAAAGGGGATAGATTAGCATGCTAAGGGAGGTGCCTCCCTCTGACCTGAGCGGACCTTGATGGCTTCCTTCTGGAAATGTCACACTGAGAGTAAAAGGTGTTTCTGAATAATGAAAGCCAATTGGATTCAGTGAGTCACAGCTGCAGCCTTCTGGAGCCAGACATGAGATTCTCCCCCCAAACCCAAGATAGGGGTGGCATTCATAATGGAACATAGGAAGTTGTCTCATACTGAGTCAGACCATTGGTTGATCAAGCTCAGTATTATCTACTATGGGGGTAGGCAATCAGGTGTCCTCCAGATGTTTTGGACTACAGCTCCCATAATTCCCAACCATTGGCCATGTTGGCTGGGGCTGGTGGGACTTGTAGTCAAAAACATCTGGATGGTATCCAGTTGTCTGCACCTTGTCCACTACATTGACCGGCAATGGCTCTCTTCGGCTTCAAGCAAGAGTCTTTCCCAGTCCTACTTGGAGGTGCTGGGGGTTGAACCTGGGATCTTTTGCATGCAAAACAGACGCTTTTTGCATGCAATGGCGAGAGGCTGTAGCTCAGTGGTAGAGCGGCTGCTTTCCATGCAGAAGGTCCCAGGTTCAAATCCTCAGCTTCTCCAGGTAGGTCTAGGAAAAACTTCTGCTTGAAACCCCGGAGAGCTGCTGCTCGTGACTGTCAACAATACTTGGCTAGATGGCCCAGTGGTCTGACTCAGTGGCTGGGTTGACACAACACACTAACCCACCATGGCTTATAAATTTGGGTTATAAGCCACCCTGACAACCCATGGCTGTTGTTGGGGTTGTTTCCACCCACAATGGGTTCTCATGTCATCTGAACCTGGATGACACGGCCAATTGTAGGTCAACTCCAACAACTAGCAAAATCCTCGTGCCACCCTTACCAAGTGACTAGCCAGAGAGTGCCACTGACAGCTGCCCCCCAAGTGCCCAAGTGGCAGCTGTAAGCGCCGACCCAATCCCAGCTTCCCCACCCCATGCTGCTGCTGTGAAACGGAAAGCCCACATGTCAGTGGTGCGGGGCGGACATCGCTCCAGCCAGCTTGACAGCCGGCTGGAGTGATGCCTGCTCCCCTGTCTCCCTGCTCCCTGTCACTACGGGGGGGGGGGGGAGCAGGGGAAAACCTTGGTTCTCCCGTGGGGTCCCCTGTGATCCCTGCGGGAGGACCGAGTGGGGAGAAGGTGAGCAAGGGCCACGATGTGCCCAATCGTCCGTTGGGCACATTGTGGGCCCTCGGGCAGACAACCCACATGGCTTGTGCTGCAGTGTGGGTTGTTGTGCATGAGAACCCACCCAGTATGTTCCTAAAGCTGTGGGCCTCGAGACTTGCACTGGTATAGCTAAATACTAGCCTAGCAGGCCAGCATGAACATCAAGAGTCATGGTCTATTGCAGTGTTCGATAGCCTTGTAGGCTCCTCCCAACTCTATGAACTATGAACTATGAAACTAAATACTGTGAAGCACATTAATGTTGCTATTATGAAGGAAGGAAGGCTAAATAAACCAGGCCATGTAAATATCTTGGACTAGCAGAAACAGAATAAATTATTCAGAATATGGAAGCATGCACATTTAGAGAATCCAGGTTTTCTTGTATATTAATTAATTAATTAATTAATTAAAAGAATTTATAAACCACCTTTCATCCTTATGGATACCAGGGAAGTGTATACTAACTATGACTATTAATAGTCACATAAACACAAAGCACAATAAAATACGATCAAATCCATTATACTTTTCAATTTAAAAAAAAAAAAATCATAGTCTTAACACTATGAACAAAGACAGTGAAACTAGCAAATGGGGAAGCACTCAAAGCAGACAGTGATCAACTACTATTCTTCAAACTCTTACAAATAGTGCCATGCCATGTGAGCCTCGGACTGCTATACTGGAGCAAACCCTCCTGCTCACTGCCAGAACTGTAAGCAAAGGCAACCCAAACACTACAAAACGTTGAGCTTCGGGTCTTTAAACCAACTGTCCCCAGACACAGACTTCAAAGTCACATCACTGCAGCCACTTTTGGAGTATCAGCCGAGTTCACGGCAACTGCTAAACATCTCTCCAGCCAGATCAGGCTGCTCAAAATACCTCTCCTTTCCCATGTGTCCTTCTCAGGGTGGTTGAAATGGAAGGGGGAGGGAAGAGGAGAGAATGTGTTCCCAAGGCATTATGCAGCAACAGCTTAGCAGGGCCCATGTGTTGTGTGGGATGAACTCAACTTTGACTGCTACTGCCTTTAAATATCGAGTTGGCCACCTGAGTGCAGACATGAAGGTAAGCACAGCACGGTGTTTTAAAACAAAGGGCATTGCCCATTTGCATTTCCCCTTGAAAATTAAAAAAAAAGGTAGCAGCATTACCCACCATGCTTCTACTTGTTGGGAATTTTCTCTCCAATAAAAAAAAAGTTTTAAAAACCTGGGATTATTTCTGTGGAAAGAGAATAAGAAAAGCAGTAAAATGTGTGAAACAACTCATTTCCTGTAACTTTCCCACCCTATTATATTTCCAGTTTAAAACAAAAATAGCCTACAAATTATATTATAGCTGTGCACCACGGTAAAACATAAGAACACTCTTTTCTCTTTTAAAAAAACAATCACAGTACCCACTCTCCCTTTATATCTGTTCAGTCGCAACAGATCTATAATTCATAAACATTTAATATTCCAGTCCGGGCATCAGGAGAGCGGGATATGGCAATTAATGGGGCTATATGAGCTATAATGCCTGGAAACATAACAAAATGAAATGAGACCAGAGTTCTTCAAATGGTGACAAGCTTTCCAGGCTACATGCTTTTTGCATGCCGTGCCATACACACTGTATTGTCAGGGGAGTCATTTCATTCCCCAACCCTTTGTAGACATCAGATAGGCATACAAGTATCTGATTTCACGGGAACGTCTACCGAGTCTGCCTCTTAAGAGCAACAGCCACAGGGCCCCCCCGCAAGGCTACCATCTGTGCACGAGCACTCAGAAAGAGAACTGCAGACCAGAGGAGGTTAGTAGGTCATAGAGGTAATTCTGCCCCCGCCCCCCCCCCGGCTCTCAGGCACACGTACATGCTGCATGATACTCTCGCGGGAACCATCTTGCCTGTTCCCAGTGAAGTCACCCTCTTACAGCTCTTTTTAGCTACTCTAAGAAGCTGCGATCTTTTGCATCTCATAAAGAGCAGCTCACCTAAGAAGCTAATCTCTAAAAATACACATGCACTCTCTCTCTCTTTCTCTCTCTCCAGGAAAAATCGCAGGGATGGCCTATGAAGTAACTACGTAACTTTAGGAATACTGAAATGTTGCAGATGAAAGTTGGGCAGTTGTTGTCGTCCCGTGCCCGTGTCCTGCCTTCTCTTACATTTTAAGTAGAAAAGCCTAGATAAGCCAATGGGTCATGATGATGCAAAGACTTTGCTTCTGCACCTTGCCCTTTAAGAGGACAACCCATGACCTACAACCAGAAGTAACAGTTTAATTAAAGGCTCGGCAAGCCAGGAAGCCCAGTTCTACAAGCTTGAATTCACACTGTGCAAAATAAGGCTGGAGACTAACCATCATCACTTTTTTTAAAAAATCAGAGCTGAAGGCGTAGGAAAGAGGCACTGCGGCGTGTACACTCATCCCACTGTTGCTGTGGAAAAATAGATTTTGCAGGGTTTTGTATTACTTTGAAAAACCTGCAAAACCTGTTTAGCCAGAAGTGACAGTGGGACAAAAAGTAATGAGTGGGTACATCCACGTGCAACCACGCCTCTTGACAGACCACTTTCAACTCTGTTTCTAGCCCCAGCCAATCCATACAGATCATGCAAGTGTTATCTATCATTTGCGCTGACAAATGAATCATGGATCTGTTTGGCATTAACAGAAAATGGTAACAACAGATTCAAGACTACAGCAAAAGCAGGGGGACTGCCGCACCCAGAAGCCGTGCCATGCCCAGGGGCCAAGGCCTAGGGGAAAGGCAAGTAATAGAGCTTCAGGGTGAGGTACAAGCAGACACAGGAAGTGAATGCTCTGGCCACAATGCCACATGCCCAGCACAGCAGTGGTGTGCCTGGCACCAAGAGAGCATGGAAAGCCATTCTGCTCCCTGCTCTGCACATATGGAGAGGGCAGGACTGCAGCCCTGATATTTCCCCAAGCCAGGCAGAAACTGGCCTAGGAGATTTCTCACTGAATGTGGCATGCTTCCCAACCTGCTCAAAGTTACAACTGCACAAGATTTTGGGCTGCCGCTGGACTGTTGGTCAAAATCCACCAGATGGAGCCTGAGCACCAAAGCAAAACACACACACACTATATGTGTGTGTGTGTGTGTGTGTCTGTGGAGAAAAAGCACATATATCCTTCACTATATATATATATATACCGTATATATATATATATATATATATAGAGAGAGAGAGAGAGAGAGAGAGAGAGAGACGCAGTGTTCTCCAACCTTGGGTCCCCAGATGTTTTTGGCCTACAACTCCCAGCATGCCCCAGCCAGCATAGCTGGCTGGGGCATGCTGGGAGTTGTAGGCCAAAATCATCCGGGGACCCAAGGTTGGAGAACACTGGGGGGGGGGGGGTTGTTCCAAGTTACTGCTTAGTTATAAAATATTCTCTGTTGGAAATTATTTTGAAAAAACTTTACCAATAAAAGGGAGTAACCAAAGTGAGCTGACAAGAAGAAAACAAAGCAACCTTGATTGTTGCTATCGGTAGGGCTCACCAAAGGTGAGGCAGGCCTCTCTCAGGAGATAGAACCTGTTGCTAAGGAAGACAGTTGTTGTGGTACTTGGAAGGTTCGCGGCCCGTCCCTAATTCAGAAAATCATTTTGGGTCTCAAAGGCTATCTAGTCCAACCTCCCTGCTAATTTAGGGCACAACCCTATGCATGTTTAGACAGAAAAAAGGCCTGCAACTCCCAGCATGGCACGCTGGGAGTTGTGGGCCTTTTTTCCGCCTAAACATGCACAGGATTGCACCTTTAGATGGCTTTATAAGACGGGTTAGACACATCCAAGGAGGGTAGGCTCTGTCAATGGTTACTAGCCTTTATGGAAATTCCAAGATCAGAAGTGGTATATCACTGAACAACATACAGTGGAAACGTACAACAGCAATAACTGTTGCCTTCATGCCCTTCTTGTAAGCTTCCAGAGACATCTGGCTGGCCATACTGTTGGAAGCCGGATGCTGAATGGACTCTGCAGCAGGGACTGAGAGACATCTCTAGGCTTGTGGGATCTACTTTGTTTTTTTACTAAAACCCTAAGATACATCAGCCAGAGCCCTGTGCAAAAGACATGTACTTAGAATTCTAGAACAGGGTATCTCTGAGCACATTCTGAGCATAGGAATTTTCATTCAGTACCAGAAGGGAACTGAGCTCACAGTCCTTCCACACAAAAGACCATTCCTAGTTGCCCTGAGCTTTCTTAATTTAAGTGGGGGATTGTTGTTGCTATTGTTAAACAACTGAGGGTGTAATCCTATGCATGTTTAGATAGAAACAAGTCCTACAGCTCCCAGCATTCCCCAGCTGGTTGGGAATGCTGGGAGTTGTAGGACTTGTTTCTGTCTAAACATGCATAGGATTGTGCTCTGAGAGTCAGAAACCCTTGACAATCTATTGCAGATTACCCAAAGATCTACCAGTAGATTCCAATCTACCTTCTGCCCACCACTGCTCTCTAGGATCCAACAGAGCTTTCCTTAGGTTCAGAAATGATGTGCAAGAAGCAGAATAGTGGGCGTGCACCTGGAAGACTTTATTTTACTGAGAGCACAATTCTATGCATGGTTAGGCAGAAAAAAGTCCTACAACTCCCAGCATTCCCTAGCCAGCCCCAGAAATAATGTATTTCTAGCCTGCCCCATCAAAGAAAACTTTTCTGAAGCGGCTTACCCAAGTAATATAAGACAAACTTATGTTCAAACTCGAAGCTGAGCTGTTGGGCAAGTCAATGCATCTCTATAGCCACCCTTTTCCACCCAACATTATTAAGGACTAACCACATAGGATTATTATGAGGATTAACTGGAAGCCCAAGCACTATTCCTTCTTATCATAGGAAAGCCCAAAGAGCAGTTGGGGCTACTTAAGAGGGCCAAGAAAATATGGAACCAAATTCGTCATATAAATTAAGCAACTGGATATGACATGGTA
Organism: Shinisaurus crocodilurus; assembly: GCA_021292165.1. Lineage (NCBI taxonomy): Eukaryota > Metazoa > Chordata > Lepidosauria > Squamata > Shinisauridae > Shinisaurus > Shinisaurus crocodilurus. Next base: position 15,630,360 of record CM037876.1, read on the forward strand.
GATTCATGAACAGGATCACCTGATAGAGACAGATGGAGAGAGAGAGATAAAATTTATGTACCACACTACATAAGAAATCTCAAAGTGGTTTGCAAATTAAAAAAACAATACAATACATAAACTTAATAAAACAATACTATTGAACTCTAAAAGTAATTAGTCTAATTAGAGCTGGGAGGAGGGGGGCAGGATCAGATTGGTGCTGTGGCACTGGGGATTTAACCCTCCCCCCACACTCTGATTTTCCTGATCGTGAGGGAGGGGAGGATATATATATACAGTAATATCTTGGATTGCGAGCATAATTCGTTCCAGAACCGTGCTTGTAATCCAAAACACTCTTATATCAAAGCGAGTCTCTGGCGGGCATGAGCGGGGTCGATTTCGGCCCGCTACACCCACTCGAGGCAAGCGGTTACGTCTCTACACTACTTGTCTTGCAAGACCTTGCTCGTTTATCAAGTCAAAAAAAATTTTTAAATTTGCTTGTCTTGCAAAACACTCTCAGACCAAGTTACTTGCAATCCAAGGTATTACTGTACCATGCATCTAGTTTGACCTCTACACAAATGGGGATGGAGGGGGAAATACCCATATTTTTAAAAAAAAATACTATGACTAATATTTGGTACTAATGAAGCATATTAAAGCTAATAATCTGAGAAGTGGGGTCTTCCCACATGAACTGAGAAATAATAACTGTCGGGGGTGGGGTTTGACCTTATTTAGGCACTAGGTTGCCATTCATGCCCAGTATTCATAGGTCAAGGTAAGTAACATGAGAAATAATAAACCCACATTTCCTACTCTTGAGAAGGAGGACCATGCCTTCTGCTTCTCCATTTATTGACAAAACAGAAGACACCTGGAGTCTTCGCTTTGAGCAAGGGAGTTCTCCAAAAGTCCACTTTATTCCCACCCACCCCAAAATGGGGGGTAATACAGGAGTGTTGCAGTCAAGAACACCAGTTCCCACATGTTCAAAGTCTGTATGTCAGCCTCTTCATACTCTGCAAAGTCATGAGATCTGATTTAAAATAATACGATTTTACGGAGCACAGCAAATCCTTTAGCTTTCAGGAATCTTATGAATTCTCATGATGACAACAGTATCTTTTAAGAAAGCACTGCGAAGTACTACTTTATTATTCTATAGAGCAAGTGTAACTTGCAGCACCTCTGTCAAGCATCTCAACTACAATGCCCGTCACTTGCAAACCATATATTTAACATGCAGGCAAACATCCAAAGAGACCAGCAACTTGCCCAAAACCTCCCACAGAGCACATGGGTACCTCCAAGACAGTGGCTTTCTGAAATGCAAAGATGTGTTTGTGAACCACTCAGCTCTTGTACCCATAACCCCTCACGGGATT